>JARUHQ010000002.1:14705450-15357642 GCA_029955515.1 Chrysomela aeneicollis
TTTATACTTGTGATTTTCCTTGAAACTTTGCTGACTGGGGGTTTCTAGTGCAGATATCGCAGTGAAACAGTAGATTGTGATTGCTCAAACCATACTCTTCATGCCACCATAGTGAAAATCCGAATCAACCCCTTCTCAAGGGTAGTTTATACCTGTAATTTTTCCTAAAACTTTGCTGACTGGGGGTTTCTAGTGCAGATATCGCAGTGAAACAGTAGATTATGATAGCTAAATACATACTCTTTATGCCACCATAGTGAAAATTTGGATCAACCCCACTGCAAGGTTAGTTTATACAAGTTAATCTTCAAAAATTCTACTGACTGGGGATTTTCAGTGGAGATATCCAATCAAATGAAAGAAAATCTTTGCAAATTTTATATTATTTTTGCCTTCAAGAAAAACATATAAATAAATTCTGAAGATGTACATACAAATAAAAATTAACTCTGATGGGAAACAAATAATAGAAAATAAATATTTAATTCAGTCTCATCATAAACTGTCTTGTACAGTGTGTCCAGATTTAGTCACTTTTGCACGATATCTCAGTTGTCCTTGGGGATAGAGAGTTGCGGTTTTCACATTACTGTCCCACTTTTTTGTGAAATAAACATTGCCGAAAACAGAACTATCGTAGCCATTCCTGTTTTTGAGATACAAGGCGGAATTGAAAATATTGCATTTTGGGACCCCCCCTGTATCTCAGCTATCTCTCAATTTATAGGAGATGTTGGAACCGTATCTCATATCTTTTTACGTAACATTCAGTGACGTAGTCAGATTTTCGAAATGAGCTGTCATTATTCAGATATAACCCAAACTTATGTTTTGGAGATTGAAGAATCAGTGGTGTGCGGCCTGTAATGTGTGTAGGTGTATTTGATATTTCAAATAATGAATTAGTTCTATGGAGACTTCGAGATTTGGATAGGAACCTATATACCTACTCATTTCATGCTGAGTTCGTGATATATTAGTCTTTACTGTGTTTTTTCGTTGTTTTAAATGGTAATTTGGGGACAAGTTGGTACCTACAAGTGACACTGAAATCAACGATGATTTAAAAGCGAATTTCGAGTCTATGCAAAAATTGATTCTTGTTCCAACTCGTGTTATCTTAAAAATGTTTCTTGTTCGAGTTAAAATAATAATCAATGTTCAGAAAACGAACTTCTGAAGTGGATTTGCCAACTTACTAAACTGAGGTATATCTGCCACAAGTATGAACTACCCTTGCGAGGAAGTTGATTAAAATTTTCATTATGGTGGCATGAAGAGTATGGTTTGAGCAATCACAATCTACTGTTTCACTGCAATATCTGCACTAGAAACCCCCAGTCAGCAAAGTTTCAAGGATAATTACAATCATAAACTACCCTTGGGAGGGGTTTGATTTGGATTTTCACTATAGTGGCATGGAGAGTATGGTTTGAGCAATCATAATCTATTATTTCACTGCAATATTTACAGTAGAAATCCCCTGTCAGCAAGGTTTTAAGGAAAATCACAGTCATAAACTACCCTTGCGAGGGAGTTGATTCGGATTTTCACTATGGTGGCATGAAGAGTATGTATTTAGCAATCATAATCTACTGTTTCAATGGAATATATTCACTGGATACCCCCGGTCAGCAAAGTTTTAAGGAAAATCACAGTCATAAACTACCATTGCGGGGGAGTTGATTCGGATTTTCACTATGGTGGCATGAAGAGTATGTATTTAGCGATCATAATCTACTGTTTCAATGGAATATATTCAGTGGATACCCCCGGTCAGCAAAATTTTAAGAAAAATCACAGGTATGAACTATCCTTGCGAGGGGGTTGATTCGGATTTTCATTATGGTGGCATGAAGAGTATGGTTTGGGCAATCATAATCTATTGTTTCACTGCAATATTTACACTAGAAACCCCCTGTCAGCAAGGTTTTAAGGAAAATCACACGTATAAACTACCCTTGTGAGGGGGTTGATCTAAATTTTTACCATGGTGGCACGAAGAGTATGGTTTCAGCAATCACAATCTGCTGTTTCACTGCAATATCTGCACTAGAAACCCGAGTCAGCATAGTTTTAAGGAAAATCACAAGTATAAACTACCCTTGTGAGGGGGTTGATTCAGATTTTTTTATGGTGGCACGAAGTATCCGCATCGAACAATCATAATATGATGTTTCAGTGGAATATTTCAACTGGAAACCCTCGGTCAGCAATGTTTTTAGAAAAATCACAAGTATAAACTACCCCCGTATGGGGGTGTATTCAAATTTTTGTTATGGTGGCAAGAAGGTATTTCTTCATAGATATCTGTTTTGTATTATGAGCCCGATATTCGCAGTTGAAGTCTGAAATCTAATGGAATATTCTATTCTGGTCAGCAAAATACTTCTTCCCTTTTTCTGGTTGTTGAGTTTCAGCTTTGTTCAAGTGCATATACTCACTTGGTCTCGTCATTGGTTAGGAGTATCATAATCTAATAATAATAAAAATAATAATAATAAATGCTTTTATTGCAGGTACAGCAGTAGCTTATATAGGATTCAATGCCTTCACATGATTGATGCCATTGATGGCCGGAATTACTCTTCTTCTCTCTTCTCTTAATCTCTCGTATAATCTAGATTATAATTCATTAACTGCCCCTCATTCAGGGTTTGAACTCGGGTTTAAATTACCTAGATACTATGGTTTTCCAACATAAATAATGTCGATAGGTATATTTTTCTATAATCTGTCCAACAGATGTAGTTGGAACTTCATCAACTCGTTACCCCAGAGCCCCAGAAATTTCGATATTTTCATGGTCGATGTTCATCGGATAACGCGTCTATTGTTCACTCGATGATTCCACCACGAAAGCTCAAGGCCTACCGAACATCCCACTATCAAAAGTCTTTCTTTCTATCGAACGGCGAAATTGTGGAACTCATTACCCATTGAGGTCTCTCAATTACCTACACCCTCGCCTACACCTATCTTCTCTCAATGATGCTCCACAAACATTATAGGTTTCTCTGGAAAACGTAGGTATTTCTTTCGTGTACCTAGTCAAAAATAAAAAGAAAAAAAAAAACGGATAAAGCTGTACGTCGAGTACTCGTTAGGGTTGTACCGAGGGTTGTATGGCAACCCCAATTTCTAATGGAATAATAATATCTGACATTCTCGCAGATATGTAAACGTATTTGAACCTCGACTGATTTTTGGAAAATCAATCAGCTTATTGATGCCACAATTAATGCTTTCCGATATTATTTCTAATAATGTTGATTGATTAATAATATATCTTGCTCTCGATCTTGCATCATGAGTAATAATATATGATTTCCAATGACTTCGAAGGTTTTATTTGCTAAAAACGTAATAATATTGCATAATAAATAGTCTGGATAGATCTCGAGGTAAGTGTTTGACTTGGGATTTGTTTACAAAATATTATTACGATGTACTAACTCGATTTAACTCGTAATTTAATTACTTAAGACATGATTCGCTCTTGTTTTGATAGTTGACCCTCAATGACATCTAGAACATCTGGGAAATGAATTCATATTATCAATAAATACAATATCCTCCGACATTATGACCTTTTCCAGAATTATCATGACTATTGTAGATTATTACCGAGGGTGTTATGCAAACTTTTAGCATTTTAATTGTTGAGTCCTAAAAATTAGGTGAATACGAGGGTAGGTAAATATTTTGCTTGCTCGCTCGTAACTTTAGTTTCATTTTAGCCAAAAGGTTTCAGCTGAGTTTAAGCCTCGGTTTAAGCACATCTTGGGATATCGAATACCGGCCGGAAATACCTAGATAATAGTTTCTACGATTTTCTACTAGTTGAAGATGTTTCGATACAAAAAACATAATATTCTGAACAGAAAATATGCAGTGATAAAATTTTTGCACCTTTTTTTTATCATATCAAATAAGGGGTACCCTCGGGGGTACCGGAGTACCCTCGGGGGTACCTACAATAAGAAATGTTCGACAATATTCAATTGCAACATACATAGGATAACTGATAAGGTAGATACTTATTGAGCAAGTTGAGTTGAATCAAATCTAATTTAAGTACTTACCGAGGTACTTACCACAAATTCTCGATCATACTTTTATATATTATCGAGTATATTATTCAGGTGTTAGCTTTTCAAAGTTTTTTTTTCAGGTAGGTAAGTACGTATAAAAATCTCTTTTGTGAAGAACTTACCATGTTTAACATTCCAACTAGCAGGTATATTCCAACAAACAGATCCTTATTCAGGGGGTGTAATCCTACAACTTTGGTGAACAGCTTTGCTAACTCAGAAACAGAACTTGATATCACTGATTCTAAAAAAACGACACATAACACTTTATCTCATTGACCTTCGCAGTTGAACAAACAAATTACCATTTTCGCGTGTAAACAGTCATGTAATAAATCAATTTCAACGCGAATTTTCAGATAATATCACAATAGAAGTTTGGCACTAACACACAAACGCGACTACATCGAAAATAGTCTTCTCTTTATCACAGATGATTTTTGACGTTTGTTTGTTTCAGATTTTCACGCTTACGGACTTTGCTTACGGTGTGAATTGGAATTTGAGATTTCTCGGAAACATATCGACAATGAGCCGGCCAATGTCGTGGTACTTCGAGTGGTACTACTGGTGCGATGGTCGGCCGGGTACAGAAGCAGGTTGAGTTTGAGTTGAACAGTTTGGGTTCCTTTCTTGGTCGCGCTGTCATACCGCAAATTCCTTGAACCCGCTCGCGAATTATACAGGGTTTTTCTCGCCAACCATTCGATATAATATGAAAATCATGCTGAAGGATTATTTATGGGTCTATAAACTTAACTTGACTAAAAAAGTTAAATGTGAAACAAGGATTTAATGAATTTATGTGAATAATGGCATAAGACTGAAAGTGAATTATAAGGACACTTTTCTATTTCGGTGGGTTGAAGAAGTAATCATTCTACTTCCAAACATGTTCATTTTTAGGAAATGTTACATGACGGGAGCGCTCAATACTTTGGATCAAACATGAAGCAAGCCGATCGACATACCATATTTTCATAATTTTGATACAGATCGGCCATTGTTGAAACGAAAAATATTACACAAACCACCCAATTACTAGTGTTAAACTGTCGACACAGTATTCAGCATCAAATGTTACTGCTATTATTTTCAGAACGTCCCTTTCCAAAGACTCGTTCATCCCAACGAACATCGAGACTTTGGAAGTCATTGCCTAGGGAGGTGTTCCCCGAGGCATACGATCTCCAGAAATTTAAGAAGAACACCAACTCCTACCTTTTTTCCCTTGGTTCTCATGAACGATGTTCTCTGAACATTAAAGGATATCCTTTTTCGTGAGAACCAGAACATAAAAAAACTATTAACTGAGGTATCGCAATTTACTAAAAAGTGAAATACGAGAATATTTTTAGTTTTGAGAACGCAAATTTGATATATTTTTGATGAGAATGAAATAACATAAATCGAAATGAATAAAAATATTCAGGCCCAGTTGTACAAGGAATTCACCAGATGATTAAATATTTGATTTGTTCACTGGCATGTCGTCGGAAGGGTTAAACTCCCCAGAGTTCCATCAATGAGTCTAATGTTGTAGACATTTTTGAATTTAATTTGCACAAAGTGAGATTTTTCAGTTAGGTTACCACCAAAACTCCCCCTAGAAAATTTTCACGGAACGCCACTGGATTTTTTTTGTAACCACGGCGACGTATGCCTCAGGTCGCGAGTTAGCAGAGTAAATCCCACGGTAAATAAACAAAAGGCTTGATGAACTTTTACGCAACCGACACTCAGGGTTGCCAACTAGAAAAAAAAATCAATTTGGCTTGATTTTCTATAAATTAAAATACGCCACTGATGTATTCTACATGACAACCCATTCAACCACAATACATATCTAAGATATCGCTGCGATGTCTAATTGTGACCTGTGACTCTCATCGTAAGACGACGTTACGTCCCAGTGACCGACTTTTGTCACACTCATGATACCGATTGCCTCTATTTCGATACGCATTTTTCATTATTCGGAGGTTGGTACAATCGATCTGTCAAATAAAGTCAGAAGAGTTAGGCCCAGCTTACTTCTGAGCGATTTGGATCTGGTGATGTTAGCAGTGAAAAACTCAATGTTTTAATTGGTAAATTTTAATTCAGAGTGTAATTTGATTTAAATTTAAGAATAAAAACAATAACAACATTGAATTTTTCACCGCTGGCATTGCAAAAATTAAAATCGCTCAACTATAAACTGGCTTTACGCTTGTGTGTCAGATTTTAATTATTTCAATGTCATCATTGTTACCAATCGAAGATGTTTCTGTTATTTATCGATATTATATAAATTTTTTCCTTCAAATTTATTCAAAATAGAAAAAATTGCACATGACACACGTCTTATAAAACTTTATTATAATTTATTATAATATACTATTATATTTCTACTGGGATTGTTTTCTGCTCCTCATTGATACGAACAATAGGTACACGAAGGTGAATTTGAAATAATTGAAACATTTTCAGATCCCATATTCATCCTCCTGGAAATATCCTCATAATGATTGAGTTTAACATTATTTATAATATTATATAATAGTTGTAAGAGAAGGGAAATTATTGGACTATGCTTGGAGAGTCATCAAATTGTCTGACATCGGAATCAGAACTCAAGTTATTTTGATTGTTGATGAGCTAATCGCTATCTGAAGTATACTACAAAGACAAGGTCTCGAAGGTTATTTGCTCAGGTATGTCAAAATCAAGAAGGGATGTGAAAATTCTATTAGCGGCATCGTCCATTTCACAAAAAAGAAAAGAGCAATGGTGTGGAAAGCACAATAACTGTATGATTTTGTTCACATGTGAAATGAGTACAACTATCGCTTTACGACGTTGTCATTCTGCATGGCTGCGAGTTGTCAAATGAAAAATATCGAATGAAATAACGCTCTTAATAAATCTCATTGTTTTATTTTGAAATGATGTATTGTATATAATAATAATAATAATAATAATAATAATAATAATAATAATAATAATAATAATAATAATAATAATAATAATAATAATAATAATAATAATAATAATAATAATAATAATAATAATAATAATAATAATAATAATAATAATAATAATAATAATAATAATAATAATAATAATAATAATAATAATAATAATAATAATAATAATAATAATAATAATAATAATAATAATAATAATAATAATAATAATAATAATAATAATAATAATAATAATAATAATAATAATAATAATAATAATAATAATAATAATAATAATAATAATAATAATAATAATAATAATAATAATAATAAGTTTTTTCTCAGGAATAAGAATCAGTCTTTCATCAAACCATTTATAATAGTTACCTAGAAGTCTGAGTTCGAAAACATTCGATGTAAAGCGCAGCCAAAATGAAAATACTTGACCAAAAAGACAGGCGATGATAAGTTTCATGGTTTATCTTGAAAGATGGGCCTCCAATTTGAGGTCCTCAATGCCAATATCTGCTAGTCCTGCTCTGTAGAAAAACATTTTAGCTTTCCCTCAGACCGCAATTCTGGGACTGACTTAAAACTTCTCCTAGGCCACGAGGCGAGAGATTATCTACTCCGGAGTAGAGGAAGACATCTTCTCGGCACAACGAGAATGAGGATGGCCTGGGGGCTTTCTTTGTACGGATTGCTGTGTTCTCTGTGTTGTGATTCTGCACTCTGCAGACGGAATACGCATAGATTCTCGCCAGCTGTTTCTGGAGTCTGAAACACTCTGAAGTCTGAACTCACGTTCGCGGCCTATGCACGATAATCGCACGCTATACGAGATGAGTCACAAGTGTCAAATTGTTGTCGAGATTTAGCAACATTTTCTTGTTCGAAATAATAGAATGTCAGGGGTCACGAAAGCGTTATCTAGACTCTAGAGAGGGTTGTAGAGATGAGGTGGGTTTAATGCAACACAAATTTACAACTCCAACTTACTTTATTTCAAGTAACACAATTTTACGAAGGCGTAGAAGGGCCACAAGCAATTTTTTTTTATCCCGACTTTAAACTGAACTGGGGATCCCGACTTTAAACTCGGGATTCCGACTTTAAACTCGAGATCCCGACTTTGACCTCGGGAATTCTTCCTGTCGGTCTCCGTTGCCTGTCGGTTTCTAATATATAACAAACGTTCATTTCGACTAATGTACTTATATCCACAATAAATGCTAAGCTGAAACATATTGAATCTACTACTGAATTCTATATCATGCATTTCTACTCAATCTTATCAAACATTATGACACTCTATTCATCACAGATCACAGACTTGTTTGACTTTAATACCAAGCAAATTATTGTAATGGAAAATGATTGTACACCTTCTTGTATGAAGAATAAACGAGACAACATATAAACAGCAGTGCTCGTTGCTCAACACCTGGAACTCCATGAACTATGAATAACCATCGAACATTGTCGATAACATCCGATATACACCGAAATCAAATAAACGTTGAATAAACGTATATCATTCGACCAAATTTTAAACGAAAATATTATGTATTTGGTGGTCCTCCACCATTTAATAATACGTCTCTGGAAAATCGTTATCATACGTAAGTTATAAACGTATAATGAACAATTGATATAAACCAATGGTAATAAATTCGGTATAATACTAACATATAAAATGCATCTTCGGAAATACTATATTATATGTATGCTGTAAACGTATAATGAACGAATGTTGTAAACCTGTGGTATACATTCAGTATGAAATGATGACATATTATTCGTATATAAACAACCACATTTATACGTTACCTCAGTTAAAAATGGTTATATTATATGGTATAGCGTTATACCAATACGACTTTTATACCAAATAAACCTATCAAATACGTATTTTACACTAACTTATGTTACTTGGGAACATTTCAACCTAAACTGAGAAGTTGAACCTCTTGTTAGATAGATATGTTCGATTTTATGCAGAGAAATTGAAACTAAACCTGAACTAACAATAAATAAGTAGGCCAACTTTCAACTTTCTAGTGTAAATTTACCCACATTTTTGAAATTATACTTACAGCGCATCTTATGGCGAATTTTTTGAGGATAGACCGAATAAATCAATCATTACCTATTAGAAACAATTATATCAAAATTGTTACAATTAAAGTAGGTATATGTACCAAATAGAATTACAAAAATTATACTGAATTTACGGGCATATTCCTCGACCAATTTTAAGTAAAGAAGTTCATATTATAAACTTTATCGTATATCACTGAAGTTTAATACATTATTATATTAAATCTCTATTGATAATTATAAACATCATAAAGTTACCAAAACCTTAATTACTCATAATACATTAGTTACCATAATTTACGTCGGTTATACCCCAAACAGCACAATATATCCATGGGTTATCCTATAACGATCCCAAATATGGGATAATCCCGGGTTATCCTCATCTGGACCCGAAGATTTTATATGTCCCAGTAGTGTCCAAAAATTGTACATCCTATGGCAAACCAAGGGTTCATCCCATGGATATACAATAGGGATAACATTGTCCCCAACACAGGCATATTATGGATATACTTGGTTTGACCCGAGGTTTGACCAATATCAATAACCCATGGATATACCTTCGGGATAATGATGGGTTATTGTACGAGTACACTATCTAGGATTCTTATTCTGTTTGAAACGATGATGTTCTTACATGCACTTCGTGTTAGGAGAGAGCCTAAATCATTTTCCATCTGTGAAAGTTGTCGTACGTGGTTGTACCCTCTGACCCACCCTCTAATAGCGTGGATTATAGCCTACTGCGTTCACTGACTACTCAGAAACAGTAGGTATAACGCCTATGCTAATTCGACTATGATAGGCTTTCAAGGATTTTTTCTGCACCGTTAAGTATTGATGAGGCACAAAAATACCCTTACGTTATGATGAGTAACGTTAAGGCTAAATCAAGATCATAGCTAGCACTTTCGGGAGGTTAGATAGCCTAGTGGTAGCGTGATAGCTTCACATGTCAAGTGTTCCAGGTTCAAATCCCGTATGTAGATACCACTCTTTTCTGTTTTTTCATATATCCATAGGTTAACCTCAGGGTATCCTGGTAAAATCCTGAAGATAACCTATCGTTGTCCCACAAGTTTGCCCTGGGTAATCCCGGGGTTATAGGAAATTGTGCCATCTGGATATCACAAGCATATCCCTGGCAGATTTCATGATATCCCATGGTTATTCGGTATGCCCAGAAACTATAACCATAGGATGCCCCATGGATAACATTGTGCTGATTGGGACGGGACATTGCGATTGCATATAGCAATGTCCTCAACTATTATAAATCGGTGAGGTCTGGAAGAACCCTTGGGTGGAACCACTATATAGTGCACGGAAGACTAGATTTTTTCCATTTAGCTGACTTTGGGTAGAAAATATAATAGAGAGGGACACTGTCACATCTCACACTTAGTAGGAACGTAGTTGTTTTATGGTAGTGATCTATCAGACATTCAAATTCAAACTATGTTCTATGTAAAGGTTCTCTCATCTGTGGTAACAATGCAGGCGGGTGTCATTTATGACGGTTTGTTCGTTTGTTTTCGTCATAATATCAGTTAACTCATTTAATCTTTAAAAATGAGGATGTCGTGCTAAAAGTTTCACTTTTGAAAACTCACACATCAAAAGCAAACCCGGCATATGATACATGGTTCTAAATGAAAAAAAAACTGTAACAACCAAACTATAGCCACTATGATTCACATGTGGACAACTACAACTTTAGGCCGTAACTCGAAATTGCACCTTAATTCTTTCTCGAAATTTCCTGACGCAACTAAATTATGCAGGAAAAAGTGCATCGAGAATGCATCGAGAATGTAAAAGTTATTATCTTGTAATGTTACAAACAACCATGATATTTACATGTGTCTGAAAGTAAAAAAAAAACGATCTTTTGTTTATAACTCGAGAACAAAAGACGATAGCAAATTTTTGTTTTCGCTACTGAATTGATCTCGAAAAAAGAGATCGATGATACGATTTTTTTATGTATCTCCTATGGTTACCGAGTTACATTTTAGAACACCATGAATAATTTCCTTCTGTTTATTGATGTCTGAACATATTCAACAAAGGTTTTAATAGTATATTTCATATTACGAGTCTGGAAATAGGGATTTTTCCGTGCGAGTGTGACAAATTCGGTAAGTCATGCAGCACGCGGAAAAATCATTTCTGGACGTGCAATGAACGATATTTTGTGTTATACTTGTTATTTCTATAACTGGATCAACTCTTTATTCATAAAGTAAAAGTATATTGCAAATTGATGTTTCTAATTTGACATTAACATACAACTACAACATTATATAAAACGAGAGACGTTACTATGTGTGCAGGAAACTCTTGATATTTCCAACACCCCCTCTCAAAGTTTCAGGTAACACCAGTAAGTACAACTCCAAGTTCATTTCTAAAATATGTATGTTTCGGACCATTCAGAGATTTTGTCAATACATCCGCTATCATTTCATTCGTAGATAAATACGCTATCTCAATCAAGTTCATCTTGTATACTTCTCGGACGAAGTGATGTCTAATGTCAATATGTTTGGTACGGGAATGAAATACAGGGTTCTCGACCAAACGTTTTGCTCCCTGATTATCGCTGAATATCATTATTCTTTCTTCTGGCAATTTCAGTTCTTTCAGGAAGTTTTGCAAGTAAATTGATTCCTTAGCGGCTTCAGTCAGCGACATATATTCGGCTTCAGTACTTGATAATGCAACTGTTCGTTGTTTTCGTGCTTCCCAACTAATAGCTGCACCTGCCATCTTGAAAATATATCCAGTATATGATCTTCTGTCTTGTAAACATGAGCCCCAATCTGCATCAGCGTAGCCATTGAGTTTTTCGCCTGTTTTCTTAAATTTTAGTGAATAATCTACTGTGCCTTTCAGGTAGCGAAGAACCCTCTTTGCTGCTGTCCAGTGACTAATACCATAGTTGGTATTGAATTGACTTAGCATACTTACTGTATATGCTATGTCTGGTCTGGTGGAGACTGCTAGGTACATAAGAGATCCTATTAAAGACTGGTACGGATACTGCTTCATAAATTCGTTTTCAGGATGATCTGGCAATGTTAGTTTCACATTTACATCAAGAGGTGTACTGATGGGTTTACAATTTTCCATCCCAAATTTTTCAAGGATTTTCTTCGTGAATTTCCTCTGACATAATGCAATTTCATCATTATCAAAATTTTGTCTGAATTCGATTCCAAGACAATAATTTATTGGGCCTAGATCTTTCATTTCGAATGCATCAGATAATTTCCTTTTCAAAATCAACATTTCTTGTACATTGCTTGCTGCTATTATGATGTCATCAACGTAAATGCCAATCAAAATTATATTCCCTCCTATGTTTGAAAAATATACACAGGGGTCTGCATTCAATGGTTCCATTCCTAATTTCCTCAATTCCATGTCAAGTCTTTTATACCATTGTCTACCAGACTGGTGAAGTCCGTACAGGGCTTTCTTAATTAAACATGCTTTCTTTTCACCTTTCATTTTCTTCAGCCATAATTTTGATGTTTTCACAACTTCTGAATGTTCATGTTGATTTTCATTTTTTATTTCATTCAAAATTTCTTCTAGTTTATCAGGTACTTCCATGTAAACAGTTTCTTCTAAATCCCCATTCAAATAAGCTGTTACTACATCCATCTGATGAACTGTTAATTTGAGTTCCGTAGACAATGCCATCAAAAGTCTTATAGAGCTTGATCTTATTACAGGAGCGAACGTTTCTTGAAAATCGGAGCCATATTGCTGTGCATACCCTTTTGCTACTAGTCTTGCTTTTCTCTTTTCTATCCCTCCATCTGCTTTATACTTAGTTTGTAGAACTAGCCTATTTCCTATGATTTTCTTATTTTTAGGATATTCTACGATTTCCCAAGTTCTATTCTTGATGTGTGCTATATACTCATTCTTTATAGAATGTTTCCATTCTTCTCCTTCCGGACTAGAGAGAGCTTCATTTACACTGATTGAGTTGAGGGCAACAGCAACAAAATCATCTCCTTCATGTGATTGTGACTCTGACTCTGATTTTTCTGATGATGATGAATTTTCAAACAATGGTTTTTCTTTATACTCTTTCCTCGGTCTGCCTCGTTTTCCATCTCGTATAATTTTTGGTCTTCCTCTTCCTCTTTTCGATCCACTGGAAACATCTCTAGTTTCAATGACTACTTCTTCAGTGGTATCTTCAGAGTTTTCTTCTTCATCCAGATATTCATGACTTTTCTCAGCATTTTCTATATTTTCTATGATTCTTGGATTTTCATCAATTGTTAATCATTTTTTCTCCCCTACTTAACACTGATTCAGTCTCTTCAACAAATTCTTCATATTCATCATGATCATTGAATTGGTTCAAGAATTTTACGTCTCTGCTAACTATCATTTTCTTAGTTTTCGGATCAAACAATCTATACGCTTTTGCTTCGTTTGAATATCCAACAAATATACATTCTATTGATCTGTCATCGAATTTCCCCTTTGATGGATTTTTATTCAGAGCATAAGCTTTGCATCCAAAAATTCTGAAATGTGCTGCATTAGGTCTTCTCTTATTCCATAGATGATACGGAGTTTCACCATTCAAAGATCTTGATGGACATCGGTTTCTGACGTAGTTTGCAGTTGAAACCGCTTCTGCCCAGAACGACGGTGGCATTTTCGACTGAATCAAACTGCATCTTGCCATTTCTACTAATGTTCTATTTTTTCTTTCTGAAGTTCCATTTTGCTGTGGAGTATAAGTCACAGTCAATCTTCTTCGAATTCCATTGCTACTGAGAAAAACATCGAAGGCCGTATTACAATATTCAGAACCATTATCTGATTGTAAATATTTAATTTTCTTGCCTGTGTGATTTTCTGCATATGCTTTGTATTTCTTGAATGCTTCTAGGACTTCGGACTTTGTTTTCAGAAAATATACTTCACACCATCTAGATTTATCATCAATGAAAATTGCAAAGTATTTCGCTCCTCCTATAGATTGTGTCCTCATGGGACCACAAACATCAGAATGAACAATTTCCAATAATTCATCTGTTCTATCTGATTGCATAACTGGAAACGGAGTTTGTGTTTGTTTTCCCTTCAAACATACTTCACACAGTGTCAACTTTTCATTTTTGCAAAAATGCACTCCAAAAACAAGTTTCTTTTGATTTATTTCTTTCAAGTCAGCTTCATTTAGGTGTCCAAAATTCTGATGCCACATATCTATTCTTGAATTAGGTTCTTGATATGCGATACTAACTTCATCATGAAATGATTTGAGGAAATACAAATCATTGATTCGGTCTGCAACAGCTACAACTTCCTTATTTTCATTAAAAATCACTGCTTCTTTTTCTTTGAATAGTACTTCATATCCTTTACTCGTGATTTTTGACACTGACATCAGATTCATTCGTAAATCTGGAACATACAAGGTATTCTTCAGTCGAAGTGACTTCTCATTCTTTCCATCTGTAGCTGGTATTGAGATTTCTCCGATTCCTTTTATTTCTGTTGAGAAATCATTTGCCAAATTCAACATTCTCGAACACGGATTCAGTTCATTGAAGTTTTCTTTCTCAATACTCATATGAGATGTACAGCCACTATCCAAACACCATGTATTATGTGTTTTATCACCTATCATCAAAACGTCATCTTGTGGCATTTCAGTCAAAAAACTTTCTTCTGCTGGACTTGCAGATTGCTTTGAGTTTTTCTTCAATGTTTCCCAATTGATAGCTTTATGTCCTACCTTATGACACTTATGGCACTTGAACTTAAAATCGGTTGACGCTGGATTTTCGATTTTATTGCTGCTGTTTTCATTTTTCGCAAACTTGTGATATTTCTTATTTCTTGCAAACATTGCACCTTGTACTGTTTCATCTCCTTTACTTTTTCTCGCATCATATTCTTCTTGTATTTTGATTTTCAGAGCATCTGGTTTCGGCAATTCATCTCGAGATTCTATGGCGAAAATTCTCAAATTCTTCTGGTAAACTATACAATAGCATTATTGCCAAAAGTTCTTCATTTATAAACAGTTCCATTTCAGATAATTTGTCCACTATATCGAAGAACTGTGCTAAATGTTCACGTACATTTCCACCAGGAAGCATTTTATTTAGTGTAAGTTTCTTCAAAAGAGTTGCTTTTCTTGCAGGTCCTTTTGATTGATAAATACTCTCCAGTTTGATCCATATTTCTCTTGAAGTTTTACAAGATTTTATTTGTTTTAATTCAGATGGGCTAATACACAGAATCAAATCCGATCTTGCTTTCCTATCACCTATTTCCCAATTCTCTATAGATTTCATCAATTCTGGTGTAGGATTTTCAGCACTTGGTTTGACGATAGATCCATCCACATACCCCCATAACTCGTTTTTTACTATTACTGCTTCTACTTGCAGCTTCCAAGTATCGAAGTTATCTTTTCCCAAAGGTTCAATCCTCATCTGGCTTCCACTCATGATTGCTCAAGTTTTCAAGTGGAATTTCTCGCAGAATTTATTCTAGTATTACTCTGGGCTCATAACCTGTTATTTCTATAACTGGATCAACTCTTTATTCATAAAGTAAAAGTATATTACAAATTGATGTTTCTAATTTGACATTAACATACAACTACAACATTATATAAAACGAGAGACGTTACTATGTGTGCAGGAAACTCTTGATATTTCCAACAATACTTCGTTGAAAATGAAAAAAAAGCGCTCATTACCTACCACATTAAACGTATTAAATCATCTCTTAGATACGCACCAAAGATCCCAAACACTAAAAAAGATTTTTGGACTTTTTTGGAATATATTCTACAGCTTGACGCTTCAGGGAAGCAAAAGTTTCTGGATATTTGCTGATGTCATTATCTTTAATGGCCAAACAACTCTTTAGCATTGGGAATCGACTCCATAACGTGAGGATTTCATAGATTAAGTTTTATCGACGAAATAAACTAGAAGAATATTGTCACTAACAGTTTATTTTGTTGGCATAAATTTGATTGACATAGAATTAAAAATGCTGGCGATACAGTGTTTGGCATGTATGATTTGTTTCCATAGTTTTTATCAAAGTTTTTCCGTGAGCTGTTTCCCGTGCGCTAGTCCGCGAATAAGCCAATCTTACAATATTACTAAAATAGATGAAAACAAAGTGATTTCAAAGAAGTGAAATGAAAATATATTTTCCACCCCCCTTAGAGGGATTATTCGAACATTTTCATCGGAAAATATAAAGAAATTTTTTGTGATTTTTCAGCATTCCAATTTTGTGATATTCTACAAAAACCTCGAAATTCGTCAGAGGTTACCCCACTTCACGGTATCTACATGGAACGCCTTTGGCCGGGTTTCCCTCGTAACCGGGCAAGCATTTGTTGCAGAAACGACCAGTGGTGCCATCTCTGCAGTTGATGCACACGCCGGTTTCTGGGTCGCAATCGTTGGAGTAGCCGTTGCATCTGCATTTCTTGCAGTGGCCGAGAAAGAGTCCGTCAGATGCTCTCGTGTAGCCCACATGACATGTATCGCAAGACAAACTGGTGTATTTCTTGGGGCAGTGGCATTGCTCGACTTCCAGAGCTCTCTGGAGCGATCCGGTGTTACGTTCGCTCGCGATGTCCAAGGAAACAGAGATAAGCCTATAACGAGATGTTTCTGGAAAAGGAACACTTTGAATTCGATTCGAATGACACTCACGATGACTCCATGGTATTCTTGAAATAAGATGCCTTGATGTAGATCGCCTCCAGATCTGAAAGAGCCATGAGAAGATGCTCTCTATCTGCTTGTTGTCCATCAGTGCGCTGCCATTCTTGCTCCAAAATGGGCACCACAAAAGTTTGTGAGGCGTTCGTGATTTGAGATTGATTGCGATTGTAGAACAGAAGAGTTAGGTCGTACCTCTGTTAAGAAAATCAGTGAATGTTATAGTGATGATTTGTTTAGATTCAGTTACATACGCTGACTAGCTCTACATCCGCAGCATCATCATTTCTGGAACTCTGGCCACCAGGACTGGAAGTGTATCTGATGGTGTAAGTAAGCGAACCTCCATAAGATGTCATCTTGTTTCCCAAGTAATGTGACGGTAAGGCCCAATAGTAAACGTCCTGTGAGACAAATTGGCTGTAAGATATCTCACGATTTCGTTGGTCAAGTTTGATGCCTTCAGTGATGAGTGCATCTCTATTCGAATTTTCAACGATTTTGAAACCTTGCATCGATACGAATTCGCTTTTCACCTGGAAAATATTTCTTTTCTGAGGATTCAGACCTTCATATGTCGGATACAATAGCTTACTTGGTCTCTGAACCATGTGGAGCTTGAACACTGGTTGGTCAATCCCATACAGAAGCAGGGTATACATCCAAATTGATTCTTCCTGCTCAAGTAGAAGCTGCCAGCCTTACATTGGTTACATTGTGGGCCATCAACCAAGTCCTATTATTGATGAGAACATCATCAGTAATAATAATTTTCATTACGAGTTTTCATTATACTCACCTAATGTCGGTTTTGAAAATGATATAACATTGATTTCAGATGCATTCTTGTCGGAATCGTTAGATGAATTCATAAAAGTTATTCGTGATATTTCTCACCTTGCATTTGCACATTCCATTACTATCTTTTGTGGTGTTCAGAGATCCCTCAGGATCACAAACTGCTGCTTCAAAAAGTCTTCTGCAAGAACCACCAGGGATCTCGGGGTTCCCAATGTATCCGGGAGCACACTGCTGACAGCGATTGCCAACGTATCCCGGAAGACAATTACATATTATGACATCACCATCTGGCCCTAGTTCACAAGTTGTACCCGATCTAAAGAGAGAGAGAGATTTATTAATTTAACACTGGCTGTCGAAGGAAACACTAGGTATTACGGGAAGCCGGAAGTTATTTTAAAAAATTTTCACTTATAAACTTGGAGTTGTGGATATAAAATCGATCTAACCAGTGAAAAATATGCACATCTCTAATATCATTCAGTGATTGTTTTATTCTCTACGAAAGCGCTGAAAGGACATCAGCAAAATAAAATTATAATTGCCAGTTTGAACTGACAATGATACATAATTGCCAGATAGAACTGACAATTATACATAATTGCCAGATAGAACTGACAATTATACATAATTGTCAGATAGAACTGGCATTTATAGATAATTGCCAGTTCTATCTGACAATTATCTATAATTGTCAGTTCAAACTGGCAATTATCTATAAATGCGAGTTCTATCTGGCAATTATGTATAATTGTCAGTTCGAACTGGCATTTATAGATAATTGCCAGTTTGAACTGACAATTAGAATTGCCAGATATATCTGGCAATTATGTATAATTGTCAGTTCTATCTGTCAATTATGTATAATTGTCAGTTCTATCTGGCAATTATGTATAATTGTCAGTTCTATCTGGCAATTATGTATAATCGTCAGTTCTACCTGTCAATTATCTATAAATGCCAGTTCTATCTGGCAATTATGTATAAATGCCAGTTATATCTGGCAATTATGTATAAATGCCAGTTCTATTCTGGCAATTATGTATAATTGTCAGTTCTATCTGGCAATTATCTATAATTGTCAGTTCAAACTGGCAATTATAATTTTATTTTGCTGTATGTCCGTTCAGCGCTTTCGTAATTCTCGTAAAAATAATTCTTCCAAATTCTCAACTCCTGATATTTTTATGACTTGTTTATTTTAAGGCGTTGTGTTTGCAACTAAATTTCGCTTCATGATGCCTCTATATTTGAGTGTTATCGATACATATAACAATTATATATAATGAATAATCAAGACGGGCCTGGCATACGATTTTATTTTCACGGTGCACTGGAAAGGCGCCATCTTGCGTTTTTCGGTTACCATAAGGATATTAGGAGATTTAGGACACCACTCCTAATGCTTGTCCCTGGCAATGACGTACAACTTTGATATCGCAGACTTTGAAAGATTCGTAATACTCGTCTATAGACTTCTGCAGACTTACACACCCATCGGTGTTCCTTGCAGCGTTTCCATCACACAGTCTGGTTGTGGGCCAGTCCAATTTCCATCATTGCAACGGATAGTGCCTGATTGTTGGCCGCCATTTTTACGAGGACAAATGAATTTCATAGCTGCTCCTTCGGCCGCATCAAAGCAAAGTATCTTTCGGTTTGTTCCATCGACACATTCATTAGTTGCATCGATAGTGAAATGCAGTACTGGGCAGAGCTCTACGAAAAAATACATGTGAGAAAACTTCTAAGGGTTTGCTGACATGGGATTATTCCTTACTTTCGCATGTCGGGAATCTCGCAGATGCGCAGTAGTATTTGGAATCCACACTGTCCAATATATAGCCAGGATCACAGGAGAATACAAGAATAGTGGAAATTTGTACTGTTTGACCAGGTGATTTATCGATGCCATTTTGCAACTCCCATTTGCCGTTTAGTGGGTAGGGAGGCAATGTACAACGTTCTATAATCGTGCTCTGCCTTTCTATCCACCTGTGATACACCGATACCTTAGTAAGTAAGGTATTATCCTGAGAATTACATGCGCCATCATTAGACTGTGGAGCAATGCTAACTATTCCATGAACGTAGTACCTTTCAAAAAAGGAGAAAAAAGTTGTATAAATACCTACTTTATTCAGTGGGATATTGCAATGGTGCTATATAACAGTTATTTATGTATCAAGAGCGTAAAATAGGCTTTTATGGACCGCAGCGTATAGGTAATTGCCTGAGCGATAGCGAGGGCTACTAACACGCCTAGGTCCATAAAAGTAAGTTACGCTCGAAATACATATCGAACATTTTATGCACGACCAGTATATTTTATTGTAAATACCTGAGTGTTTTTACTTTTTCTCTATCTCTTATAATGAGGGAGTTATTAAGGGTTTACAATTTGCTCATGTTCCAGACTGGTGGGTGAATAAATAGGCTAGTAGCCATGCATGCTGTCAACACAGACAATAGTCATTATGAAATGCACTCCAGTGACAAAGTATGTCTGAATTGTACTCCACCAGAAATCAGTAAAGCAGCTGAGGATGCGAATAATTAATAATTTATTGTCCGGCGGGCGGTAAAGTACCATTTTACGCCCGGCGGGCGGTAAATTAGTCCGAGGGCGGTAGTGTTATTTTACGCCCGCACAACCGGGCGATAAAGTGCCATTTTGATGAGGGGTTTCAAGAGGTGAAAAACTCCGAACGGTGATTTCTTCATAAAGTTTCCAAGACGAAAAGTTTGTATTATTCTTTTCGTATGATATAAATTTTTCCTACGACCACGTATGAAAACGTCAATAATCACACTGTTTTGTTATTCAGAAAGTAGCTCATATCACCATGGTATTTTTTATTTGAAAGAAAAAAGGACTAGTGTTGATATGAAAAATATCACAACTGTCGCATGAATTGATAGAAATAATTAGGTATATTGTGAAGGTACTCACTGTCAATATAAGCGTTCTCAAACCAAATTCATATCATTTATTGAAATTCTTGTCTCGTTCAGAACTATACCGAGAATTCTTTATCTATGAATTTCAATGTGTCTGATACATAACCTCTGAATTAACTTTAAAACTGGAACCTATACTCTTTGCTGGAACTATTTCGATGTTGATGACAGCGGGTGAGATCATTCAAAAGAGTACGGCTACAGTTTTATGCGCGGCTTGCTGCTTGCATCAGTTTGATTTGATATCACAGTATCACCAAAGAGAAGATTCTTTGGTATCACAGATGTTTGCTTGGTATCACAGATGTTTGCAAAGAGTCAAGGACGCACTTACTCGAGTAACTCGTACGCGCTTGCGAACTACATATTTCTATGGTTCTGTATTCCTGGTTGCGTGATTAGTGGCGCTAGCAGGCGTATGGTGTCAAGTTTGTTTATGTACGCTGGTGTCAATATCAATAAAATTTGTCCAAACTATACTAACTCAATCAATCAGTAATTCACATAATGAGGAATTGTCGGAGAAGTATTCAAATATCATCTTGAATATGGAAATAAACAGTACCTACTTGACATCGAATCAAAACCACCTCAAATTATAGAGTCCGCTCAAGTTACATTTTTTACAAGACCTCCCGCGAAATGAAAGTATTCGGAGTCGTAGGAAAAATAGTGTACAAAACTCGTTGGAAACTGCATTTCCTTCACTCGTTACGTTTCCGCACTCATCGCTACGCGGCTCGTGCTAAACGACTACTCGTGTGAAATATGTCACTTTCCACACTTGTTGTGTAATATACTATTGACGTTTATGTTATCATTGTCAGACAATGAGTTGATTCGATGAGAAGTGATAGACGAGTGCGTTCTAACGAGAATTATCAAAAAATAATCCCATCGAGTAGAATTCTTACTTCAAAATATTCGAGGTATCAGTTTAATATAATACATCTCTACTGTTAAACTAATGGTAAAACTATAACAATCTATGTAATTATGCAACAATAACCCAAATATTTTGTATAGTAGTTTTTTATTATTACTACAGGATATAAGTTCCAAACGACTTCGTTTTTGAGATACAGAGTGTTGCTAAAATGTTCGTAGTTTACTTCGAAATTTCCGACGACGAACAGTTATACTTGACAAATATTCAGACAGTGCCCCATATTCATTGAATAATATTTCCTTTTCTAAGTTTATTATGTTATGCGATAGGTAATGGAAAAATATTTGAAATAATTGTTTCATTATAGTTTCAATCCGTACAAATGAGTGAAAACCTCCAAGAGAACGATGTGAAATGAAACAACATTGAATATTCCTTTTTCAAAATCTGTTAGTGTTGGCTCCAAAAAATATTGATATATAGAAACGTCTATTCTGAACAGTCGAAAAAGAAGTATTTTTGGACAAACATGTATAAAAACTTTTGTTCTCGAAATATTTCACGAGATCATCCCTGTAAACAAACATGTATAAGTACTCGAATAACTCCCTATACGTAATAATAATAATAATGTATATTTAAAGAATAGTGATATTTCAAATGCATTAGCTGAAAATAGATTCAGAGGAACAAACATTGGAAAATGGTTTGTAGAATCAGCAGATGTGAATGAATCTGAAGAATTTCGAGTATCATTCTTCTTCCATTTGATCAATTCCTCACCTGTTATCGTCTGGATTAAGAAAAACTAACCCACTGCCACTATCGCCTTTACATAAACTCTTGTTCTGATGGAAAAATCCTCCACACATCTTGTCATGTAGATAATATTTATTCACAAATTCACTAGGAAGTTCGTTGGCACAACCAGTCTGATCTTTATGAAAGATCGTCAAGGTTTTTAGATGATCAGGCTGTATACCTTCTTCTGTTATGCCCCATCCAGCTATCTGAGAAAAAAAATTGGTGGTATTTGGTATCTGTGAGTTAAATCAAGTATCTGCTGTTTTTTTTTCTTCAAAAATGTTACGTCTTCTGTTTCAAATTCTTATTAAACTGTAACCAATTCATAGCTGGTAGGTAGGGATTTTAAATACTGCTCATCGAATAGTCGTGTTCGGATGAAAGAAAAATGGAATTTGAATATTTTCAGGTAATTAATTAGTGATTATGGAACAAACTTCTCCAACGCTTGCAACAGGGGGAAGAGGAAGTTCATCGTAACAAGCAGGCTGGACTTCTGGACCCAGAATGAAGCTGGTCGTGGCGACGAGAAGTGCTATGTCATATTGATATCTCCTTTCTGCTTTATATTCGCCATTCAGTACTATTGATGATAACTGAAATAACAAATAAGGTGAAGTGATGGAATTCAATTTTCGACTTTTATATCTACTATACGCGTCTGGCAAATGAAATCCTATAAGAAATCCATCTATTTAGTGAATATGCATTTCTATGGTGTTCCTATAAAAAGATTTATTTTGTCAGGCTTGTAACGTGTGGTGGTGTGGTATATAAACAATATATAAATATACTTACTTTGCGATATTGGGCTTTTAGGTCTCTGCTGTCTCCATAATCTAGATATTGTTTCCCAACAGCAATTACTACTTCTTCTTTTGGTAAAGCCTTTCCTCCCTGTGAAACACAATGCGCAGCTGTAAATAATATTCGTGATTACATGGTTTCAAATCCACCAGGTCTTACTCACCAGTCAATACTATTTTAGGCGTTATCAAGGTACCTCCGCAGTTGTTCCACCATGAGGAATTTATTTTCAAAAAAATGGCTGTTACCCATGGAAACTCGTATAATTTGGTATCTTCCGTATTGTAGGACAGTGGCTTGGCATTCACGTTCCTCTTTCCACAAACTAGAAGAAACTTGCCGCAAAAGATGTATTGATGATGAACTATTTAGCAATCACTCAACCAAATTTTTGATTCATTTGGGTTTCTTAGGACAAAATTGAAACTGATTCATGCTGAGAAGGTTTAAAATCGATCAACAACAAATCAAAAAACTTTATAACTATTTTTTCGCGGCATATTATTGGGCTTATGAGTACATACACAACTTTTTTCTAATTGAGTAGCTTTTATTATGCTCGCCTTCAGCAGAGCATACCGTTTGAATCGAGCAGTGGCGGATTTAAATATTTGCGGATACCAACCGAATAACCGATTTTTAATGTATTTAGTTATTTTATATTTAGTTTATTGCTAGCCGCGACGTTTGAAAATTATTCTGAAAATCTTGTGCTTTAGCCTTCACTTCGGGAACCGTATGAATCACAGCATACTTTTTACCAGTCAAATCCTTCGAAGTTTTGTTTCCCCCATTTATGTGGTCTATTATTATTTATTAGATCGGCTTATTGCAACAGTAATTTTTCGATGTTTCCGTGTTTTCATTCCACTTAGAAATCAAGGGATCGTGATGACCTCAGCTTCGTAAAATGAAAGGTTTTCTTGATCTCCAATATTGAGTTCATATAGTTAATTATTTTCACTGCGGGAACCTTATGAGTACGCGAGATTATTTCTCCAAATAACTACGAGAACCGTGTTGACTAGCCTCATCAGTTCACTATACTCAACAGCGTTATGATGGGAGACCAACATTCAAAAAATGTAATACGCAGTGAATGGGTTAGTTGTTTTTTTTTTGTGAAACATCCCAGCCAACACATCTGCGATATGACATCTCTGAGATGTCGCATTCAGGTAACATTGCGATATCACAAACGTTGCATCGCAGCGATGTAAAAAGTTAACACATCTGCGACCTAACATCTCTGAGATGACGCGATGAGATCACACACTGATATCACGAACGTTGCATCGCTGCGATGTACAAAAGCAAACACATCCGCAACATGATATCTCAGAGATCTCTCGATGAAATCAAACTGCGATATCGCAAACGTTGCATCGCTGCGATGTAAAAAAGCAAACACATCTGCAGCATGACATCTCTGAGAAGTCGCGATGAGATCAAACTGCGATTTATCACAAACGTCGCATCGCTGCGATGTTGTAAGGCTCTTTTTTTGGTAAAGAGCCCTACAAAGGGCCTCAGGGCTTAGTTCTCTATTTACTTTAGAGCGGTTGCCTCGAGCGCCAGTTTTTTTGAAGTGGTATGCTCCACTTTCTTCCAGAACTAGGAGTTCTTTGGAAGGCCCTAGGGTAGCTACAGTGAAGAAGGGACGCAGAGTAAATCCATACAATGCACCCCCTTGTGTAAACCAGAGGTCAGCTAGTTAGACCAGGATAACAATAAACTTCTAAGAAAATGTAGTCTTTAGTTACACCTCCTTAGACTAGACTGGAATACAAGCTACGTTAAACAGAATTGATGTTATTTTATTTTAAACTAAGTTTCGGTTTCAACAGGATTTATTGAAATTCACTAAATAGATAATAATCTACAGGCAAAATCAAATCAGAAATTCACTCAATAAAAAATTCGGGGTCGGTTTTATATTATTTATTACATAAACTTCAACTTTCCACACTTTGTCAGATTTTCAGGAAAATATGAAATAATATCAAACAGCCTTAAAACAGTAAAAAGAAACAACACAGATAATACAGGAAATCCACCACTGAAGCAAAGGCAATGACAAATCGTTCGTTCTACTTTGATTCTATCGCGGATTTTATTATACAGGGCGGTTCGTGAGATCTGGGTCTTGACAAATCGGGAAAATAATTTATTAGATTTCAGGCGATATGCAATTTGAAACGGGTGTCAGGTTAAGTGCAATTCTGGTTTCTGGTTCAATGAAATTATTTTCTGGGTTGTTATAGTGATTCTCGGGCAGGATTTTCTGAACTGAATTTAAATACGACAGTGAAAAATCTCAGGAATTTTTATACTTTCAATATAACTCACGATTCTGGCTTACAGGGTTTCCGGGTGGTACGCAGCAAAATATACCACCGGTTCAGCTAATCCTTATTTTCCGGAACACTCTCACGATACAGGGTGTTTTACAGGCAACACTCTGCGGCACACAATTAATCGGAAACCCGGAAACAAAATCGAACACGGCTTCAAAAGTTTTTAATCACGGCTCACGTCTTGGCAATCACTTGATTCTCACGCACCCAGGTTCTAACTGACTCGTTTTCCAACTCACTAACTCAATGCACTCTTCGGTTTTCCAAAAAATCAGGATAAAAACGGTACAGATTGTCCTTGCTTGACATTGTTTGTCATTGTTTGACCTCTAAAACGGAGCAAGAAATGAACCAAAATACACTCAGTTAAAAACAGGTAGCAGAGTGTTGGAAAGAATATAAAAAAAATACCAGGAATAACATTTCTTCTGAATAGGATATATATGAATACTTATAATGAGGAATGTACCAATATCTCCGATTTTCTGGAAAATTATATATCGAATCATTGCCCATGCTTTTATACAATTTAAACATAAGAATCTCGAAAACAGGAACGAAATATCAGATATAATACTTTACAACAGGTTAACCTAGCAAAATACTAATTATTCGAATAATATACCGAGGGTTTTATGTATCCGACCTGTAGTAATGAAGGTCGCTGAAAAACACTTCATTACAATGTACAAAAGCAAACAAACCTGCGATATAACACCTCTGATGTGTACTATATATATAGCACAAATTGTGCAATTGTTTATTGTATTGTATTTGTATTACACAAAAACCGAATGTTCCGTTTTTTGGTACAATTTATTAAAATGTATCGTATCATTGAAGATTTAGCATTATTATATGAAATCTATATTGATAATTATTAACATCATAAACGTACCAGAACCTTAGTTACTCATAGTACATTTTAGTGATCATAATTTACGTCAGTTACGAAAGCATAATACGTATAAGCATAATACACCGTTGTCAATGATACGATAAAGCTTCGAATGCAACTCGGTTTACTCAGCTACCGCCTCGTTACCAAGCAATGTCCTCCACTAATATTACAAATCGCATAATAATCTCGTTACATTAATAGCCACTATTTGAATTTCCCGCGCGCAAATATACTTTCCGTGGTCTGTGGACACCTGCACTAGACAGTTGACAATGATGATTCATCATCACCAGTTATAACTTTCTCAACCACTCCAGAGTCCGGAGTTTCAATCCAATCAGTTGAACAACCATTGATGGAATCAGTTTTACCAGTTCACTTAAGTTGTGGTCTATGTGCTAGTTTTTCAAGTTCTTGTACAATCAAAAAGTTATAACAGCTCTGTAGGAGTACACGAAACGTGAGTATAGGTTTTGTTTAAGTAATGGTGAGAATAAGTTTTCACTTGAAAGCATGCCAAAGCCGCTCTTTTCATCATACTCAAAATACGACATCTGATGGTTTTGGAACATTATAGATTATGGTAGTCCAAACTATTAATTTATTGTTGTTGAATCAGCAGGATATGATGTTACCCAAGGTGGATAGAGATGATCATTTACGGATTCATCGCTTCGGAAGACGTATGGGAGCTGATGCTGGAAACTTTCTCAGAATGTGTTTATGAGGAAGTTTCTGCAAATTGAATATTGATGCAAGAAATTCAACTGAAGCTAATATTTCCATTCCATCAGCCTTCTCCGAAGAAAACAATATTCATTCAAAACAAAGAATGTCCAGAAATAATAATAACCTATATTTTTTGCTAAAGAGAATTACTTTTTATTTATTGGAATGGAATAATAATTTTGTTTTTTTGTTGGTATTTGTTCATTGTTGAAAATAAATATTTATAATATAGGTATGTTGATTTGTTTTTCACTGACATTTTTCCCTATATATCACCTTACCTCTGCATTACATTTGTACATCGCTGTGATGTCATATATTCACATCTCTGTGATATCATATATTTACATCCCTGCGATGTCGTAAGTTCACACATCCCTGCTGTCAAAATCGAATCACATCGCAGTTTCATCCCAAAAACACATCGCAGTTTCATCGCAAAAACGCATCGCTATTCCATCATAAAAATATATCGCAGCGACATCGCATGGAGGAAACTTGAGTGTGACAAAATAATATCCCTGCCATATCGCAGCGACGTCTGTGCGACATAGAATGCGATATCGCAGGTCACATTGTTACATCGCTGCGATATCTCTGTGATGTAACTGTGTTTGCTGGGATATTTCTTCTTAATTTGGCCCCAAATTTGCCGCCCCTAAAATCTGCCGCCCTAAGCTTCAGCCTACTCAGCCTAATGGTAAATCCGCCACTGGGATCGGGTGGTGTTTATAGATAAAATTATATATTCCATCTAAGATATTCAATTGAGTTTGTTTTCGTTACCTGGCTGACATTCTGGTTTGGGATGGCTCCAATCACCATCCTCACAATAGATTCTTTTCCTCCTCGAGATAACTTCATAGATGTCATTATCAATACACTGATAAGTCAACTGAGTTCCAGAAGTGGCTTCACTGCAACTGACTTTATATCCATCTTCGTGGAAGCATGTTAAAATTGTGGTTCTCGTTGAATATAGGGCAGGACAGGTTTCTGTCGAAAACCATTATTTTTTTTCATATCGGTCACCATAATTTAGAATTCTTGGACCTGACATCTTCAGTTATGTGTCGATAAGCAAGATTTCAATGAGATCTGAATTTTCTCATCAATTTCATCTAGATTCTATAGAGTGATTGAAACATTTATGTAGGATTATTTTTATCTCTATTAATTGTAGTAAATTTTCTCTAGTTTGATTTCGTTCATAAATATTTCTATCATAAAATGAGTTGAAAAGAAGATATTGCAAAAAAACTGCTATCAGGCGCCTAAACGCATATTGAAGTTTACTTTGCGGCGCTATAACGGCAAAACTATTTATTATAGTTGAAGCATAAATTGTGGTAAATTTCCTCTAGTTTAATTTTGTAAATGAATGTTTTCATCGTAAAATGAGTGAAAGGAGATATTGTGAAAAAACTGCTATTTAGCGCCATTTTTCCAATATGATGGCTCGAGCGGCGAAGACACGAGGTGGCAAAGTTGAAATTGGGAAAGAGCACATCGAAATCTATGAAATCACCAATTTGAGAAACTCCCGGAAAACTTTCCAGGTAACCTCTATTTTGAGCACCAAATGACTGGAGATTTCAAATATTTTGAACATAGAAATGTCATGGCTTTTCCTGATATTAATTCCATTCGAATTCTAATTAGGGATTTTAGATGCATGTTTTGGTCCAATCAACATTTTCCTGTTGATAAAATAAGTTCCGCTCACATTAAATTGTCTGGAAACTGATGATCGACTTCCGTTGAAATTTTAAATTTTCAATATCAAACTCACTCAGACATTCTGGAAAAGGTCCTGACCAATTTTTGTCACACACTATATATGCTGGGGATGACAACTTATATCCTTGAAAACATTCGAATCGCAAGGATGTACTGGCTGGTACTGATTCTCCTGGAATTTTGTGACCATTTAAAACGCTCCATTTTCCATTTTCCGGAAACTCTGGTAATATACATCTGCTGAAAGAGCCAGTAGGTGTTAAGAATTTTCAAACAGTGAAGCCCCATTTATAAACTCCGCTGCCGTAGCTACACTACAGTTGACGTTGACGTTCCAAAATGTATTGAGAAGATATTCGACGGCACCTGCGTCAGCTGCGTAGTTTATGAACGGTTATCTATTTTTAGAGCACATTCCATTTACAAATAGTAACTGCAGCTTCTACTGTAGCTACGATAGCGGTGTTTATAAATTGAGCTTCAAACTTTATCGACTTCCTAATCAGATTGCCTACTTCATTGTGAGGTGATCAACGTATCTTCTTAAATTCATTATTTCTGAGATACTGTCGAAATCAGGATTGAATTTGTTTTCTTCCACAAAATTTATATGGAAAAATTACTATATGCTATACAAGGTCACTCACGGTCGATGGTACCTTAGACGTTTACGGAGAACGGGACGTAGGATTATTCTGAAAATTTGGTTTATTGGGTAATCAGTTTTGTTCTATCGATCTAAAATACCTTCAGCGTTGCGGCGTTGCTGCTTCTATCAAAAAGTAGCAACGACTTTGTTATTTCAAATGGAACACTCTGTATTTTATTTCATTTTTAGATTCTTCCTGAAGAGCTGATTTCGTCGATCTATCATACGTGGGGGGTATAGCACGAAATATTACAGAGATATAGGGTGTGAAAAATCGAGATTTTTCAACTCTAGGAATTTTTTGTGTCGAAACTAATCATTTCTGCTCAAAACGGCTAACATGTCCCTATCTTAACTTTTCATTTACTATCTACGGACATTTAATAGAGGGTGATGCAAAACTCAAAATTTTGAACCACCCGTATTTTTTTCGATTAAATATCAATCGATAGTAAATGGAAAGTTGAGATGGGGACATGTAAGCCGTTTTGAGCAAGAATGGATAGTTTCGGCACAAAAAATTCCTAAATTTGAAAAATCTCGATTTTTCACACCCTATATATCTGTAATCTTTCTCGCTATACCCCAAGTATCTTCAGCTCTTCAGGAAGAATCTAAAAATGAAATGAAATACAGAGTGTTCTATTTGAAATAACAAAGTTGTTGCTACTTTTTGATAGAAGCGGCAACGCCGCAACGCTGAAAGTATTTCAGATCGATAGAACAAAACTGATTACCCAATAAACCAAATTTTCAGAATAATCCTACGTCCCGTTCTCCGTAAACGTGAGTGACCCTGTATACTGTTCTCTTTTAATCAACGCACTCATTTGAGGTTTTTGATTTTTCAACTTCCACAACCAGTGTCGTGGTTGAGACATATACTATACTTGAACTCGACCTTTAACCAGAAATTCCAAGAAAATTGAACTTGAATCCGGGAGATTTTGATAATGCATCATACCTATTTCAGCACACTATCGAATTGAGATACGGAATATGTTACAGTTATATTGATCGAGAAGGAACCGTTTGATAGCCACCCAAGATCTTCCGAACTGATCAAATTGATTTTTTGACATATTAAATCCATAGCTAATGGATGCGTGAAAGACGGAATCCGCCTGTATAAAATAATCTGTTTAAAAATAAATTTCACTATTGATAAAATTAAAAACTTGTCCTTTCAATAACATATTGGAAGATTGAATTTTACTTGATTACTTGATTATCGATGCTTGTTCCTGGCAATGACGTAAGTAATAATTTGAGGTCGCAAAAATAGTAATAAATATAATATCCTCGTCTGTGATATTAATATCTGCATACTTACCCGCCAACTTGTCGTTTTTCGCGATTTACCAAATCACTAAAAAAACTGCTTGATTCACCATGATGTGACGAAGCACCACCTAAGAAATAATAATGTATACACCAAGACACCGATAACAGCTCAGGTAGGCTGAGTATCTTCAGTAGCCAAGCACTATTAGGAAAAGTTGAGTTACCAGAAGGTAATTTGTTACATGAGTATTCGATTCAAGGGGAGTACTAAGATTATTTTGAAAATTTCTCAAACTCGTTTCCGGTCATTCATTTACGTTCCTTCGATGAAAATATTAATATAGTAGAAATGATTCGAAGTAGGTAGGTATATTGTTTTATTGAATTACAACGAATTTTTTTCTTAAATTATGTAAGTATTATAATGAAATTGAGGCAAGAAAAACGTTCTAGTATCTATTGTATAGTAGGTATATGAAAAAAATGATGCATGGAATTGATGGAATTAATTAAAATTCATGTGGAAACACAACGAAGAGTAACTTGTTGACTAATACCGAAAAGTCGTTACACAGCAGCGTTCCTTCAAACTTTCGTGTATGTGTCTCAACGAAGTTCTCAAGAATATGTGAATTGTCACTCTTGTGATATCAATACCAACAATGAAAATAATTATTCATCAAATATTTGGCTGAAATAATGAAAGTTGTAATTATACAGAGTGAAAAATGATATTTAATGCTATTGGTTAGTTGATTTGTTAATCAGCCTGCAGATTCAACTCCATATACGAGTATATCAAGAAAAGATTTTGCTTCATTTAGGAAATACCGTTAATTTCTTCCCCAACAAATAACGATGTAAAATCGCCAATCATTCTCCTTACCATAATTTATAATTAAAATAATTATAAGCAGCTCTGACAAAGAATTCATCATAAGCACATTACTTTTGATTGCTTACAACAATCTGACACTTAACGATAACCTACCAGAAAATAGTATTAGCAACTATCAAGTCAGGAATCATAAACATAATCGTCTGATATGAGTCCAGAGGCGAACTCATGAATACGTTGCCTCATATTCACATTATGTTAAAAGAGTGACTTCAAATAGTGATTTTTTATTTTAATTTTTTTTTCCAAAGAGGTATTGTATTTTTTTCTGAAGACATTCGAAATTTACCAATTAAATTGCCCCCCTAAGAAAAAGTTAGGTATTCTTGATAAAATGTTATGTTGCAATAGAGCCTTTCCCATTATCTTACTGCAAGTTTGCAGCTATACTATTCTGAAACTGATGTTGCGAACATAAAACCGCGTATGTGTGAATTTTGATTTTGAGAGTGATGAAGATACATTAGCATTTCAGCAAGGTTACTGCAACTCAAATCATATATGTAAATACAAGAACATCATATTCAAAAAAAACAAACATATTATAATAATAATAGTTTCATTTCTATTTTTAAAAAGTATAAAGTTGAAAATGTTTCAATAAATTCAATAACAAGAAGAGAGTCAAGAGATGCTTAAAAATATAAATTATATATACCTAAAGAACATGATGACGAAATATATTATATATCACAAAATATAAACGGAACAACAAGCAAATATTAGATAAAAATGTATGAATAAAACATATAAATCTACGAAACTACAAGAAAATAGATAAAACCTGTAAAGAAACAGATTGTTCCTAAAAATCGAGAGTTAAAATTAAAATTCTTCGAGAGTGTAGCAATTTTTTTCGACGAGGGTAGTTTTTAGTCTTGATTTAAACACATCTATATTTGGCGAAGATTTGATATATGGAATCATCGAGCTTATTAAAAAGTTTGTGCCCAAGATAAAGATGGCTTTTCTGATGTAGAGTAGTTCTGTGCGTAGATCTAGAACGTGTCAGGTACTGATGTTGGTTTGGTAAGAACTTTAGTCTATTCTTATATACATGGATAATGGATGCAAAGTTCGTATATATAAATGTCACAATGTCAGCAAGTGTAAGTATTCTTAATATTTCGAATTTATAATAGCGTTGCCGTTTGGTGCATGTGTATAATTTGATGGCCCGTGTATGATAGATAGATAGATAGATAGATAGATATATTTATTAGTACTTGCAACAGCAGCCATACAACAGATGGATGTACACGTCATGATTTTTTATGAACACTTCAAAAATAGCACAGATACATATAAACAAGAAAAAAAAAAATGTTGTGATAACATGGTAACAATGGTAACACATACAAACAATATTACATTTCCTCTAGGGAATCGTCTAGGAACTCACTAACGGCATAATATGCCTTTCCTAACAATATTTTCTTGATTTCTTTTTTGAATGAATTTTGGCTCATGTTTTTTATGGGGTTGGGAAGTTTGTTGAATAATTTTACTCCAACATATCCTGGGCTTTTCTCAAATTTAGTCAATCTGTGTTTGGATACACTTAGTGCGCCAGCATTTCTTGTAGGGTAATTATGATAGAATGAGTTCTGTTTGAATTTATAAAAGTTGTCCTTCACATATATGAGTACTTTATAAATATACACGCAAGGAAATGTCAATATTTCTTTCTGAATAAATGTAGATTTGCAACTGTCTCCAAATTTCATGTCAAACATGAGCCTTACTATTCGTTTCTGGCTGATAAATATCCTTTCAGAGTTAGTGCAATCTCCCCATAAGATGACGTTATAGGACATGTGGCTGTACACGAGTGAATAGTACATATCCACAAGTACTTTTCTGTCCACCGTTTTTTTAATTTTAGTATCGCAAAAAAACCATAATTCAATTTTTTTAAAACATGTTGAATATGATTTACCCATGTTATATTTTGTTCAAGATATAGTCCCAAAAATTTATATGTTTCGGAATGCATAACATCTACCGACTCTAAGCTGGGAGTATTCTTCGTACATTTAAATTGGAGGTATACGGTTTTTTCTACATTCAGTAATAAGTTATTGTATGTGTATCTTTCAACCATTTGGCAACGTCCAATACGGGGCAACAGGGCAACATGCTCTCTCGAAATCAATGAATACAACTAAAAGTTGACGGTTCTTGAGACGAAGCTGAAGTTGTATTATACTGTTGAGGACGAATACATTATCGGTGCAACCACAACGCTTCCGGTAGCCAGTCTGACATTCAGGAATTATTTTGAAACAATCAGACCATTCCTGCAGTCTGTTCAAGGGAACACTTGTGAAAAGTTGAACAATACAGTCAAGTAATGCAATTCTTCTGTAATTTTCAGTACCCTTTTTATGTAACATGGTTAGGATGATGTCTCCCCAAGAAGAAGGGCCAGTCTCAAGAATTTGATTGAAAAGTGCGCAAAGATATATAAACCAATTTTCCGTAAGTGTTTCAGAAACTCATATGGGATACCTCAACGGAAGCCTTATTATTTTTACAGTTTGGTAAACATTTTCAATTCTTGTAGGGTGATATCACTATCTAATAATTCGTTTCGCGCATCATAGAATAGTATATTCTTCTACGAGCATATAATGATGGCCATTATTCTCGAGGATGATTTTTTTCATACGCGAGTAGATGACTATACTTTCTCCACGACTATAGCAGAAAAACTTCTAGTCATACAGCCTTTATTTTATAAAAAAAATCAAAGTACCTAATAGTCATAACTCAACGATATGAATAATGCACAATACAAATATTAGAAGAAGAAAAAAATCCAACATCTGATAGGATTCGAACCTACGTCGTCAACTACCACGTCCTTCCGAGAGTATCTCATTTCACCCAAATCGCACTTCCCCCAATTTTCATTACCATCAATTCTCATTTCCTCCAAATCCCATTTCACCCAAAAGTCGTACTTCCGAACATGCACGAACAATGTAGAGTTGCCATGTCTTTACGCATAAATGTATTCTCCCTTTCATTACATTTGGCCCAAAAACCACTGTGTCTCATTTCGCCCAAAACCACCATTTCTTATTTGGCCCAAAGACCACCGATTCCCCATTGGACTGAAAACCAAATATAGATCTACATACACGAAATTACGGGAGATTTTTGAATACTCAAACTCATTCATTCTTCGATAAGTCCCTTATTTCGATGAACAATAAAATTTGACATTTCAAAATTATATTTAGTCATGTTTCGTTTATACAGGGTGAACCTCATATTCACTTTTTCAAAATGAATGCCCTGTGTATCAATCTATTTTTAGATTCTCATCGATCTATCATACACTTGGGGGGTCTAGCGGTATATACAGAATGCTTCAGGTTTCAAGGCACAAAATGAAATGGGTTATAAATCTCATCATTTTAATCAAAAAAGTTCATATAAACATAAGTCCGATCTCGATCAGAAGCGGAGATACAGGGGGTTGAAGTTTAATAATTTTATTTTTCTATTAATCAGAATATCTCGCCGACTTTTAAAGATATCAATTTGAAATTTGATATGGGTAATACTTCCTGGAAGACCATAATGTTGAACAGTTTGAAGATTCTCAAAATCTACAAGGCGATACATTTTTAGGGATGGAGGCTTCTTTTTCCTTCCCAAACTTTTTCGTAGTACGCCTCTGGAGTTTTTCAGTTACCAAATTTGGTGGATCGTTTAGTTTAGAGGCTTTTGACCAATAATAAATAGTATTGGTCTTTGGGCCAAATTAGAAACATTGATTTTGGGTGAAATGAGACACAGTGGTCTTTGGTCAAAAATGAGAAACAGTGGTTTTGGGTCAAATGGAATGTGAGACTTGGCAACTCTGCATCGTTCGTGCATGTTCGGAAGTACGACTTTTGGGTGAAATGGAATTAGGAGGAAATGCTAATTGGCCCACTCGTCAGCCTATAAGGTTTGTTTACATTGTATTTGATTGCTCTTTGTTCTCGAATCTTGTCCATTTCGATTTACAGCAAGCTGTTTTCGGCTTCATATTGTGTTTTTGTGTTCTTGTTGAATTATCTGTTGTTTAAAAAGCTGTGTTATTGAGTTTGTCATCTTTGGTAGTGCCGGTCCTGTGCAAACGGTTTCTGCGCATGTTCCACATTCAATTTTGCTATATGATCACGTGGTATGCGCGAATTCAATTTAGCGTAAAACTGCTGAATTGCATTTTGCATTATCGTTCCATTTCTTGTTTCAGTTCAGTGGGGTTAAACAACACGCATAGAGGTTCACTGTTCAGTATATAATACTATGGATCGGGGCAAACTTCCAATCTCTGCGCTGTAAAAATTTCGTCGTGTTCACTATATCAGCCCTCAAATTCCTCATATCATTATCACAATCAACATTAGGTACTCATTTTATCAATATTATGTCGCGAATCTAGTGACAGTTCATCAGATTGAAAATGACGCGACAGTCGAGTCAGGGGAGCAGAGCCCACTTTCGAAAAATGTGTTCCGGATGCAGCTTCGTTATTGGCTTCAGCATGTTGGATTCTGAAATTCGAAGTTTGTGATTGGTTGTCAGCAGTTGAAGAATGTTCAGGATCCAACACGTATGAGGAATCATCTACATTATTTGTCAATCATCAATAACGCATATGTAATTGATGTACTTAGTATCCAATAGTCGTGATGTTTCTTGAAGGAAGTCTATTCTCGTAAAATTCTTTCCATACAGGCAAGGGCGTCGCCAAGGAGGGGCATGGGGGGCTGCCCCCCTAGAGACTCTAAAAAATTTAAAAACCTGCTTGATTCACGTTCTCTAGCTCTAGTATCAGAGAAAAAATCAATTTATTTTGGAAAAAGTCTTTATATATTTTTCAAAAACAACACTTCGTATCGCTCTACCATGCACAACGTGTGCAGCAGAGCGATCCTTCAGCAGTCTTAGATGAATTATTACCTGCATAGAGAAACGTCATTTCTGGCTTACACATCACCTGGCTTAGAAGCAGGGGCAGCGAGTGAATGTTAGCATCGGGGTGTAAGAAAATCAAGATAGAAACGGGTGTTTTTAGCACTTATTGTAAACATTGCACATTGCTGGACAAGTAGCGTGTGTGTACCACACATTCTGTCAGCGAACAATCGGTGATAGGGAGGATTAGACGAAGCGGAACAATCACCATCGGTGGAATTGATATGGGAGTTGATAGGTATCTATTGTAATGGAATTCGGCAAAGTCATGAAGAAGTATCGCCAATATTAAAATATCCTCCTGTATTGGATATTCCAAATAGCTCTCGATTGTTCGTGAATTATCTAGAACAGAAAAGGATGGAATATCTTGAAAGCTGAGAGATGACAGGAAAATGACAGTTCCAGAAGGTTCTAGAACAACTCAACCACGATATATATACAGGGCCAGATAATGGCAGAAGTTATTTGAATACGAAGTTGCGTTGTGTGAACATCGTCCATTTAACCTCCAAAATAAATAGTTGTTATAAATTAGTCTGTCATTAGTGTTAGTGTTTGTTCAAATAAATTAGTTATCAGTTTAATCCCAGTCGTCGTTCACATTTACCCACGAAGATCGTAATAACACTATTATTTCTCTTTCTTGTTTTGAATTCTGTATCCACTGTGTGAATCCTTGCATATTGACTCCGAGTAGATATAATGCGAGGCATTGGCCAGTAGATTAGTTGTTTGCTACTATCGTTGTCTATCAGTCATTCAAACTGTGTTTGAAGTATGAATAGGATAAGTTGATAGATGTATTTTTTCCATCTATTGATACCTAGGTACTCATCCAATTCATGCTGGCTTTTCATTTCACAAAAGCGACCTAACAATGTGGCAATGTTAAATTGTTATAGAAAATGAATGAATGAGTTAGACATATTAAAACAATGGCGGATGAATTAATTGGTCAAAAAAGTTGGAATAAAAATATATTTTGTCCTCATCTTTGTCCACATATATCAATATCAACTATACCTATAGATTTGAAACCCTATATTAGTCACAAAATATTATATTTTGGTCGAGGTTTTTTACAGGTAATGCAAAATATATATTATTTCTCTTATATCTTCAAATTTCAAAGGTATTTGACATTGAACCATATAATTTTTTTGCCTGCGGCGCATTCTTTGTTATCTTGTCTTCACCCCTCTATTTTGGCACCCATTGGACGATAAAAAAATCTCTGCCCCTGCTTAGAAGTACCATGTCAGAAAGTCGCCTAAACGGACTTGCAATGATGAGTGTTCATCGAAAGATTATTATTGAGAACATAGAAGATTTCAATAATAAAGAAATATAAACATTTACAAGAAAACCAAGTAGATTATATTTCAATTAAGATTTTTTTGTAGCAATCGATTGAAACTCTATAAAATGTATTTATTTTACCCACAATTCATATCCATCATCCATAATCTTGCCCCCCCCTGGCCCATTGGCTAGCGACGCCCTTGCATACAGGTATCTGTATGCATCTCGTATGAATTCTTCACGTTACTAGTTTGTTTAGTATAGTCACATCATACACAAACTTCAGACTAGTTCGACAATAATGTAGGGAAAGATAAGGAAGTAGGTAATAAAATATCAGTCAATACATTTATAATATTTATTGTCTCAAGTTATGTATTGAAAATGTTCCTGGACATATTTTCAATACAAAATCAGATTTTAAGGCATTTCGTATATACATGTTTCAAATTAGAATGCCTATCGTCATTTCTGATGTTCATAACATTAAAAATTTACACTTTTCCTTGGAACAGCATTTGATATTATTTGACGATTTTAATCTAGAGATGAACAATAAGCGATAATTATAAAATATGTTTTAGCCTATACTTATAATGTATTGTTAATCACCATTGCTGATACGTTTTAGTTTCGTTTTCTTCAAATCACATTGTATACATGTTTTTTGTAAAAGGGGTATTCATAATCGTATGCACTTTCCAAAAAAGGTTCAACATAATTTCTCAAAAACTAGTACAATAAGAACATATTTTAGATATAATTAATAGCACCATTGAAATTTAACTATTGGAGATAACATAATTGAACTATTCTGCTGAATATCATATAAATGGCACGAAATTTCATTACTATCATATGAAAAGATTTTATAAAAATACTATAAAAACTAAACGACCAGAAGATATGGCAGTTTTAAGGTAGCTAGAAATTAAGTAAGCTGTATTTCATGCAAATTATAGCTTATAACATGAACATAGAAAGCAGGGAGTACGAAATACAGCTAAAGAAAAGAGGTCGACATACAATCATAATATCGGAATCATAAACTCAATGTTCGTTCAACGAACAAAAATGAACACAAATTCAGTGAACACTCAATGGGTGAAATTAAGTTGCTATATAAAATCCAATTTGACTGACTGAAATTATTTATGACTAAATTTCATATTCTCAATTTATCAGATCGTTCGATATGATATTGTCCCGGTCCGAGGATCTGAAACAAAAAAATATGATGCTGTCAGAGTAGAATTAATAGCACTCAATGAACGAATTCGACATAATCAACAATACACTTCTTTCTGATGTGGCAAAATTGCTTGCAATACGTAACATGTCATCATTGGTTATTAATTGTTCATCGAATCGATTATTTATGTGAAAAATGCTGTCGTTTCTCGGTAGTTTTTTGTTCAATTGAATTGGCTTGGTTTTTCGGATTATTCTAATAGTCATAATAAAAGATGTCCTTCTGAAATCTAATCATTAGCGAGTATTTCAAACATCAAACAATTAGGCCTCAATTATATTTTCAAAATAGTCTGTCATTTTTATCATTCACATAAAAAAAGAACATCAAACCGGTAAGGAATGAGATTGAGAAAAGACAAATAATGCATGAGTTTGAATTATTCAAATTATGATGAAAATATCAAGTTCATATTGAATATGTTTTCAATAATAGAGTCTTATATTTACTCATTCTAAGTTCGGTATGCCTAAAGTGTGAAAATACTCTTTCTTTTCACATTCGTTAAAGCAACATATAAATGACATACAGATCCGAATAACAACGAAATCCTGTCAAAGTGACAGTCCATATCTACTGTTACCACGAAATGTTATACCAATAATATTTATATTCGGCTATTATATATTACATATAAAAAATATATATGCCTTTTCTAGAATCCTTTTAGCTATGAACATTTGACAACTTTGATAGATTTCTAACAGGGAAAATCGTTCGTATTGGGTGTAGGAATCAGAAATATACTACAGCAAGTTAACAAGAATCAAGGTGGCAGCAGTATTCTCTCATCAAACTTTGGTTATTCTGTTGAACGAGAGTACCCCCACGTTATATTTGTTTCTGATATAAATGTGAATATTCATAAGCACTGACTTTGATACATTCTTGGTGTTTTCTTACCTGCCTTATCCGATATCCATGGACAGTGCATTGAATCAGTAAAAGAGCATCAGTCTATATCATCTTATAAAGGTAATAAAATATTCAACATTAGCTTATCAATCTTATTTACAGACAATACTGATTATCACAAATGAATACAACCCTAGACCATGTGCTGTCCAGTAATTTGCTTCGAATTTTTCGCTATTTGGAAGCAAAAGCTCGCTTGTGTTACAGCAGAAGTTCACTATACAATCATGGTCACAATGTTATTTTCATAAACATATAAATTCCCACAAAAAACAACAGAAATATATGCATTCATCGAGCGATCTATATTTTGATCAAAATTTGTATGTATCACCGGCGAAAGAACCGGTCAGAAAAAAAAACCCAAATTCGTCGTCCTGTACCTTTTTTATTCTTGTTAAAATTTCGAACGAATCGTAGATTTATGTCTTGGAACGTTAGCCTGGACTTCACTTCCCAAAAGAGCTGATGGCACAGGGAAAAACAAAAGTTACTTTTTCACCCTTAACTTCTTAATATACCCTGTGACAAAAGTGACTGGTTGAACTTGCTTGATTATGTTTTTGATTGAAGTGTGATCCCTTCTCAATCAGAACCTACATGAACCTATCGATTAACTATTCAAAAAACATCTGAAAATTAGTATCACTAATGATGTACTAATAAGAAACGGGTCTTATAACCATTTCCATTAATAAATATGCCACTGACTATATTACTCTTTTTATCACATTTGAAAGAAATATAGATATCTGTAGTACTGGTTTATACAATAAAAGTAGCTATTAGATCATTGAATGCATGTAATGAAAATGGCCTGTTTATTTATTGTACTTTATGAAGAGGAAAGCATTTTGTATTTCTTGGACCATTGTATGAGAAGATACATCGGTAGAAACAAAAATGTTCATCAAAATATACATCGCATGATAAGTGCATGATTACCAAATATAGTCGTAGATATGATACGATACAACAGAAACGTACCTATTGTCTAGCACAAGAAATTTATTGCATTTTTCAAGTTATATAGCTAAAGCTAGTCAAAGGTCAAACGCACACGGACAGATATAGATGTAAACTATTAACAAAAAAAATGCAATAAACGTCTAAGATATGTATGCTTGAAGCATAGCTGGAAGGTTTGGGGTGGATTATGTTGACAGGAGGGGGTTCTAATATCTCATCAAACTGATCGCTGTCAGCAAAGATGAGTGAGGACGGAATCCATTGCAGTCTGATGCATGAAATATCAAGAAGATTCAATGAACACCTTATGGATAGCATGTCGATATGAAGATTGCGGCATTTTTGGTGAATGCGCCAACGCCGCTAATTTCGTTCATTCGATAATCGACCGAACGCTGACAGTGACAGCGCGAAACGTCTCGTTTTCAAATCAAATTTCGTTTGATGGTTCATAAAACAGTTTTGTGTGAAAATTTGAATAATATTCTACTTGAAAACTTTGTTCATTCAGTTCAATTCGAATTTATTTGATGGTGAAACGCTGTGAAATATGTAAAAGACGATTTAAAAGTGGTGGCCAGAACACATCATTTCACTGCGGTGAGTAACTCAGTATCGTATCATCCGTTATATGAATATTATTTAGCTATGCAACAGTTTTTGGTAATATGAAAACATTCGCGGGTTTCTTCGAGATAAAAAGTCAGTGGGATATATGCAAAAATATGATCGGGAAAGAGAATATTTCTAGAGACGCTAGAGTATGCTCGCATCATTTTACTACAAGTGATAAAATGGTTGGTCCAAGTGGTAAGAAAATGCTCAGAGTAGTAGATAAGTCTACATTTAGTGGAATTGAAAGGTAATAACAACATGTTTGATGTTATATTTTTGAAGTTCGAAACTTGGACACTTTATATTAACACAAAATATACAATAAGTATGGTTTGACAGTGAATTAAATCTATTATCATTCGAGTAATAATTCTAAGATGTATATTTACAAAAAACTTCAATTTTAGATGTTTTCATTAACTTTCAAGAAAAATATGATAATTTTGTTAATAAGTCAATTTATTAAAATTCAGACCCTTCCAAGATAGCAAGACAATGGTACTGGAGGATTCTGTTGTTGCTAGTTTAGAAATGGGGTAACCCTATAGTAACTGATTCAGATGTTGGCTTCAAACAACTACTGTGGCAAGAATTGTGCGTGATTCATCTACTCTGTTATATGATCAAAGGGATGATGAGTTGGGGAGTGATAGGTGTACCACTATCAGCCGTCCAAAAGAAGTAATCAACGGTTGACTAGGTGGTCGAGAGATGAATTTCTCTCAAGAATAATACACATCGAGTATCACAATCAAAACACCAAAACACAATCGACTCGTTCTCCTTACCTGGAACAAGGCTTGACGTTCCACCCGCTGACCGCCCTGCTTCCTAAGTCTAATCTTTGGGAGTTCTGCATCTCGAATCCGTGCACGCAGCCGGTGAAGCCGCGCCCGAATCGCCCACCCGTCATGTGGGCCACGTTGGGCGTGCCGCCCAAGTAGATGTTGCCGTTGCAGTTCAACGTGTCGACGAAGCCCTCGGCATCGCCCTCTTCGCTCGACGAATGGTCCACCTCTATGGAGCCGTGCCGGCCGTTGCGCTTGAGGATGACGCTGTGGCGTTCACCGTCGTCCAGCCGGTACTGCCCGAAGCGGATGATGGCGGGGCCCATGCCAAGGTCGAAGCTGTACTCCAAGTAACCGTTGTCCACTGCAAATGTACGGAGGTTTATAGTAGATAGAGGAGCCCAAGCGGGAATTTTGGAATTTACTCGAGCGCGGCAGATTATAACATATTGGGGATACCTTACACCAGGGGTCACCAATAAGTTTCGCTCGGGGTCCGTTTCGAGAAATGAAATGACCATCGCGTTCCGCACAACATTTTATAGAAAAAAAATATTTAGACAAAAAAGTAATAACGGAAATAACAATAGTTATTTGTATGCTTAGGCCGCGAAATACCTTTTTAACGTACCGAAAGAACAGTTATCGCCGAGGCCGTTGGAGAATATTGAAGTTCAGGCGTTTTTAGAAGGCGAAGTAGGCAATAAAACGTTGGTGATACACGACATATGAAACGGATGAATAATTAATAATAAAAAATAATAATTGGTTCAGCAGAAAATAACGAAACAAGATACAAAACTTAGGCACACGAAGTGGATTTATGCATAACGCTTTTTCAAATCTGTTACTTTCTTTCACTGTCATTAGATCATATTCATCATCAAGGATTTTGATACCTTTATGCAATCTTCATCAAGTTTTTCATTCAAAACATATACCCATTCCTTTCCTGAATCGACTCCTACATTCTAATAGTCACAAAAATACAGCGGGTTCTTAGTATTTATATATGAATCCCTCAAGTTTTTTTTGATAAACAATACAAATGAGAGAAATAAGTTTACTTTCATGCATTAATGGTTAAATCAAAATATTGAGTAGCATGTCTAGTGAAATCGGTGGTGTTTAAGAAATTACAGATTGATGAAAAAGTGATCAACTTGAGTTGAACAACTTGTAAATAATTGCATAATGCATTTATTCACATGATATTTTGTTCCTACAAATCACAACACATTTTTAAGTTTGTGAGAATAACGTTAATCATTATATAACTGTATGGTATCGCTTTAGTTATAATGTCGTACTTACTCGCTAAAGATATGTAATCCTGACCAAGGCCGTCTACATTTGGTTCCTGTCCATGCCAGAAGATAAGTCCATTCGAACTATTGGTTGAAAATTCCAAGGCTATTATCTCCTCTTTTCCTTCATCATGAGGAAGGAGATTCTTGTTGAAATCCAGATAACCGTTTCCGTCGAAATGAGCATCACTTCCCAATTGGTATGCTGCAAAATAAAAATAAAAAATAAAAATAATCATCTATTGAGAAATACCTACAACATATGAATTATGTTGATTGCGAATCTCGTTGGGAATGTGATTCATTCTGGGAATTGAATAGCAGTATGACCATATTCATGAATATGAGTAGTGATCGAAATATATTGAATTATGCAACGAGAAAAGTATCAGCCCCAAGTGAATATGGGGATGATGATAAGCCTCAGTAGATTATTGGCGTGACTTAGTCGCAAATAATTTGTTTATGATGCGGTAGCAGTGCTGACGAAGTCAAAATTTTGGTATATTTATAATTGATATAAACATAAATAACAAAGACTCTTCACAATAATTGGAAAATACCATATCAACTCATTATGACAGCAAATAACAATCAAGAAATAAGGCTCAGTATATTAAAAAAATATATCTTTCATAAAAATATGTATGTGTATTCAAGCTATTTTAATGTATATTCCATAGTGGAAGGAAAATGATGAATAAACTATGCACTATATATTTTTGTTCCTCGAAATCACTCTACATATACAACCATTTCAAGAGAGGATCCACATTTTTTATGTAGAGGGCCCTAAAATCATTGAAGCGTGGCTGTCAATGAGCATATTGTCAACTGTGTTGTTGTTTCATATTTTATCTCAGGATGATGCTGATAGGGAGCCTTATTATCAGAAAATTTCTTTAAATTCATTTTGAAAATGTATGAATAGAACAGAACACGTGTCCATTTCTATTAGAGAAATAACCATAGATCTTATAACGCTAGATCCGGCATCATGATGTAGTATTCCTTTGGTTCTGCAAGAAAGTAGGTACTATGATCACGTGATACAACATATTTGTATGGTCAACAACTAAAACGACCAATCAATGGCTTAGTACTTTCAACCCCCCGGACCTCCAAAGAAAAAACCTGGATACCGGATCTAGCGTAAGCATATATTAAATCTAATTGGGTCAACCGAAGGAAAAGATAGTGCTTTCAATGAAGTACGTTTGGAAACTTGGAGAAAATAACTAATTGAAGGTTGATTTCGTTGCTATATTTCATATTTATCAAGATAGGAGAAAGAACATTGTCGAATTCACGAGATATCGATTGAAATTTTGACAGCAAAACAAAATATGAAAGCCCCCTTCAGTGCTTGGTTTAGACAAACCAAAAACAGCAGTGATTTCACCCTCACTACCACCATCTTACCACCACCATCTTATACCCACCATGGTCAATATTGGTGTATTTTATGAAAAAGCAATTGATTATAGAAACAACATTGAATGAAAATGGAAACAGTGACAACAACCAAAACAAATTTCAAGTTAGGAGCCATAAAAGTTTGTCAATTACTCTTTCCAAAATGGTTGCAAATCAGGGATGTTGTTGTTTATTTCAAACAGTGTTTATATCGACAAATTCAAAGATATGGGCTCAAACAGCAGTATGACTCCGATGCAAATTTTCAGTTGGAAAATAAACTATTAGCAGCAATTGCCTTCGTACCATTAGAATTCGTTATCGGAACTTTTGAAGTGATTTCCAAAAATAACGTCATTCGCGAAGACGCTAAGGATTTTGTTACCTGGATTGGAAAATTTGAAAGAAGAGAGAGAAAGCGGCTTTTTTTATTCAATGCGAAAATAACATCTATATGGAAATTCATGGAATGATTACTTCGATAACAGTGCTTGATGGAACTAAAACTGCAACAACAAATCTGTGGGGGTGATGGAGTACAAGAAAGATCGAAAAAGTACTATAAGGATAAAAATAAAAGTTGTCAGAAGATTCCAAGAAGAATTCGAAGACAACGATGTTTATTTCTTGCAATATTTGAAAGCTGTTGCATCTAACATTCAGTTGCTAATATCTATTTTGTCGTTTTGTTGGTTCATTAAAAGATACATTGTAATTTCGATCAATTGACATATCCTGACGTATCTGTCAAATCTATTTTCTATCTATTACTGCTTTCTATCATTCTTGTTTCTACATAGATGTATTCCTATCAAAAATACTCGTACAAAAGAGTTCTATCAAATGTGGTTCTATCAATTTTCTTTAGATCAAAATTCCGCCACCTGACAACATCATTCAAACACCCTGGATATGGTTGAACACGCTATAACTCACCCTGGTCACAGTTGGGGCCAGTGAACCCTTTGGGGCAGTCACAAGTGTACCGCGAGCTGTTAGCTATGCAAACCCCGTTGTTTTGACATGGTCGCCTAGCGCACACATCGGTGGCGGTCTCGCAATCTCGGCCGGTAAACTCTGGCGGGCAAGAGCAACGGTACTCCGAGGGCGACAGCGGATAGCACTGGCCGCTGTTCTTGCAAGGGTTGTCCGAGCAGCTGACACGTCTGGCTGTCGGTGTGCCCTGTTCGGGGTAGATGCTGTTGTCGACGTCGGCGTCGTCGTTGCAGTCTTCGACGTTGGAGGAGTCCGTCACGTTCTTGATGACGCTGATGTCGATACCGGAGATGTTGATCTGGAACCATTGGGTGCTCATTTCGTATACACTTTTCGAAATTTATCGAGTTATAAATAATTGAAAACGCCAAAATAATCTACTGAATTCGAACGATCTTAATCAAGGTGGATTCACGCAAGCACAAATTCGAATTTAAATTAATTTAAAACTCAAGTCAATAATTTGAATTCATTTAAAGCAATGAATCTGATAAAAGGATCTAACAATGAAAATTACAGGAGATTAGTTGGTTGGTAGGTAGGTATCTTTTTGATCAATTTCGTCATTTTATGATTTGGTTGTGATGTATTGAGGATGTTTTCATCAGCATATATCATTATTATAATACCTACTTTCATTTATTCATGACAAAATCATCAATATACATCGACAGATGACTGAATATCTTAATTTTATCAGTTTACCCTGCATGAACAGCATATATTCTCCAGTTCATGTTGCATGAATCAACCTGAAGAGGGAAACCGTGTGACGTCAGTGCGCGAGCGATGTTGATTGGTTGTACGTATAATGTCATGAGCACCTGACAGCGTTGCCAGATACAAAATTAAAAAATAAATCCTAGTTTTTTACATTAATCATATCACACTTGAAAATAAAAAAAACTGTCCACAATCTCAAAGTATCAGCTTGTTAATTAGTTTTGGATTTTTGGTTTATGTTAATGATTAATGACACGAACACGAAATTAATTTTACAGAGACGTGGCAACTGCGGTGGGTCTCTCCCTCACTTTCGTCTTTGACCGCGCCATCACAATTTTCAACCAATCATATTTCAAGAAGACACTGACGTCACAGATGAGTAGCGTTTAAATTTACGCAATATTGAATAATAAATGAAATCTCCAAAATTTCTGTAGCAAATATGTTATAAATTGCTCTCCATCATCATCATCTGAGAAAAGACATATTTTAATGACTATTGCATATGAAAATTACATATTTTTTCCTGGGGAATTCTACTCACGTCGGATATGCATCCGTTGAATCCAGAATATACTTGAACGCCATTATTGATTCTGACGTGATATTTGTCATAGCCTCCAATGTATAGAGGAGTCTGCAGGTTTAGGGTTTTGGAATTGCCAGCCAAGCGTCCAACTGCCGGTTCGGATCCATCCACTATGAGTTTGCCATCACTCAAGGTCCTCGTGGCAGACAAAATATGCCACTGACCTGGTCTAACTTCATCTTGATGTCTGATGATCGTAGCACCTATAATGTTGAAAAATCGCTGTATATAGCTGACAGACTCACATTTTGATGAAGCACTCTTCCAGAAAACTTGTTTGAAATCAAATATTCAAGATACACTAAGAAGTTACTCATGAATATAAAATTTCTATCTAGACAATTATTATTTGAAATAATGAATCAGACTCGTCGTTCAATTTCTACTCATCAAAATATTCGTGATAATATCGTGACCTGAATTATTATGACCTATTATGTTTAGTTGTCCCGTTTCATTACACCAGATTATATTCATTCTTATGATCCTTTTATTGATTATATTTTTTATACTAAAAAAAAATCAATGAACTCGCTATCTGGCCCGAAATCCTTGAAATTAATACCTAATTTACATGTACCAAACAGAATTATCAATGTTCAAAATTCCTCTTCATGATTCTAAATATGGAATAATTTCTCTTGCTGCTCATACACTCAAACAAAATAAAAAATTCATGAATAAACGAATCATCGAATTCTGGATCCGTACTTCTTTTCTGTCAAAAACATTGTAAGAAACTAATTGTTACCATTTCCAGCATCAAATCTGAACTCCAAGTGTTTATCGCGTACAGCCAAACTTATGAAGTCTCCATGTCCTTCCTCCGTTTCACTGCAGTACAATAAAATGCCATCTTCCAGAGTGTTCGGTTTGACTCTGAGGGTTATCTTCAACCTTCTGGCTGTTTTCGGCGTTGGGTATGCAATGTAGGCGTCATCATGAAATGCCGGCTCGTTAATTGTTATTTCTCTCTCGCATCTGCGACCTGCGCGACCCAGAGGGCACTGGCAGTCGAAACCGTTTTCAGAGTCGATGCATCTTCCCACTCCACAGGCATCTGCATGACAAGAAAGTATTTACAAAATCTATTCATTACGTAATTTGAATACTGTCACTTTCACCGTGATTTGTACAGACAATGGTTATCACAGATCTTCCTCACATCATGATCGGAAATAATTATGGTGAGGAAGTATTATTTCTCTGAAATACCAAAACACTACTGTTTTTGTATTCTACAAGAGGAAAGAGTTCAATAGATGGGCACATTTCCAAAAACTATTTAAATCGAAAATACCGGTAGATAGATATCGAAACACATTCCAAGTCTGATCAATTGAGCGATTCAATGTAAACCATAATTTAGTGAATATGGCAGCAAACTACAAAAATGCGGAAAATCACAATAAGAAAATTCGGAAAAATATTCTTTTTTCGAAATACTAGAAAGTGACAATACTGTATCTAAATAAAGCAGTTTACTAGTTGGAAATCATATCCTTACATGGTGAACAAGCTTCTCCCTTGAGCTTATTGCAAGTGGTTCCGCTGAAACCAACAGGACAAATGCAAGTGTATCCCTCTTTGGAGAGGGCTTCTTGACAAGCTCCTTCATTCTCGCATTTGTTATCAGTGCAAGTTTCGCAAGTTGTTACCCCGGTTTTGTTGAGAGAATCGCGAAGAATGTCCAAGTGTGAGTGACCAATTTTTAATCTGCTAATGCATCCTGTAAGAAAATTATTACATTGTTTAATGAGGAACTTGCGTATAAATTTCAATTAGAAGATTATATTGAAAAACAAATGGGTGAATTATTACAAAAAAGCATATTCAAGACAAATATCATTTCACGTTTTAGATATAAAGGATTGAAAGTGCTCTAAAATTCTAATATTATCAGGTGAATGCGAACACGTTTGGCGCTTCGACCAGTGCTTTCACCTGACACTTAACACATAACTATGTGTTCTGATTTTTATTGCGAAATGATTGTGTTTCGAAAGAAATGGTTATTGAGCGAAGTAATAGTGAAATATTACTGACGAAAAATTTTACAAGGGACAATCTGAGGGTCAAACAAAGGTAGATATGTTTATGGTTCGGAATGTTTTTCACTAGAGGAGTTTCGTGACGACATGGCAAAGAACTTCAATATTTTCAATCAAGCCATTGTGTAATATACTTTTACATCGACTTGGACTGAGGAGGAACAAAAAAATCATTATGAATAGGGTTAAGTGGAAGAACAAGTCTTGCGATGCTTCATCGCAATATTTGAACTCCAAACTCAAAATGTAATTGTAAATAATGAAGGTTATAGTATTATCATTTTTTCTAAGATTTTTATTCATCATGTTGCAAGTGTTATTTCTCACCTACGAATCCTACATATGGCATATAACCGAACACCTCGGGAGAAATGCCTCTAGGGTTGGGAATGCCGCCCAAATACAAATGCTCCGTCAAATCCAGACCGATGTACTTTCCCTCGGCTAGACCGATAATGGGCCCTTCCCCGTCCACAAACATGGTCACCTTCTTCCTATTCCTGGCAATCTTGATGGTGTGCCATTCGCCGTTCGCGATCGGACGAGTTCCTCTCACGGTTGTGGTGCTGAAACCCAAGTTGTACTTGAACTCTGGTATGGAGTTGACGAGGGACAAAGCGATGTAGTCTCCGGAGGGGTCGTTGCCTTTTTGACCGTTGTACAGGACTAAACCGTTGCCGTTCTCTGGTTTGAAAGAGATCTCGAAGCTGAACTGGATGTAAGAATCACTCAACGTGGGGATGGTTATGTAGCTGTTGGGCGCTTGGGTGAGATATGGGACGATACCAGTGACTACGAGGATGATCGGCACGTCGATGTTGTTCCGGTTGCTGCTGGCTGAGCAAGTGTAGGTACCTGCGTCACTGCTGCCTACGTCGTTGAGTTGGATTTGTCTCTGAAAAATAGAAAATAATCAATTATGTAAGAAGTTTGGCACAAATAGTGCCTATTTGCCTCCTTTTTTGAAGGCAAGATCTACCGAATTTTTTTATGTCGAGGAGTGGGGATATTTTGATCCTCATCTGGCGTGTTTATCAATAGCAATTCGTCAGTCAGTTAATGTTCAACTACATCATTTTGGAAAGGTCGGTTTATTCACACCAGAATAATTTTTATCTGGCTGCTCAAATGTCGAATAGTTATCTGTTAGTTTCAGATGACGGATAAGTCGATGTCTGGAGAATAACACATGGAACACAGCAGAAATGCGTAAAACGTAAGTGAGAAAGTTTTGCGATTTCATAACCTCTTCGAAATTCAAGTGAATCCCAAATCAATCTTAAATTTGACAGCACACTTTCTTTCCCTAACAGATAAGGCCTTCATTTGTATAAGGGAACTTTTACGATATCAGTATGTCCTCATCGCTAGTCAGAACATAATTTTACAAACAAATCATATATTCATGAACAGTTATATTAAGAATATAAAAATCATATCAACCACCTGACGCAACAGTCGTCACGTGACTTTACTTATAATTATCAAAAAATGAGATTGCATACATTTTAACATCAGTATTGCCAACTTTCATCATCTGTATGTTAATCAACTAGGAGAAAAATCAATTGATGCCACTTCCAGACGAACTGGAACTTTATCTGACGGATACCTAACTGGTAAAATCGGTAATTGATAAACCGACCCTCAGTTGCATTAGCCTGTAACGTATTTTAGAAGTTGACTACTACGTTATCAGATTCAAGTCTTATGTTCATAATATCGAAAATCAAACAACCAATGAGCATTTTCTGTCAAACTCAACATGTGTTCCTGAAAAGAAGCGTGTATCTTTATTTCTAGTACAATGTTTTATATGTTCTATAAAAATAAGACACCACCTTCAAGTTTCATCATCAAATTCTTGTAATATCACTTACACTGTAGAGATCGACATAGCTTGGCAGTTGACCGCCTTGTTTGCTCCATAAGTATGTTGTAGGTTGCTCGAAGTCAGTTTTACACTCTAAAACCACAGTTGCTCCTCTTGGTGCTCTCTTGATTTCCATTGGTGGTTCATCTCTGACTTGATTATCTTCAACAAATAAAATACCAATGAATACCCACAGAAATGTGTGAAAATGTGTCGTTAGGTACCTATGATTCTGAGGTTGTAATCTTTGTGGTAAACGCCTTGTCGTCCAGTGGCTTCGCATCTATAGACACCATCATTTTCTGGCTTCAGATTGACTATCCTCAAAGTTCCCCCGATATTTTGAACGTTATCCGACAGGAAGCCCGATAGTTTGGACCAGACGGTTATGGCGCCGCGCTCTGAAGATTGACAGTTGATGTCGACGTTGTTTCCGACGTATTGTTCAGTTTCAGCGGGTGAGATATACAGAGTAGGCTGCGAATGAGGATTCCTAGGATCGGATGCTGGTCCTGAAAATAACATTCCATTTGTAAGTGAAAGAAGGATTGAGTAGGTGATGCATCGTACATCATAATTTCAAAAAAGAGGAAACACAAATACGAATAATGTTATTGTAGAATATACAAATTTCATGGATACATTAGTGTACACAAAAAGCATATTCAAGTTTCATAAGATGTTCTGCACTGGCTAATTTGAGCTTTCAACAGTTTCCATATGGTGTGATAGTATAGTTAATTGTATATAATTTTCTGTTCATCAGTAAGAAGCTACTTCATTCACAGAACTCTCATGAAGTACGATCCTAATAATCAATAATACTGATTTTAGAAAGATACACATTTATTTTACTACAAGTTGGCTAGTGCGGAACATTTGAACATAGTGTATAAAAAGAATCTATTCGAAGGCATATTTTTTGTTTATCATTTGTTGTGTACTTTGTTACGTCTTTCTTGAAAGTGTGTGTTTGTAAAGAGTTTTTAATCGCCAACTTAGTTGCGAAGCAACCCTCGAAGTCTCATTGAGACTCTTGATAATAACATATTGATATTTGTCATTTATTTTAAACTAACAGGTGTCAATTTTCCATATTCAATAGCATATCAAACAGATGAAAATCTAATATCTTAGTTGGATTCACCAACACAAAAAGAGGATCTTTATATTGAGAATTGATCTATCTTTATGATAATCAGCATTTAATTTAAAAACAATTGAATGAAAAGAAAAAGAAAAAATACCTTATTTCACCATAAAACTACTCCATACAGAGTTATCAAAATCTACATAAAAATTAATGAGATTGTACATAATTTCATATTACATTACTGGGTTCTTACATATGATGAAGATACGCCCTTGAAATGATCGAGAACACCTTTAGGACAAATTAATCATTTCTCAAAAGTAACAATATAAGTTATGGGACATGTACTTTCATAAAGTTTGACTTTTTCCTGTGGATTATTAGAAAGTGCACTATCGAATAGAGTCAATTTACTAAGTGCTGAAAGAAAGAACAAGAACAGTACAATACAGAGTACAAGAAATACACAATACTGCGCTAAAGATAACACGCCCACCAGAAACGTCATGTAGAGCCCATTTAACGATCACATCGTATGTGTAGGTCTTTGAAGACAATATGCTAGATACACAACGAGGTACGAGATAGAATAGCTGGGAGAGAAGCTATATTATGATGCCTTCATCGGGTGTTATCACTACGACCAAGTTTGGTACTAAAATTGGCGATATATGTCATACACAACACTGGCATTATAAAAAGTATAATCTCAATACTATAATGGGTCTTTCTCTGGATAACCTCATCTTTGGAACTTATTTCAATTTTGTTCTCATTTCGTGATATTAGGTAATGCAAATGAAAGGTACAGGGAACAATGTACCTCTCTTTGTTATATTAAATTTCGTGAGGACACCTACTGGAAGATTGATTGAACTATTAAAGTAAGGTGACTAGTTAAAATGTTTTACGTAGGTGGGCTCATGCTTGACCAAATAATATATCCTCAAAGCACGAATGTTTGGAAGATATAATATCAAAACCAACCAATTTTGTTCCTAGGCTGAGAAAGAGAGTTTGATGGTGTTTTGTTTTTGAAAATTGTTTTGTGCTATTAACTTTTTCAGGCCCAAGTGACGCAAATTTCCCGACTAATATTGGCCGCTTCCACAGAACTCAAAGAACGCCGCTTCCCTGAAAAGTTAAAATGAATTACTTCCGCGCACTTGAATCTTTTGCAGCAACATTATCTCCCGATTTCTTGCGTTTTCAAATGCAACCTTTCACAACCTTCCACTATTATATTTCAGTCCCTTTTGAGATTTTTGGTCGTCTCTAAGTCAATACCTACCAGTGTTTCTGAATATAATTGAACTCTTTATTGTTCGTACGGATTGGAACTCGACTGCCGATGCCGAGTGCCATATCACGGACGTAGAAGTGACTTATCTGATGAACCCAGCCTGCTTTTCCTCTTCATGGATTAAGTTTGATAGCCTGCAGGCTTAGTGCCGGTTGCATAAAAGCCTGTTAACATAAAGTGGGATTAACTCTGCTAATGCGCGAGCTAAGGCATGCGTTGCCGTGGTTATAAACAAATTGAATATTTAATCGTCTTTTAAATCATGCAACCGGCCCTTAATATCTTATTTCCTCGTTCGATATATTGGAACGAAAGATCTTTCAATTTGCGCGTTATATCTTGAAAATTATAAATGACTGTCTTAGCCGGTTTTTTCCTTGTACCCTTCAATTAGTGCAGTGATACTACGCAACATTCAGTACCAAACAAGAGTCGGTCGTGATTTAATCGCCCTGTCGGACACCTCAAGCTACATTGAGACAAACCCCTTCGTGTCCTAGGTTGACAGTCCAACTCGTCACTGCCATCACCGCAATCATCAGTGAAGTCACAGAGCTGCGAGGTCGGAATGCAGTTGCGATTGTTGCACAGCCACCATCCCGGCTGACAGCTTTTCTGTCGTGTCGCTGCGATACATGCAATTTGGTGCGATATTAACTACTGAACCAGAGTAAGCCGATTCTCGAAAGTCGACATAGATAAGATGACAGCTCATATTCAACGAGATTGAATTTTGGAACATTCATGAAATAATGTGTCGTAAATATATACTTGTTGTCGACATTAGAGAATTGACAGTTCCAGTTAACTTGAAAACTTGTCAGCTTACACTATCGCAAACAAACAAATGGTGCATTTTTGTCCAAACAAACGCATTCAAGTGAAAATCCCTTTCTCAGAAGGAAACCTTCAGTTTTCACCCACCTGTCAGTTGAAAATCGACGTAATCGCTGTATGTGCCATCGCCGGTGGTTATTTCACAATAATACCTGCCCTGGTCCTGTTGCTGAACACGACTGAGGTATAGAATGTTGTCACTGACCCGATGGTTTGGTGGCAATGGAAGATTCTCTCTGAACCATCTGATGGAGTTCCTGGCATTAGAATCGCTGACTTTGCACTGAAGAGTAACGTTTGAACCAATAGGAGCGATCTGTCTTTTCGATTCAGCAGTTATGGCAGGCCTTGAGGTATTTTCTGGAACAGAAACAATATTTTCAAATATCTTGGAAGAAACCAAACATTTTCCATGAGTTCAAGTGTATGGTGAAACATTAGCAGAAACAGATCATGAAATTTTCATTTCCATAATACGTGGAGTTGTTGACATAGTAGACAAAATATTCCATACGTCACTCGATATGAAAGAACTATCTCTTCTTACTATTACATCAGAGCTTATACAATTATTTGGACAATATAAATTTTGACTAATAACTTCGTTCATTAACCTTAAAATTTTTATTTGTGGTAGTTTTTACATAAAAACTTTCCGATTGCATGATCGACAGTGACATTTTTTGACGTATTTTGATAAGATCAATAATTGTCAAATCCAGGTTTGATTTCAACAATAGAATATTCTATTTTATAGATTTCCTTTATCTATAAAAAATGTTTGAAATATATTATTACCTTCTACAATAACGTCCGCTACAGCTTCTGCTTCTCCAACCCTGTTTACTGCTCTACATAGATATCTTCCGGCATCCTGTAATTGTATGTTGTTGAAACGGATGTAGCCTTCCCGAGTGTAAACCGAAACAGGCAAACTTCGACCAATAGGAGACCAAGAAACGGTGATCGGCTGTTCGCCAGTAGCGCTGCAGTTGATGTAGGCGTTCTCGCCTGGGTGCACCACTTGTCTGGGTGGAATGAGGGTGATTCTTGGTGGCACTGAAATATAGTAGATGTTCGTAATTAGAACAAAGGATTTCAACTTTGACATTGAGTGATGTAGTCACCAAAATGTTGTTGCCTATTGATTATGTACGATATGTTCAGCACTAGGACGATCAAAATACATACACTGGAATTTTTTCACGATATCAATACATGTGTCAGAGCCTACTTGTTTCTAAAATGAAAATTCATCGATTCGGACATTCCGGGTACTATCGTCAATCAAGTTTCAATGTTTTCATATTCAAGATTCGCAGTCATTTTATTTGTCCAGTTCGAAAATCAGAGACAAGAAGATATGACTTAGCTTCAATGGTTCTCCCTAACATCTTGAGATCTGAAAGTCACCCTATGCGACATAATATCCTTGCAATATATAATATGTAAGTTTAATACAGTCTCCATCAGATTCTTCATTGATAACAAAATTGTAACGATTTAATTTGTATTCATATTACTACTTTATGTACTCTTTCTCAGAAATGCCACATACAGGTAAATTCTATGATACAAGCCGAGTCCCAGCTTTCGACAACTTCATTATATCATTTCTTTGAGTTCTAATTGATCAAATACTGAATATAAATCTTAAGTTTCACAATATTATCAATCAATGAGAAATAATAAAAGTGGAAGCATTAGAATTATAGTATTCAGATGATCGCGAAGACCTTGATGATGAGAAAAATTGGGAATACATCAATTGAAACTAAAAATGCCCTCTCATACTCATCCCCATGAATCTATACTCACTGATCACGGTCAGATAGGCGTTCAAACCAAAAACTGGCCGTCCAGACGGATCAATTCCTGTACAGCGATATTCTCCAGCAGCCGATGGTTGTACTCTGTCAATGTAAAGGGTGCCACTGCTTTCATACGCATCTGGGGGCAGGGCAGAACCGTCCGCTCTGGACCATCTCACTTCGATGTTGTTGCCTGCAGGGAACAAACAATGAGGTTTTTGAAATTTCGAGCATCTCTTCGGTCACTTGCCTTCGTCTCCCTCGATCCTGCATATCAGTTCGGCTCTCTCTCCGACGGTTGCGGTGTACTCTTGGTCGTGTGAGGGGTAATTTGGGGTGCGAACGGTGGTTTCGGGTCTGAAAGGTTCGTTGTCTTTCCAGCCAGGCCTTTGTCTTCCGGAGGATGTTGCATCTTCATCTGAGTCACGGAAAAATTGTTAATCATGTAATATGATTGAATTTTTTTGAAGCAGGACGATTATGAATGTTTCTGAGATAAAAAACAAAAGAACCCCTGAGTTTCTGAAATCAAATGTTTGACTTGATGTAACGAATGATTCAGATCGAGATTCAGATAGTATAAGTGATCGCTATTTTTTTAACGAACCCCTGAAATTCTGGTAGCAAATAGTATGATATGAAAGTTGAAATTTTGATTGTTCAGCAAAAAACGAATAATATATGTCCTATTACATTTTTGTAGGATGAGTACATTACGTGAGTTAATATAGAAATGTTCACTTACTTGTTGAAGGAGGCTCTGTTTCCCCAATTAATAGACGAAAATGAAACAAAAAAGCATTATATGATTAGTGTGTGAGTTTATGAAGCATAAAAATGTCAAATATTTACAATTATTTACATTTCTCCTAAATGTTACAATATATGAAAACTTCAAGCTCCGCTCTTTGTCTCATTTGGGAGACTCGAAAGAATCGAACTGCTAATAATTCGGTTACTTATACAAACAACTAAAACTAAATTAAAACAAAAATTGGTACATTTCACAATTCTATCTAATGTTATGTGATCTGTTATACAAATAAATTTCAATATGAACAAATTTACTATGTAATATTCGACTCACCTGTGATATCACCTCTAGTAGGCAAAGAGTCAACAATTAGCTGTATCCGTTTTTCCACAGTGCCCGCACTGTTTTCAGCGGTGCAAATGTAATAGCCTTCATCTTCCTTGCTGAGTCTATTGAATTCTTGGAACGCTATGTTCGAACCAGTTAACTGAAGAGATGGTGGTAGGTATCTTAAAGAGAGATGAAAAAAATTGAATGGAGTGGTATTTTCTAAATTAATGGGTTGAAATATAGAAGCATGTATTATTGGTTTTGAATTACCTCTAATAATTTGAAGAAATAATTTTTCAGATGAGTGATTAAAATGATGTACGAAATAATAATGTTATCAAACTATTTTTCAGATGAGCCATGCAAATGCGAATATTGAATTAATCAATATAAAGGATACGTTTAATGAAATAATTGAATAGTTCTACTTTTGAAGAGAAAACAAGTTCACTCACTGTCTGTTTATTTGTTGTGTATACTTGGTCCACCCCACAGACGGTTGAGGAACGCCTGTCGCTTGACATTCCAGCCGCAAAGGATCTCCAATTCTTCTGGTGATTACTTCTTGCGGAGGGTCGACTTGGATTACTGGAGGCGTCTGAACCACAATATAAGCACTAGCGCGTGCACTACCGGCTTCGTTGATCGCCGTACAAATATATTCACCACCTTCATAAGGTGTTATTTGCATGAATCTGTAAGAATATTCGGTAAATCGATGTTCAGAGTTTTCAAATTATTAAAGTTACCGAAGGGTGCCACCAGACATTTCTTCAATATTCGAACTCAACCGTTGGTTATCAGCTCTGTTCCAAGTGATGTTAGGCGAAGGGATTCCAGATATGGCTCTGCATTGTACGATGGCGCTGTTTCCTTCTACGACTGTTTGACTAGCTGTCGGATAAATTTCTAATATCGGAGCTTCCAAACCTACCGATGAAATGAATGAGCATGCCATATTTCGATAACTTGCGGAAATACTCACGTGTTACCTCAACCACGACCGAGGCTTGCTCGATTCCGTGGATATTGGTTGACACACATACGTATACCCCTCTGTCTTCCACTCTGGCATTTCTGATGCGAAGTGCAGAGCCGATTTGTTCCGCATTCCTACCAAGCTCTCCTCCCAGTCGTGTCCATTTGACAGAAGGCGGCGGTATACCGTTGGCGATACAAGGTATCTCCGTCGATTCTCCTTGAGAGATCGTTAATCTGTCTGGGGATACTTTGGCAGTCGGATATTTGCTAGAACATGAAAAACGAGTTGACGATCTCCATTTGAGAAGCAAAAATCCAATAAATACCCTTCATTGCTGCCCTTTATAGATACCGTAGCTCTGTTCGTTCCAGTTGTACCAGTGGAAGATGTGATGGTGCAAATGTAGACTCCGGAATCATCTGGCGTGACGTTGTAAATCATCAAAGTACCTCTATCTTCTCTCGAGTTGAATGGCAGCCTTCCACCCTGTTTCGACCATCTGATGGTTGGGACGGGCGCGTTAGATGTGCACCTGAGGATGACAGTGTCGCCGGTGGTGCCAGTGAAATCGGAGGGAGAAACGTCGACTTTCATGATTGGTCCCACGGAAGTTGCACGGACGTTTACGACGAATCGAGCAGAATCCGTAGATATTCGGTTAGAGGCGAGGCATTGATATTCACCAGAATCGGTCAGTCTAGCCCTTGGAATGTAGAACCTACCGTTCGTGAAGTCCTAGAACGAATACAAAAGTTTTTTGACTTCTAGAAGTTACAATTAACCAGTTTTTTTATCAATGGCCTACTATATGAGAAGGAATGGATGCAAATGCTATTTTTGTTAAGTCAACGTTCTTGAAATAATAATCGCCTATCAGTCCATGACTCCTCTCAGTTTTAACAACTGATTTATGGGAAAGTTTTAAATTCTTTAAAAGCGCGACCTTCGTAGATTTCTTCAATTTTGAATACAAATTGTTCTGAGCAACTGAGTAATCACAATATCCTTAGATGTAGATAATGGTGAAGAAACACAAAGATATCCGAGGCGAAGGCATTGAACTCATCACACCCTGAAGGTGAAATGCCATGTTGTACATTAAAAATTTATGTCATAAAACGAACCCCTAAGAAATGCAGAATAAGTAAGGATATATATACGTCATGTATTAATGAATGATTCACGATCGACTGTTCACTTTTATCAGATAATTTGTCAAAAAGGGAATAATCACCGTTGGGTTTAGTCGTTGACCATCGGGTCTGACGATACTGAGTTCGGGAGTCGGTACCCCAGTGGCTGCACATTGTACTTCTATGGGCTGTCCTTCATTGACGTCTATGTAAGGTTGCGAAAGGACTATTCTTGGCGCCTCGTTGTTTGGTTCTGAAAATATTAATGTTGTGATACACGAATTGAATAGGATCAATCAGACCATATAGTATTGAGTTACCTGAATGTATTGAGCCGTGTTTCACTGATTGCGGCATTTAACGAAAAAATGACTTTAGTAATAAGAAATCGTTACCCTATATAATTTACTACATACCTCCAACATTGAGATTGACGCTGGTTGTTTGGATTGAGTACCCATCGCTTGCCTCGCAAACGTATCTTCCAGAATCTGATACTCTCAAATTGGTGATCACTAACATGCCTCTTCCGTCATCGATGGCTCTCGGAGGCAATTCTCCATCCGCCTTCCTCCACATAATGTCAGGCTAGGAAAAATATATACAATAGTATGCCTGGTTATCTCGTTACATGATATTCCTTACCGTTCGTCCTATATATGATCGAGCAGAACAATTGTACCTGACAGTACTACCGGTTGCATAGATTCCAATGTTGGCGTCTTGAATGGTGACTTCAATATTTGTCGGTGGGGGAGTCACAGTTGATAAGTCAAAGTTTTCTGTGGTTGTTGTAGTTACTCCGGCTGAAATGTGTTTAATAAGATATCTCGTGATAATTTACATGAGAAAACGAAGATGTTTTGGAGGAAAGTGTTATTCTCCAGGTTATTCTTACTATACAACTAACTCCAACCTGAAAGCCCTTTCAACGTTGAGATCTATACTGATACGTCAATTTCTTCATGTTAGAGAACTTCAAGTTCAAATTCAGCATAGTAACATTCACCATATCATGAAATGCTGTAAGTAAGTGCAGATTGAATGTGAATTTCTGAAAATATCTCAATCTGAAAATTTGAAACGATTCTGAATAGATTAAGTCGGTGTTTAGCGAGGTGTTTAGTAAAACTGCACAATCCGTTTGAACATAATCATCTGGAACAACCACTTCCAAATCATGCCAAATAGTATAATAGAGATTCCTTATTCATTATATAAGAGGAAAAGAGTTCGACTTGGGAAAGCCGCGAATATAATAATATTATTTCCTTTCACATGCTGAAATTTAATGGAATGCGGAGACCTACTATTATATTTTGTTCGGCTTATTGACTACTAGTTAAGGAAACTAGCTAGATTTTCACCTTTGTTATTTTTCCAATGCGAAATATGCATAGTCATAGCAACTTGAAATTCACGGAAAACTACTTTGGTAGTAGGTAGTTACTGTATAAATAATGCTCATTTGTATTCAGTAGCTTTCAGCGATGAGTCAGCTGTATTAATTATTTAACAGAGTTAGTAATATTGATTTCCACATCTTCAAATATGAAGTATACCTGAAGTCTGTAAGCAAGTTCTTGGTAGAATTTGTTGATAATTTTTTGAAGATGGGAATCATATACTAATCTAATCGCACAACACGCACTAACAATAATTTGTTAAATTACCAGAACCTGTTATAAAACATGTATTATGGGATATATAGTCTTGGATAACCTGAAAAATCTAAATAGCACAGTCAGGGTCACTATAACTATGGAAATGCCTACAAGTGAAACAAATGAGACATTGATTACCACAGGAAGCGTGTTTACTGTGATTCATATTGTTCAAACCTGGAGTTATCAATACATTAATACGTCCAACTTCATGTCTTTGCTTATCGAAAACAACGCATCTGATAGTTTCCTGGCTGTAACTCACTATATGCACAAAGGTCAGTTGTGCACCATCAGAATTCCTCATAGCTCTGATATCGATTTCGGAACTATTCGACTTCTGAATTTCTAAATCGAGGTTTTTTGACGACTCACTCCGGTACTTGCAAGTAAACTTTACTTGAGTACCAATTGGGGCGACCACTTTGGAAGGTGTCATCTCCATCTCTATACCAACTATGTGGACCGTCGTATTCGGATTTGGGACTATTTCGAAAAATAAATATTAGATCTGGGTGACGTGAGGCGATTTCCGGTGATCATTTAGGTTGTTCATACATGATAATTAACTATGTAAAATGATACTACACTACTAAATTATATTATCTATAATCATCTAATGATGTTTATTTGTTTATCAGTTAATATCTAATATCCATAAAATAAGTAGAACAATTTTATCGTATGCATTAATAGTAATAATAATTACTTGAATATTGATTAAATCATTTGTAAAAAAAAATAAACTGTATCCCACAGTTGTTTTTTTTTTTCGATCCAAGTCTGAACGAAATTATTGTAAGAAAAATAATTAGACAAGTTATGTTTTAAATTTTGACAGTTAATTAGACACTGCGTGGCAATGGGTAACCTAACCTAACCAGACTTTTGTTTCTCTTTTATATGGATGGTTCGAAATACTTGAGCCTGGTTCATGCTTATACAAATTTCGCAAAATTAATGCGAATCGGAAAATAACAAATATTACATTGATATTATATCTACTCTACAACACTATTGATTTGTGCATGCTGTAGTATCATATCATGATAACATGAAAAATCCGGAAAAAAGTTCAAATATTTCAACTATATTGCGATATTTCTTCTCAGCGGCCATTTTAATCGCAAAAATTTTCCGATATTCGTATGAGCATGAACAAGGATTTAAACATGGCGACCCCTCACAAGCAGCCGTATTTCTAGTCTTCCTGATAACAAATATATGAATGGAATGTCCTTCGAAATACTGCTTCTGATAAAGGGTCTACATTTCAACCGGTATATTTTTGTCTCTCATGGAGAAACCAATCAGAATAAGATAATCAATAATAAAATATGGTCATGCATCATGCAGATCACTATGCTAGGTAACTTAAACCACTCATTCGTATCAAACACGTACGTTCGAACTCGCAGTAATTTCCAGAATAATCAGGTTTGCAATGACAGATGACTCGTCGGTCTGGTCCCAATTCGCAGCTTTCTTCCCTGTCATTACATGGGCACCTTGAGCAGGAACCCAGAGGCTTAGATCTGTCATAATACAAGTCCCTGTAGAATCCTGAATCGCAAGCCTCACAGGAAGAACCTCTATAACCTTGAGGACACCTGAATAAAACAATATGGTTTAGTGTATAAATATAATACTTCGATCATAGGCTGACGAAGGCGAACATTATAAATGTTACTAGGTAGCGCCGTTGGTGTCTCCACTTTGAAATTGACAAATATTTATTTATGCACGACCAGTTGTGCGGGCGTAAAATAGCACTGTACCGCCCTCAGACTACTTTACCGCCCGCCAGGCGTAAAATGGAATTTCACCGCCCGCCAGACAATAAATTATTAATTATTCGCATTCTCAGTTGCTTTTTCTGGTGGAGTACAATTCACACTCTCTTCGTCACTGGAATCCATTTCGTAATGACTATTGTCTGTATGGACAGCAAATATGGCTACTAGCCTATTTTTCACCCACCAGTCTGGAACATGAGCAAATTGTAAACCCTTAATATAAGAGATAGTGAAAAAGTAAAAACACTCTCATGTAATGCTTTCTCGAGAGGAACATCTTGGGCGTAGCAAAAATTATTATAAAGGGGTAGAGAGGTGAAGAGATATTTACAATAAAATATACTGGTCGTGCATAAAATGTTGTATGTATTTCGGGCGTAACTTGCTTTTATAGAACTAGGCGCTATCGCTATCGCTCAGGCTATTACTTACACGCTGCGGTCCATAAAAGCCTATTTTACGCCTTTGATACATGATTAATTATTATTTTAAAATAACAAATACAATGTGGTAGTACATAATGATAAGATAAATTGATTTTTTTAACACAATCGAAAAGCTGGTAGCAGAATATATATGCATGGATCAAATTACACCACACGCCACAATAATACAGAAAGAGGCCGAAGTATATTAAATTTGTATAGATTACTATTTACCTGCAAGATTCAACACTTGTGGCTCGTGGTTTACCAGTGAACAAATCTATCGCTGTATCTAAGGTAATGTCACTCAAATAGGAGGTGCTGGTATCTGAGGATTGGGTGGCTCTTATCAATATCGTCTCTATATTGGCTAGGACCATGAGGATGTCTTCTCTCGAAGCTGGTTTCGGTTGGTTTTGGTCCAGGCGGAACCATCTGGCACTCGGGTGCAGTGGGATTGAAACAGGCTAGAAAATATGTCGTATTGATTTATTGCCAAAAAATTGATCTGAAGTCACGAGTTCACGGATTGGACATTGAGAATGTTTGATATCTGAAATCTCGAGTTTATTATTCGTAGATCAATGCATATATTGACAAAACTACATATATACAGAGGTTAGGTTATGTCACAAGTAAAACTATCCCATTCTCTACAGCACAACAGGTTAGTTTTATGTATAATGTCTAAACGTGACTTTGACTGCATTAAATCCGTTTGAATTACGATTGAAGGTATTCTATTTTTCCTTCAAATAGCTATACGTACATTCACAACTTCTTCTCGTTGTTCTTCAGGGTTGGTCCAGAAAATTGTGATGCCATTGCCAGTGAGAATGACATCTTTGTCTGGCACGTAAGTAGCTTGGGGCCTCTGAGTGTATCTTTGAGTATATTCAAGTTTGCCGCCATACGATTTGATCTGATTTCCGGTGAAGATATGCGGCAGCGACCAATAAAGCGTTTCACGTTGACTAGGTCGGAAGTTGTAGCTGATTTCATTCATAAACATGTTGATATTGAAAGTATCAGAAATCCTTGTGCGATGGTATCTATAACGAAATAAATAATTTGTATTTATAATAAAAACGATGGGATGGAAGATATAATTTAATCGATAATTTTGTATCCCGGTTTGGGTTTCTCCACGAACTTCTAGCCTTCCTCTAGGTAATAATCCACCGATTTTGAAGAGCATTCAACATGTAGATTTAAAATTAAGGGCATTGGAAATGATCTAATAGAAGTCGATGTCAAATTTGTCTTCCAAAAGGCGAGCTCAAAGTTAGTAATTCATATTTTTGGAATTCTTCGAGAAATTTGAATTTATCGAAAGGTAATCCGTATGAAATATAGAGGTTCCGGTCAAATTAGTAATAACAAATCTAGTCTTCTCACTGGTTATATCATTCACGCTATGAAAACTCTGATCCTAACTTACTGATCTGTTAAAGTGAATCCGTGTTGTTCCTCGCTGATCTGGAAGGGAATCTGTTCAATGTAGAGATTGCTCTCGCTACATTCGGAGGCGATTCCTGAACAGAAGCAGACTTCGCAGCCCTCGATGAAGCTCGAATTGAGGCCGAAAGTTCCTGGACGACAACGATCGCAATTGTTCCCTTCCACGTTGGCCTTGCACAAACATCTACCATCGCGGCATTCATTGGACTGCGAACCCCGAGGATCGCAGTTGCACACGTGCGCTTGTCCACTTCGGTAAGTACAAGGAACGCCATTGACCGGGTCTCCCACGTACCCGGGCAAGCATCTGTCGCAGAAGTCGCCGGTGGTGCCATCTCTGCAGTTGGTGCACACGCCGCTTTCTGGGTCGCAATCATTGGAGAATCCGTTGCATTCGCATTTCTGGCAGAGGCGGAGGTAGAGCCCGTCGGGAGACCTGGTGTAGCCCACGTCGCAGTCTTCGCAAGACAAGCCGGTGTAGTTCGTGGGGCAGTGGCATTGTTCGACTTCCAGGGCTCTCTGGAGCGAGCCAGTGTTTCGTTCGCTCGCGATATCCAAGGAAACAGAGATAAGCCTGCAACGAGATGTTTGTATAGAAAAAATTGAGAAATTCCACTCGCCTCAAATGACACTTACGATGACTCCATGGTATTCGTGAAATAAGATGCCTTGATGTAGATGGCCTCCAGATCCGCTAGAACCATGAGAAGATGCTCTCTATCTGCTTGTTGTCCATCAGTGCGCTGCCATTCTTGCTCCAAAATTGGCACCACAAAAGTTTGTGGGGCGTTCGTGATTTGAGATTGATTGCGATTGTAGAACAGAAGATTTATATTGTTTCTCTGTTGAGAGACGCAGTGGATATAATAGTGATAATTCGTTTAGATTCAGTTACTTACACTGACTAGCTCTACATCTGCGGCATTATTTCTGGAACTCTGGCCACCAGGACTGGGAGTGTGTCTAATGGTGTAAGTAAGCGAGCCTCCATAAGATGTCAACTTGTTGCCCAAGTAACGTGACGGTAAGGCCCAATAGTAGGCGTTCTGTGAGACGAATTGGCTGTAAGATATCTCACGATTTTGTTGGTCCAGTCTGATGCCTTCAGTGATGAGTGCATCTCTATTCAAATTCTCAACGATTTTGAAATCTTGCATTGACGATACGAATACGCTTTTTACCTGAAAAGGAATTTTTCCATCGTGATTCAGACCTTAATATCTCGAAGACGATAGCTTACTTGGTCCCTGAACCAGTTAGAGCTCGAACATTGTTTGGACACTCCCATACAGAAGCAGGCTATACACCCGAATTGGTTCTTCCTGCTCAAGTAGAAGGTGTCGGCCTTGCATTGATTACATTGTGGACCATCAACCAAGTTCTGGAAATGATAAGGAAATCACCAGTGACAATTCCATTCCAATACCGTTTTTAATTAAACTCACCAAATGTCAGTGTTGAAAGAAGCATGAAAAATGATATGACGTTGATTTGAGTGCTGGCTTGTCGGAATTGTTTAATTAAAATCAGAAATTATTATACTATTCCTCACCTTGCAACTGCACCTTCCATAAGGGTCTCTTCTGCTGTCTAGAGATCCCTCAGGATCACAATATGCTGGTTCCGGTATTCGTCTGCAAGAGTCACCAGGGATCCGTGGGTCCCCTACATATCCTGGAGCGCACTGCTGACAGCGATTGCCAACGTATCCCGGGGGACAATTACAGATGACGTCACCATCTGGTCCCAGATTACAAGTTCTACCGAATCTAAAGAGAAGGAGATTTATTATTATAAGTAACATTTTATACATTGGTTGCCAACAAACACAAATTTTCAAGTGATTTATAACTTATAGTACGAGTATTATATATAATCGGAACTTCCTGTTGACAAGTAAGTGTTTATCTGGAGACTACTGCTATCAATAGATCATGAAATATCACTAGGTCTAAGTATATCCTATTTTTTATATTGGAGAGCGTATCTTCACGATTTCTGAATACTACTGAATACTAGTTAAATGAGTGATATAATTTTGACGGAAATATTACGAGTTATATTTGTCAATAATTGTTATAACTATTTCATGAATGAATAAGATATTTGAACTTGAGCTTCGTAATTAAATGTTGAAAATATTATTTGAGAAACAGGGCTAGCTTTTTCATTGGTTGACTGGGTTCAATAACTCTTATTATATAAGCATTATCGTTACAACACAACACCACTATTGATTCTTAAAACCAATGTAAGTAGGTACATTATTGTGATGACTTCTAATACCTACAAAATGCTAAAACGTGACAACTTACTGATTGCTAGGATCTGTTGAAGGACATGGACAAATCTGACATTCCCTACCATCATTGTACATTCCTGGTGGACAAGATATCGGTTCTCTGTAACATTGTCCCAACCACGGACCGTTCTTCTGGCGAACATAACCTTGCTCGCATCTCTACAAGAAACGTATTAGAGTTCTAACTTTTGAAATAACAACAGGAATTTGGATTACCTCACAAGAACTTCCGGTGTACCCAGCAGGACAAGAACATTCTTCCACGTAGCTGGCAGAGCCAAGACCTGTGTCTGGATACCCAGCAGAGTCCATTTCGATATTGGTGATGGTGGTATTAAGCGGCCCCTCATTGTACTGAAGTTTTATTAAAACGTTATCGACATCTTCCAATACCATCATGATCTCTTCCCTGGTAGCGATACGTTCTGGGCCCCCAGGTAATTTTTTAATCCATTCGCCTTCGAAAAATCTCACCTTGATGTTTTCGTTAACGTTTGGCGAAGGTTGGTAAGTAGATTGATGTTGAAGAATGTAACCATTACCCTGTGAAAAGAAACAGTGAGATTCATATTGTACCATGAATTCGATATCATACAGAAACGATGACGCTTGGACCAGGCAGCCGATATCCCCTATTGGAATGCTTGACGTTGTACTTCAAATAACCTCCATAACTCTTCAGCTGGTTCCCATGGTAGTTCTCAGGCATGGCAAAGTACGGAACGACATTCGACTGGCTAAGTTCACCATAATCTGCGATAGCAGCTTGAACCCCTTGCGCTCCGACTGCCATCAGGGTGGGTTGTGATCCTCTGTAGATGGGCTCATCCCTTATATCCACCACTCCATTCGATGGATCGATTCGTACGCCCAAAAGTTTGAGGGTATCGAAAGGTGGGTTGATTTGGAATATGAAGAGGTCGGCAGATTTGCAAGTGGTGGCCTGACCGAAACAGAAGCACTTGATGCACTCGCTTTCGCTCCTGGCTTGGACATTGAAGTAGCCGGGCCTACAGACCTCATCAGTCTGAACCGTCAGTATGGTGTCGGGGACAGCGAAGGTGGCGCCTTTCGAGTTGAGGGATTCGCAGGAGTAGGCGCCTTGATCTCTGACTTCGATGTTTTCGCAAACGAGGGTACCATAACCGTTGACACTGGTCATGCGACACTTGGCGGGCACGTGACCCCAGTTGAGACGCCATACTATTTCGGGAGTCGGAATAGCGACGGCTCTGCATGTCACCTCGAATGTTTCGCCGACATGAAGACGGACCACCGGTGGCGGAGGTTGGGAAATCACAGGTTTGGCTGAGACAGGAAAGAAATATTGCACGCGATCGAACTCTCAGGTCCGCAACAATACTTACAGCAACCTATCTCGTCACTGCCGTCGACGCAATCGTTCTGCATGTCGCAATGGTAGCTTTTAGGGATACATTGATTGTTGGAATGACAAGCAAACTGGTGGTATTCGCAAATCGCACCTGGCTGAGTTGTGCCGCAGTTGATTTCGTCAGATCCGTCTTGGCAGTCATCGTCTGAATCGCACCTCCATGCCTTCAGAATACACTTTCTGTTGGCACATTGGAATTCATTGGGTTCACACGTACCGGTAGGTCCTGAAGGAACGATGTATTAGCAAGATAATGGTAAAAACGAAAAAAAAAATACAAATACTTACTGAAACCGTCCTCGTCTGAGCCATCGGTGCAATCGGGAATGCCGTCTCCAAGTTTGTCTTTAGGAATGCACTGACCATTTGAACACGTTGCTTCGTAAATACCGCACACTGGTGGACGAGGAGTTGGTCGTGGTTGCCCTGTGAAAAAGTTCACCATAGAAAATATAATATTCAAAATAGGCTAATATAATAATATTACAACTCACCAATTATCACAGAGAGAGGATGGAATAAAAAAAGTTGTACAAACTAATGTACCTAAATATAAGAAAGTTTTACCTGTTCCACGGTGATTATGAGAAAGGACACCAAATTTAGAATATGGAAAAAATGTTTTATTTCCCTTCATCCTTGCTGCGTTGATGAAATATACAATTTCAAAGCGGTATATTTGAAGAATCGATTGACTTACTTCTTATTACCGATACTGGAACAGAAATTTGTGCTCCTGGTGTGTTTGGTGGAAATCCTACGGCTTGGCACAGGTACACGCCAGCATCTTCCAAACGAACATTCCTGATTACGAGCTCTCCTAGATTATCAGTCGAATCAGCAGGTAGCGGTCTACCATTTGGCCTAGTCCAGTGTACTTTAGCTCTGATGTTTCCCTCGTCTCTGCATCTAAGTACTACTTCTTGTCCTAAGTTATGAAACATACGATGTTAAGACGGAGATATTTCAATTAGTAGATCTGAACATGCGAACCACTTGAGCTGAATTTGCGACTCTCTCCGATCCATAAGCACGATTATATACAATAATCACTAAGAAACTGGCGCGTGATGGGATGGATTGATATGTTTATTCGAAGAGTTATGCAATGAGAATATGTCTGCGACTCCAAGAAAAGCAAACCTTGGTATTTCAGCCACCCCTTTTAGAGCTAGGAACTCATGATGATTAAATGGAATAATAAACACTATTAGGGAGTTGAAAGGCGAGTTCTGTTCATTAGAGTTTGTACTTTGTGATAGAAGCTGCTTTCATACATGATGAATTATTATAAAAAAGCATGAAGAATTTGAATGCGAAATGTTCAAATATTTTTGATTTCATTTTGTATTCATTGAAATATTTATGTATTTCATTAATTTGCCCATTGTTTAGTAATTTCATGATTGTGGCTTTCACTCGATTATTATTATTCACCCCTTTCCGTTACCTTATTCTACTCACCGGTCTTATAAACATCTGCACAGCGAACACGAAAACATAAAATATTAGTTAGTGGACATTTAAGTTCGTTAGATAAACAGATGAGTTTATGAAAAATATACTAAAAGAAATGACATATAGTTCGATTGAAATCAATTTTCAGTATCCCATAAAGTATTCCGAGACTCGTAGATTCTAAATTTAACATTCTTCGAATTCTAAATTATTGAATGTTGCTCAAAAATTATTCGAAAGTTATCAATTCCTATGAAAAATGTTTTCCTGCGAATACGGGAGTAAAACCAAGCACGTACAACGCATTTCATTTTGAAAAGTTATGTATCAATACCATCAACTTTATTACGATAAGAAAATTCAAATGTTTTGAGAAAAACGTTAGATACTTACGTTCTTTTTCTTCTGTGGCATTAGGGTAACTTCTCAACATCAGACTGTCGGGAGAAGCAACTGTGAAAATATCAAATTATGTGGAATAAGTCAAATCTACACCATAGCCGACTCTACTCAACAAGCCATGAACCTGACAACAGTGGCAACCTTGTCGTATTGTCGATTTTTTCGAAAGACCAGTTGGTTTTCGCGGGTTTATAGACAAAACTTTTGGAATTAACAATTAGGAATGAGTTTGTATATAATAAGAAATCATTCTCTATTGCTAATGATACAAGTGTTAATTACATTCAGATTTTATGCAGCAGGTTCATTTTTTGTAGTTGCTGGGGAATCTGGGGATATTCAAAAGTCAACTGGCAGTATTATAATGAAAAGTCTTATGGGAAAGTGTATGACTATAGCTTATTTACATAGAAATGATGGGCATGATGAGATTTTTATTTATAAAAAATAAAAATGAAAACCACGAAATCACAAAACCAAGCGAAATATTAGAACACTGTTTTGACTTCTTCTGTTTTCATTTGAGAAATGGCACTTTTGAAAAACTGGAATTTTTGAGCCAAATTCAACTTGACTGTTAAAGTAAAATGTTACTTACTTTAAAACATGGTTTTAATACTGGTTATAAGTGACAGGTGTGAATTGTTACCTCGTTTGTCTTGGCTCTTGATTCCTAATTGTTAATTTAATTTTTGATATATTAGTTATATCCAAGGTGACTTGAAGTTGGTGGCAGGTTCTATAATATATTTATAAACCCAGAGAGTCGTTATAAGCGACCGAATAATTACTCATTTTGGTGTAATATCACCAATACATGTCATGGTGATTGAACTATATTTATCGATAATTATAGTTTATTATAATGCCATTAATGCCTTCCATAAAGTGAATCCAATCATGAATCTTCTACTCTAAAAAAACAAAGAGTAATTTTTCTTTTCTGATAATAATAACTAAAAAATGGCTTGAAATCATTCCCATCATAATTATCAGGAAAATTAAACTCTATTTGAAGACAAAAAGGAGCTTTCTGCGATTTCGCTTTCTTCTATATGTGGCTTGTTGAGTGGAGAAGGACTGATAACCTGAATGGACTTACAACAATCGTTCTCGTCACTAAAGTCATCGCAATCTATGTTGCCGTCGCATAACTGATCGTATCTTATGCATTGTTTCTTATTTTGACAGGGCTGATACTTCTCGGGGCATCTGATGTCTTCTGGTCTTCTCTCTGGTGGAAGAAGTGGGGGTTCAGTGGGACAATTGTACTCGTCAGAGCCGTCAGCACAGTCATTTCTTCTGTCACAACGCCTACTTTCGTCTATACATGTGTTATCGTCTAAACATTGGAACTGGCCAATCAGACAAGAAGCTAAAAAATTATAAAAAAAAAGAAATCAAAATTAAAACAAAAGATAACGATGCGAACTAAAAACTAATGAAAATGATAATACTGGATCCTGAAACTATAATACTCATGCTTACTAAAATATAATAAAACACAAATGGTGTACAAAAAAAAATGAGAAGATATAACAGGGTTGCCAATGGTCAAATATTCATCTTGAATGTAAGGAAGAATTTGTATATATCTTATGGGTGAATCTCGAAACTGAGAGTGAAATTGTAATATCATATAACGTTTACTTTTGCTGTCGGTTACTGGCTGAAAATATAATATATAATATAACATTAATTTACTTTCGCTTCTGCTTTTGGCAAGGAATCAGTTCGATTTGACTTGAATGAAGTCAAAGAATTTAATCTTTTTTTTTGCCATAGAAGGAAACATGTAAAGATAGCTACGGAAAAGGATATACAACTCAGAAGCTGAAATAAGTATTTGGTTTTTCAAATATTTTTGTGTTTTTTTCGGGGTCATATTTCATTCTCACCCCATAGTTCCCAAGTTCCACTTCATACTGAAAGACAATACAAAGAAACAATAAAAAAGTAATTGGCGAAACTATATGAATAAAATCAATAAAAATCAAATTCATACAATATACGACACTGTATCGACTGTACACTATATGAACGAGTTGAAAAAATGCCTAAATCTATAATTACTTCTATTATATATGAATGCGCAAATATCTACGACGATAACAAATATCAAGAATTAGTCCTCTACTCATATACATAGTCTACAAATAGGTACAAAATGTAAAGAACAACTACGAATATTACCTATATGATTGTGTGATCTACAATAATCCATACATCGTTCATACGGGTTAATTATGTTGTTTTTTCCAATGCAATATAATAGTTTGCAACCTGTATACTTCTAAATAGTTTTATGAAATCAAGTCCACCACCGAATTGATCAAACTCCACCTCAAAACTATAGAATGTGTTATACCGGGTGCCCAGTGTACATGTCTCCAATTCGCTCAAGGAACCTTTGAGTGAAAAACAAAAATTGAAAGTCACTTGACCGGAATAAGTGACTCTAACTTTTTTATTTCGAATAGCACCCTGTACATCTTTTACAATTTTTGATTTCTACTCAAAATAACCTTTCCAACGATGTATCATCCTTGAATTCTTTCAATTTGAAATTTCACTCCATTAAATCAAATGTATATAAAATACATCGCTGGAAAGGTAATTTCGAGAAGAAATCAAAAATTGCAAAAAAATATACAGGGTGCTATTTGAAATGAAAAAGTCACTTTCAATTTTTGTTTTTCTCAGTTAAAGGTTCCTTGAACGAATTGGAGACCATAACATTTTCAAATTTTTATCTTTTGAAATGACTGAGATAATTCATTGGAACAGGTATTCTGAGACACCTGGTCATGGTATTTTTTGAAGTCAGGATCTAACTCTCTGTTTTTGTTTTCTTGGATGTTTACATTCAACTTGACATTTCATATCGTCGAAATTCATTCGAACGAACGAACATTTTAAATGTTATACACAAGCGATTGATGATTGATTCATGAAATGCCTGAATATAATAATTCAAAAAACAATTCAAATCTTGAATATGAAGACCCAATGATGTTCATCATGGTGACATCAAAAAGAAGATATAGTAGATTCCGATATATGTATTTTGTTTGTGTTTGGGATCCTATCGATATAAGAGATTTCCATGAGAATATCAATCAATCAATCAATAGGAAATTGATTTATCTACGACTATCAAGTATATCATGCATTGCTTACTCGATTTTCAGCAGTTAATGACAGTCATTGCTGTGATGAAAAGTAATAATGACAGTACGAGGACAGTACGATTGAGTAATATTGTGACATCCCATCGTCTTGTCAAATTCAAATTGGAGTTCTACTAAAGCACAATACAACCGTTTGTGATATGGAAACATCGAATTTTTTTTGAGTAATGAAATGTCTAGAAATAATTTTCAGTGGCTTTTTCTTATCCATATCACGAAATGACGAAATATTATTGTTCCTAAACTCAATAATTCATGACTGGATAATGTGGGTATTTATAAGTTCAGAGGTGGAGCAGGCATGCACTAAGGATGTCAATTTGATACTTTGTTGGCTAGGGCTATTCTCTGTTCTCTGGAAAAACTTACACGACTTTTTCTGTAGCCAGTGTAGCCTAGAGATACCTTTAACCGAGTCTTCAACTATATTTAACTAATATTTAATGCGAATCAAATATGTAGAAAATACAAGTTTCCAAATATCTTTTTAGAATGAAAATCAAGAAGTACCTACAGAATCTCAAGTCAGCGATAGTCGCGATATTCGCAGCAAAAACAATGGATTTGAAACAGAAGAAACTCTGATTTAACTTTGAGATACTGTCTATGGAATAACTGAAACAAACGAGCATTGGACGACTTCCGTACTGTATCGTCACTATCGTCATCATACATTCGGGATATCTATATCACTGACAAATATAGTCTTAGCCAACTAAATTGCTTTTAGATCGACGATGGTTTTGGAGCGAGATTCAATTTTCAGTAGAAGTTTTGCTGGTCAGGTTGTGAACTATGAATCAGAGCTGGGTAGTACCTACTCGAATAATTTGTAATTGAGTATATACACGAAGTATACTTGTTGGTAAAATGCACATCTCCCTTTTAGGCTTCTGTAGAATCAAACTAACTAAGTCAAGGAAACTAAATTGAAGAAATACGTACCTATAACAGTACTTTTCTTATACATAGAGAAACAGGGTACTGTTTCATGGAAAATTAGAACAAATCATGTTTGATATTTATTCTGTAATGTGTTTTTGTTTTGTTATATTTTGTTATTTTCTCTTTGCATGATTTAATTATTTTGTAGCGTGGTGTTTACATATTTCTGAAATATATAACCATTCTTCAGGGTATCCTCCACCCCTTCATATACTTCTAATACCTTCATTATACTTTTAGTTGAAATCAAAATTGATAAATCGAATTGAGAAACTGATATTTTCTTCCACTGATTAATTAATATAATTCCTAATTTCTCATCTGAAGTACTTTATAGGAATCATTTGGAAATTTGAAATACTTATGCTCAATACCATAAGTAACCGTACTCAAACTTTTCGGAGCTACTATTCGTGAAATACTTTCGAGTACTTCAGTGCAGTACTCTGCCCAGCTCTGCTATATAGATGCCTACAAAAGGTACCTACTAAAACCGAACTACCCTAGAATCCTAAGACGCACACAGAGATGGTATAAAACACCTAAACTTTCCACAAAAAATGTTCTAACCGAAACAATTTTGCTCGTCTGAAAAATCCTTGCAGTCATAAAAATTGTCGCAGCGCTGTGCAGCAGAAATACAGGCCCCCCCACTCGAACACTGGAACCATTCGGGCCCGTCGCAGGTCCCTGACCCAGAAAATATCATTTTCGAAATTGTGTGGCGAGATCGCAGGCCCAACCTCCCAGATAATTCTGATTCCCTATCTTATAGGCATTGAGATGAAAATTCCAATTATTATACAGAGTTAATCAAATGTATCTCAGTAACCAGTCGTTAGATATTTCCGATTTTTTTACAGGGTGAATTGAAAATGTGTCGGTTCAAACAATTATACGGCAATGTTGCCACGTTATCAGTTTTTCCAGAATTAATATCAACTTTCTTATAGTTCATTGATATACTATTCGATAGTTTTATTCACAATATTTACAAAGAAGTCTGAAAAAACGGTCAAAGTATCCTTCAATATTAACTGAAACATAACAAGAACAAGAGACTACTCCGTTGACCTCCTGACAATGAGCTAGACGATTATACACTGCATATACAATTTTTCTGATGTGTTCTCGTAGTATATACTTCATCACTCATCGGATAACAATTTTCAAATTCTCGAGAGTGTCGGGTTTTTCTTTGTATATAATATTTTTGACATGTCCCCAAAAGAAGAAATCTAATGGTGTAAGATTCGGAGAACGCGCTGGCCATTCGATGGTTCCACGTCATCGGTTTCTGAATACGTCATCAAGATATTATTATTGTCTTACATTACATGCAAAATGCGTTGGTACCCCGTCTTGTTGAAAACAAAAATTCCGACGTACTCCACCATTCCCATTGGAGAACAAATTCATCTATGCAGGAAGAATCTAATTCAGTAATAATATGAGGTATCTGTCGCTATTCAACGTTCCTTCAATGAAGAATGGTCCAATGATTCGATTGTCAATAATACCAGCCCAAACATTCAATTTCCTAGGAAATTGAGTATGGCTTTCTTGAGCCCAATGAGAATTCTTGAAAGCCCAGTATCGAAAGACAGAAAGTAGCTTCATCGGAAAACAGAATATTACTAATGAAGTTAATACCTCTCGCCATTAATGTTTCACAGAATGTATTTTTCCTTTCAGCATCGCCGTCAATCAGTTCGTGGATGAAATGCACCTTATACGGCTTCATGTTCTCCTTTCTCAAAATTCTCATCACTGACATTTGACTTATTCCATGATCTAAGCTTAATTGGGTTAATCCATGGATGAAATTACATCATTCAATGCTTTTTCATGCGTAGTTGCTGTTTTTGGACGTGCTTTTTTTCCAACATTCTTCACATTTCCAGTAAGCTCGAATCGTTTCAAAGTTTTGGTTACTGTGCTTCGTGATATTGGATCTCGATCTGGGTGACTCGTATTGAAGAGATCTGAAACGTCTTCGTGAGTTCTTCTTTTATCTCCGAATCCAATCATCATCAATAACTCAATACGGTCTCTTTCTGAGAATAACATTATTATTATTGACAAAGATTTATTGTTTCACAATAATAAATTTAGTCAAAAAGAATAATTGACATTGAGTCAGAATTGTGTAATAATGACACATGACATATCTCATCAGCCTTCTTGTTTAATTAGCTTCAATAATTCAGGAATGAATTGTGTTTTTTCTTTGTTTGTAAATATTGTGAATAGAACTATCGAATAGTGTATCAATGAACTCGTTAAAAAATTCTCTATCAAACGATAGAAAAATATATAGGGTGTTTTATTTGAAATAAGAGAGTTGATGATAATTCCGGAAAAACTAAACACGTGGCAACATTGGCGATGTAATTTTTCGAACGGCCACATGTTCAATTAACCCTGTAGATAAATTCAGAAAGATCTAACAAATGGTTACTGAGTTATATGGATGGTAGAAGAAGATTTAATTAGGTATAGTGTATTCGATATTAAGAAATGACTCATTTTGATAGTATGGATCAATTTTCCGTTCGAATTTATTCTATATGTGAAGCTGAAATATCATAATTTAGCGAAGGCATGACTGTGGAACTGTTGAAAGGGTAGCAATAAGTTTTGTATTACGAATTGAAAACACCAGAAAGAAGCAGTACTATCGAGGAAGTATCCCTACTACTCACCACATGAAAATCATGGATTATCATCAATAAAAGCTACAAATACATATCAATAATGAAGATTTCTTAGTTCATTGAACTTTACTACTTGAATCATTGAATGTTATTTTACTATACTGAAGAAGTACCCTGAAGGTACCATAATATTATATATATACATATACGCGACATATACGTGATTTACCAGAGGTAGTGAATAAAAAATTTGGTACTAGACTACGAGTTCGCACATATCGCTCATATATTCTTCCCACCTCTTCAAAATCGGTATGGGCAATATAACCGAAGAAATCAAGAACATAGGCAAAGCGCGGATAAAGCTGCTCAAAGAGAGAAAAAAACTGATAAAATTAATAGTTCATTCCTGAAAGTAAAGATATGTTTTTCTATGACAACCTCGATAAATGTTCATTTTATAACTGTAACTTCAATCATAAACAAGCACATTTTGTACAGAATTTCATTTTTGCATCGGTTGCTAGGCAAGTTGCTAAGCAACAAATGCGAAATGAAATATTTCGTGTTAGGTCTAGGTTCACTCTAAAATCACGACGACTACGACTTGTCAATCCAGCGACAAATTGTTGAAATATCATCAGTTTTTGCAATGTATGCATGTATTAAACGTGAACGATATGTTGTCATAGAAAAAGTATAGTATGCAACTCGCAACAAAATGGCCGTTTTGTGCTCATTGCATAATATACTATTTTTTGTTCAATTTTCAAAGATCCATTTTTATAGCAAATTATCTGCAACCAGGCAAATCGTGTTATATACAGAGACTAAATTTTTAACGTCATTATCAGATATGATTAAATAGTATGTTAAAGAACAAGGTTCGAAAATGACTCTTTGCGAGTGTTCGAAGAGGTTTTAGAACGTGTTTTCTACGATAGTTTTTATACTATATATTATAGAATGGAAGCACACCAATCTTTTTTTTAACACCTCCTCTGAAAATTTACTTTCCTCCCCAAGTTCTAGGGTTGAAAGTAGCACGATATAGTTTTCATACGACTGCAAATGGGAAGTGGCACTTTTTCACCTTAGGAAAGAAATGTTACTTTTTCTTTCTAAGAATTGAATAAAGTTGCAAATTTCCTCCCATAGGGAGAATAAGTTACTCTTCCTGAAAATTTAAAGAAAGTGGCAATTTTCCTACCTAGGTGAAAAAAGTTTATTATGCGTAACTAAGGATACGAATTGAACGTTTTGAAACCACTAGATCAAGTGGGTTTGAATTTTTTTTAATCTAATGGCTATTCTAGCTTTGAAAGTGAGTGTTTTGAAAAATATGCTTATTTATTTTATTGTTTTATGCTGGAGGTGTTTAACACTGGTTTCATTAGGAGAAGTGCTAAAACTGACGGTTGCTATGGAACTATGCCAACTTGAAATATTGCAGAATGATGACATATCCGTCAGCAAAGTGTTGAATATGAACTTACGACAACCATCTTCGTCCGATCCATCTGGACAATCGCGTCGCCTGTCACATTGACGGAACAAATCGATGCAAGTGCCATCTTGGCAGGTCAATTGGTTTGCTGCGCATCTGATTTTCGGTGGACAATCGAATTCGTCCGAATTGTCAGCGCACTCTGAGATTTGGTTGCACCTGTAGTCCATCGGGATGCAACTGGAGTCGCTGCATTGGAACTGATCAGGTGGACACGTACCTGGAAAGTCTACTGTTAAACGGATTCAAGTAATCGGACAGAACTGGGTTATGTTTTAATGTCTGGTGCCATCAACCGGTTTATCGATTAGAGACCTCGACTCAAGAAAATCAATTTGACTTCAAGTTGTCATATTTGAATCGTGTTTGAATGCAGGGGTCGATAATTTTATTATTGATTTCCAGATGATCCAAAATGTTTCAGAACAAAAATTAAAGCAAAATTGTATGCTTAATGGAAAGGTACCTAGTCAATGAAAATTATCTATACCAATTTTCATGTTCATTCTTAGTCAGTATTCGATTTTATTTGCTTTTTTGTGCACCTGAATTGAATATAAATAGTGCAAGGTGGAAATAGGATGGTGAAACAACTTCAAATCAACGAGCATTAGAAAAAATTGAAAATTTTTGACCCGAAATGGGTCTATAGGTTGTTAAGTGTGCCTGTCCCAATGTGAATTTGCCACGTCTTAGGAAGAAAGAAATAGTTGCGATCTGCATTCACAGTGTGAATCGATGCATGGACTACGAGCAGATATAATTCAATGTTCTGCGTGGTATTTACCAGGAAAGTAGTTGTTTTCTGCTCGTAGTCTACCAGACATTCATTTCAAACTATGTTCTCTTTTAAAAATTCAAGAGCTGTTTCACCATCCTATATCCAACTTGAAATAGTGACTTTGGTCATGTTTTGTCAGTTTGCTTTTATATTGGTATCCAAACGTATCTAGGAAGTGGGATGGCAAAGAGACTTCGCCATCTGGGGCTCAGTTAGATAACTATTGAGATGCGAGGCTGCGTACCATCTAACGAAGTAAAATAGTAATATATTTATTCGTATTGTGAATGAAAGCATACTAGGTATTTCGCATTTAAGACATACTCACCACAATCATGTTCATCTCTTCCATCACTACAATCGTCTACTCCATCACAGCGGTATATTATATCTATGCACTGGCTCCCACAATCTATCTGGTCTTCTCTGCATGCTAGGAGAATGTGCGAAATCAAAATGATAAAAACAAAAAGAAACATCCGACACTAAGTAAAATGTGTCTGTGTTAAAGTTTACGTGTTGATTGTCATTATCAAATATAGCTGCTGAGGTATCCTCGTAGGTATGTTGGTGGTGAAGTTATAAATATTAAACACTCCTGATCATTCAACGAATTGAATTTATTCGATATATACCCGCAGCTATATTTGACCAATATATTTTGATTGCTGTCTGAATGTCTTATTCAAAAATATCTATCAAATGTGGGTATGATGATAATATATGATTGGAGGTCATCAACTCTAATAATTTAGTTAGTGGGAGTATCAAATTAGTTGTTCGTCTTTCCATGGTAAAAGCTTCTTGTAGATATAGGTACATATATCGAAGAAACATGCACGAAACTTGCATAAAAATCACAAAGGGGAATTCTGAAAACGTTAGAGATACTTGAACATTTATAATTTTTACCGCAAAATCAATCAGGGTCAATACCATGCTTCAGTTGTACCACTGATCTACTGAATATCATTTATGATATTCGGTGTGATTCTCTTAGGAAATAGTTATGTATCTGAAAATTTGGATGGTAAATAGAAAGGTCAGTGATTATTTGAATCAATTTCCGATTTTCAAGGTCAGAATGGAAGAAAAATCAACAATGGATTATAGAAACATGACGGTGACATACCTATTCAAACTTGGCAGTCGATGTTACAGAAAATTTGTTTAATATTTCGATATTGGATATTGCTCAGGAAACAGTTCAACGGCAGGATGATATCAAGATATTATCAAGAACCTGTACGTAACTACTGAAAAAATAATCATAAAAATACTTGAAAATTTAGAAAAATGTATAAAATGCCTAAAGTATATTGATGCTGGTGGTTTCGATGCCTTTGGTAGAACCTCATGTTCAACATGGTAGAATGTGTTGCTACTAAGAGATGAAAGAGATGAAATATAAAATAAATATAAATAGTGGGAAATCTACGGTGAATGAAACAGTAACTGATAACATAAATAATTTATCCACTGATCTAACCACTTTCTAGAGAATAAAACCGATTATGAAAGTAAATCCACTGCCTTAGTTTTATTGGACTACTTGAAAGACACTTTTAATATTAATAATAATATAAAATATTCTTATTTCATTTTGTTGTTTTTTAAATAACTAATGAGTAATCTTGAACATGGGCTTCAGATTTTAGAAATCATGAGTGGTGTCTCATCGAATATTTGCCCCTTGGAATATACAGTTGAAGATCTGACCAAGACACTATCGATGATGATCTAATTCGATTGATCCCATTTTTGAAAAGCATAACTTGCAATTACATACATTGAAATTATCAGTTCTATTATATGGTAAACAATAGAAATATAGATCAATGTCAAAATAGAGGATTATAAATTACAATGTTCAAAAACGTGAGAAATCTGACCCTTTTGAAAATTGAAAGGCATATGATAGCCTGAAAATGTTGTATACTAATTATCATTTGCTATAGCTACAGCTAAAATATAGATACTTATTGATAGAATTCTCATTTAAATGCTTCGTGACGGATAAACGAAGCTTTTTGGTAAGTTGAGTTCAATTATCTTATTTTGGTCTCGTTTTGCACAGACATTGTAGGAATATATTGTATTATATACAGTTATAGGTTGAACCGTAGGGACTTAATCCTGAAAAAGAAATTATGATTTTCCCCTGAATCATGCATGTTAGTCACATTTTTCACCAAATGAAAACAATCTCCCCAAACATTGCTTAAGACCTAATACACAATTTATTCGCGATATCAATTTGAAATCTTGATTGGGTATTTTTATAATGAATTAATCTGAGAATAGATAACTCGATAGAAACTGAACAGAACTGTTAGTTCTATCCAACTCCGGTTCATCACTGCAAAAGTTTATTTTTTTGTTTTGTTTACTAATACATGAATACTCGACTTCACCTAAAATTTTACCGAACTAAAATGGAAACTACTTTCTTAATATTTTCTAACGCCATTTCCTCAAATAAAATAAATAAATCATGTAGAGTGATCCGTGAGAAATTGAGAATATAATGGCTTTTTCGGTCGAATCGGTGGTGACAGTTAATTGTTTTATGCTCAATGTCTAGGCTAAAGCTTGATCTTTAATTCCGTGGTCTCCTGGTGTAGTGAAAGATTATCAAGAAATGAGGAAACATTATTCTTTTGAAAAATTCTCCTACAGTAGAATTCAATAATGATGCATGATTATTCTGTGTACAATAATTGGAGCTGGATATCACAATGAAACCATCGAATATCCAAACCCATACCACATAACCATATTGTGTAAGCCATCTTGGACAAGACTAAATCAAAACAACACTGATCTCGATACGTAGATTCAACAAATATCGACATTTGAAGAGAAATATGCAAATTGGTTCGTCTTAGCGTCTGTTAGTAATAAACCGAGCAGAAGAAAGAAGACGGGCAACATACTGGTGGTGACGTTTCTTTCAGGGCACATCTCCTCGTCACTTCCGTCTGGACAATCTCTGAAACCGTCGCAACGCCTACTATTATCCAAACAGACGCCGTTGTTGCACCGGAAGCGATCGCCAGGACAATGCGACACTATAGATACGAGATATGATTATGACATCGAGATCCTAACCAACCAACACCTAGATTCTAAGTCAGCAGCTACGTTCTCTAAAGGGGCCATTCAACGGCGCGTGAACTGGCACTCCCGGCGCGTGAACTGGCAGTTCACGCGCCGTGGGAATGGTCCGGCGCGTCTATTTTCGCGCCGCGCGCCTGGTCCCGTCGACTGTCGGTAAAAACTACACACTTCAAAGGACACACGTGCGGAGTGGCTAGACTCCAGACTGGGCGTATAGACAGGCGCGAAATCTTTCCTTTTTCAGGTTCAGTACTCAATTTAGCGCGAACTCGGAACCACACCCGACTCGTCAATCCACAGGCCGTTGGATCGCGGGTATACAGACACACATCGGCGCGGCACTTCACAGTTCACGCGCCAGGAGTGCCACTCCACGCGCCGTTGAATGGCCCCTTAAGGCGGGCTATGTTAGGGACGACTAATACCTACTTGATCGGAAGCCATTCTGTTAAGAAGGATTAACTGTCAAAACCGCACTACGTAAGACGAAGTTAAGAGGTGCGTCTCACCAGAAGATAATCTTCAGTGATCCAGTGGAGTTAAACTGACAAGCTGGGTAGTTATGCGGGTAGAGGAGACTCATTCGGTTAGAGATCATCTGCCTCTGGACAGGTAGATGAATGATCAACATGTGAGACCTGATACTCCAGAGCCCACAGCACGCTTGTGAATTACTGATTATAGGTCTCTTACTGAAGGTTGTTAGTTACGTCATCATCAAATAATTAGTGCCAAAACTGCGATAAGAAAACTACTGGTATCAACTACTGACTCGTGGTCTGATTCGAGCTGGCTGACATTTCTATGACTGGTAAGCTATTCTCTGTAGATTAAAAATTTTGCGATCATTGAAAATAATACCTCGACCTATCAGATCCTTTGTGCATGACCCTTAATCTATTCGAGGCCCGAGATTTCGAGATTTCGCATGGAGTTCATCAGTTTTATGATAGCCGAGTATCTGACGTCCTTCCAGGGATTTAAACCTCTTGCTAAGAGAGCAGTGATCACTGAGGAGTCATGCCACCAGTTTCAAGTATTTCTTATACAAATCTAGAATCTGTGTAGCTTTAGTTTGCGAAAGGCTCACTCTATAGCCTTTCAGCTTGTCTTTGCACTAGCACTTTATTCCAGTGAGATTTCAACTCATCTGAATCCCAGAGTCGAAACTATTCTTTCAATTGGGATTTTGAGAGTCCACAGAAGGGTTCTGAGCCGAACAATTTTGTAATTGCCTCATCTTGGCAAGACAGTCTGCTTCCCCGTTGCCTGCCAGTTGTTTCAGGGATTGTGTTTTCAAGAAACATAACTGATAATAAGTTATATCGAATATTATTCATTATATATGTAAATCGGGAATTCTTGTTTTTAATTCCTGAAAAATGTAGTGTTCAGGTGAATCATTTTATTGTGCCTTGATGAATAATATATTTGATTATTCATTAATTCAGATAATAATCAAGTACATGATTGAAAATATTTGAAAATAATATCTGATTGATGAAATTATTGAACTGGAAGAGTTATAGAGAATACAGCATCAATACAAAATATTTTGAAACCATTGTTTCTATTTTATTATTTCCAATATTAGCAGACGCGCCACTATTTTTCCCAACAAATTGATGCATTGGTTCCAATTCTTGATTATATCGGAAACATTCCCACCTATATGATGGGTAGTATAGAAGAGATGAGTTGAGTAAATTATTTCATAATACTCCACATCTAGGTATAACGTCAACAAACTACCCCAATAATTCCATTACCTTCCTTAGTTGTATATTTATTGTGCACCCCTCTCAAAAATTAGATAGGATTTCTGAATGGGGAACATTAAAATGGTGAATTTTCTCATTCAACATCATCCCTTCAGCAAATTCAACTAGCTGATAGAAATCGTTCCTAGTACGATATTCGTCTAAAATAATACCTAATATCCGACAATTAGGGCACTGGACACATCCCAATCGGTAATTTCTATAAAGCTGACAACGTCGCATGTTATGACACGATGACGTAACTATCAACCGCAGGTGGAAGACCTATGAAGCCAATGCAATCTGCAAACCTGTAGCAGACAACGTACCACAGTTATCTTCATCTGAACCGTCTCGGCAATCTAACAGACCGTCGCAACGAAGTTTTTCGTCGATGCAGGCGCCATCTGCGCAGCGGAATTTAGAAATGTCGCAGAAATCCTCGCAATCCTTCTCGTCTGATCCGTCTGCGCAGTCGTAGAGGCGATCACACCGTTTCCCGCCCGGAAGACATTCACCGTTGTCGCATAAAAGATTTTCCGGACCACAGACTAGATAATATCCATCGGTTATAGATCTACCAATTCTTCAGATCGCCTAGCATGATTTGATCAGCAAGAGGGAGAGCGTAGGTAGATTTTCCATTTGTCAGTGATGAGGGTGTGTAATGATTTTAGTATTTTCTAACTGCGAAAATGGAATATTATGCCATTCGTGATGGACCCTAAGTCAACAACAGTGATGTCATCAAACATGTATGTCTGTCTGTTCTAAAATGCTGTGTTATGGAATGACATGAATGCCATTAACTTCAGGGTGAACTAAATTTACAGGCCATAATGTGAGTAATAATGTATGTACTGAACATATCATTACTCCTAAAATAGTATCTATTTATATTACTCCGAAAATAGCCGATTAGAAAAAAAATCTGAAGTTTTGCCATTTGGAGATTATTCAATATCGGGTTTCAAGAGGTAGAAGTGTGAGCTTCACCTCCAGAAACCACCCCTAACAAGCACAGAGATTATTGCTACTAAAAATGTTCCCTATAAAATTTTCGACAAAAGAGATATCTTCATTATTTTATTTTATTCAATGCATTTGGAAGCAATAACCAAGTGAAAAAAGGGTAGAATTGAAATAACCTCAAAAATATGCTACCTTCGTTACTCTTTACATTACATTCCACATGACTTGACGCTAACCTTAGTATCTCCTGTCACAAAGACTCTGTTTCTAAACAAGGCAATGAAGCATACTTTCAATTCTACATATGAAACCTGATATGGATAAAATCCATTTTGAACCAAAGGGTTGATGAATTATGCGCTTGCTTAGTGATTCATAAATAAAATTGCAACATCCGGACCGGAAACTGAAAATCAAAAAGTATTTATCCTCGTATTTATCTCTCAATAAAGAATTATTCGATGTAGGGCTGTCTGACATTTCTGACTTCAAAGTGTTGGGAAGTCATTATAACTACCCATCGAGGAGTTTTATATTGGACATATCGAAACATAAAAGCGCAACTTTTAGAAAGTCCACCTTTTACAATACAACCTGCTGAACTTCTGAGCGGATATCAATAGCTACAAGTTGAAAAATGCAGCGAAAAATTCTTATACAGTTGAAGAGTATTTAGCATTGAAATACAAATACTAAATGCTCACCAAGTAAGCAATCTAATGTGACAATAAATAAATGTATAAATTTTTAACTGTGTTCTTGAATATCATCTGTATGTGTCTCGTAACCTCAAAAATTTACGTTTTGGATTCTGATTTTTTGTATAACAATGTGACCAATGAATACTACTACTTGCCACAACTAAAGTGTTTGTATTCATTGAATTATAATCATGTTTGAATTGTAAAGTCAGATAAATAAAATTTCGGTATAACTAATTACTAATATAAATTTTTTTTTAATTTTTAAAGGGAACATTTTTATTAAAATGAAATTTTCTGTGGGATCAATGGTTTCTGATAAAAACGAAAAACACTACTGCAATGCTTGTTAGGGGTGGTTTCTAAGTGTGAAGCTCACAGTTCTCAATTAATAAATATTTTGATATTGAAGAGTCTTCTTTTGGTGCGTATGGTCTCAATACATCGAAACATTATAATTTGTTATTTCTAATCATCCTAATATCAAAGGACTACAACAATTTTATGAGGAACAGCTAAATTGAAACTAAATAATAATATCTGATAAGGTTTGACAGATCCCACTCTGGTGGAATTCAAAAGAGACCAGAAGATAGGAGGAGTTCTTTTCCCCACTGCATTTCAAGGTAATAAATTCTTGGATATACTAATTCAAGTTAGACATAAGCTTCAAATGCAGACATCTGAAGAGTGTATTTCGAAGTAGATGCCAGAATAGGCCTTTTCATATGGATCCATTGTATCCGATGTTGTTAAGATCATTGTAGGATCAGCAAGTCTATTTCTCTTAAAGCTTTGTTTTTTGCTGGGCATAAAACTAACCAGTCGTGAGTATAGGTAACTATGGATTCAGAGAACACCTGGCGCTGTTGGTTTTTCAATTTCAACAATTGTAATGCATTCGTTATACTCGATTCCATGTTCCTAGTTAGCTGAATAGATAGATATATTATTGAACAGAAAAGAGAAGTATCAGTGCAAAGTTGAAATGTTTGTTATTGCCTACCATAGTTATCTGGATCACAGTTATTCTCGTCAGATTTGTCAAGGCAATCTGGTATGGTGTCACAAACGTATGCAGCCTCGACGCAAATGCCATCGTCGCAGCGAAATTCGTTAGTAGTGCAAGCCAGTTCTGTGCAGGAAAAAAGCTAGGGCTAGTGATGCGTTATTAAATAAATGCATAAATGAAGCAAGAAGCGGTCTTTTTCGCACGCTACCGATCTGAGGCAGTAGAACACACAGTACATGTACCCTTTTTTTGCAGTTTCAGAAAAGTTATATACCTATATAACATGCATGTTTGAGTATAAGTGAAATAAACCTGAATGGATCTGTTTTTGCCAGCCATACGAATTTATTCCAACCTATTTTTTCACACCAAGAATTCCACAGTATCCACATTCATACTCCATAACACCAGAGTAATTTGGGTCAGTATAATTATTGTCATTCACATTAATTCCTGTAGGTTAGTTGTTATGAGACTCGAATTATTGTTACATTGTTACAGGAGTTTGGTGAAATCGACATACCATCAGATACGATGGTGGTGGTGGTGGTGGTGGGAGTATAGGTAGTAGTTGTGGGACAATTTTCTTCATCGCTTCCGCCAGGGCAGTCGTTATATCCGTTACATCGTTTGTAATCCATGATGCAGAAACCTTCTCTGCATTGAAACTCTCCATCTGGACATCTTGAAGAATCTGATAGGAATGCTCAGAAATATATCGATGCCGATAACAGTTCGAATTATCCACCAAGTTAACCAAGTACCATCAATGTGCAAGATAAGGTACATATTGTGGTCTTTCAGCGACCAAGATTAATCAGTGGCATCTCAGTCCATCCCAAGCAGTTTCAACTCCTCATCATTACAATCCAGACGTGCTGTTAGTTTGGAGAACCCACTATATACAGCTGCATTTCCAATACTGATTCTTGTACAAGAAATATATCTGAAGACCTATGTTAGTTGTTAAATGAAAAGCAACGATGTGTAATTATTGTATAACATACCCAGTTTGGTTAGTTCGTTTAGGTTCATCACAAGAAAGTAAGTAGTCTTTCAATAAACTCAAGAGGTTTGAAATGGAAACTGTTCCTCTTCCAGTCACAATAGCAGGAAAGATATCCGTTGCAGATCATTTTTTAACACATTTGAGTACGTTGAAGCTGAGAAAATGGCAGATAATAACACTGTTTCAGGAGAAGTAAGACTGGTATTTGACGATTTCCTTGTTGAAATGAAGAAGTTTCCTCAGGAAGCACATTTCCCAGCTGTATTTGAAAAAGTGAATTACCTTTGGTTACTGTTTCAGGTGTCGGCCTGAAAGCTGGCGATTCAAATTTCTCGCAATTTTTTCGGTCCTCATCGCTCGAATCTTCGCAGTTCTGGACTCCATCGCAAAGACTACTTATTTTCACACACCTCAAGTTATCCGAACACCTCCATGTATTCTCAATACATTCCAATATTCCGTCTACATGCGACAAACAGCCGGCACAAATCACATGCGATTATAGATGATGAATATTAAAAAATCTAAATACTAATTTCGAATAAATGCTATGAAAGTTGGAAAATAAAGTTTTCTATATAGGAGTAAGCATAGTTGGAAGGTTTATCAAATGATTATGTCGAAGAACAATGCTGTGTTTGTTGATTGCCAGCACATAATACCTACGTTATCATTGGGAGTTGTTCAATGACATTCGTCTACACTGTGTTCCAAATTGGTTATATGGATATCCTGCTGTCTCGAAAAACTAAAGATATACGAATACAACTGTTTATTCAGATTTAGATCACAGTTGTCTGAAATCATCAGATTTTTTTTAGCTTAACAATAATGTATCGCAATGAGAAAATAATAATAAACTGTTGCAAATAAAAGCACTGAGGGGCATGATTATCTGAAACCTACATTCAAAATTATCTTATACATTTTCGAGATAGCAATGCGCTCATCACTGATGTGGGACATACAATATACTTAGGTGATTTGGCAGTCTATATAGTGGGAGAAGTAAGATAAATCAACAGAGTAGAAACTACTGATCCATGAAGAAGATAGAATCCTGGATCATAAATGGTAATGATTGAGCTATTCGATATGCTTACTTACTAACTTACAAGGTTGGTACTCAAAGGGAGCAATACATTTTTGCTATCAATCAACCAAATCGAATGTCTCATATCATAAATAGATAGATCGAGAGAAGAGGATAAATTATGAGAAAATTAACTGCATCCCTTACCGGCATCACATTTTTGTTCGTCAGAACCATCGGAACAGTCTCTGATACCATTACAACGGTCCCTCTCGTTAATACAATCTCCGTTCGAGCAAGTGAATTCATGTTGGTTGCACCAAACTGTGCAGAAATAAGGTCAGGTGTAAGTGCTGGATTTGAATCATTATGAGAAGGAGAAGCGTGGTTCGAAATCCCAGATGAATCGATGATTTTGATATTTGGTATTATTGGTTCAACCCTCCGAACAACAAACCCACTAGAATAGTAACACCACGAATTGTCTGAAGCCAACATGAAATTAATATTCATATGTTTTCCCCCTCAGAGAATGCCACATCGTAACATTTGAAAGTCAAGGTTCCCAAATATATATATCCTTCTGTTGGTACTTATATATGAGTCATATGAGTCAAAAGCTATGTATTCAATGTTCGTCATATAATTTAGTGCCTCATTTATATATAAGTGGTTTATAGATAGCACGTCTTTCTGGATATTATAACATTTTTGGTGAATGCGCATACGCCGCTAATTTCGTTCAACCGATAATCGACCGAACGCGGCCAGTGACACGCGAAACGTCTCGTTTTCAAATCAAATTTTGTTTGATGATTCATTAAACGGCATATTTCCAGTTTTGTGTGAAAATTTAAATAGGATTTTAGTTAAAAACCTTGTTTATTCTGTTCAAATCATGTTCAAATCGAATTTGAAGGATGGTGAAACGCTGTTAAATGAAAGATACGATTTAAAAGTGGTGAGTTACTCAGTGTCGTATCATTCTTTGTATAAACATTATTCACCCATCCTCATATGCTAAACGATTTTTGGTAGTTTGAAAACATTCTCGGGTTTCCCTGGGATAAAAAGTTAGTGGATATATGTAGAAATATGACCGGAAAAGAGAATATTTCATGAGACGCTGAAGTATGCTCGTATAATTTTACTACAAGTGATCAAATTGTTGGCCCAAGTGGTAAGAAAATGCTCAGAATAGTAGACAAGCCTATATTTAGTGGAATTGAAAAGTAATAACAACATGTTTCATGTTATATTTCTCAAGTTCGACACGAAACTTTATATTTACAGAAAATAAACAATATAGTTGTGACAGTGAATCGAATCTATCATCATTCGGGTATAGATAGGTATAGATGTATATTTTTAGAAAACTTTGATAGTACATTGTTTTCATTCAGTCTTAGGAAGAATGAATACGATAATTTTGTTAGTAGGTCAATTTATTCAAATTCAGACCCTGATTTAGATGTTGGCTTCAAACAACTACTGTAGTAAGGATTGAGCTTTATTCATCTAGTCTGTTTTATGATCGAAGGTGCAACCTTGATCAGCCAGAGTTTGGTAATCAGAGGATATGCTGATATCCCGACATTTTCACATGTCTTTTTCTTCTTTTTCAGTTGAATGGTGCGTTAAAATACACCTCGCTATAAATGATATCAAACTAGTGATTGCATACTTCTATATCTTTCGGATAATTTGGATCTAGGTTTCATCCTAAAGTTCGAGATATATCAAAATCATCAAATTTCCAGAACATTGCTGAGTAGATATCTTATTAACCACTTCTACAGCTACAAATACTGATATTGTCACAACAACTATTGAAGATGGAAAAAACAGAACGACAAGTGTGAGATTATTGACATTTTCACTGTACAATGAAATGGCCTATGGTGACTGATAAGTTTGCAAAACTAATGTCCGTAAATCCAAATGTGTGGCTAAAGCCAAAACAATACCCTGTTTTTTAGCTTTTACATATATATCTCAAAATCACTAAATCCACTGTGCATCTCTTTTTCAATCTCTTTTTTTTATATATATAATTTGAATAGTTGACTCCAAATTATTCCACAAGATTTGCTTGTCCATTCATCAGACTACTATACGGAAAAGGATATGATGACGATACTTGGTGTTCTCAGATAAAAATATATCTAAGATATCAGCACCCGTCTTCCGTAGGAATTGGAAAGTATGAAGACGTCATCCCTGTGGTTGTAGTTTTCTATGTTCAAAACAACTTTCAATATAAAACCATTAATCCAGAGTATTGAGAGAGGACATAGGTACTGGATTTGGAGATTATAAAATCCGGAAAGACGTCAACAGAAAATTAAATGTCATTTCATTGTCTCAGCGAAAATGCTATTCAGGAGGAAGATAAGAAGAAGAAGAAGAAATACGAAATTCTACGGGCAAAAAACTAACCACAGCTCTCCTCGTCTTCTGAATGCGTGCAATCGGCTACGCCGTTGCATCTTTTGGATAAGCTCAAGCAAGTGCCGTCATTACATCGAAACTGATCTTGTTGGCAATGATTGCATCCTATCTCGTCGGAATTGTCCGGGCAATCCTTTTTCAGGTTGCACCTGTATATTTGGTCGATGCACGTACCATCTGAACAGGTCCATTGGTGAGATTCGCAACGTGCTATAGGATTGGTATCGAATAATGTTTCAATGTTTCATGATCATTCCATCAGTCGAAGGTCAATCGAAACTAGCTGTATATGTTTGTACACAGGGTGTACTATAATTAGCCTGCCAAACTTTACCAGCGGCCTCGACGATCAAAAATGAGGTAGAAAGTTTGAATTAATATGGCTTGAAAAATGACTTCTAACAGATCTACGGCCTATCTGAAGGGGGCTCCTGAAGAAGGTATTTTCTGAATATTTCCGAAACGCTTTGTCACTAATAACTATTGTTTAGCGTGGCCAGTGAGAGACTAACGCGCAATATTTTTTTATAGCTACTATGATTTAAAGTTGCAATGTGCATAATTTTGAGAGATGTAACAAAACTTTTAAATTCATTCCCTTCAAAAATGTCACATTTGAACGATACGAAATACGATTACTTTTTTTATATAATGATCTAAATATTCAATTCTGAACCAAATCGTCAGATAATTCAAATAGAAAAAAGTTAGAACAATAAATTTCAAACTTAGCCCCATTTTGTATTATACACTACCGAAAGAAATTTCGAAATAAATTGGATCATTTTATGACAGAGCGTTTCGGAAATACAAACTTTTTCCCAATTTTCGGTCGTAAGAGCAAGTGGAGTTTGGCAGGCTAATTATGTGACACCCTGTATACAGGGTAGTCCCATTTTTAACGGTAGGAATTTATTATTTGAAAACTTTAAAATAATGGCAGTTATTCAATACATTTAAATCCGAGAAAGCTTCCTTTTCAAGATACAGGGTGTAGAAAATTTGGAACGAAATATATTTTGATCTACGACAGCTTGGTAAAATTTGAAATTTTGCATACATTCATTCCTCATAATTCAAGTAATATAGTGATAAAATACGAAAACCAGCGGCGCAGATATGGGTGTGCCATCACACCTTTTCGAAAAAAATCCCTGTATCTCGAAAATAATAGTGTTCGGGTTGAGAAACTGCTGTTATAAATTGGACTACTCTGTACATACATATATGTATATTACTTGGATAAGAGTCCCAAATTTTAGATTCAATAAAAATCAACAAGCAGATCCTGGAAATTGGCAATGAAGAAGTACTTTCAGTTTTGTTATATCTCTAGTGTTGAATTAAAAAAAAATAATTAAAAAATTTCGAAAGCGATATAAGTGCTATGTAAATTTTCTTCAACTTGAGAAATAATAATATACAGAATTTAAAACATATTTTTGAGGACATACTGGGGTCATCAACAAGGGAACATCTTCGTTCAGAATCTTATTAAAGTAATATACAAGGAACTCTACTTTCTACAACTTCGTATATGGCACTGATTTTATTGTGAACTTCCTTTCATCGAGTTGAAAAATGCAAAAACTGGTTTTGTATAACTTTTCATTTCATTATATCGATAGTATTGCAATATATTTTCATATACATATATTCTGTAAAAGAAAAGGTATTGCAACACTGTCAATATAACCAAGAACTGCATGAAACATTATACAAAACTGCTCCGAAATGTTTCGATTCGATGAAAATAATAATAAAAAGGTTCACATTCGCAAAATAATCCCTGTATAGTCTGTCCAATTATGAATTATTATGCGAGATACCAGATTTGCCTTTGGAGATAGAGAGTTGCGATTTTCACGTTATTGTCCTACTTCTTTGCAGAATGAACAATACCAGGTGAAGGTATTGGACGCACCTTTCTGTCTATATCGTTGTAATCTTTAAACCTATCGGCAATATATGAACGGGTCCTTATATAACATTAAACATAAAATAAAAGAGCTTAACCATTTCATTAAAAAAACCTTCATTCTAGGAAATGATTCTATTCATTCGTTCGATTTTTTTTTATTGAAGCTTATCGGAAATAATAATATGAATAAAAGATTTCTTCTAATTTTTGATGAACATGAGACTTGCAACACATCATAAAATTGTTTTATAATAATGAATACTGTTCAAAATGGTTACAGTGTTCTCAAAAACGTACAAAAAAGATGCAACTCTCCGTCTCGAAAGACAACTGAGATAAGTATCTTGCAAGTATCGAAAATTGAACACAGTGTACATGTAATCATTCATTGGGCACCCGTTAGTCTAGTTGAGTGGTATTACTATTTATAATATTCAGTGTGTGACGAAAATAAAAGGTAACTACCATAATTTTAGAGTAATAGTAAAATGCTGCCAATTTTGTAATATTAGATTTTGTGGAATATTATGGTTCAATATATGAAGTTGATACATGATCATGACTTTCAAAATGTAAAATTTTCCAGATATGAGGATCTGAATTGTTGTGTTTGGATTTGATTTCAAATATACAACCGGAAATAACACATCAATATAATGTTCAAAGTTTGAGTCACATCGTTGTTTTCTTGAGAATAATTCAAAATGTGGCCAGAGCTCGTTCTTCAGATCAATGCCTTGAATTCCAAGTTATAAGAAATTCCTGTGAACGTTGAAAGAAAAATTTCTTGGTATTCCCAACTCCTATATACGTTTCGAGATATTCGACAAACACATAATTTCTTCTCACCTTCAAACATGTAACTCCCTGATTTCTTGATGGTTTGAAATTACCATTGATTCCGCTAATTTAACAAACTTCCTGTTTCTACATTCCTCCAGAAAGGTGAGCATCTAATTTGAATCTATACTCAATTAAAATTTCATTATTTCCATAATCTATTGATTTATATGTAATGTATTTACCCATAAAGGCCACTATGAATAGCAGCAGGCTGATTTCGCTTTTACTTGTTAACGCCAGTGCTATATTATATTCAACGATGACGTTGAAAGAATACACTGGAATATTTGTAAGCATGATTGAAATCACCCCTTTGCGATATGTAATTGACTGACATGAATGAATATGCAACTGAAATGGCAAAATTCTGTTCCCAGATTCCAGACAGGCAGGAGCTAATCAATGATAAGCTGTCCCCAGTCGTTAGAGTTGTCACTCACAACTGAGAACACCATCTGATAGTTATCTCATTCAATTACAAATTTTGGGTATTCACTACGGCATCATGATTTTGATAATCATCATTTTTCAAGCCTGAAAAGGACTGTATACTCCACTAGTTCTGAGAGCATCTCAACTGACGAATGCCCAATGAATGATCAATTTTTAACCATACACTTTTGATAAGTTGAAGGTGACAAGCATATCTTCATGAAATGTATGCATATACATATTATGTATATGACTTTGGATAAGTAAATCGATCAGATTTCATCTACATAAGCTTTTATAGTTATCTGCTTCCTCAAGTATACATACACAGTGCTGGCTCTCTCATTTATGTTTTGATCGATTATATACCTTAATTATCGTAACTTGAAATATTAAATTGTGAACTACTCTTTTATTTGTTACTGGTGACGTAATCTTCATGAACGGGATGCGGCCAATACCTAGTTCGAAAGGAATTCAAAATACCGAGTCAACCATACTTTTTGTTTAGTTTGAAGAGTTTTCAAGGAGTAAATCAATAAACACAGAAAATTCAGTTCAGTGCATAGCTCGATGCGTAGTTAATACAGATGAGTCCTACGATATGGTATAACTGTCAACCGGGTTAAATTCCAAGTTTCAATAATGCAAGTACCTATAACCATTCGCAACATAATGGAGGATATACTTTTGGCTATCAATGTATATAACAGTCAAATGTTGTGAGAATATAGTAGGTGGATTATCAAGTGTTGATTGTCTTCTTCCTATGGAACAGTGGAATGATTCTAAATTTACCTTCAAAAATGATTTCGAGACCTCACGTACTTCATAGGTAGTATAATACCCAATGAGCGAATTAGTATCATGTTCATTCAAGCCATTGTATCAGAAGCATTCAGCTTTCTAACCAAAACCACCTCCACCAAAGTGTATTTAGCAGCCTGTCACCAGTATATCAAAGCGTATTATTTATGTGTCGATTTATATACAAGCCTTATAGCCTCAAATTAATGAAATTCGGACACTATCCATATCCAATGTATCAGATGTTACTTTGATTAGATATTGAAAATGTGACACAAGGTGTATCAATAATGCACAAATTGGAATTTTAGGACTGGTTGAACTCTATAGCTGTTTTCTGTAAATAAGCCGTCAGCACGTGACTGATCTACTACTGATTCTCTCTGGAGTGTTCATTCAGAACATCGAATTCATGTAACTGATTCTAAATATCTAATCGAACTAACAAGGTAGCACATTGGATATGTCTTACTTAGTTTAAATGAATACTTTTTTCTCGATTCATCTAGAACAATCGGAGCAAAATATCCGTCAGCCATATCGATGATCATTCGAGAATCAAGTATTCCTATCAAAAACTACGTTCTACAACCACGTATATACGAGTGACTAGGGGTGTTCTCCGTAGTAGACAGTTAAAAAATGAGAGGAGCATACTTGAACAGCCAATTTCATCGGAGCCGTCTTGACAGTGACGTACACCATCGCACCTTTGGGAACGGGGGATACAAAATCCATTTTTGCAATAGAAATCGTTCGGGAGACATGCTGCAAAGAAACATTTATTCTCTCGATGAGTTCGACGATGAGAACATGTATGTTAGAAATAGAGATTGTGAATATTAGAACATCGATTGTGACGATATCAAATGGATAAGTCATAGTCTTGAGAGAGAATGGAGGATTTAGAATAGATGTGCATGAGCTCGAGAATGGGGTCAGAGACAGATGAAGATATAAGCGATCATCACGATAAGGTCGCTGAAAAAATCCCATAGCATTGGGACACATTTCGGCACCTCTCATCCTGATTCTGAAGAGGTTATACATGTAGGTGAACATGAAAAGATTCTACGGAAACACTTACGACAATTTCGTTCGTCACTCAAGTCTTGGCAGTCGTAATTTCGATTGCACTTGGCTGATAATGGGATACACTTTCCATCACTGCACCTGAACTGGTCTCTTCTACACGCTTCTAATTTTGTGACATGCAAACATTAATTTGTTAGGATTCAACGAGTATATATTTTGCAACATTATTAAAAGGTATTGTTTTTGTAGAATGTTGAACAGTTTCGTCAGTTTGGTTCTCCCAATCTGTTTTATGAAAGGGCATGCATTTACTGAGACGTGATGGTGAATGATAAAATAGAGTTTGTTAGGATATGAAACAAATTACGTGACCAAACAGTTCAACAATAGAAAAGCTCGGATGTGCAATCAGGCAGTCTGTGAACGCTTCACAATGCACTTAGCATATCAAAATGCTCTCACAAGCCAATCAAATCAAGCTGTTATAACACATATTCGAAAGCGTTTGATATACATGCTCTGAAACTTGTAAGTTCCCAAACTGTTAAAAGTTTATTTCAATTTGCTGAATTCTTCAATCAAGATGTATAGTGTTGTATTTTGATGGACAATAAATGAACATTCTACTCACCTGGGGGTGGACAATTAAGTTCGTCAGCATTATTTCCACAGTCCCTTCTGCCATCACACACGAATTGGCCAGGTATGCATCTGTCGCCACAATCGAATTCGCTCGCCAAACATTCCGAGGTTTCTGAAATAAAAATCATAATCTCAGCATAAAAATTTTTGGTAAGGGTGACAGATGACAATCACAGCGATGTTCATTATCAACTAACCATCATGTAGGGGAGAGACGCCTTAATTGGACCATTTTTCAATTCGATTTCCTATCAGGAGTGATATAACAAAAATTACGTTCATTGTGACTTTGCGATATCAAAGTGAGTAACCAAGGCTAGGTAAAAAATTACCTGATGAATAAAATAAATATGGACACTTTAAGAAAAGGAAAACGTATACTAAAATCCAATTCAGGAAACCGGTCTCTAACGACAAACTATAAATTATGTGTAGAGAAGAAAAAATAGTAAAATAATAGATAACAAAGTAGGTAACACATAAAGGGCAAATTGACACAGACATATCGAGGCAGGATGGCTAGTATATTACATTTCAGTTTCTTTAAAAACATTAAGAACATAATCTCAAGATATACCTCAAGAAGGACTAAGTATCACCAAAAGAAGTTCGACAATTTGCATTCGAATGCAAGGTTATATAATCTTTGCGAAAACAGTTTAGTTTTTTTAAGTAAAAAATAGTTCACTCTTTTACATTTTTTTATGGAGATCTGGTCAGTTCAACTGCTTCTTGAGCCTTTCTTTTTGATATTTTAATTTACCTTTGAATGTGTAATGGTGAGTAGAAGATAAGGTGTCGCGAAACCTAGACTTATTTTGGTTTCGAAGCAAGGCGATCGTCGTTAGAAGACCTTTCTGATTCAATCTCAGGCAAAGCAGCAGAACCACCCAGTGATCCAATTGAGGAATTTGCTGCCTTGGCTTGAATCTTACTCCATGATGTGTATAATAACGCTGTTCGATAAATTGGGTGTTATGCCATCATAATTAATATACACAGTGAAAAAAAAATTACACCAGCTAACAGCGACTGGTGTCCCTTGAGATCCTGATTATTTTAGTGTCAGTGAACACCGGCATATTATCCACCACTGTAGGTGTTATGTGACCTTTCCCATAGGTGTTTTCAATAATCAAACCCAGTTTTCAGTAACACTACTGTTCGGCAGAATGAACACTTTGGTGGTGTTCTTTATGCATTTCCAAAAATACGACTTGACACCGCAGTGGTGTGATGCACATTATGTGATTTTCTAGAGGCTGAATCCTACCTCCACGGAATTCTCTTCGGTGCGTTTAAACACTGAGCAGGTACATGCGAAGACTTTGCTGGTGTGAAGGAACACCATATCATGAGTGTGTTCATGCGTATCAGTGCGTTTCTTTACCACCTCCGGTGTTTTTAACTAAGTTGGATCACCTACTGAAATAAAATTCATATGATGATAAACTAGAGTCAGAAGAATCTAGGGGAAATTCGGATGATAACGAACTGTTTCGGCTCATTTATCCTGATCAGTGGTACTAGGGACTAGGCCAATTGATACTAATCATCTAATATATCTAGCCCAATGGTGAAATCAGGTACGGTAGGAAGGACGTCAGTGCCACCTATTGGCAAAAGAAGGTTCTAAGATGGAACAGTTGAGCGCATGAAATTCACACCATTCAGATGCCTACATATACAATCTTTTTATTAAATTGTGTTTCAGGATGCAATACTTAACGAATGATTATTGCCACCAAATTAGGAGATTCATACACCGCCTCGACTCCATCGTGATATGACACGGTGAAACTTGGTGTTAATTTTATATAATATGTGTTTTTTATGCGTTAACGTCAATAAAAGCACCATTTATGATACTCAATTTCAACCATTTGGTGTTTATTATGATTTAATGTTTCAGAATCGTTTAAATTCACCACATTCGTGTAATTTTTCACTTCTAGGATCGGAATTAGCACCACTCAACACTCAATTGTGAAATGTATAATAAAAAGGACACAACTTTGATATTCAGGTATTGTATTCGTCGGAGTTTGCTCTCAAAGTTTTTCCAAAGTTTTTTCACTGTGTAGATGTATAAACAATAATTATGATGAAACAAAATATATCATTAAATTTTTCCTCACAGGTTCAGGTCGTTACCTACGGTAACGTTCAGGTACTCAAAATATTTGTCCCAGCTGTAATATGATCTCGGAAGTGAAAGTTACCTCACACATTTTCGAAATACTTTTGAGTTTGTTATATACTTTTTATTACAGCTCGTGAATGATTGAAGTTCATCTGACTCAATGAATATTGGCATTTTGCTGGGTGTTACAGATACCTATTTTCGGAAAGAAAATTATTTTTTCGTTCCAGACTGAGACCTCCAATGAGACATACTGTTTCTAAAATACTGGATTTTTAATTTTTCAATTTTGATACCTAGAAATTACCGCCTATGTGTTTCTGAATCTGACTCATATAACTGTTTAACTGTAGTATTCAAAACTTCCTTGTTGGGAAACGATATTCTCATGACGTCTGAGGAGATTCGTCTTCTTGGAATCGACGTTTTCAAAGTGGGGAACCGACAAAAGCTGTGCCTAGCACGACCCTCCACCATATTTTGCGTCGTCCTAGGCCGAATTCCGGCAATTCCCACCAAAAACTATTCAATTCTAGATGATGAATCGCCAATCACAATGCATGCATTGTGGAGCCTGCCGTGAAAATCGGCGATTATTGAATACAATGGCGGTTTGAGGTTAATAACTACGGCAGGATTCATTATAACTTGATCAGAACTTCAAAAGTTGTTGGAGTTCAGATTGTGCATCGACCTTATTCGTTAAAAATAAATGCATTATCGAGGGTAACAGATCTACACGATTCACACATCCTCATTAAAGGTTTAGGAATCTCTCATTATTTATACCACTTCTGAGAGTTTTTTTCGCAGGATTCAACATTCATACCGATCAAATTCCATACCGCGTATTCGCCTATCATATGGGACCCCAATGACCCTCGTCGAATTTGAATAATAGCAATATTCCATTCGATCTAACCCTCAGAGACACCAAACACCCTCTTCGTTCACATAGTTTTCCTTGGAAACACGAAAGGTGAAGACAGATCTTAGGATGCGACCCCAAGAGAAAATGCTGTATATAGCCTAAGCACGAAATATTTCTAGTAACGCGACTATCAAAGGGCAAACAGCCATATCCCGTTACGATATTAGGTTGAATCGAGTTAAGTATGGCTTTGTGATATCCTACACGGCCAAGCTAGAGCCAGAGTACACGTATTCCGATGTTCGATCCAATAAGGACCTTTTAGGCGGTGGAGGACACGTGATACCTTAGTCTTGGAGAATTTTGAAGTGGAGGTATCCACTATTGAACTCATCCGAGAGGTTAAAAATATGGAATTCGAATCCTTCATGCACTCGCATTTGACTTTGAATCCGTCGAAGGATTCGAAGAAACATTCATACTCAAACTCGACAACTTTTTGTCAAGTCAATGGAGACCATTTCAAACAGCTTCAATGTAAAGAAATGCATGTCTGTTGAATAGTTTGATATCTTTTGTATCCCGTTTTCATTATTCTTTTAAGGAATAGACTTCTTATGTGATGCATTTGTCGGATGAGTTAGGAAATAATATATATGTATATAAAAGATCAAAAAACGAAGTGAACCTAACATTCGATGAAGTATAAAATTAGAAATATCACAGCAAAAATATTGAAACAATGAGGACTGAGTCCGGTATTGTTCAAAATGTAAATCGATGAAACATATTTATTTGATTAGGATCATTTGATGATATAGTAATTATGGCGAAATAAAAAAACTCCTGGAGGATTATGGAGATGGAATAAGTTGTCATTGTTATCAGAAGAAATGTATGAAGAGCTTCAAATATTGATGACTAGATATAGGAGACAATTGAAATAATAGAATCGAAAAAATTGTAAAAACCTAATATTATGCGATGAACAAGACTTTCTTGAATAGGGAGGAATTAAGGAAAACAAAACATAGTGCTGATGTAACTATTACAAAATAGTTATTTCATATTACAAGTCCGATAGGTGACTTATATATTCAGACCTGTCATGGAGATTCGTTCACATATTTGAATTTCTGCTCCCAAACATACGCTCAGGTTCCAGGATTTTATCCAGAGGAAGTTGAAATAAAATCCAGGGGAGGTTGGTGGTTCATAACTCTGTACTCACGAATTCATTGACCTTTCTTGACTAGCAAACCTTCAAATCTGGAGCTCAAAACCTACAGATCTTCTCTCCTTTCATGCAGACAGGAGATAAAAAAACCCTAGAGGTATCCAATGCGACATCCAGAGAATTGTCCTGTTTTCAAATGGACATGCATATATTTTTAAAGGCAAGCAAACCTTCTGTTCTGAGGCACATTTTTTAATAACGTTGCAGGTGTAATAGTATGCAATGGGGTTATAGTTACTAGAAAGGATATTCCTGCTTTGTCAATTGTTAACAAACTTACTTAAGAACGAATGGAGGCATTTCATCTGGCCCCATAGCCTTTTGTTACAGAAAACGATTTTGAGCATTCGCCTATATTGATGGTAACGAAGGTTTGCTGTTTGTTTTGAATCGATAGCCATGAATAACCCGTATAGAACCATGGTGTTATGATGATGGCATGGGGTATTGCATAGATCTTATTGCTTACGCTATAGATCCGACATCCTATAGTAAATTTTTGGTCTAGAGGGGTCTGCAAGAAAGTAGGTACTATGGTCACGTGGGACAACACATTTGTATGGTCAACAACTAAAATGACTTTGAAAATGACCAATCAATGGCTTAGTACTTTCAATCCCCCCAGACCTACAAAACAAATAACCGCGATAAGCAATAAGATCTATGAGGTATTTCATTGATATCAGGGAGCCATGTGGGTCTATTCATCAGTTGCACAATACCATAGGTCAGCGTTTCCCATTGCCCGGGTCGCGACCCGATACCGGGCCATCAAAATAAAATAACGGGTCGCAACATTCCCGCCTTGTTTCAAAAATAATCAATTCTCTGATTGAAAATATAAGCAGCAGTTCCATACTCCGTACTAAAATTAGGTGATCAAATATAGGCAGTACCAAAAATATGTAGTATTAATAAAATATTTGGTGATATTTCCGTTAGGTGAATATTTGTATATATGTCTTCATTTTGTTTCGAAAATATATCATATTTGACACGATTTGATATTCTGCGCTATTGAAAACACAAAATTCGTCCTTCTTTTAACTAAAACACTGCCCACGCCTAAACTTAATTGTAATCTTGCACACGAATTTCATAATATAATCGTATGAACATATCTATAGTTTTCGAGATTATTCCATTAATGCTAAAATACACGTTTTTGATTGGTTGAAATGATTGTGTTGATAAGCAATAACACCATGTTTTCGATTTGGTATTTCGGCTCCTGATTGGCTAATGGATACCTACATACTATGTTTTCGTTCCTGTATTTCGCTTTCTGATTCGTAGGCAGTAGGGTAGTTTAATTAAACAACGACTTACTAGTTGCAATCTGTCATAGTATTTTCCGATTCCCTGGTGAATAAATGAATGCCACTACACCAAATTTTCGTCTGAACCATGATAAACACACACTATTAATATGTATCCACTTCATTTTCCACAAATTATGGATAATTTCAGCAAGAATTAATCTAATGTAATCTAACCACACAAATTGTGACAACAATCAGAATGAATTTAGCTCAGTAGTACCTAGTGCATAGGTAATCTTGCCTACATCATACAATGGCATAAATGTATTGTTGGTTGCATAACGATGTGTCGAACTACAATGCATAATCAAAATAACTAATTCCATAAACTGTACGTTTAATATTAATTTAAACAATAAATAGGAGATCATCTGAATGGCTTGATATTATTCATGAAATAATCTGAACAAATACAACTCGTGTTATTGATGATTATCGAAAATTCCTTCTCTTTTTCGAAACAAATCATGTTGCTTCGGGAAACCACACACGCGCTGTGCGCTCGTGTAGTTTCCAAGCAACATGATTCGTTTCTCAAAATCGAAGGAATTTGTGTTTCTATAATCATCAATACACTTGTTGTATTACATGCGATAATCGATGCCAAAGTTCGAAATTTCACCTTTCTTGTATGTACACACAAAAAATAGATATTTCATTTTGAGGAAATAAATGTTTTCAAGAATAATTTCTCCCTCGAAAAACCTATGCTTTCAATTGAAAATGTATTCCTTATTTCGAAATGATACTTAGTCTCAAACTGAGATAAAAAATATTTCAACTAGTGTACTCAACTTAAAAACATACTCTCTAATGTAAATTTCAAATATATCCCATCTAAAACATCAGGATCACCTATGAAAATATTATTAGCTCTTTAAAGAAAGTCATAAATATCTTCGATTGAGATTCTAATATCTCTAATGGTTAGAATTGTTGATTCGTATCAAAATCATAGATGTACCCGTTCTAAATATATCATGGTCTCACTTCATGCACGAAGAGTATCCCATCTGAGATCATAAGTGTTCCATGTGAATCCCATATGAAATCAAAACAAGAATCTGTAAACCGAAGACGTATAATGCGAAATGCGTTAACTTTTTTGTTTCAGTCATATAGTATACAAAGAAAAGAGATGGAGATGTGGTGGTTATTGTATATGGTTTTGTGAATTCGCCAAATCGCCATTGAAGACATTGCGAGCATCATTGTCGTTTGGTTGTGTGTGTGTTGTGCTAGTTTTTTTGTTCTAGTTTCAGGGAATCAAAAGTAAGTATATGAAATATAGGTAACATAATTGAAGAATAGTATGTAGTCATGACAACTGAGAGAAATGGGATCAAACAAACCATATTATTATCATAATATAGGGTAAATATTCACCATTGTTTTGGCGCTAAATATGTGTAATTGATTTATTTTCTATCAATAATATTCCTAGATTATGAGGAGATGATTGGTTAGTATTATTATTATTATTTCTTTACCATATTCTATAGAAAATTCTCGAGTGAACATACAGGTTGTTTCCTGATTTGGAGTGAAAATGTCGATATATACCGGGTGGGGCAAAAGTGATTTGTCCTTCGATATTGGCTGAATCATTGAAAATATAAAAGAATTCAAATACAAGAGTTATAGGGTTTCCTGGGATAAGTCACCTAAAACTATTTTCAACCATATAGGGTGTTCAAATTCCAAGATATCAACCCATGAGTTCTTGTTTTGAATAGGACAAACTATATAAATGCATTTTTAGAATCTGCCTCAAGAGCTGATTTCATCTATAACACGTTTTAGAACGATTACAAATATATAGGGTGTGAAAAATTGAGATTTTTCCACTTCAGAATTCTTTTGTGTGGAAACGGCCTGCATGTCCCTATCTCAACTTTTGATTAACTATCAACTGATAATCAATTGAAACGGATACAGGGTGTTTGAGAATTCTGAATCCTTAACCACCCTCTGGTTTGTGATTTAATTAAAATGTAATTAGTTAGTTAATCGAAAGTTGAGAGGGGATCATGTAAGCCGTTTTGACCAATAATAACTAGTTTCCACATAAAATATTTCCCAAGAGTGATAAATTGATTAAATCAGCTCTTACAGGAGAATCTATAAATACAATTGTATATAGGATGTCCCATTCAAAAAACCCTTCAAGGGCCGATATCTTGAAATTCGAACACGATATATATGTAAAATTCATTTCAGCTGACGATACGAAGACAATAACTTTTGTATTGGAATTTTTTTTATACAGGGTAAGTCAAGCCAAACGCATCGGACTCATATGACCGCGTATTGTGACTTTTCTAATGATTTTTTTAGGCAGGCATATGTACTTCAATCTGGATTACATTTCTGAAACAGTTCCATTGATACAGGGTGTCTCAAAAAAGCGTGGCATACCATAGTTATGACTTTTCCAATGGAATACTTGGGGTCGTCTATCTGGAAGGATTACCAGAGATATAGGGTTCAACTTCAGAATTGTTTGTGTGCATGGAAACTATTCTTCATTGATCAATTTCATTTATTAAATTACATAGAGGGTGGTTCAGAAATTCTCACTTAATTCGATGAAATCTGCTTCCCAGGGAAAATCTAAAAATGCATTAAAATATGGGGCTTTAAAATCATAACTTAATGTGCCACGCTTTTTTGAGACACCCTGTATAAATGAAACTATTTCAGATATGTAGTCCACATTGATGTTCAGGGTATCCACTTATATTTTTACCCCTAAATATTTTTTTTAATCAAACACCTAGAAGTATGCCATTTCATATTGAAATTACTATTTCAACTTCATCACTCAGAAACCATTGATTTAATAAAAAAAAATTAGAGCGGGATAGTTTCAAGCAAATACATTAATATTGCGACAATACTAAGTAAATCTTTTTTTCAGCAAAAATCCAATCATGGAAGAACTTTTGATGGCATGGGGTTTGCCTGATGATATTATCAAAAATTTTGCAGGTAATCATTTTCATTTATGAATTCGTACCTAATTATGCATGGGAGGCAGTATTAATTTTTTTGGGTTAAGATCAATTATTGCACAAGTCAATGTAATTTTTTGATTTGATTTGATTTTAAAAAATAATAAACATAGTGAATAGTTATTGTTTTTGAGAAAAATAATATAACTACATATGGTTAATCATGTACCTACCATTCTTCCACTTAGATATTTCATTTTGTATAGACTTACTAGGGTATATTTTTTATTTTCTAAAGTCACATCATTTCTAAAACAAATTCATTTCAATTCAACTCACATGTGGTTTTTCAGATAACGGTTTCAATATTAAAAATTTGTCATTACTTAAAGGAAAAGAAGAATTGATGCAGTTGATTCCACAAATAGGCTTACGCCTTACTTTTGAGAATAAACTAATTGAGTGGATGCTTTTTAAAGTTGGTATAGGTTCGTTGGTGTTTGAGAAGGTAATAAATATTAAACTGCTTTCAGGATATGAGTGAAGCAACTACAAGCACTGATTATGACACTTCAGAAGGTACACTTGAAGATGGGAAAGAAAATCATGAAGTACCATCACTAGTGTCACAACCAATAGTCTTAGGGGAAAATACTCCCATAGAGATAATTGCTGTTGAATCACTAGATGACATTACTCGATCAAGTTTTTCGGATTTTCATTTACAAACGCTCCTGATGATTTCCCCAATGGGAAAAAGTATCATGAAGTATTATGAAACTTACAATAACCTATCGAATACTAATCAGAATAGATTAGTAGATATAATCATATCACATTTATACTCATATATAGTCAAGAAGTGAGTATACAACATATTTCTTCTATTTTCCACATCTGAGGTTCTCATCATTTTTGGCTGTTCCCGCCTGGATGCTGAAGTTCGGAACGAACAAAAAATGTATTTTCTTTTTCAGGCCTCTAAGGCATGAAGATTACAATAGGATAGTGGCAAAAATTATAGGATTATTTCCTAACGAAGCCACTGGTACCTACTATGTACCGCCAATATTGAAATGTCAAAGTCCATTGGGCGTGTCTCAAAAAGCTCTTGGTAAATTACCGAATAGAGTAAGAAACATCAGGTTCCGTTCTGGTGATACGAAAAAATTTAAAAGAGGTGGTGACGATGTGGATCACTGTCATCAAGTGAAAAGAAGAAATGAAGATGATCTATGCGGTAGGTACATCTAAAAAACATGTATTTTTGGACTTTCCCGCTCTAAATCAAAACATTTTGATAACATACACCTCCTAGGTACTCGATCCCTATATTCTTTGAAGTAACTGAAATGTTTTTTACAATTGCCTATTTTATTTGCAGACATTGAAGTGCAGCACGACATTATATGGTTACAAAACAATGTCGATCCATGGGACATTGCATTAGTAAAATGGAAAAATACTTTCACCATCAGAAGAAGTTCCGAAGCTGATTCGGTCGAAAAATTCTTGCAGGATTGGCCGATATTGAAAGATTTGAGAGCCGAGAGCCTGGTAAATTATAGTGAAGAGTTTACTAAACTTAGTTGAAAATGTTAAAAAGAGTAATCTTTTTATCGTCCTTTTTTTATTGATTGCAACCTCAAAAAGAATTCAATTTTCTCTTGTTATTCTAAAATTTTTCTAGTGAGGTGGGGGACTTAATGAATGATCACCGTGTACCTATTTCTCCTATCTCGTATAGTCCTCGTATCCCAAAAACCAATCTTCCATTTTGATACTCGAGACCTGATTCAATTTACTAAACAATCGATAGAAAACATATACCCACAATAATAAGGCTTAAAAATGAGATGTTTGTTTTTAAAAAAATGTGCATTATTTGGTAATGAGAAATTAATTGTCTTAGTCTTTTTTACTCTTTCATATTTATTCACTTTCTGGCTGTCTGACAATAGTTATCTTCATATTGTGTGGAATTCATAGATTTCGTTTTTAGATCAATTCAGACTTTGAACAAATGTTCCCTGAAGCTACTCTCAATTTCCATCTTAATTGGAGCAACTTTATGCAATATATAATATCGAAAAGAAGTGGTCAGCTCAGAGAAGATCAACTAGAATTGAAGAATTCGTTGGAAAATTTTGATGGTAATATATATTTTTCCTAATACCTGATGAAATATATAAAACAAAAATGCATTTCTTAATAGTTTTCTATTTCTGTAGGAGATAAAGTGCCAGCGCAGTTAGAGCTATTGAATTATATGGTTCCTCCTACGGGAAAACTATTTATCCAGAAAACAGTATGGAAATTCTCCACATTAGATAGCATTCAAGGCCTATATTCCCATGTCAAGGTAATTTGAACCTGAATTAATTAGTCTATTTTGTCTATTATTAGTATGTTTCAAAAATATTTCATCAACATACTCATTTCAGGAAACAGGAGATATTGAGAGAGTAATTTCAGATAATATTAATAAGGCTTTTAGAAAGAAAAAAACTCTCCAACCATATCTGATATTTGTGGGACCAACATTGCTAGATATACGCCAAACCTTTATTGTTGTTGATAAAATAAGGTATCAATATGACACATGTGGAAGGGCTTTTGATATGCTTTTCAAAATCTTTCATGTATTACATGCGAGATATCCAGCAGAAACAGAACATATCTATACTCTGATACAAAAGGCTGTATATAAGATTAACACTATATACGACAAGAGAATCCCTAGTTTAATGGATCTCTTACAGATGACTTCTAAACCATCATAAAGGAACCAACACGAAGAGGAAACCCTTTCTCCTTGGATAAGTAAGACTTACTTAGTACCTAAATCTGATTATATCATTTTTCTTTTCAAAATGAAGTGTCGTACATGTAAAAAAGATTTTGTTACTTTAAATAAGTACATAATACATATAGAATTCGCACATAATTTGAGAAACTATTATGAGTGTCCATTTGATGAGTGTTCAAGAATGTATAACAAAAAAAGCAGCTTCAGAAAACATATTAATACTAAACATATCAATTCTAACAAATCCTTCGTGAAGGCTGTTTCTCCTCCTGTCGACAATGAATTCCCGAGTGTCACTCCAATTCTGAACAATGTACAATCTGAACCGAAAAAAGTCAAAATTCATGATTGTGAAGATACCTCATTCAATGACTTATTGAAAACCAAATTGCAGTCATTTCATAAAATTTTCTCTCAGGCAAAAATTGTTTTCATTGGGCAAATGTATAGTCAACCTGTAAACAGAACTGTAATTCAAGATATGATTGAATCTGTCACAGAATTTCTATCATCTGGTATAATTGAAATAATGAAGAACATTTTTTCCATCATTATAAAAAAAACTAATATTTCTGTCCACGAAGGAGAAAGTATTTCCAAGATTTTTGATTTGCTTCAAAATCCTCTTCAATCAGTTGATACTGAATATAAAAGAATTCGTTTTCTACAGAACTCAACATTTTTTGTACCACCAAAACAACAAATTCTAGGGGCAACTGAATGTCCAAGACGAGAAAAAAATTGTGTTTCATTTCATCTGAAGAATGCATCATTTTATTCTATTCCTTTGAAGGAAACACTCACTAGGTTTTTGGAACTCCCTGGTGTTCTCAAATCAATCTTGGATTATCAAGATAAATTACAGAAAGCTGATAAATCAGTACTTTGCAATATAGTGAATGGTACGTTATGGGAGAATTTGCAAATTGATTCTGAAAAGAGTAGCGTTGTTCTTCCCATTATAATTTATTTCGATGATTTCGAAGTATTAAATCCACTTGGTTCCAAAGCAGGTTGCTATAAAATTGGGGGGGTATATTATACTCTTCCTACTATTCCTCCTTTCTATGCATCTCGTCTTGAACATATATTTTTGTCATCGTTATTTTACAGTGGAGATCGGTCTACATTTGGCAACAAAAAAATATTTCGGATTCTAATTGATGAATTGAATCAGTTAAATTCGAACGGTGTGACAATAAATGTTGATGGACAAATTATCTGTGTGAAATTTGTTGTTATGGCAGTTACTTCTGACAATTTGGGATTAAATTCAATTATGGGTTTCCATGAAAGTTTCAATAGTAATCATTACTGTCGAATTTGTATTTGCTCGAAAAATGAAGCCAACACATTAACAAGTGAGAAAAAGAATTTGATCAGACGGAAGAATAATTATGTGTTGGATATAAAAAATAAGTTAGGGCTGAAAGAAACCACTGTTTTCAACGAATTAGCGAAGTTTCATGTTTATGATAATATATATTGTGATGTCATGCATGATCTTTATGAAGGGGTTCACAGATATGATATGTCACTAATCATTAAAAAACTGATTGTAAAAAAATACTTCACACTTGACATAATGAATTGCCGTATTAAATATTACACTTACAATAACTTTGAGAAGAATGTACCTCCTTGTATCAGTACTGAACAGTTGAAAAAAGAATCTTTAATCATGTCTGCTTCGGAAATGTTGACTTTAGTATTAAATTTTAGATTCATTGTTGGAGATCTGGTCCCAGAAAATGATGAGACTTGGAGACTTTACCTTTTAATTCTCGAAATAACAGAAATATTAGTTAGTCGTGTTTTGAAAAAGGATACAGTGGACTATTTGAGTCGATTGATAGAAGAACATCATATTTTGTATTTGAAAGAATCGGGATCCAACTTGAAACCTAAATTCCACAATTTAATACATTATCCACGATTCATTTTGAAAATGGGTCCTCCAGCTTCACTTTCATGTATGAGGTTTGAAAGCAAACATTCAGAATTCAAAAATATTGCACGAAATGTGAGATGCAGGAAAAATCTTCCATTTTCTTTATCTATCAGGTTCCAGCTTAAACAATGTTCAAAATTGATGGCAGGACAGGGATTTCGTGATAATATTGATATAGGTCCACTACTGAATAAAAATTTGAATGAATACACAAATTATGAAAACATAGATGTTAATGATTTTTATGCAGCTGCTTTTTTTGAAATTAACGGCATAAAGTACGAGCAAAATTTAATGCTTATGATAGATTACAATGATGATATTCCCTTATTTTGTGAAATATGTGACATTCTAATTAATAATAAGAATACATCAGAAGTTTATTTTTACTATCGCTTATGGCACACTACTGGTTTTGATGTTCACTTGAAATGTTACGAAATTGTGGAATCAACTGAAAGCAATTTATATCATATCCAACATTTTTCTTTTCAGAGACCCACAGTTTTACGTAGGGTTTCCTCAAAGTGTTTGGTTGTGATGAGTTACTAATAGAACGATCCGATAAATTAGAATACCTAAGGCTATTTTTTTTCATATTCGTATGAGTAGAATATATGTTAATTTATTTTTTGTGAAGTTTGACTGTTATACCAAATAGTTTTTTATATATGTCGTTAAATGTTCTATGGGTATTTGGATCTACATGTTTTTGGATCTGAAATATTTGTTTTTTGCTTTTTTATTGTGTTTCAATAAACGGAGTTGATTCAAATAGATTTATTTTTAAATTGATACCCCATTTCATCGCGAATTCTTGAATGTCGTAAAATTCAATGAATCATTAATGTATGATTTATTCATAAATAATAAGGCATATTTTGACATTTTCAATCGTCAAATTTTCAGCTGGATTTCATTAAGAAACTTCAGATCTTATTTTGAAATATTGAAGCACTGAAAATGAATAATTAGTTCATCGGTTTGAGATTATGAACTTTTAGAAAGGAAAACGTTGTCTTCGAAAAGAAAACCTACATTATCATAAATGAAAATCGCAATCTCTCGGTCTGAGAGCTTAATTCCTCTTAATGAAGTTGCCAGCATCTACATTTGAAATAGTATACACCTCAAAAAGAGAACTATTACTTCTAATGAGAATCTTCTCTTATCTCTGATCAAGAACCCAAAAACTCTGTGTGAGATCCCCATTATTTCCTGTAGATGGTATCAATTCTTCAAATGGAGAGCTAATTATTTCATGTAGAAGCTTTTAATTCTTAAGATGGAGAGCTAATGTTCTCTAAATGATTGAATAGTTCCTGAATATAAGATCATTATAAGCTTCAAGTTGAATATGAATTACTTCAATCAGAAACCTTCTTTTATCATAGGGAGTTCGAGAAAATGAGAATATATTTTGTTTAATTTGAGATCTTATTTCTTCGCCACATATGAAAGTCACAATGCTCTCGAACAGAGGCTAACGGCTTCAGTTCAATATCTTTCTTTTTTGTGTGTAAGTATTTTATTTTCTTAGAACCCAAGACATATTTACCATAAGTTGATTATAATTTTTGTCTAAGAAAAACATCATAAATATGTGATTTTTTTGTAATTTTCCTATTATTTCACCAACTCGGCTACATAAACAACAGTCATTTTGAAAACCTCCCTGCTTTACAGCAACACGAGTCAGTGTATTCTCTCTTCAATACAACAACCATTTTCATCAAAATGTAGATTGCCTGATAAGTGTTCCAACAAAATCATCCTTCTAAACGTGAACAAATCCGCCGATAGTCGAGCTCGACGAGATCGGGAACCAGACAATCAAGGTAGGCTGTGGTTTTAAGTTAATGTCTGGTGTTGATGTGGTTACGTTTAAAAGAAGGGAGAATTTTTTGAAAAATATTAGTTTTTGCCGCTGAAACAAGTAGATGTAGTGTGTGGTGTGTTTAGCAAAAATTTGAGGTGTCAAATCAGTCGAATGGTATATTTTCGAAACGAAATGGGCCCAAATCTCCGAAAATACTCAAGTCCGCCGCGTTTTGACTTCGGCTTCGAGTTCAAGAGGCCAAAGTAGGTACGTAATTACACCCAAAAATTTTAAAAAAATTCGACATCGTCACCTAACGGATAAATTACCAAACATTTTTACTATTAATAAAAGTGTAATATTCTACCTGATGGGTTGAAAAGTATTGAGTGGGTCACGGAGAGACAGTCTGAAAATTACCGGGCCATGGCGGAACAATGTTTGGGAAACACTGCCATAGGTGATAGCGAAGGCCTCAGCATGTCTTCCGCGTACCATTAGAGAACTACACTCACCGGCAAAATAATCGATCCACCCAAAATATTGACAAAATTTGCTCAACAATAACTTTGCGAATTCGAGTCTGATTTAATAATTTTTTTCTTCATTTAGTAGATGATCTCATAAGCCATCTCACACGAGGTTGAAATTTCAAGAAATAAGCATTATCTCTAAATTATACAGGCTGACACAAAGAGTGCATTTATAGCCTAATTTTGAAACAATCTCTGGAGTGACCAAGCTGTTACACCGTGTAATTTCCTATTTCATTATCAAGATACGTTCATTCCATGCATTTTTTTGTTTTATTTGTTATGATAACTCAATTTTTTCGAGAGTTAGAAAGGTTTTGATGAAACGTTACATCTGATCATTCTTTCAAATGTCAATAACAAAGTTTCCCAACGAATTATTTTTCCTGTCAGTTTATAATTCGTATACGCGAATCGAAAATAATTTCTTGCTAATGCATGATAATGCATGTTGCAAGAATTGTTAGTGAGTATTTAGCAAGTGCAGACATAAACCCAATTGAACATGTTTGGGATGCTCTTGGGAGAAAAGTGCGATCTCTTTCAATACTTTGGTGAATGAGGTCTAGTTTCAGCCAAGGTTTCAGCGGTAGGAATTCCAAGAAGTCACCAAAAGCTGGCTGGTTTGGTAGGTAATAACAAAAGAAAAATTGTGACTGATGTGGAGATTGAAGTTAGTAGCCAGGTTAGAGCATATATGCAGTGTTAGTATGGATCAATCGAACTGAGTCTAAGTGAGTGCCATTTATCTGCTCAGATATCTGATGTTATTATTTATTGAATACCCTCGAGGTGGTTTACTTCATCATCATTTCATAATCTTATAATAATAAGATTTTGGTTCGGGTAGGGTATTCTGTAGATGAACTCATAAGCCTAATGGATGGATGGAAGAACAGTCCTATTTACAAAAACCTTCCGGATACTCAAACTGCAAAATTACTTTTTCCATTTTGGTTGTATAATGAAGTCATTGTGCAACGCAAATGCGTGTCGAAATAGCCTCTATTTCGATACGCATTTTTTATTATTTGGAGATTGGTACAATCGAACTGTCAAATGAATGTCAGAAGAGTTAGGCCCAGTTTACTTCTGAGCGATTAGGATTTGGTGATAATAGCAGTGAAAAACTCAATGTTTTAATTGGTAAATTTCAATTCAGAGTGTAATTTGATTCAAATTGACCAATAAAAACAATAACAACATTGCAATTTTCACCGCTGGTATTGCAATGATCAAAATCGCTCAACTGTCAACTGGGCTTTACGCTTGTACGTCAGATTTTAATTATTTCAATGTCATTTTTGTTACCAATCGAAGATGTTTCTATTATTTATCGATCTTAAATCCATTTTTTTCTTCAAATTAATTCAAAATAGAAAGAATGGCACATGACACACGTTTTATAAGACACGTTGTTGCACTTGTTTGGAACGCGTGCGACAAACTAGCGTTTTATAAAACTCGTATCATAATATACTATTGTTTATTGTCAAACCTGACAGTGAACATATTAATTAACACCATCAAAGAGATCATAAATTCATGTAAACATATCTGGCGATCTTGAATATTTCTAACAAAGCCGTCACCGAGCAAAATAATAAAGTGAATCGACCATTCATTACACCCCCGAATACGACATTTTTTCAGATCCTCATCCTGAAAAGCCATGCAACAGGTGGCGACAAACATCATTTAATACGAACTACGCTCGTTCCCAAATGGAAATGCAAATTATGGCATTTCCCGAACGGGCACTTACCTACAGCTTGGCGTGTGCGAACTTTCAACGCTCATTTGGTATAATGATACCGTGTTAAGGAAGAGTTTGGTTAGTGGAATCGGTGTAGTCGGTTTCGAATAATGTAGAGCAAAACGATTTGAAATATAGGGTGAGCAAAATAAACCGCAAGCAATGATTATTTTCATATTGCTGACAACATAATCATCATGAATGAACATATTATTGATAGGGGAGACATTTTTCATTTTCAATTTCAGATGAGTGCGGCATCCATCTTATTATTCAACATCTTGAGGGTCCCTGTAGGGTTACTTGTGAAAACTTGTGTGTGCATGGAATGTGGCAGGAGGGCAGGGAATATTGCCATTTCCACTGATGAGACCTCCGAACAAATAACCCACTAGAGTCTAGACTATAATTCTCTAAAGACAACATGAAATCCATGTAGGAATGTTTCCTCGCAGATGTTGTCACATAGTTACATTTAAAAAGTCATAACTATCACAATATTAGGTGTATAATAATGACATCTGGTATCGAGAGGACATATTTTTCATTTACCGGTCACTTCCGGTTTCACCAGCAACTTTTTGATCTCTGAGATAATTCTGGATCAGGATGTGACATTGTCAGAAGTTTTTACGCCTACTTCATTTTTTGACAGTCACTTTTAATATACCATGATCTTACGAAAGATGACTTATTTCCATCATGATCTTACGTAAGCTAAAACTTAAGCACCTCAGGTGATGTCAGTCACAGTCAGTAAATTATCATCCAATAATATCCTTGGTAATACCTAATGTATGTTCTTATTTTTAATCCAATCGCAAATAAATTAGTATTGTTATAGATTCGTCAAAAATCCTTTTTTCGAAAAACGCTTGTCAAAAAATGGTCGCCATATGAAAAACAATAGACACGAAAATGTAATATTATACCTATCTTATCATACTAGTCACGAAAATTTTGCGATTGTAATTTTGTGACAGAGGATTTCAGGAGCAGCGCCGGAAAGAAGCAGGAAAGAACATCTAGAAGACAGAGGCTCATTTGATTGTGCAAAAAATATTTATTTCATTACAGTTTAATAAGATGATTTTATCATATTATTTTAGTGGTGATGTATTCAAATTGATATTCAATAATCCATGCGAAAAATGAGAGTAAGAATATTTCATCCAATAGTTAATTTATCATGTGAAGATAGTAATTGGGTGATTAATCATACTCACATCTAATTGATTTTGTGCAAATAATTATACGGATTATCATTGAATTCACTAATTGTGTATGCATGTATGTGCATACACAGTAATCAATATTAAATGATTAGATTCATAATCTTAATTACAATGATGATGGAATCGAAGAAATTCTTATATTACTTCAAGCTACTTCAACAATTCATATGAAGATGAAACCATTAACTAAAGTATCGTGGTTATCGTGAAATAGTTGCGTTGAAAATTTGATTGATTCAATGTAAGAAAGTAATTGAGTCTGATGAGGACATTTCCATCATATTTGTAAAATATTGAAACTAAAGAGAGGTATTTAAGATCTATACTTTCTTTATAATTCAAAAACTGTACCTACAGGGTATGAAAATCATAGAACATAAATGTTGATGCAAGTTGTAAAATGTTTCAGTTGAAAAATCAAAAAATCAAATTATCTCCATATTTTTTTTGCATAGCAGGCCATTACCGAAATGGGATTCATTTAATTTCACGATATCCTGTTATATTTCCGAGATATTCCACTGGCGACTTTCGAATTTGGCACACTGTATGGTGTTGTCACTCATATCTACAGGATGTTAGTAAGAACAAACTTCGTTCATTCGTGAAAATAACTTTCCACCACCCGAATTAACGGAGCACTACGACATGCATGATTTTTTTGCCACACATCGCTTTTAGCATTCAACCTCACACACTGCTGCTTTCAATGAGGGTGAAACAGTGTGTTGGTCGCTTTGATGTGTTTGAACTTTCTGTGGAAGCGTTCCGATTATACGCGCGGACACAATTCGTCTGCAAATAACTCCCCTTGTTTGATTCACGTTGCCATCGGATAGTCTGGATCTGCTATATGTAATGGATCATCGTTGTTGTAGTGAACTGGATCAGAGAAGACAGAGTAAACAATTTTTTGGTATAAAACTTTTTGAGTTCACGTACTATCTGTGACTTGACTGAATTTAATTCAAAATTATTGGTTAATAATACAAACGTTCAGGCAAATAAATACTTAGGTAACTTGAGAAGTTCAATGAATTTGTCTTCTTAAGAAGTTCAATGGATTTGTCATCTTGAGTGAAGTTAAATTAAGTGATGTTGCATGAAGATAGGGTTAGGTAGGTAAAGAGATGAAGTTGGAGCAAAAATTACCTGTTTCCTTTGTATTACGGTTTAACCTAGGTTTAATCGTTGAGGTACTTCACACATAACATGTGGAAGTATGACATCTAGTGTACGAAGTTTGGCTACAGACGAACTACGCATGCGCCAAAGTCGTACAACTGAAAGCTGTGTAGTGTGAAGACTTTTCTTTCAATGTTTGCCTCTTCCGTGTTTACATACATAGACTGACCATATCCTTAGTTTTTATAAGGTCTGTTTCACAAAAAAAATATGTTTCAATTGAGCCACGAATGTTCATTACATTTCCTTTATAAAAAAAAGGACGTTTACTGTCCAAACAGGGTCAAGGCCCCAATTACAGGACAGCTAGAGTTAAAAGTATACATAAAATAGTCAATTGAATTACATTAAACTAAAATTATGAATAGATGATGTAATGAATTAAACCACAATTTGGTGAAATAAAACACTATTTCCTAAACTAACGATTCAGGTTTATTTCCCAAAAACAACTAACTGCTCCGTAAACAACATCGTCGAATATCAACCAAAAAATCGCGCTCATGCGCATTTATTTATACTATAAACTATAGACTATGAACAGGATGTCACATTTCTCCCTCTAAAAAAAAATGTTATCATATGTCTACAACATAGTACATGAAAAAACAGCTCTTACCCTATTTCTACAAAAAAAAATACAAAATTAATTGCAAACTAATCTATCTGGTGCTTTAACAACACGTTTAGGACGAGAATTTACATTAGCATCAGGTTCAACAATTGATTTATTAGGAAAGGGTTGTTCATTCTCATTAACTGAAGGAAAAGGAAATGAATTACTTTCTGACAAATTATTCGGTATACTAGGAAATGCAACATGATATTTTTTTATTTGATTAACGTGTCTTTTCCAACAAGTGTTATTCATTTCAGGAATTGAGATTAAATAAGTAACTTTTCCTATTCTCTTGATAATAATTCCTTGAATCCACGTTTGCTTATTGGCAAGTCTATAGTCTTTTACAGTAACATTCTCCCCTGGTTGAAAACTTACAATTCTTTTCCCCCTATGATACTTCTTCTGTCTGTTTTGCTCTTTTAGAACGCGATTTTTTAAATTTGTGTTCACTGTTGGCAGCAAAACATTAAAGCGAGTTCGCAATTTCCTACCGAACATCAACATTGCAGGACTTGATTTTGTCGTGCAATGTGGGGTGTTGCGGTAATCGAACAGAAAATTGTTCAATGAAACATTGATATTGATTTGCTTATTCCTACCTAAAGCATTTAAAAGAGCTTGTTTTGTAGTCTTTACGCTATTTTCAGCAGCGCCGTTAGACGAAGGGTGAAAAGGGGGTGACGTTATGTGAATAATATTATTTCTGGTCAGGAATTCCTCAAAATCTCGTGAACAAAAAGATGGCCCGTTATCCGTGACAATCTGCTTGGGAAGGCCGAAACGGGCAAAGCAAGATCTCAAAACTTCTATCGTGGCCGTGGCAGTTATGGAGGACATTGGAAAAACCTCCAACCATTTGGTGTGGCCATCAACTAGGATCAAGAAAGTTTTGTTCAACAACGGGCCCATATAATCCAAATGTACTCGGTACCAAGGTTCTTCCGGCCAAGGCCAACAATTTAATTCTGCTTTGTCCGGAGATTTTTTATAAATCGCACAATTTTCACATGTTTGACATGTATATTCAATATCTTTATCAAGGTTGGGCCACCAAAAATACGATCTAGCGAGACTCTTCATTTTGGTTACGCCCATGTGCGTTGAATGCAAGCTATCTAAAACACTTTTCTGCAAAGAAGCTGGAATAATAATTCGGTTATTCCACATTAAACAATCTGATTCGATGCTCAATTCATTTCGAATTCTCATAAATGGTTTTATGTTTTCATCTAAAAAAGAACATTTTTCTGGCCAGTCCGATCGTACATATTTTAAAATTGTTGACAAAGTTTTATCAACACTTGTTGTAGCCCTCACTTGATGAAAATCAATCGGGAAATCCATGTTATTTGAAAAATAGTTAACAAAATTCAGTTCTACTTCATCCAAACTATTTTCATCCAGTGGAAGCGGTTGCCTTGACAAAAAATCGGCACAGTTGTGCTCGGACTTCACAAACTCTATTTCATACTGATAATTGGATAGAATCAGTGCCCAGCGGCGTAGTCGGTTTGCAGAAAATTGCGGAATATTTTTATTCGGATGAAAAATGTAAGTCAAAGGTTTATTATCAATTACCAATTTGAATTTCTTTAGATACAAATAATTATTGAACTTACAAAGACCGAATATTACTGCTAAAGCCTCTTTTTCTAATTGACAGTAATTTTTTTCAGAACTTGATAATGTGCGCGAAGCATAAGCAATAGGTTTTTCTTTTCCATCGGGCATAATATGAGTGATAACCGCACCTACTCCCCTCTCGGATGCGTCAGTTATTAATCTTATAGGTAAATTTCCATCATAATGTACTAAAACCTCAGCGGAAGTTAGTAAACGTTTTACTTCATTGAAAGCACTCACACATTTCTTGGTCCATATCCATTTACTCTTTGATTTCAATAAGTTATACAAAGGAAATAAAATGCTAGAAAGGTTCGGAACGAACTTTCCATAATAATTGACTAATCCCAAAAATGACTTCAATGAAGTCAAATTAGTAGGAACAGGTGCTTTTTTAATTGCATCTATTTTAGAATTTGACGTGTGCAGCCCTTCACAGTCAATATCATAACCTAAGTAAGTTATTTTTGACTTGAAAAAGTAACATTTTTCGCGGGACAATTTGAGTCCAGCATCTTGTAATCGAGATAAAACGGCTTCCAGACGAGAAATATGTTCGCTACGGTCCTTTCCTGTGATTAATATGTCGTCAAGAAAACAAACGACCCCGTCTAACCCGTGAAGAAGGGTTTCAATAATTTTTTGAAACTTTCCCGGTATGCTCGCAATGCCAAAAGGTGCACGATTATAACGGTATAAACCTTTATGAGTTGAAATTGTAACTAATTTTTTTGAATCCTCATCCAGACAAATTTGTTGGTACGCGTTTGACAGGTCAAGTTTCGTGAAATGAACTCCTCCTTGTAATTTCACGAATAGGTCGTCTATTTTTGGAAGCGGGAAAGGATCCACTTCAATAAAAGGGTTAACCGTTACTTTAAAATCTACACAGATTCGAACCGACCCATCTTTTTTTAACACAGGGACAATCGGTGAAGACCATTCCGAATAGTTCACCGATTCTATCACTTTCAGATCAGTTAATCGTATCAATTCCTTTTCCACCTTTTCCTTAATGGCAAATGGAAGTGGGCGAGCCCTGAAAAATTTTGGAGAGACTGCCCCTGACTTGAGCTTTATGGATATATGTCCCCTATTGAATGTCCCCAAACCTTCAGAAAAAAGGTATTCATACTTCTTCATCAGAAACTGTAGATCTTTAGGCAAATCAACATAATTTAAATTAGTGATGGCCAAATGACACCGGTTAAAAAAATCGCGTCCTAATAAAGGCGGTCCACCATTTTCTATAACAAAAATATTCAAATCGAATTTTCTGTCCTGGTACAATATATTGCAAGTGAAACAGCCTAATGGTACAACTTTGTCACCATTGTATAATTCAAATACCTTATTTGTATCATATAATCTCCTATGTCGAAAATGTTTTTCATGAAATTCTTTAGATACTACTGAAAAACTCGCACCTGTGTCCAAAATGAAGGAAAAAGGTTCATTATCGATGAACAAGTCAATAAAAACTGGCTCCGTTCTTGCTTCTAAATTGAACAAAGAATAGTCTTCGCTTTCTAGGAAATTATTTCTGTTGGAACTGTTTTTATTTGATTTGTTTATCGTTCTTTTACTACGACACATTGGAGCAAGATGACCTTTTCGGTTACAATTATGACATATACAATTTCGATATGAGCACTTATCTGGAGTATGATTTCGACGTCCACAAACTGAACACCTCTCGAAACACCTTGATGATGATGCGGGGTCTGCAGAAGGCTGGCTTCCTGGATTCCCCCTTTTTGAAGTCCCTCCTGGATTTGAACCTCCCGCTGATGGTTTGTTGGCACGGGAGTAGTAGACCTCAGGTTCCTTTTTGACGGTTGCGTAATTTGACACAACTGAACTTTTCGCTGACGCAATTTCAACGATCTCCGAGAATTTTGCTGTCTCGTTTTCTTCATACAACCTGTTCTTCACTGCACCTTGGTCGTAACCAATTATAAATTGATTCACCAATGCACTGTCAATCTGTGCAGCTCCTGTGAATTTGCAGGAAGCTACCAAACTACGTAACCGAGATGCCCATTCCTTCGGTGACTCTCTTGGTAATTTTTTTGCCAAGAAAAAATGTTCACGGCAAGCAAATACCGATACTGTCGATCTAAAATGGTTATCCATCAGGGTTATTATGTCTTTGTAGGATTTGGTTTCAGGCTCTGTTGGTATGCACATGTCGTACAATAACTTATAAGCTTCCTCGTTCAGCAAACTCAGAAGAATTGCACGTTTCCGCTCTTCTTTCTTGATATCATTTGCAGTGAAGTAATTTTCCAGTCTTCGTTTATATATTCCCCAATCTGAGGATGAAGGGACGAATTCTTGAATATGTCTTGTATATGGTACAGTTGATACACTCGCTAGAGCCGGGTCTGGCATATTGCTTTTTGTTCCCCACAACTAGACAATCAAAATACCGTCTTTCCAGTTCTGATGAAATGATCACAATTTGGTGACCTATCACACACAATCCATTAATCCTCGTCGCCACTTGTAATGAATTAAACCACAATTTGGTGAAATAAAACACTATTTCCTAAACTAACGATTCAGGTTTATTTCCCAAAACTAACCACCGTAAACAACATCGTCGATAATCAACCAAAAAATCGCGCTCATGCGCATTTATTTATACTATAAACTATAGACTATGAACAGGATGTCACAGATGAAATCAAGATATAGGTTTGGTTGAATTAATTGGTTTCTTTTCTGAGCTTATTAAATTCATTACACATTGCATACAGAGGCTACTTGGCAAAGATATTTGTTCTTGGGGTGGGAAGGTAAAAAAGTTAGCATTTCTGCTATTTACTCGAGGTATGTGAAGATTTAACTGATACAGTAGTTCAGAACAATATACTTGGTGGTTCAAGAGTTTGTAAACAAATACACATGAGTGGTATATTCTTCGGTCATCAAGTGATAGAAGGTTGAAACGGTTTAGTAAGGTGCTGTTGCTGGTACCCTGCTCGGGATATAGTACATCTAACTTGTATGGCAAGTACTTCATGAAGCGTCGCTGTATGGATTCAAGTTGATGCAATTGGGTTACATAATATGGTGACCAAATTAAGCAACCATATTCTAAACGCGTTCGTACATATTATGAGTATAAAGTAAAGAGGCATTGTTCATTAGTGAAATCCTTACAGTTTCTAAATACGAATCCTAGCATTCTCTTAGCCGATGTTGTAAATTTGTTAATATGTGGAGTGAAGCTCAGCTTTGAGTCAAATTCTATCCCCAGATCGGATATTGTTTATTGAATAGGCGCCTATTATTGGGTTGTTCTTGAGTGTGAAGGTTATATATTTACATTTTTGAATGTTCAGATATAGTTTGTTATCTATGCACCAATTGTGTAGGGAGTCTAAGTCCATTTGAAGACGTATGCAGTCCTCTGGCCTTTCTATTACTTTATACAACTTCAGATCATCAGCAAAAAGAAGTAGACTGCTGCTAATATTTTCGCATATGTCATTTATAAAAAGTGAAAATAGCAGTAGTGCAAGATTGCTGCCCTGGGAGGCTCCGCTTGAAGCTGTGAAAAGGTAGGATTTATGTCCTCTGTATTGCACAAATTGTGATCTGTTGGTTAGATAAGTCTCCAATAAATTTAACAGGTTTTTGTCGAATCCTGTCTGGCTAAGTTTCATCAAAAGAAGAGGGTGATCCAATTTGTCGAAGGCCGTATGATCCAGAAACTAAGCGTCAATCAATTCTGGGTTCCTGAAAGTTACACTATTGATCAGCATTACTACCTTGAGTTTCGTGCCAAAATCCATGAAGAAATTAGAATCAAAATACCCGAATTTTGAGAAAGAAAGTCATGAGTCATCTGGACAAAGTACCTGCTCGTCCAGTATTATCTGTCACACTGTTCCAGACTGAATATAACATTTCATTATCAGGTACCATGTTACTTTTATCTGTCCCCTTTACCATTTTACTCTTCTTGTCAGAAGTCTATAATACAGATCATATACCTCTTGGGTTTCCCCAACAGCGGTTTTGTGGTTCACAAACTGAATACCCGAACTTATGTAATGCACCTATAATAAGTGAATCAAAAATGGAGTTGAAGTGATAAGAAAGACGAAACACTCTTGAACATAAGGCATTAGTCCTATAGTTTTGTATCAAGGCCTACTTGGAAAACGCCCTTAGTATTGTTTTCTTTCACAATTGTGTCATTTGCTGTCAAGTTTCATTTTGAATAGATCTCTTAATATAGTGGCTGACAGTGTCTCGTATAATAAAAAGGGAGTTCCACGAGGATCTGTTTCGGCATCAACTCTATTCCTGCTACATAGCAATGAGCTGTTAGAGATGACCATGTCATGTGACCTGTCTGGACTTCAGGGATGATAATACATTTTATACCGCCTCCTGTAGGGCCTCAATAGACTCTATATCTTCCAATGAAGTCATAGTTGTAAGGCGGAGAAATGTCAATACTGTACATGAATTTCTGGCAATTTCGAAATGAGGATCAGAAGATCTCTCGGAAAATCTAGTAGAGTTTATTGTCCAAAGCTCAAGCTTGTATTTTCTTCGAGAAGGCGAACCCCACAATGCCTCTTATGATTTACCACCGACAAAAACCTAATGGTATTGTTTATGTGAGGTCCATTGTAAAAATTGCTTTTCATAATTCACAAAGCATCTAGATTCTCACCTTAGGTGAGCTGTTCGTTTGGTTTATCACGAAGTAACTAACCTCTCACTTCAGATATGTCATGGTTGATGCTCATCAGAAATCAAGTCAATCATTCTACCAAGAGCGCTACGAAACATTTTCTCGCAGATTCAGATTATTCTGATAAGTTAGAATGTTTTGGACAGTGACACGTGTTTGGCAAAATTCACATGGGTTTTGCTGATCCTGATAAAAGGTTAATAAGATTCATACGAATTCGTAGCACTATCCAGTTGCTTTACCAAAAGAAGTTTACTGGGTGAACTTGTACGAGTTGATAGAGGAGGTCGATTTTTCAATGATGGAGCTCTGTAGTTCTCAATCGACCATTATAGAAATGCCTTTCACCTATATTGACCCTACTTCTGTCATCTATTAGTCGCGTTTTTAGCCAGTTGAATCATTCCCTACAATAATGCCGTAGAATCCATAAAGTCCAGTATTATCCAAATTATTAATGATGTAACTAAATACCCCCTTCTATTGTGATAATTATTTTCTCTTCCTCTTACGTTCTACCTTATTATTTCAGATTGAATCATTTTATGGTTGGAAAGTTCGCTCGTTTTTTCCTTCTTCCGAAGTATAATGAATATGAAACGGAACTTCCATTAAAAGTTTATCAACTCCACGAGTTTATCAAAACCAAATCATCAAAAATTCCGCGAAAAAACTGTCTCGAGAATTTTGAGTTGATTTTAAACCATCGAAGAATTATTACCATAAAGTGAAGACAATTCAAACAAGAAATAATCATGTAGATCTTGGAGAGGAAAATAAGAAATAAAAACACCAAAGATGATACTAGTTCGAGATGTGGATAATCACTCAAGAGTGAGAATCTTCACATTCTATTGTTAAAAATTATTCCGAAATCATCACATTCTGTACTGATGGAGGTATTTCTTTCATTTTTATGAATATGTTTGATATAACATCAAATGTTAAACTTGAACTATTGTGATATCTTGAAGATGAAAGACTATTTGGAGACGCCATTCACCATGGTGGAATTGGTGTTAGCTCTGGTTATACCAGAATTACATTTTGTTTTGTTGATCGGCACCAATTCCAGTACGTTTTTGTACATACCCAATTATTGGTTGTCCCTAAGGGGGAAAGCTAGTTTTTTTAACTTTTTTGATTGTGAATACATCATCGATACGGAATTATGGGGATATATACGTATAAGGAAAGCAGATGCATTATTTTACATATCACACAACTTTATACAACTTCTGGTTTGCCAGAAAATGAGTTCACGATCTATATTATACTTAATATTTTCAAAATTATATTAAAAATGCAACTTCGGAGAAATATTTTGAAATCTATTTTCCGATTACGAGTGCCTTGAATATATTCAGGTTGTTAATATTGATCTTAGAGTCATCATCAACGGAACTGTTGATGAAGTAGAAGTTTCAAAAAGTTTGGTCGCATGTCAAATAATGCATTTTATACTCAAAATTCATTTCGACACCACTAAAAATGAGAAAGTTATAGAGACGAAGCATACCTCCCTAGTATATTGTGGACTGTTCGTTTCCTAATAATTCATAGGTTAAAAACTCTCCACGTGACATGAACATCCTTGATATTTATAGCCCTAATCACACGGAATAATGCCAGATATAATTCAAGATGGTATCTATTTCTAGGGATCCTTCTGGAAAAGCGAAGAATTGAAGAAAAAGTTCATGTTGAAAAAGAAAGATAATTATAATGGATTATCTGTTAGATATCATACGCGTTCGCTGGTTGCACAGGATGCGCGGATTTATTTCTCATCCTCAGGTAATCACAGAATGATGATCTTAATTTTTCATACCTTTCGACTACACGGTATGAAGACTTATATATCAATCGTGGAATCGTTTGAATCAGTTAAGGAATGTTGATAATGTATATGATAATGATAATGTAGAATAAGGGCACAAACCGATCCTAGGTAATTTATTCTACACAAATGATGGAATAATTGTTAATGATGTAATAGTTATTTATGTATCAAGGGCGTAAAATAGGCATTTATGGATCGCAGCGTGTAAGTAATAGCGATGGCGCCTAGGTCCATAAAAGCAAGTTACGCCCGAAATACACATACAACATTTTATGCACGATCAGTATATTCTATTGTAAATACTCCTTCACCTCTCAAGCATGGTAAGAATAAAACGGTTCTTAAATACCCTTTGAACCCCTTTAAAATACTTTTTGCTACGCCCATGATGTTCCTCTCGAAAAAGCATTACGTGAGAATGTTTTTACTTTTTCTCTATCTCTGATAATAAGGGAGTTATAAAGGGTTAATAATTTGCTCATGTTCCAGACTGGTGGGTGAATAAATAGGCTATAGTAGCCATATTTGCTGTCAATACAGACAATAGTCATTACGAAATGCATTCCAGTGACGAAGAAAGTGTGAATTATACTTCACCAGAAATCAGTAAAGCAGCTGAGGAAGCGAATAATAATTAATAATTTATTGTCCGGCGGGCGGTAAAGTGCCATTTTACGCCCGCAGGGCAGTAAAGTAGTCCGTGGGCGGTAAAGTGCTATTTTACGCCCGCACAACCGGGCGTGTATAAAATATATTTTAGATATTTCAATGATCTCTACTGGAGTTATCCTAGAAAGTATTCCGTATTCAGAGAAATAAATATTTCAATTGTGTTTATTGAAATCTGACTCTATTATTATTCATATGTTTGTGATCGAATTGGAATATTAGAAATCATCAAACGATTTGAATTATGGTTTATTTACGACTGATAAATACGTCCAGAACAATAATTATTGATCCTTATATACGTGAATAAATAATGCTTTGAAGGTTGCCAAAAATATTAAATATCATGCAAAACTAATTTGTTATAACGAGGATATGAACTCTGCTCGGAAGTATGTTTATATTGTATATTCAGGCTTAACGAATCTCGTTTCAACATTGTTCAAATAGTATATGGCATAACAAGTGTAAAAACTGACGAAAATTTCACGGAAAGTAACTTTTAGTGATGCAACTTGAGCGGTCTCTTAATTTCAGCAGGTTTCTATTTCGATTTCCATATTTTAGGTAATGATTGAAAACTTTTTCGACAATTCCAGACAAAAAGAAATCATTTTTTTTATTGGAATAGAGCCTTTCGAATAATCTGAATTCAAGTGTCTGATAGTCAAGCCTATATGGTGCAATAAAATAAAATATATGTAATAATTTTCCGTTATTTTTTTCGAAAATGATATACACACAACCAAAGACTAACAGGGCTTAAATCATAATGATCATATTGAATTATTCATTTTTTCAAATCATATCCCTAACACAAATGCTAAGAAGGAAAGAGAAAACTCTATTGAAACGATGTCAATGTCACACAGATTATTGAACTTATGTTGGTTCAAGAATTCCTAGCACATAATGGGATTTTCTCAGATCGATGGAAATATATCAATGCATGGGATATTGGTATGGATTCCACGACTTATTAAATTGACATAATAAGAATGAAAGAAATGCAAATGCAGCAGGTGAAAAATCATTAACATTCTCCAAGACCTACTATGCTACACACCCACTATTGTTTGACTAGACCTGTATTGTTTATGAGAACGGTGATTTATAATCGCTTATAGTAGCTTGCCTATAACGAACCATGAGGCTGTCAATCATTATCGTTATAGTAAGAAAAGGTGATAACCGAACATGAAAATAATAATATATTCAATGCAATGATATGCAAGATGGTGATTAATCAACATATATTTCTAGGAAATTCCAAATCACGAGTTGTATTTTATGGGGTGGTCAATTAGTGTGGCAAAGTCTAATATCTCTTTCGCTATATTTCAAAATTATTTCGAAATATTCAGAAAGCTGGAATTAATATAGATATATGAGGTGTAAAAAATCGAAATTCTTTATCTTTAGGTATTTTTTGTGTCGAAAGTAATCATTATTGGTCGAAACGGCTTACATGTCCGTATCTCAACCTTTTTATTCACTATCGATTGAGGTTCAAAATTCAGAATTCTGAACCATGCAGCCAAATTCAAATGGAACATTCAAAAATATAATTGCATACATTAATACAAAGTCATAATGAGCCGATATTGTGGAATTCGAACACCTCTTATAGATTAAAATAATTTCAGGTTATAGTTTTCACGAAACCCTGTTACTATCGTATTCGATTTTTCCTTATATTCGGCTAATATCGAAGGAAAACACCTTGTATATTCAGATAAGAATAGTCACCATGCACACGTGTTCAGTTGTTCAAATATAATTTATGTAAACTAAATAAATCATCTGATATTAATCTTCACGGAACGGTAATATATTTTGGTATGATAAAGGAATTTGCAAATCATTAAAAACAATCTGAATGCAAAAATAGTAATATAGGGGTTCTACTTTCAATCACTAAGGTTCAAAGGATTGCCCAATGGTTACGAGCTTGAATAATTTCGATGATTCAAAATGATATTCTGTATAGTTTAACAAGAACTGGAAACTCCATTTGAGTATAGTATAGGTTTAAACCTCATGTCTTCAAAATTTAATTTTCTCTCCCCCCCTTAAATTTCTTGTGCCCTCCCGTGAATTTTTTTCTAGTAGCACCCATGGTTGTTTTCAGAATGGCTGTTTTCTTCTCAGTAGTAATGAGTTTTCATTATATCGCTATATTTTTGTGAAGAGATGAAGATTCAGTGCCAAAATACCAAACTTCAATATCGGTCGGATATTCAACAGATTATAGCCTCAGGTTAGCCATGAATGATCTTCAATAATTAAAAACTCCAATCAGGTTTGAATTATGTACAAATTTAGCATCTGCTATGATTTGGGATGAATAAATTCGCCATGATTTCTGAAAAATAAATCTGCACATAATGCAATTCAATTACTTAAGGTACTCCAGCTATTGGAAAGTGAAACGTGTGCCGCTAGTGCCGAATAACGTGGGAAAGTAAGATAGCGAAGAAATTTATTTAACATTGCTACTCCAAGATTCTTCTAATGTCACGAATGAAGGAATTCTCCAGCCCATTTTGGGAGATCAGGATGATACTTTTATTGTTTGTTCTGTAGTTTGACTCTTCCAAACACAAATAAAAAATCTGCATTATCGCTTTATATAGAACCCCTGACAGTGACTTTAAAGACTATTTATGTAACATTGAATCACTACTATATGAAATCTACAATAATAATGACCATTATATTATTTGCGGTGATGTAAATGTGAATTTTCTTGAAAATAGTACACAAAAATCCTCACTACTGAATCTTTTGTTTGAGTACAATATAATGCATCATATAAATGAACCCACCAGAATAACAAACCAAAGTGCTACTTGTATTGGTAACATATTCTCAAACTTGAAGGCAAGTGATGTAATTGTTTGCGATACTTTCATCTCGGATCACACCTAATACCAGGTATGTACATTTGATATAGCTTCCCAGGTACATAATGATCCTAAATATATTTATAGAAGAAATTTAAATAACACAAATCAAGACATTTTCCGTAGTCTCGCTAAAACTGGAGGGATATGTATGAAACTGATACATTTGATAAAAAGTTTTCCATATTAGATACAACTTTTCTTTATTTTTTCGAGTCAAAAATTCACTGGCGAAAACAAGCTATTGTATTTTTTTTAATTAGGTTAACAAAAGTTCGACTTTAGACACACGTGAATATCATGGTTGTTTGTAAAGTAACGATATACTAACTTTTACAATGTTATGGGACTTTTTCGAATAACCCAGCGGCGTCGATAAAATTAAAAAAAAAGGTACAACTTCGAGTTTTGGCCCAAAGTTGTATCACTTCATATGAGAATCATTGTTGACTCTGATGGTTTGGTTGGAACGGACTGTTTTTCCCATGTTTTTCCTTTTCTAACCATATATTATGTCGGATCGCTGTGTGTAGCGAAAATAATATTCTACTAGACAGTTTTCGCATTTTTTATATTTATTCTATAAGTAGGCGGGTATTATGTATAACAGGGTTCGTCCGTTTGTTTCAGTCATAACTCATTCAATCATAAAAGTGAGGATGTCGTACGAGAATAACAAGAAATATTATGTTAGAAAACTTCATTCAAAGTAATAACGATTGTGATATTGCATCTGATGAGATATATTCCAATCGCTATCCAGAAAGAAGACAATATAATGATGCTATTTTCAACAGGTGAATAGAATGTTTCATGTCGTACACTGTACAGGGTGTCTGGAATTCGAGCCTCATCATTCATTTTTTGTTACCTTTCGATAGCCCATAAACTATGAGTGATCACAAATTCTGATTTTCAAATATTTCGATGACAAATTTGTACAGTTCATCTATTTTTTAAAAATATATAACGTAATAACTGAAATGGAAAAAAACGGCATTGATTATAGCGATGAAAAGTCACAACCAATCGTCAATGTATGACAGTGCAATGTTTAGAAAACTTTGCGGGATCAAAAATGGTGTTTTCCAATTCAGAAAAACGTGATATGGTATTTTATAGAAATTCGCAAATATAAAAATTTCCCAATCAATTGATGTTGGGGGTGTTGCGCTGACCTGTAAGGAGCCCCGATTTATTCCCGCTGGATTATTGTTTATTGGGATATCAAAAATGAACCGTTTATTTCAAGATATTCCACGGGATATAAATATCTTACACCAAAATTTAATTCATGAAAAAACAACCATACGAACTAGAGGAAGAATGCCTATAGGTGCAAGGGGGATCATGCATTCGAGTATTATAGATGTTATTTTTCCAGAAGTTAAATTTCGTAATAATTAGACAGTGGACGGGTTTCATTAAATTATTGCCAGTGTTTAGGTCCTGATAAGCGTTCCATAGTTATATTACTAATGAATATTAATATTTTAAAAATGGTATCGGATTGGATACTTGAAAAAATAGAGAAACTGTCAATATTTGTCATCGAAACATTTGAAAATCAGAATTTGTGATTGCCCATTGTTTTTGGACTGTCGAAAGGTAACAAAAAATGAAATAAAAAATCCAGGTCCGTATTTAAAAAAAATAAGTTGATGTTGTTTTCTAGAAGACGAAACGTCGGATTTCAAATTTGATAACGCTACCTTGCAGAGAAGAAACAGTGGTCATGTAGAAGTGTTATTCATATCGATTGATTCCCTCAAATAACGCCAGAAAAAAATAAAAACGGTTTTGAGAAATTTCGATTTTTTTCGGATATCTCCGAAAGTATTCGGAATTTTCCAAGTTTCAGAACGGCATTTTGATAGGCATCAAATTGCGCAACTTTGCCATAATTTAACCGACCCTGTATCTGTTACGGTTTACGAGATCCCAATGATGAGGCTCGAATTCCACCCACCCTGTACAATTGTCTACGCCTTTGGATTCTCAGACTTTCATTAGCTGATTTTTCAGCAATTAATATTTCATCTCCAATGCTGACCACTTGTCGGAATTGGATTTACGATCATTCTCGAGAAACAGTCATTAGTTCTGGAACCCTACGGCTTTTTCTCTTCTACTTCCGGACAGAGGTGTTCGACTTCCGGTGTTTGTCTGCCTGCTACATGTTTCCTGGAAATCTCCGGAGCACCTATTTATAGGATTTCATGAGAACTATGAAATATTTTTATTTATATAGAGTGATCAAATTCCAAGAAATCGGCTCACATGATCAGTTTTTCAAATGTGACACCCTCTGTGTGTGTACAATCTAAACCTTCGATCACATAACAGACTAGATAAATAACGCACAATCCTTGCCACAGTAATTGTTTGAAGCCAACATCTAAATCAGTTAGCAACAATAGAATCCCCCAGTAACAGTGTCTTGCTATCTAACAGTCTGAAATCAAAGTTTTCTGAAAATATACATCTTAGATTTGTTACTCTTATGATAATAGTAGATTAAATCCACTGTCAAACTTTATTGTTTATTTTCTGGTAATGTAAAGTTTGCAAGTTTCGAACTTGAAAAATATAAAAAATAATGCGAGAATACGTCTCTAGAAATATTCTCTTTTCCGATCATATTTCTCCATATATTCATTAACTTTTCATCTCAGAAAAACCCGAGAATGTTTTCAAATTACCACAAATTGTTTTGCTTATATTAGGATGGGTAAATAATGTTTATACAACGAATGAAACGACACTGAATAACTCACCAGTGAAATGTTGTGTTCTGGTCATCACTTTTAAATTGTCTTTTACACATTTCACAACGTTTCACCATCCTTCAGATTCTAATTGTACAGAATAAACAATGTTTTTAAGTAGCTATTGAAATTTTCACACAAAACTGGAAAAAATGCCGTTTAATGGACCATCAAACAAAATTTGATTTGGAAACAAGATGTTTCGCGCTGTCACTGTCAGCGATCGGTTGATTATCGGTTGAACGAAAAGAGCGTTGTTGGCTCATCCACCAAAAATTCCACAATCTCCAGAAATACGTGCTATCTCTTAACCACTTTATTTAAATGCGGCACTGTAATCAAAGTTTTTGTAATATATGACGAAAATTTAATAAATAGCCATTGATGCACTTATAGGATTCATATAAGTACCTACCGAAGAATATATATTTATTTGGGAACCTCAAAAAATGTTATTATCACATTTAGATGTTAATAATGTGGGGCGTTACTATTCTAGTAGGTTTGTTGCACGGTCGCAAAGATATTCAATTCTCATACCTAAAGTTCGAGTCATTGATAGAAAAACAACTGACGCCTTCTTTATGTCAAATGTCCAATATTGAAATAGAGCCAGGTGCTGCCATTGAAACTTTGTTTCTGACAATATCGCTGGGTGAAATATCATCTATAGTCTGGAAGAAATTGAAAATTCCAGTTCTTCAATTAATGTCGAAGAATGTAATGATATCAGTAATGATAATCGTATAATGATATAGTAGCGATATCATTTTTTTCGGGTTGTTTTGCCAGGGGTGAATGTGAGTTTATGAGTGCAGGGTTTGACCTGCTTTTCTACAGGAATTTCATTTACAGCATACTTTTTTTTTTGATCATTTGACTGCACGGGAACAAAATCTATAATGTTCGTGGAGAAACATTCTACAAGCCAATAGAAGAAACGAATTTTGATGTAGTGTAGTTCGGAAGGTTTCTAGCTTGACAATAAAGGGGCAGCATTATAGTTCGCCTGGTCTACCTGCTCCGAATGGAATGATTCAGAGATCGAAGGAGTAGTGAAATAATTATGATCAAAATATATCAGAATTGATTCCACAATCTATTTATATAAATATAGCTGATTGTCATATACCAGATCTCATCATGAAATATTCAAGGTGCCCAATAGGAAATTGTAGTTAATGCAACTCCCATTTATATGAAATTATAATGGAAATATATTGGCAATATGATGATCCATAGCTCTCTCCTCTGGTGATGATTGTACTAATTTTGATTTTAATTTGTACCAATTCTGATTTTAATTAGATTGATACGATATTTCGAATTATAATGAAATTATTTATCTCCTCTCTGCTGTTAGTTTCTTATAAAATACAGAAATACAGACGAACTTTCGGATTCAACCAATAAGTATAATATATTTTGCTATTTTTCCGAAATCAAATTCGATTTGGTATTGCATACACAGACACGAATAACAAATACTTCCAATTGCTGAAATTTGCATTATGTCCGGAATCGCGCGAGCATTTCCACGTTGAATTGTAACAGTAATTTCTATAACATATCCAAATTCCGGAAACTATTACACATCACGAGCACAGCTCCAAACGAACAAACGTTGTCGACCATTTTGGATTGATAATTCGAAAAATATTCGTTTGAATTCCAAATGGAATCTACCTCACAATTGCAATGAGCAAACATAATAATTTATAATATAATAATAATAGAAATATTTCTTGATTTTTTGATAGTTTACTCCGAACCGTTTCTAAATTTATTCTAGCAGTGTGGATATTGCCAAAAAACTACGATCAGAAACTTACTGGCGTATTCTGCGTACTCTGATCTTGAATAATAAGTACTCTGACAGTCATGCCAGTTCATTTCTGCCATTGTTTTGTTGTAAGTTTGTATTGGCTGTTATACTGTTGGCTTCCCGAATCATAAACCAGCCTCAACTATATTTTTCAGCAAATGGAGGTATTTGCAGTGAAATATAATTCATATGATGATAAACTAGACTCAGAAGAATATAGGGACAATTCAGATGATGACGAACTAATTCGGCTCTAGGCCAATTGATACCGATCTATATCAAAATCATCTAATATATCATGCCCGATATTGAAATCAGGTACGGTAGGAAGGACGTCAGTTCTAAGGTTTCAAGATCGAATAGATGAGCGCATGAAATTCACATCATTCAGATGCCCACATGCAATATTTTTACTTATCTCAACTCTGGTGTTTTCAGGATGCAATACTTAACGAATGATTATTGACACCGAATTGGATTATTCAAATACACCGCCTCGATTCCATCGTGATATGACACGGTGTAACTTGGTGTTAATTTTATATAACAGCTGTTTTTTATGCGTTAACGTCAATGATAGCACCATTTGGTTTTTCTTACAATTTTATGTTTCAGAATCGTTCTACTTCACCACATTCGTGTCATTTTTCAATACTAAGATCGGAATTAACACCACTCAACACTTAATAGTGAAATGAATAATAAAAAGGATTCAACTTTGATATTCAGGTGTTGTATTCGTCGGAGTTTGCTCTGAAAGCCATTTGATTGAAATTACACCCAAGTGTTCAAATGTACGAATATACGTAACACCATCAATAACTGACACACCCTGTACATTATGCGGGGACAAATAGAAATCTCTTTCATTCCATGACACACAAAGCAACTGTAGGAGGGGGTTGTGGAGACTCGGAAAAGCCGTTCGACTATTATGCTAATGAATGATAACATGATGATCCGTGTCGCCTTGCGATATTCCCCCTTTTCGCATTGTACCTCGAAAAAGACATTTTTTAAGCGGGCATTATAAATGTCGGAGAACCGAGCACATAAATATATTTTATTGGGGTTAACTCCACGAAAACGTCTGCTCATTATTTGCCTTTCAAACGACCGCAGTATATTAGGGAATGTCCCCGTTGATGAAGATTGCTTCTGTTAATGATACAGTATAGAGCCTCAAGATGAAGATGGAGGTTCATCCCACATTCCTAGTATGAAAAGAATAATCTATCAGTAGAGTAGGAAAAGTAAAAACGGAATGAGAATACTCAACGGCAAACGCCAAGAAATATCCATCTGATGAATCACAGTTCCGGCTAATGAAAATTTCCTAATACTTCTTAAGAGCAATCCTAGTCATCCCAACTACCAAAAAAACTTTTCCTCAATATACCATGTAACTCTGCATACCTATGTCTCAAAGTAATCTTCATTAATTTACTAACAAGAAATCGCAGGTGATGTATTCACTATTCCTTATTGTGATTTTAATTCAAAAACTGTGCGAGAAAATATTGAAAATCACTGTCACTCGGAATTATTTTTTTCCGACTTCAATCTCGGAATTTCTGACTTTGAACTCGGAATTATTTTTGTTTCGACGTCAAACTCGGAATTTCCGATTTTGAACCCGGAATTATTTTTTTCCGACTTCAATCTCGGAATGATTGGATAACGCCGGTGTTCCACAAGGATCTATTTTGGCATCAACTTTGTTTATACTTCACATCAATGACCTAATAGAGATGTCCTGTCTACAGATTTGTGGATGAAAGTACACTCCATGTAGAGGTGCAAGGCCAAGACAGGTTGACACTATGATGATACCAGTAGCCATGATTTTTCTCATAACATCCTCAATATTCATCATATTTCAGTCATACTCATCATTTTTCGAGAAATATCTATATCTCGAAAAAAAATTCGATATATAGATATTTTTCCCAGGTCTGGTTAGATATGGACACCAGGAAAATACTGAATAATGTCACACAACTTCTCCGTTTGGGGAAAAATAGAATCTTGAATGATTTAGATAAGCATCTACCACAACAATATATCTACAAAAAAGGGGATATCGCTCACTTTTCTGCGCTCAACAAACTCGTAAATGCAAGGTCACCAACCAGACGTATAGTTTTAATGGATATTAAATCCTGGAGCTAAACTCTCAACAAGTGAACTAAACTCCATGACAGGTCAAATTTGTGCTTTGTTAATTATGAGATTTTTCTAAGGTGCGAAGTAGTCCTTGGCGCGAAACAATGAAACGAATTCTTGTGAAGCAATTTCTGCACATAATATCATTCCATGATAGGGTATTGTTGATGATGGTAATACCAATCATGGTCAGCATGGATACCGAGGATTAAACAGGAACAAAAACATGCCTGACAACATTATAAGTATAAGGCGTTATGAGGTCCACCCGAGGGTCCACCTTCTTGAAAAAAAATACAAGCTTGAGTTTCGTAGCATCGTATTCTACTAGATTATCAGATCTCTATTGATAGCTATTCCATCATCCATCGTAAAACAAAATTCCGACTTTAAAGTCGGAATTTCCGAGTTCAAAGTCGGAATTTCCGAGTTCAAAGTCGGAATTTCTGAATTTGAAGTAATAAAAAAATTCCGAGTTTAAAGTCGGAATTTCCGAGTTCTAAGTCGTAAAATCCGAGTTCGAAGTCGGAATAAAAAAATACCGAGTTTGAAGTCGGAAATTCCGAGTGTAAAGTCGGAAACTCCGAGTCGGAAAAAATATAAAAAATCTCGGTGGCCCTTATACGCTTTCGTAGAATATAACTCATAATAGGCTAATAAAGGAACGAACACATATACCATTGAAAACATTGACAGATGAACACTCAGCAACGTTTTTTCTTCGATGGTGAAAATATATCTTAGTGAAAACGCGAGGAACGATGAAACTACCGATATTGCATTGAAAAGTAGTTTTACCTACTTTGAGACACTTTTGTTTTCCCAGCTGTGACATGGATCTTCCAGGATGGTATTGTTGGACATTCATGAAAAGACTAGAGTTTCAAAAGAACGTACCTACTTTACCAACGTTAATAGTTTGGTGTCACAAGTGACTATTTTACTTCATCTTTATCGGCTTACGAAATCCTTCTTCCCGGTCTGCCTGAATCGAGCTCACCCTATATATACCACAGCGTTGTGAGCAGCAGTTATTACTTGCAATTAGTTTCATGAGTAATAACTCCAGATGTATTTGCACGCAATTAAAATCACTGCTAGAGCTTTTTGTTGATTAAAAATTTTAAAACGGTGCGAATACCAGCGATGAAAAGTCACCATTTTTATTGTCAGTTTATGTGTCGTTGTTTTTTTTTTGTTGGGATTAAAAGCTGGGAATTCGAAGATTGCCTCTAGAAAATAGATCTAGCTTATGTACCAGTATGCGAATTGGAATTGCCAACTAGAGTTCTGCTTAATAATCAAGAGCTCTGGCCAGTAACTCTGCTCTCTAACTGTGTTCATGAATTGCTGGAAAATTATCGAAACACAAATAATTCACGAATACAATGATTTGCAATAAAGGAGCTGTGATGGCATTTTAGTTTGAAAATTACATCAAATTGTTTTGCTCTGTGTGCAAATTGATGGTACGAGTTTGGTGAAGACTGATAAGATTGCCCTTCTACTCGTATATATTTTCTATAACAATTCTATTGATTTTCTTCAGATTTTGGAAGGTTACAATACCAGGTAAGTTCGAGAAATCATTATATTCTTCTACAAGAAGTATTGATTTCAGACTAAATAGCCAATAAAGACTAATCTTAAAAAAGAACGAACATTAGCTGATTGCACCACAAAATTGTAGGAAAAATAATTAAGGTATTTGGAATACAAAGCCATGAGTTAAAAAATATTGACCAAAATGAGAAAACTCATCAACATCAAAAATTCACCAATAATCATCCAAAATGTTCGATAAAGGTAGACAACATACAAAGAAAACACCACCTGACCGGTTTCGGGCTTATTGGCACTCATCAGTACAGGGAAGTCACCGAGAAGCGATACTGAGATCTTCACCCGAAGTGATGCCTGTACCGTTGAAAGCAACGTATTTAAGCACATGTAGACATCGTCCAAGAGTAACTTGTAACAGCGACACCATGCGGCGAGAGAAAGATACTCTGCAGAAACAAAGCTTTCAGATATCTCAAATGTTTATTGATGAATTGTTGACATTGATTTTTCTCATTTTGTTTTTACTTTATTCGAATGGAATATCAAAATTGTGTTTGTGAGGTCAGAATACGTGGATACAAGATATATACAGGGTGGCCCATTTTAAATGGAACCTCCCTCTTAAAACATATCAATGGTGTTTCATTATCAATTGCAAATATTTCAACTGTACAGGGTGGACCAAATTCGAGGCGTAACATGGGGATCTCGTAAACCGTGAGAGATACAGGGTCGGTTAAATTGTGGCAAAGTTGCTCAATGAAATGCTGTCGAGAAAATTGGAAATTTCGCACTACTTCCGGAGATATCTGAAAAGAAACTGAAATTTCGTGAAATCGTTTTGATTGTTTCCTGGTGTTATTAGAAGAAAATTTTCAAAATATACCAATATTACCATCTTGTTAAAAACAAAAACCATTCAATGAAATCGAATCATTATAGCAACAATTTTGGAAATTCTCTAAAGATGTGCCTTTTATCAACAAGTATACCTTTTTCAGATACTTGGGTATATAAATCTTAACTGATTTACTCACATTTACTTCAATTTACTTCAATGCAAACTAGAATATTTGAAGCGCTCTCAATAACGAGTGCAACGAAAACAAACCTATAACAAGGTCAATGTGTGAGAGGGAGATGGATAGATGCATTTATTTTAATAGGCAATTTTTTTCATATATACTAATTTTTCCGACAGTGGTGATATGTCATTATCATCAGGGCACGGAAAGAAAACCAAATCCAAAATAAAAAATCCAGGTCCGTATTTGAAAAAATAAAGTTGATGGTGGAGGGCCGAAGACAAAACGTCGGACTGCAAATGTGACAACGTCATCTTGTAGGAAAGAAAAAGTGGCAATGATGAACTGCCATTCATTTTGAAAATTTTCTTCTAATAACACCATGAAAAAATCAAAACGATTTCACGAAATTTCAGTTTTTTCCGGATATGGAAGTAGTGTGAAATTTCCGATTTTCTCGACAGCATTTCATTGAGCACAAAATTACGCAACTTTGCCACAATTTAACCGACCCTGTATCTCTTACGGTTTACGAGATCCCCATGTTACGCCTCTAATTTGGTACATCCTGTACATTCCTGGGTTCAAAATAGAATCACTGAGATGTGGCTCTTTACTGATTGGCATGATTATTCTTCATTAGATAGAAACCTATACTCGAAAAACCGATCAGACCATCGAATTTCATAAATGTATATTATTATAATTGCAAACATGGCAAACATTCTCTATTATAATAATCATATTATATATTTCTAGTTTAAATTTAGATAGATCACTTTGACTATTGAGGATGAGGATATAACCTGTACACATTGAGACGCCTTCCAAGACCGCGAATCTTGAATTCGATTCCTGCGGGATTGACGAACGCTGGTCGTGACAAACTCAATTACAGTAAACCACCATGTGTCCGAAGGAAGAGCCTTTGAACTGCCTTGGACGGCGATCACTCCACGAACTCCCAGTTGGATTTCCGGCTGCCGATTTGTTTTCCCTTTAAGTTATGTGCGAGATGCACAACCACCAGCCAGAAAGTTGTGCGAGACACATTCAATCACGGTCTCTTCGCCGGAAAGGTAGTTTTACAGTGGGTATATTTACCGTTGGAGAATATTCGAGAGGTGTGTGTCAATAGATGTTGAATCCTCGACATTCCCATAACGTAACCATTGAATTTTCCCCACCAAGATTGCAGTACTAGCCGAAGGCCAACAATAAACCAGTGATGTCATTTTTATTTTGGTATCATGCCAAATTATAAAAATAATATGCTAAATGTATCATACTATTGGGAACTGGAAAGGCATGTATCAGTGTGGTATACTGATGGAGCCAAGATGGGTGAAAGGGCTGGAGTGGCAGTTACAGGCTCTCAAAACTAACACCCCAACCATATTTCAAACAGAAGTACATGCTACAGAGATATGTGCCCAGGAGTGCCTCGAAAGGGACACTCGAAGGGCGAAAATCGATATTCTATCAGATAGCCAAGCAGCGCTAAAAGCTCTGAAGTCATACACTTGTGAGTTTAGGCTGACTTGGGATTGTAAACAATCCCTGAGACAACTGGCAGCGAACAACCAGGTCACTTTGATGTGGGTGTCAGGTCATAAGGGAGTTGGAGGCAATGAGGGAGCAGACTGCCTTGCCAAATACACAATTTCTCGGTCTAGAACCCTTCTGTGGACTCTCCAAGGCCCACTTGAAAGGAGAGGTTCGACGTTGGGAATCAGATGAAATTTAATCTCACTGGAATAAAGTGCCAGGACAAAGACAAGCGAAAAGGCTAGTGAGCCTTTCGCCAAGGAAAGCTGAACAGCTTCTCGAGTTGGACAAAAAATACTTGAAACTGGTAACGGGACACCTCACTGGACACTGCCCTCTGAGGTATCACCTAAAAAATATGGGTAAAACAGAGAGTGATAGTTGCCGCTACTGCGAGAACTTCGCTGAAACTGCAGAACATTTGCTTCGCGAATGCCTTCTCAGAGCCCTCCGATGTCAGGAACCTAGCTCCCAGGAAACTGATAAACTTCGCAAGAAGCCTCGGAATCCCGGGCCTCAAAGAGATTGAGGGTTATGCACGAAAGATCTGATTGGTTTAGGTCCTTGAGAGGCTGCATCAATGAATCCTAGAAAAACAGTACTTATTTGTATCGTGTTCTGCCAGGTGTTCTGTCATGTTCGGAATGAACGCCACTTCGCTACATCAACAGATTTTTCTCCAGGCTATCGCGTCTTTGCACCCAATGCAACCCTGACCTCAGTTTCAATAAATAACCAATCCCTTTTAACGGTTAGGTACGTTCCTGTTGTATTTGCGTGTATTTCGCGAACGGTTGTATTGTACCATGGTATTGTTATTCGAAAGGAAGAGGCACACCTGTTGAGATAAAAAACAAATCGCGTACTCGCACTCATTGATAAAAACAATAAAGTACCTATATAAGTTGTTACTCACTGTCCAAATGAGCGCTTTTGTTACACCACATTCACATTTATTGGATCTTCTGCCTCTTTTTGAATTGTAAGGAGAAATCGTAACCAATTTCAATGTGTCAATGAGACACACCCTCTACTTCACTTCAATAGAATTTAGTATGGAACTATTTCTACTACATTTCTGATGATGTTGATGGCAACGGGTGATATCATCCACAAGTTCCACAACATGATACTAAAGAGTACGGCTTGCATCACTTTTTACATTCGAGATAACTTATATTTCTCGGTTAGTGTCAATACGCATCATATGGTGCATGTATTCCTGGTTGCTTGATCACCCACTGGCCACCCATAAAAGGTGAAATTTGAGACGAATTTCATATTCGTGACATTCGTGTAGGAATATACAATTATTTATAAACAAGCCATGTTCTTGAATTGAAGCAACTCGATTCGAATGAAGTATGTTCCCGCCGTATTTCATTTCACTGTGATTTGATCGAGTCGACGGTTGTATAACAAAACAATTGGAAACACCGCTTTTTGATATGGTTTTTGTTGATTGAATCAACTTGCGACGGTTGATAGATTGAAAGCGAATGCTCTTATATGCGACATAAACGAAATTATTTTTCGAAACGTATTTCGAATTGACCGCCTATAGAGAAAATATAGTTAGATGCCCCCGTAATATAACTTATTCGAATTCGATTTCCTATACATTTCTCTGGGGAATATTGTCTTATTTTATTCCTCGATTTCATGTATGGCCGTTCTATTTTTGCAAAATCTGCAGTGAATTGTTTGTATCGTCTAGTCTAGATGAATACCGATTTAATGTTGCTATTCAATATATGAAACTCGAAAAAAAAATCAGCATCATTATGATCCTCACTGCTTCTGACGACATTGAATATGAATAATTTTCTTACTGAAGCAGTTGCATGACCTCACTAAGGGAAAGATTTTTTGCAATTTTTATTTATTCTCCATTCACCATTTTCTCATTATTCCTTACCAATTTATTTGCTTGAATCGTAGTGCCTTACCTGAAACAAAACAGAAATAAAATATTACTTTATAGCCAGATAATTTTGGAATATATTTGAGTAGGTACGTATAGAAGGAAAATACTAGGTACTCTAGCCAAGAATAGTAAATTGTTTCATCATTTATTTCATTTATTTAATGAAACATGCTATCTGCAAGCAAAATAATTCAACCTAGTTCAATTTTCTGGCAGGTAGCTTTCAGTAAGATAAAGGAAAAGAACAACCAACCCTAATAAAACTGAAAGGTCAGGTTTAATTTTCAACCATGTTAAAATAGTAGTTCCTTGTTGAATATGACGAATATTATGTTGTTTGTTCCCAATAAACTATAGTTCATTCTGAATAATAATTACAATCATATCATAATGCTGAACTGGGTACCTCATTCATAACTCCTAGGTCTAGGAGTTCCCATAACTTCTAGGTCTGGGAGTTCCTGAGTTCAACTCCTAGACAATAAAAGTGTGGCCTGGCAACATACATATTGATCATTTTATTGTGTCAGTATGGATTCGTCCTCTATCTTTTGCTCATAACATTCTACAGGGTGAGGCACCAAAAACGATACAGATCGAGGTTTTGTTGGCAAATGCAACATTCTGTTATCATGCGTCCTTTCCCTCACCAATACAACCATGGAAAATGGTATGGAACATTGAAACAATTGTTCTATGGATAATTCAACTCCATGACTTCTCATGAATGAGCTGGTTACCCAATCAGGATCTAGGTGTACATATAATGTTACATTCTTTGTAAACAAAAATGAAGAGAATAAATATAATTTTCTACTGGGATGCTGGTCGAGTGCGTTGAATCGCTGGCTTATAGTCTAGAGGGCCCGGGTTCAAATCCCGCGGCGGCTATTAAATATTTATTTATTTCTATAGTATCGTTTAGCGGGAGGAGATAGGTGACAACCAAACATTCTTGGTACCTAGATTTCAATCCTTCGGACTCTCAACGATAACCAGCCGAGTAGTGCTTCGGATGACATTAAAAAAGCTAAGGTCCCCGTCTTCCTTACTCATACAAGTCTCAATGAGACTTCGAGGGTTGCTTTGCAACTAAGTTAAAAACACACTTTCAAACACACACACTAAGGTAATTATTTGAGCAGAAGAAAAACAACGAGAAAAACAACATTGGGCGATTTAAAAAAGAATTCCTACTTATCATCAATCTAATGCATAATTGAAAGGAACATGGCTTGGAAAGAATTGTTTTCACTGGAAAATTTTCATTTGAACTTTGCATTTTGTATTCTAGTAATGTGAAATTCAGCGGCAGCTTTAATACGAATTCAGGTACACCCAAAACGTGAATAAATGTCGCTCTTTCCGCTATCACAAATTCAAATTAGGATCCGGGGTAAAAGTGAAAAAAGGGGTGATTTGATGTATAAAAAATCCCAGTACTATACAGTTTCGCAATTCGTTCTATAAGATACACGTAAGTACGTAACACCAGTCTGTACATGCAAGTTTCAATACTTTCGCGAGATATCACAGTTTTCTTTGAAGATTGCCTTTTTTGTGAATTCAAAGTTGCCGGAAACAGAAATCTTACAGTGTCCTCTCCTCAGAAAATAACAAACATGAAGTTCCATTCCATATTGTATCAAGAATACCAATGGGTATATAATAATTCTCATATAGGTACCTACATCAGTTCGGCCATCATCATTGAAACTGAAAATACTAAACAAAATGCCCAATAATAATAATGATTGTAGCGCAAAAATGATACCCAACATACGATTATATTCAATTCAAGTATAGCAACGAGGACGTAAGAGAGAAACAACACTATAAAAGAGTCACCCTTGACTGTCATCTTCTATTTTCGAAGAGCTATCAACGAGCTATTCAATAGTAGAATAATTGTTCAGAAGTGAATGATAGAGTATTCGAGCTTCGAACTTTTATGATTTTGTTTTGTTTTGGGAAGAAGGAACTTTCATAGCTTTAAATGCTGTTTCTAATTCTAAACGTAGGTTGTCAGAATTTTGTTTGTTGAAAAAATTTTTGGCATTGTTTCGAAAGCACCCTTCGCAAAAATGATTTTGTGACAATTTTGATCAGCATGTAAGATTCGATTATATCGAGTAATACATCATTGTAATCAGAAGAAAAAACACTTTTCAACAATTGAAAAATCCAATATGGCGCCAATAAGAAAAACCAGTGTTGTATCCCTGACATCAAGAACTCCTAGGAGAATATAATGAAATCAGATTTAAATTTCGGATCTTTGGTGCGTGTCGAAGACATGATTTAATACATTGTATTCCTAGTAGTTTTAAGTCTTTTCATTCCTACAACTGTGAAAATAAAAATTTTCCAAGTTTATTCGTGTCTTATATTTTCATTTTCAACAAAGTATAATAAAAAATATCGTTCATTACACGTTTTTCGAAAGCATTTGATTGCGTGAATCACAGAGTACTGCTGAGAAAGCATCATCATTATGGATTCAGGGGAATTGTCTACGAATGGTTTGAATCATATCTCAGTGACAGGAAAAAGATTGTAAAAATTTTCGGAAAGTGTTCGGATTATTCTCATATTAAATCAGGAGTTCCTCAGGGATCGGTACTCGGACCAATATTGTTTCTATTACATATTTACCAATAACAGGAAGATTCACATTATTTGCGGACGATACCACTATCGTATGACATTGAAAAAAGGTGGATGTTCTGAAGAAAGTTATTTCCAATGAACTCAGCGAAGTCGAATCTTGGTGTAACTCAAATCATCTTTATTTCAATGCGGAGAAAACGTATATAATTACATTCAAATTTGAATTCGAAAACTTGGTCTTAGGAACACATCAAGTAGAAAACAAAACGAGCACTGAATTTCTAGGTATACATATTGACAGAAGGTTAGGGTTCGAAGAACATATAACGTCCCTAAAAAAAAAATTAGCATCGGGTTGTTATGCTATTAGAGTAGTGACGAATGAGCTTGGTACAGCTATTGGTAGAAGCACATACTTGTCTCTTATAGAATCCCATATCAGATACGGACTACCCTTTTGGGGTTTTTGTAAGCAAAACTTATGGAATTCTGTGTTCATTCTACAAAAGAGAGCAATCCGTTATTTGTGTAAGGCCAAAGCAAGGGATCATTGTAGACCACTATTTATCAAGCATCAAATTCTTACGCTTACATGCCTTTTCATTTTGTAGACTGTATGCTTGTTTCACATCCGACACTCATCGAATGATAACTCATTGAATTCCAGGCACACCAGAAATAACTGCCATATTTCCCTGCCGATACCTAGGACGACCCGAATCAAAAATTCAATCATATATGAAAGCAAGCAAAAGTACAATCATTTGCCAGAACATTTTAAAGCAATCGAAAATTCGAAAAAAATCAGGAAGGAGATTGAAGTTTTTCTCATTCCGAAAGCGTATTATGACCTGCAGGAATATAACAATGACCGTTTTTGAAGTTATATTTGCAAATAGTTAGGTATGGAGCATGAGTTTTCAACTTTCACATCTATAGATGTTGTTTTGTACCTACTTATTGTAGTTAGTCTCGATATATGTGATGAAAATGTTATTAATCTATGTGACTTAGTTGTATTTATTTATATGGACTTTTTTTGTATACGGGTGTCCCAGTATACCTGTTCCAGTGGATTATCTCAGCTATTTCGAAAGATATAAATTTGAAAATTTCATGATCTTCTATTCATTCAAAGACCCTTCAACCAATTCAACTGAGAACAACAAAAATTGAAAGTCACTTTCTTATTTCAAATAGCACCCTGTATATTTTCGTGTCTACCCAAAATGACCTTTCTAACGATGTATCACACCCTGTATTTTTTGTTTGATTTGGTGGAGAAAACGTCAATGGAAATTTCAAATTGAAAGATCATTTCGTGTAATCTTGATTTTGACTTCAATAATAATTGATAATCCATTAACAATGTTTCATTCGAGATGATGATGAGAAGCAGTTGGTCAACATTTTGAACATATGCTTCAGTTATTATATTCTTGTATCCCTTTCCTTTGTAATTTTCAAGATTACACAAAATCGCAAAATATCGTAGCCTACTGCAATTCTTTCATTTGGAATTTCAATTGAAGTTTTCTTCATCAAATCATTCGTAAACTACAAAGTGTAATACATCGTTGGAACGGTAATTTTGATTAGAAATGAAAAATTGCAAAAAATATACAGGGTGCTATTTGAAATAAGAAAGTTAGAGTCACTTCCGGTCAAACCGGAAGTGACTTCAGATTATTGTTTTTCTCAGTTGAAGGTTCTTTGAACGAATTGGATATGGTGGAATTTTCAAATTTTTATCTCTAGAAATGGCTGAGATAATCCATTGGAACATGTATACTGGGACACCCGGTATATCTATTTATTTATCTTTAAATTTTATATTTTTACATTTTTTATGTCACTCTTGTATTGGACACAGTGGATATCCACTTTATTGTTATCTCCTCACTTTGTCAATAGGAATAATTATTTTTGGACACTATTATTATTATTATTTTGGAATAATTATTTTTGGACACTATTTCCAGACTCATAATGAAATATACTATTTCCAAACCCCACAATTCACGTTAGGTTTGATGTTCTGTTGTCGTTAGTTGGTATGTGAATCTTCGATCTATTTATCCATTAATGTCACGATTTGTACATATTGTCGGCCGGCGAGCATCATCAGAATAGTCAAAGGCCGATTTGCAATGATAGGATGAGATCACTGTGTAATGGCCGTTAGGAATACCAACTACGTAACGAATCGTTAGTTTGCAATGGGAATACATAACGGAAAATCCACTATTTTCATTGGATCCAAATGTCATCCACGACTAGGAAGAACTGTGGCGGTGAATCCAAATAACTGAAACAATTGACTACAGTTTTTGATCTTATGAAAATGCGAATGTTGAAATATAGAATTATGTATATAAACGCCTCTTTTGTGAATTGTAATTACTTATAATGTGACTTTTAATTTGTGTTCAGAAAATAATATTATTGTGTGAAAGTGTGAACAAGTTCATTCCAAGCCTTTATTAGTACCTACCATATTTTTTAGAAATAGAGTAGATTGTTTAATTAGGATCAAAAGTTACACTCTGTTTGATCATCGAATTTTGCGTTTGCGTGACAACGAAGCCGATTTCGCAAAATTTACGTGTCAAACAGAGACACTTTTTCTGGAAACGAAAGAATTCATATCTGGTCAATAATATATTAGTGAAGTATCCACCATTGTGCCCAACAATGGCCAATTTCCTGACAGAAAGAGGACAATATAAGATGAATGAGGAGAACTAGTTCTTAAAACCTATAAGTAAATTTTTTGATTAAAACTTTTGAAAAATATCAGGTTCATTGAATTTGCAAGGATGTTCAAATTGTAGTGGCAATATCACAAATTGATTAAACGTATACCTATGCATTGTTATCAGAGTTACTTTCTTCTTGAATGTACTCAATATCTCAGGTGTTCGTTCTTAATAACCTCTAGTTCTATCTTAAATTATAGTCATAATTATATCACAATGCTACACTATGTTACATTTCATTATATCAAGAGAGTAATAATAATAATCATAGATTTAATACCATTATCTATCATCTGTTTTCAGGAATTCATTTTGTTATTTTCGTGGCCTTCCTCTTCGAAATCAGATTTCTTTTCGAGGGACAGCCTGTATTCGAGATTTCGCAGTAACGAGAGTCTGGTTTATCGATACGTAGGACACTATAGGCGCTTATTTTCCCGATCTGGTATAAAAATCAGTTGTTGTCAGATAAGGATGAAATATGAAGGAGTATGTCTTTTATAATATCACCTACTTTTAGAACGTCAGTACCTTTTCAGTACTACCAACTCAATTCCGAATATTCAAACTGTTAACGAGGTTTTTATGAATAGATTTTTCGTACTGAAATGATCTCGATATTATCAATTGGTATGGCAATCCTGAGAACCATCGCTAGTGTAATAATTTTCTTCAAGAGAACACACCTCGTTCCCAAAAAGTTGAGAATTTTGAGGATTTTTGGAGACTCATAAATAGGAGTTTCCATACTAAGTTATGTAATTTGTTGTGCTTTATTTTGGGTGTCGATTGTTGAAAATAATTATCGCTCATTGCGGATTTATACACTAGAACTGTGAGTATTAATATCAGGAAAAAAACCGCCATTTTCTATGCAGTCAATATATTTCAGTGCTGCTGATATTCTTCATAGTATTGTACTATTCAAAAATCTATCCAGATACCTGGCATTGCATTTGTGAAAGCAGATCTTTTCTTGAATTGGAACCCTCAACATTCCGAGGTAATATATCTTTCTACTTTCTACTGAAAACTTCAGTTTGGTACTGACTAGTATTTTGACATCATTTTTTTTTGTTCGTATTTTAGGGTTCTTGTATACGACTACATATTTAGTAAAAATACTATATCGCTGCTGTAAGCTATACAACCCAAATGATATCAATATTAAGGGAAAAACCATACTCAAATGCTCCTGAAGCCTGGTAAGAAAATACCTGTCCAATTTTTCTTCTCTCACTGGGGAACTTACTGAACTACCACTATCGCTAGGGATACTCTTATTGCTCAATCCGGAAAATAGAAAATAGTCTTTTATATCGATAGTATATAATATAAACAATATATACCATATAACATATCGTGTGAACTACATATAGCTATATGAAGGGGTTTTGTTATTGACTGAACTTAATAATTGTAGATAAGATTGCGACATATGTTGTGGTTATATAATTTTCTTCAATATAAACTCGTATTTGATAATGGTTGTTATAATTTTCTAATAAATGAAATATTATAGTTTGTACTTAGTCGTTGATCAGCATTATCTTCCCGTTGGGTAATATTCTTGGTGTCACAGAGTGTATCTGAACGGGTGGCGCCCCTTTATTCGTTTCCTTTTATTCTTTTGATTTGGTATTGTGAACCCATACCCTCACCACTGAGCAAACTGGCTCACTCTGGCCAAGAATTGAGTACTCACTTGAAATTTATTAGATAATACATACAACCAGCCTTAAAATTGATTTTTTTTGTCTAATTAAATATTCCCTTGATTAATTTATCACCCGTTTCAACTAGGGACCTCATTTTTTAATCCTGGGAGTTAAAATTAAACTTCAAATCCCAAACATTAGAAGTGTTGCCTAGCAACATATACATAATGTACATATTATCCAGTTGGATTAAGAAAAATCGAATCTTACAGGGAAATAAAAACGTAAAAAAATAAAAATATTAAAAATATTGATGAATGATTTCATGTTGAATTTAAATATTGTTTTGATTAATAACTCAGAAACGTAATAATCAACGGAAAAAGTGCTAATAATTATTTGTTAATTCAACCAAGGTCAGTTGGTAGTTTCAAAATCATAGAAGTTATCAATGTCGAACACTCAATTTGGATAACACTGTGTATATAAATATTTATAAATTTCGAAGAACATCGATCGACAAAAAGACTCGTTAAATTTACATTCTTGTCTCGATTTATCGATGAGTAAATATATCTTGAAAGGCTTAAGGATTGTGCCTTCTGGTTATTGATGAGTCCAAATCAGAATTTGATTAGATAAGTATGCCGTCATATCGAATCGTCGACAGAAGTTTTCGAGAAAAATTCTCAAGTATGTGGATAGGTATACTTATTTTCAAAGTGCTATTCGGACATGAAATTATCCTTACAAATCTTAGGGGAGCATCAACAACTGAAAATTCAAATGGCTATCCCATTTGAAATAACAAAGTACTTTCTGATACAAGCAGCAACACTGATGTATTGATGAAAATATTTTAGATGGACATATCATGTCTTATTATCTAGGCCCATACATTTTCGAAATGATCTGATGATGCCGTTTTGAAACACCTTGTATAAAGATTAAATAGGTTGATGTCGTACAAACCCAATAATAATTAAAACTTCGAGTACTTCGGTTTCAATAAGGGTGATTTTTGCTCTTATTTATCGATTCATGAAAAGAATACTCACCAAACCCACTAAATTGTGCTAGGCATCAGTTTCAAACTGATTTAGATTTTTCTTCTATTCTGCATTATAAAAAGGGAAAATATCCGACCATTCCTACGCAATAATTTTCTGATTTCAAACGAGTGTATCATTGTTCTTGAAAAGAACTGTACCATGACCACTCTAGTTCACCTTTTGGTCTTGCTAAAACGCCAATAGGCTTTGATAATAACAAAATTATATATATCGCTCACATGAAATCAATGATTCATAACCTCCCATGAGCTTATTGTTTCTATTAAAAATCATAGTAAGATATAGCAATTGAGATAAAGCAGTTCGAATAAATTATTAAGTTACAGGAATGTCAGGAATGTATTCACATAGGAGCGTCTTGAGCTCCATGTATAAAAAACTTTTCAGGTTTGGGATAAGCAATACTTCGTATGCGTGAAGTAATCGATCACCTTCTAAGCCAACTCGTTTCATGTTGGAATTTGGATGATTCCTACGGGGAAAGGGAAACCACATAAACTTTTTGATTTTATATGAATTGATGAAGTGAATGATGATCATCTCAATCTGTGAGATACATCACGCAGGTACTGAATTCGGATCTTGGCCAATGTAGAAAATACTCTTTCTTGATCGAATAAACTTTCGGAAATATGTGTGGAAGTTCTCGCATGTCAGGACAATATAATTTCGATATATTCAATAGGTTCACGTTGGGTAATTTGCTGCGATCGTTCTCAACTTTCAATTATTGAAATTCATACGATATGATGGATCGGCAGAGGAAATTATGTTCCTGCGACCTGGCCACCCCGCCCGCCTGATATGACACCACTGGCATATTATTTATAGGGAGCTATGAAAGGTTTACTCTGTAGACCAGTAAATACTGAACTGAAATTGTGGAGTGGAAACAACATTGATACGGAAATTATGCAAAATATTGGTACATTTCATTGTGTACGTCTCTTTGAACTTTGCATATTTATTTAGTATAATAATAATTTTAGTTGATTCATTGAGGAATTGGTTTTCAAATGATGATATGAAAGAGAGGAGGAAACACCCTGTATTTTAAATTCGTGAGAAAATGTGTGTCAAATTGAATATCATACAGGGTTAGGAGAAATTAACAGAAGGTGTATTATTTTCTAAAATACAGGTGTTAATTTTTCACTACCTGGTTCGGATTCAAAAATCAAATCAGCGATATCTTGTCAGATTTTGTAATCTTTAGTCGCGTGGCATATCTTAGTTCTTCCAAATGGAATCCTATGTATTATGTCATTGATTGTTTTGAATATTCATTCAATTTAAAGCATTTTTCATCAATCATACTTTATACCCGAAATCTCTTGTGTTTGAAAACTAACAGTTTCTACAAGATAATGATTAAAACTGCTCAAGAATATATGGTGTTTATGCAACATCAAGTATGAAAATTGAGAAATACAGTCAAAAGTCTGTCAAAATTTGTACTGTACTTATGTGAATGTTTTTACCATTTATCATAAATACATGAGAATAGGTATGATAATATTGATATGCTGATACAAATATTCACAAAAAACACAACCGAATCGTGAAATGACAAAATTAATACAAAAAAGAACTACAACTTCAAATCATTCTTCTGTCAATGGCTCTCTGGCAAAATATTTGACTTGACGCATGCGTTATATTGAATCAATTGGAAGAATAGTATTCTGATTGGAAAAAGTGGAATAGATTTTTTTTATGTTCTGGTTCTCACAAAAAGGGATATTCTGTAAGAAAGAAGGTAGGAGTTGGTGTTCTTCTTGAATTTCTGGAGATGGTATACCTCGGGGAACACCTCCCTAGACAATGAGTTCCAAAGTCTCGATGTTCGTTGGATGAACGAGTCTTTGGAAAGGGACGTTCTACAGGTCTCTAAAGTGACCACGAAGGGGTGTGAAGACCGAACTTGACGGGTTAATCTCGAAGAGACTGCTGATGGAGGAACGATTGTTTATATTTCAGAAGATCATCGCCCATGAAAATATCTATAAAATAGAGATAAATCGACAACTTTTCTACGGTGTTCCAGAGAAGTGAGCGGGTTTGTAAGCGAGACATCACCGACGAGACGAATTGTCCTTTTTTGGGCAGTATCCAATAGTTTCAGGATATGTTTAGGTGCCGCACTCCAAATTGGGAACAGTATTTCAGGACAGATCTTATAGATCATAAGCAGCTGACTGGGAGTGAAATAGCCTCGGAAATAGCTCTAGGCTCGAAACAGAAATCCGAGTTTTTGGAATGCACTTCTGGCAATGGACCTCACGTGATTTTCCCAAGAAAGGTTATTGCTGATAGTAACGCCAAGCATCGTAATGGATGACTTCAATGGTATGGTTACTCCTGACTGAATTATGTTGGGCACAGTGACATGCTTGTGTTTTGTTTGCATGGAATTCTACCAGGTCATTTGATCCCCACTCGATAATTGTTGCTAAGTCCATATTATTTATTTTGATAACATTTCTTCCTCGTTCATAAGAGTACCGAATCATCAATTCTAAGCGAGTAACAGACTCCACGATTAGAAGGAATGAATCAAAAACAGTCAGATCAGATATTAACAAAACAAGTTTTTCATTGAGACATTTCCACGGCAATCTACGTCGTTTAGTTCTATTATAGAATATTCACTTTCTGGTACCGTTACACAGTGATTTTTGGTCAAAACGAATTCGACTTTTTGTAGCAGAAAGGCCGTCTGATCGATGTCCCATCAGAACAGAGGAATGATTTTTTCGAAAATCGAGCCATTCTGAATAAACCTAATCGTACCGATAGCGAATCGCAACATGTAGAAAGACAAATTACCCACCCGACCAATATTAACCGTGTATACGTCAACTTCCTATCGCGATCAGAAGTGAATTAAACGCTTCAATTTGTTGGCCCCGGGCATAGATTTCGCGCTCCCCGGCCTATATGTCGGGCCCAATTAAGTGATACATCACGATAAACGCCAGTTTCGTTGGATTCGGATCCCAATTCGCTGCTGGTGCTGCGACTGTGTGCAGGTTATATTTCCCACCCTCGTCGTATTCATTATTCATTGTGCGCGATACTTTTGCCTAATTTGGTGTTAGATAACGTACAAAGTGTACCCAGCGAAACGGTGATTGATGTACTACTACATCAGAAAATATTGGAGATAGAAAAAATTTGAATGAGCATATTCCACAAGAAAATTATTACTAACCCTTCGATATTTCAAACCATTTTTTTTTCTCATACCTTCGTTGAATTATTCATTATTGCAATTCTATATTATTTCAAATCATCAAAAACGCGGGAAAATTATTGATAGAGACACTTGTGAAATCGCATGCTTTCGTTGCCGTGAAATACGTTATTTATTCTCCATTTATGTCAGATTCATGATATTAGACTAAAGCGACAATATGCCTTGCCTTTTTATTGACATTCCTTTGAAATTACTTTTTCCTACGACCACTTTTGGATACGCCGTGAAAACGTCATATACCACACTGTTTAGTCATTTGGAAAGTAGCTCATAATCACCATGACATTGTTATTTGAAATAAAAAAGTGCGTAAAAGGCTAAAAGCTGACAAGGATATACAACATCCAACCTGTATACATACGCTAGGAGTGGGTGCAGTGAAACAAAACCAGAAGGCACAAAAAGCCCAAGAGACTGAGGTACCTCATGTAGTTTGAAAAAAGTGAGTGTTTTTGACAGCCAACTTAGTTGCAAAGCAACCCTCGAAGTCTCATTGAGACTTGTATGAGTAAGGAAGACGGGGACCTTAGCTTTTCAAGTGTCATCCGAAGCACTACTCGGCTGGTTACCGTTGAGAGTCCGTAGGTATACCAAGAATGTTCGGTTGGTCAACTATCTCCTCCCACTGAACGATACTATAGAAATAAATAAATATTTCCAATAGCCGCCGGGATTTGAACCGCGAACCCTCTGGCCCATAGGCCAGCGCCTTTGTGCACTAGGCCACCAACCCAGTTGGCAACGTTTTCTTTGGATGACCCATAAATTGCATACTGACGCTAAGCTAGTTTTGGTGATGAGGCACTTCATTGTTTGAGAATATCTGTTGGACATTTAGCTGCAAAATCGGGGGCTACATGAATCTGTAGCATTTGGAAACCTAGGAAATTATAATAGAACCCATTTTTTTGAGAGATTGTTGATTGTTCTTTGGAGAAACTACGGCACATATTCTTCCAGGCATTCTGAAGTGAATACAGCTTGAAGTAACACTGTCTAGGGGACTAAACAAGTGACAACCCGCAATGCAGTCGATTAAATTTCGACTCATCGACGATAAAATAAGCTTTTGGTACTAGAAATCCATTCTGAACAACATGCAAACATGGAACAATACAAAAGCGAGGGAAAATTGTTGCAAATAGGTAGGAAAACGCAAGGGCAGACGAATCGTTCATGTATTCTGATAACTAAATAGTGACTGATGGAAAGGTACAGAAATCGAACTTAAAAGTAGGAGTCCATGATATTTTCAATCTTCATTTGAACATTGAAGTGGGTCCAACGCGTTCTAGATGCAAACATCAAAAAGTTTTGATAACTAACAGAATTTGAATTCAACCAGAATTATGTCGTACTGACGTATCAATGTCGTATTTTTGTCATCATCTGGTTACAATGCTATCCGCAGAGACCTATAGGGCAGAATGAGATTATATATTGAGGTGTCGTTTACAAAATTTGAAGCCTTCTCACTTAAATAAAACATAATAATAGAGGTTTGCCGCCACATTAGTTGAATCAGCGTAGGTTGCTCTTAATCAAATAAGATTGCTATAGGTAGTGTTCAGCAATATCACTATATATGCAGTTATAATTTTCTTAGCTATAATTACGTGGGCCACATTATTAAATGATACGGAAGCTTTCTATATTCATTCAAGGTAACTTGAATGATACTGTAGGTGCTATTATATATACATATAAAAAATTGCATACAGCAGACCACTCCTGTTGATGATTAGACGAAAAATGTTTCATTTTGACTATTTGGTTAAAATCTTCCCAATCATTCTGAACTAAAGAAAACGATGACAGTTTCAATATCTTTCAATATTCTCATTCTGCTGTCTTTCTACAGATAGTTCATGATTGGGTTTTTGAAAACAAAAAATGCCTGTTTCACGTATTTTAAAGCAATATTTACCAAAGTAATATTCTTTTAATAAAGAACTTGAGGTCGTAAAGCCACAAACCATACCGTTATATTAGGAGAAACAACTGCAAACTTTCTCAAATCCAAGTGAGTATTAGGTAATACTAAACTAAAGTAATTTTCCAACAACTTTCAAGAAATCTGTTCAAACTTCAAAAATTGGTGGATTCGCTTGTATATTTGTATAAATGTATAGCGACTCCTCCATAAATTCTACTCTATTTCATGACAATAGTTGAGACTTGAGAGTGTCCAGAAATCATCAGTAAATTATTCTGGAAGCGTTTTATACTACAAAATTCACACAGGATAAAGGGTTGAGGTACATATCCTCCAATCTATGTTTGATTTAACCTGGTTTATCAAGTTTATCTATAACATCATTTCTCGAATTCCACCCAATAATATCACTTAAATCTCATGCAACAATATGCATTTCAACAAAAAACGAGCCAATTTCATCTGCAGTAAACGGTAACAAGGTGAAAAGTGTTTTTTCGAGCTGTTTCGAGTGATAATGGCAATGTGAGATTCATGTATGTGAAGGGAATGTTTAGCAGTTAGCTAAATCAATGGTCTAAAAAAAAATATGGCGTCCATAGGAAGAACGAAAGTTGTATGGCATATCTCTGAAACTATCGAAGTTTGATTATTTCTGATACTCCCAACTTCTAAGACTACATCAATTACTTCAGTTTTTCAAATAATCTCAGGAACCACATACCTTCTTCCAAGAAGAATGCAACTTTTTTTCTTATTTAATCGTCATTGCGTTTATATAGAACTTAGCTATGCTGTTCCTATGAAATATTTGGCACACACTATCAACAACTCAAAAATTCAAACTCATGGAAAATGAATGTAATGAATTTGATCGTATAGTCTTACCTGCATGTCCAACGATGGTCAGCAAGAATCCGGTGAAGAAAATTCTTCCGACTGTTCCGGTCCTCATTTTGCGAACGGGCTATATTATTTCGGTAGATTTTTTCGTTAAGTCGAATCTACTAGGCGGTTGTTATGTCAGAACGTCGAGCATGTTAGCTCAGCTCTGTTGAAGAAACAAATTACTGTCAGTTTTGATTGGAGCTCACGCATAATACTGCTCTCGATTGTAATGTAATGCTGGTGTCCATTATCAAGAATAACATCCATGTTTCATCGTGGAATCAAACAATAGGTGCAGAATATTTTTTCAACGTCCAATACTTATCTCAGAAATAGTTCCAGGTCAAACGGATTTTCAGTATGCCTCATTGTATCACTTCAAAATTACTGGACTAGTATATTTCTGAAAGTTTCTTATGAAACCCTTCATTATATGTATAGGATGGAACATACGGGATGGATAATATCGAAATAAAGATACTAATGTATTTTGGAAATATACCAAAACCTTTGAACCCTAATAGCACAACTCAGTCCAATGGATGTTCAATGGATTTCCTCCTCAGGACATCTCAGACATCCACTGGACATCCATAGGATGTCGCATTTCCAACTTTTTGACTATTCATACGGTATCCATCATGGACATCAATATGGTAACATTCAATCAATCAATCAATCAATCAATCAATCAATATCATTTATTGTATCTAAAGAATAATAATCTTATTACAAGAAGGTTAGTGCGAGTAGTATAGGTATCCATATTATAGTGACAGCATATAATATAGCATATAGAATTATGTGAACTAGCATTCAAGCGCGGTCACCCATCCAAACTCTAACTTCGCTTATCGTTGCTTTACCTCTTTGATTCATCCTTCCTTGCATGGTGGCTGCTGCTGTCTTCTTATTTATATTATTAAATCCATGAAATTTGGCCAATAATGAGAATGATTCAAATTACTCCATTAGTTTTGATTATTGCATGTCAATTTGACATATTTTTCATTTTAGAGAAAATTTAGGTATTGTACGATGATGGAGTAGACTGATGGAGTAGAGTGGTATTTTGATATCTCTACTTCTATGTTGTGAGAGCCCAATTAGCCAAATTCGTGCATGGTGGAGAGAAGCGAGACCAACAGCTGATACTGTAATCCGAACCACTTCTATAGGAGTAAAGTAATTTAACAGAATTCCCATTGGTTTATATTACTTGAACATGAGGGTTTCTTTCGGTGTTAATTTTGAATACTTTTTATGAATGCAATGGTATGTATTTATGTGTGTGGAAAAAATTCAAAATAAGAACGTGGGGACATTGAATGTACGCCATATGTTCTGAATATCTAACAAACATCTCAATTTGGACCTAAAATGGACAACATATAGTCTATAATTGTAAGCCATATGGACTACCTTGAATATATGTTCAATGAACATCTCCATGTGGACATCGATTGGACAATGGCTATCGATATTTTGAAGAAGAGGTCATTAAATGGACACCAAATGGACTTCCTTGTCTGGACGTCCAATGGATATCTTCATGTGTATATCCTATGGATGTCCAAAATATATCCATGGACACCTTGTACATATACCGTACACAATACGCATGTCCAATGGACATCTTGTGCTATTAGGGAATATAGTAGGTACATATACTATACATTATAATGTCGTATAAAATATTATCATTGTACCAGGTGATTCAATGAGGGTAACGAGGTACTGAGTAGCGAGGTATTGAATTGAAATGGAAAGAAAGTTTCAATTTTTTCAAATTTTTTCATGGCATGCTTGACTGAGAAACTTGATAAAAAATTTGAAAACTCAATTATCTATTCTGTTCCTTCGATAAATTCGTTAATGAAATATTCTTGAAGCCATAACTTATAAACGAATGAAGATATCGCCATGCGTTTTGAACATATTATGTTACAAATTTGATCTTCTTTTCTCTCAACTTCATAAAGCAAGCCCGCTAGCGAGGGCGGTAAGAACCAGTATGGCATGGATGGTTTTTTATTCTATTCACCAAACCTTCTTTTCTTGTACCATATCTTGTTGGCAAAATTCCGTCAAGTCAAATTACAGTACAAAAAGTTAAGGATCCCCTAATGCCTTTATTTTACGTCTTACAATAAAACTTTGTTTCAAAAAGATGGACCATTATGTTGGCATGTTAGAGTATTAATTTCTGAACTTATACAGGAAATTTTTCGAAAAAATTAAATTTTTTATACTATCGAAGCTTGTATCCTTGTGTACCCTGGCGGTGGACGTATAAATTTAAAAAATAAATCCAGCAAGTTTTCTTGGTCGATTTCCTCTGAAGAATTTTTCCCCAAACTTCTACGACTTAGTTACTGAGGTACAGTACCTCGTTACCCTTATTGAATCACCCGGTACATAAACATTCTCAATATGGTTCATATATACCTTACGTGATGGACGTACTATTCATATCTCTAATCAACTTGCAGGGTGTGAAATTCCTCGTAAAAATACATCGCCTTCCCTACTAGACCAATTTTCGAGTATTTGATATTTTATATCTTGTTCATGAGATAGAGCAATTATTGGAAGTTTTTAAATTATCACCCTGTACACTCTGAATGGCGTACCTATTACGTATACCTAGTTGTTATTCATCAAGGCGGTTGGTTGATTGAAATATACTCTCAAGAAAAACATCTGGGATTGCCCAAACGAAAAATGAGAATGCATCAATAACTCCTCGAGTGATAATGCATTAAAATAAATTGATTACTTCACTATTGGGAGCGTGCCAGATTTGTTCGTGCTTTGATGAAATATTTCTTGAATGAATCAGCAGACGAAAAGTGTGATAGAGTTGTCAGGTTATTATTGTCTATGTTCCTTTGTAGCAAACATCTGCGATTTGGGGTTTATTAGTTATGTATAGTATACAGGGTGCCCGTTTTTTGAGCTCAACCATGGGGATCTCAGTTATACTGAACAATTATGTGAAAAACAATTATTGTATGTATCATTTTTAGCTTTTTAATAAATGAAAAAAAAACTGAAAATTGTAATTTTCGTTTTTATTTTTTCAAGCGACCACCATGAGAACTGGACGTTTCTAACTATAACGTTCTTGGGACACTTTTTTACAAGGAATCTAAATCTGTCATCATATCTTCCAAGGCGTTCTTGATGTCGACTTTGGTTTTTTTATGGGCGCCATATTGGATTTTTGAAAAGTCTGTCAATTTCTGAATACAATGATGTTACACACGATATGTTTGAATCTTACATGAATATCAAAATTGAGAAAAAATCATTTTTACGAAGAGTGCTTTGAAAATAAAGCAAGCAATTGTGTGTAAATTTTGGTAGTTCAATTGAGGATAAGGAACGTTCATATTTATATCAAGCTTACCTTCTTTAAAACTAAGGTTTTAAGTTAGGAACGAACTTGACAGAAAAGCTAGAAGTTTTTCCTCCGCCAAAACTAAACAAAATTATTAAATACATAATAAAGTTATAAAAGATGCTTGAAATCTCAACCATTCTCTTCTAGACACAATTTCACTCGTTAATTCTTTTACCCAGCTCAGCAATATCATGGATGGATATAATTTTGAGAAATCTTTCTTCATTCCCCATAAACAATAATCCAGTATTCTTTTTTCTAAGATCTGATTATTGAGATTGTAGGTCCGTACTCATCGATTAAGATATTCAGAACTTGAAGTGGAGAGTAAAATTGTGTTTAGAAGTGAATGGTGGAATATTCGAGCATATTTTATGACTGTTTTGTTTTGCGAAGAAAAAACTTGTATAACTCCAATTAAACTATCAGAATTTAGTTCCAAAGCACACTTCGCAAAAACCTCGGCAAAAACTATTTTTTGCCAATTTTGACCAGCATTTCAGATTCAAACATATCGAGTGATACGTCATAGTAATCAGAAAAAAAAATTCAAAAATGTAAAAATCCAACATGGCGGCCATAAGGAAAACCAAAGTTGGGTATTGTATCTCTGACATAAAGAACGCAATGGAAAATACGATGAAAGAGTTCGATTTCTTATGAAGAACTGCCTCTAGAACATCCTAGTTAGAAACGTCTAGTTCGCTTCGTTTTCGATTGAAAAAATAATAACGAAAAATGATACATGAAATTGTCTTCCACATAATTATTCAGCATAAAATTGCGCAACTTTTCCCCATTTTAAACGACCTCGTATCTCTTATAATAACTGAGATCCCCATGGTTAAGCTCGAAAAACGGGCACCCTGTATAAAGCTGAGCAAAATAGATCACCTTGCAAACAGTATATTTTTCAATTGACAAATATTTAATCGAAAAACAGATTCCAACAAATGTTATCTCCTCATAACTTTTTTATTGATGTGAAATTATCTGCTACTCAAAGCCAAGCTGCAGTCATTCCCAATCATTCAAGATAACCTTTTGAGGCATTAATTTTTTGTGTGAATTTCGCACATTCAAACCTTCCGTTTGTTTTGGTCAAGATATACGAGTGGTGATGTTTTCTGATTTTTTATTAACAGAATAATTTCACACTAGTTCCATTCAGAACATAAAAACATAAATGATAAACAATGACATAATAAAAACGCCTCGTAATTCTGTTTATAGATTCTCATAAAAATTCGCTATTTGTAATTCAATTATATCATGTTTTTATTTATACATTCAACATTTCAAATTTGTTTCTGTTTATTTTTAGATATGTTCGTAACGACTAAAAATAATTGAGATAAGTCAAGTGTATGTACGGTGCGTTGAATTTTCGATAGTATGCGGAGATCAATTGTCTTGGAAATAGAGAGGGGAAGTTTTCACAATACTGCCCTACTTTATATAACTTTCTGCGTTATTTTAATAATAAATAAATTATAGAAACAAAAGCCCATTTTCATTTTTCACATTGCATATGGAAACCTGTTTGTACTGGGTGAGTATAAGAGATACGGTGCCCTGATAAAATGGTGGTATATCTGAAGAATAATTGGATATGAGAAATATAGCCTCTTGAAATAAATGCATCTATGCCCATCTATCATTTGATAATATTGTGGAGTTCAATACAACCAAAAATCAAGCCTGTATTTTCTCAAAGAAGACGGACCTCACAATTACATATGATGATGTCAGGCACTATGAAGTAGGAGTATTGAAGTTAGTAATACTCGGAATAATACTCTGGTCATAAAGGAGTTGAAGGCAACGGAGAAGCAGACTGCCTTACCAAAGAAGGGGCAAATACACAATTTCTCGGACCAGAACCCTTCTGTGGACTTTCCAAAGCCCACCTGAGAGAAAAGTTCCGACGCTGGGAAAGGGATGAAATGAAATCGCACTGGAATAAAGTACCAGGACAAAGACAAGCGAAAAGGCTAGTGAGCCTTTCGCCAAGGAAAGCTAAACAGCTTCTCGAAATGGACAAAAAAGACTTGAAACTGGTAACAGGACTGCTCACTGGACACTGCCCTCTGAGGTATCCCCCTCAAAAAGGTGGGTAAAACATAGAGTGACTGATAGTTGCCGCTACTGCTGAAACTGCAAAACATTTGCTTTGCGAATGCCCAGCACTCTTCTGCAAGAGGCTCAAGTTCCTGCGAGGGGCCTTCTTAGAGCCTTCCGATGTCGGGAACCTATTATAGCTCCCAAGAAACTGATAAACTTCGCAAAAAGCCTCGGAATTCTAGGCTTCGACTAGATTAAGGGTTATGCACAAAATATCTAATAGGTCGAGGTGCTTGAGAGGCTGCACAGCCTTAACGACCCCCCCCCTACAATCTTCAATCTAGTAAAACTCCACATGATGATTACTACATTGGTTTAGTGTTCAATTATGAAATATCGAAAAAAAAAGGATTCTACTCTAGTTGGTGATCCTGCACTGTCGAACTTATAGACCTCTCTGAAACATCGCAGTAAAGTGGCGATATCTTCCTTTTCTAGAGATATTCTCATGGTCGATGATTTTCCGATCAGGATGAAAATCCACAATGTTTTTTTTCCACTGACATGTTTGTTTTATTTTACTTCTTTTTTCAAAGGTTCAGTTGTAAAATGAAATATCTCGCAAACATATCGAAGACACTGTACATACCTGCATACTTGTTAGCTTAGTATGCATAATAGGTGGTGAAACATTATATGCATTCCGCAATGATTTTTTCTATGCTTATTAACATGTGTTTCGAATATATAGAAGTGTGTGATTTCTTCTGTTCAGCAATCTCTCGATTAGACTGAATTTTAATAACGTGACGACAATTTGACCACAAGCAGCATGAATAATTTGAAAAATCTGTATATACACAGTAAAAAATATATATTTGTTAATGTCTATTTTAGTTGAAAATAACAAGGAATTTGTTAATAACCACAAACATTATATCTATATTAGCATAAAATTCATCCGAGGAACTTGTTAATGATGCAATTTGTTCTTTTCACAACAACGATTAGTTAAAAAATGTCCGTAACAAAAATTGTAGTGAAAAATACTATGTCTTTTGTTGATTTCTATGAATTTGAGTGAAATAGACAAAACAAATATTTAATCTTCCAAAAAGTAGTTGTCATTTAATCAACGTTTGACGACGATGTGCAAGTCAGAATGAGGTAGGCTCAGTACTTGATAGTCTTTCGTGTCGTTGAGGTGTCAAGCGTGCAAAGTTTTGTCCCATCAGAAAAGAAGCAACACCTCCATCAAGTTAGAATTCACTGAACTAATTTCTGGTCGATGCTGATATATTCGGTTAATCATATATGTACATTTTTTACTCAATGTATAGAAATCTGTTTGAGTGTTTATTTTTCAAATTATTTTGATTTTCTTCATAAAACTGTAAATATTTGTGAATGCCCTCATTTTTTAAATAAAATTGAATTGAGACATATTCATTGAGTTTCATTCATTTTCCTCATGGTACATCTTTTGCTTATAAATTTTCATACCATACCACTGAACTTGTTAAATCGGCAATATGCTATTATTAAATTTATATAATATTATATTGTTAAATATACAATATTATATTTGAAAGAGCAAAATCATATTTTTGAATTAACAATATCATATTGCTAAAGTAACAAAATAGAATACCAATCCACTACGTTATTTAGTACTTATTAACCAAAATGATTTGTAGAATCACCATCATTAGTTTTACTTCCATCGAAAGAATATTGTTGAAAATACGAAATATATCCGTTGATTTCGCAAAACCGTTTTGTAGTAACTCCAAAAAAACTAATATGATTTCGCAACTAAGTTTTGTTATTTGTCAACTAAGCTATTGCACAAATTGACAAGATGCATTCGACTACATGTACTTTTGTTAATTTAACTAAATAAGGTTAGTGGATCGAGCTGAGCAACAAGTTGTAGTTAATTTTAACTACCCAGTTTTTACTGTGTATGCAGGAATGAGGCGATTTGTATTTCAATTTCTGAATCTTTCATTCGACACCATTTTTATTTTTTTGTGAAAATTAGAAAATTTGTGAGAGGGCAGTAGGTATATCGAGATAAGGAAATATAAAAAATTCGAAATTCGAATGTGTCAACAATATTACTAATTTAAATTTCAATTGATTCAAAAAACTTGGCATCATATGAGAAACACTTTTAATTATCATGTCCTTAATACGAAATTCATATTTGCTTAGGAAAGGTAACGTGAAGAAATAGCAAACATTTTTATGGATAATTAGTATTTGAAAGTTATAGAAGTAAAAAATATACCACGTGTCTCACTTTAAACGGCCCCCCTCTATATCTCAGTTATTAGTCATGCGATTCCAACCAAATTTGGTGTGGTACGAAAACCATCAATATGATCAGTTTAACCGAGATGAAATTTATTTTGGACAGTGCCGTGCGTTTTTATTGATATAAAAAGGGGTCGACTTTTCATAAACTCATATTAGACATTTTTTCACAGGAAATCTAACATTATATTATTGTTCTTCATGGTTCGAAACCCCCATAAGTGAATTTTCACCTACTCTCTATAGGATGTTTTGAAAAAACGGGCACATCGAAACTGCATTTTTGCGAGCGTAAATACTCGTTTTAACGGAATTTTCAGAAGAACGATCATCACTTCAGTCCGCCCCCTTCAGTTATTGTCAGAAATTAGCATTAGAAACATTTTACGAACGAGTGAATTGGGGGAAAAAGATATCTGATAGAGTTGCCCCCACGTTCACCGGACCTAACTCCTATGCATCTTTACTTCTGGGGAATTATTGAGGAGACAGTATTATACAGAAATTAGTCTCGAAACAGTGAAGAACTAATAAATATAATTGAACTAGCACGTGTTGAAATATCGCCTGCTGAGATTAGAAATGTGAATGCACATTTAAGGAAGCGACAGAAAAATGTATCGTGTTGGAGGTCGGTTCTTATGAAAATTCCGTTAAAACGAGTATTTACGCTAGCAAAAATGCATTTTCGATGTGCCGGTTTTTTCAAAACCCTCTATAGACAGTAGGTGAAAAGATACATGAAGAACAATAATATATGAGGTTAGATTCCCTGTGAAAAAATGCCAATATGATTTTATGGAAAATCGACCCTTTTTACATCGATAAAAACGCACGTCATTGTCCATAATAATTTTCATCTCTGTAATACTGATCATATATTGATGGTTATCCATATCAAACCAAAACAGTTTCATTGAATATAAAATAAACTTTTTTGGCATTAAAACAAATAAGCGATGATTTTGATAATAGTCAATGTTTTATCTGTTTCTTTACTTGTTAATTAAGAAAAAAAGATAAGTACATGAAATAGATAAGTAAATATACATAAATTGAAATCGAATACAAAAATAAAGAGAGGAGATATCGAGTCCTTTATTTTATTAATTTGTTGACATGTTGATATGAATATTCATTTACTGAATGAATACAATGAGACAAAATATGTTTATTGTGGAATACAATAATTAATATAGTTATCCGATTTCCAGTCCTGTAGTTTGGTTCATTCATTTTGAGTCAATTCGAATTTTTATATAATTCTGTATCATTTACCGTGAAATAAGAGAGATATGAGATGCAAAAAGATATGCTGAATTTATAGGAATATCGTACTTCCAACTACGAAAAACTCCGAAAAGGTTTTTAGATTGCAATTAAATTAAATAACTAATAACGAACTGATGGGAAATCGCAATTATATCAGACCCAAGTGGAAAAACTTCCGGTGATGATGTAACTAACGAATGAAAATTTAGTCACATCTGAAGCACGAAATTATTCTGCAAAAATGGAATTCCATTTAGACACGGTGTGTTATTTCATATAAAGGATGCTTTAATTTTATTCGTTCAGTAATTTGCATTGTAAAAATAGCACTGCAAATTATGAGGTCATACACAAATTCAAATCGTTTATTGTGAAGCTACACGTCGTTGAAATACTGGCAAAAACATCCATCTCACCGAGATTAACCCCAAAACAGGAAAAGTTGGCACTGACCACTGCTACATGACACACCCTGCATAAAAAGTTTTTATTGAAAGAAAAATGCATCACTCAAAATAGTAATCTACGTTTCCGACAATTTTTTCGAAAAAGCCCCCGTTTATTCATTATATTATCGAATTTATTCCATTTGGCTGATATACAGGGTGATAGGAAACACCGATTTCTAGAGGAGTTAGAAGAAAACTAACCTACATGTCGTAAAGACTGGTGTTGAAGCTATTACATAAAAATGTATTTTTTTAAAGACCACCCTATATATTTTTGCAAATTGGTTTCAGAAATTGAATTACCTTTCCAAATATATATTGTGGGGCGCTTCCTGGATTCGGGACAGTGAAAAGAAAATATCTCTCTTCCGAAAGGCTTTTATTTCTCATAAAAAACTAACAAGGAACTAAAAACTTGCAGCGTCATCCTAACCGTTTCCCGCTATTTTCTAACCTCTAATTGTCTATTTTCCACATAGATCTTATTGCTTGCGCTAGATCCGGTATCCAGGTTATTTGTTTTGTAGGAATTGTAGGTCCGGGGGGGTTAAAAGTACTAAGCCATTGATTGTTCGTTTTCATTTTTGTCCATACATATGTGTTGTACCACGTGATTATAGTACCTACTTTCTTGCAGACCCCTCTATACAAAAAAAATGTTACAGGATGCCGGATCTAGCGTAAGCAATATAAGATCTATGATTTTCCCGCCTAACTTAACCATGATGAAGTTATTCTTCTTCTTCTCTATCGTTTATGACAACTCTAAATCTCACCAAATCTTGCACCTAACCAGCTTTTGCGTATCGAGCTAACCTAAAAACTTTTGTTTAATTAATGTTTTCAAATAATGTTAGATGCGATCAAGATATCGAGAAGCGGTTTTCGGCATTTGATTTCTTATGAAAATCGAGCTTGTAACATGTAGATTGTTTTTTTTTCTAGCCCCTCTAGAAATCGGTGTTTCCTATCAAAAGTATCCAATTTGGCCCATCCTGTAGAAACTATTATGTCACGTATTAGCAAATCTCTTGTTACTTATTTACTTGTTCAACATTAGATGTTACAAAGGGGCACCCAGTATATGTATTAATTTCGTGAGTGAATGACAAATAAAAATTCACGCGGTGAGAAAATCGCGTTGAAATGGAAATTTAATAGTCTCAACTTCGTGATTCTTGAGTTCGAGTAAGTACTAAATTATTCGAGAAGAATTTTATAATTTTCTTTCGACTATATTTGGCTTATTTTGTGCCGAAAGGACGAAGGAAGCTCATCTGACAATTATACAGTGAAACTTCGTTATTCTCAGTGAATAAAAAAATATACAAATTTTGTTGGAATGTTTTCTACCAGTATGGAAAACGAAATCGTTTGGTAGAGTAGAAGTGTAGTGGTCATCATAAATACAGAATCTGTGCAAATAACGGTTCTGTTCTAGTGTTCTAGTCTACAACATCGTCAACATCTGTCTCAGCCTTAGATCTTACTGCTCACGCTAGATCCGGCATCCTGTAGTAATTTTTTGGTTTAGAGGGGTCTACAATAAAGTAGGTACTACATGATCACGTGGTACAACACATGAGGCCAGGTAGCCGCGCGGTTAAGGTGTCTATCTCTTAATCAGCCGGCTGCCCGTCGTGGGTTCAATCCTCATCGACGGCGGAATTTTTCCAAGAGGCCCCAGAAGTGGTATCGTATCCCACTCTAAAAAGGTTAGGACCCTGCTATCCTAACTCGTACAAGTTTACTCCGTAAAACTTCTGAGGGTTGCTAATGCCACTAGGATAGTGGTTAGAAGAAAAAAATGAATACGACCAATCAATGGCCTAGTACTTTCAACCCCCCCGGAACTACAAAACAAGTAACCTGGATACCGGATCAAGCGTAAGCAATAAGATCTATAGTCTCAGCTTGGTGAGTGAAAGTTATATTCGCACTTCTATAGAACTGTTTGTGACTACTTCACGCACTTGCCAAATGAACCAATCAAGTTCGGATTACCGATAACACAAACTTGACACTTGACTCTGATTGGCCTGTCAAGATCGGTGTTTTCAGAGTTGTGTGTATGTGACAGTGAAACGTCGAATGTAAATAATTACGCTGATTCTACCAAATTTCAGATTTTTACCATTTAATCTGTTTGCGAAATAGTCTACTGAAATTCCACTCGTGATTGGATTTATCTCATAAGTAAGTTTTTTATTTCATAACTCAACTGAGTTGCTTAAAGGAAACACCACTCGTCCTGCGTACTCGTGGTGTTTCCAAGCAACTCAGTTTCGTATATTATGTAATAAATCAACATATTCGCGAAAATCTAATCACTTGTGTCCTGTAGTATTACTACTGAAAATTTTGTCCATATAACATGTTGAGACTCTAGTAAATACATGATGTGACGATATTTCTGCAAATAGGTATATCTAATGTAATCATTGATGAGATGAGATTGGCTATAACTTGTGTTTGATGGCAGTTAAAGTTGTATGAAATTACCAAATATGGGCTGCGACATGGCTCAATCAAATTCCTTGCGAAAATAGACGCAAACTCAATATTATTGTTGTGAAGAACATTTGAGTTCGTCTATTTGCTCGTAGTTTAAACGTAATACGTTTAGAGAATTGCGAAATACCGCGCTAATATGAATAGAAATCTAATAAACCCGCTGTACGTTGCCATAGCCTTTGCGGGATACATCCCGAATGATTAGAGACGGTTTGGACATTTGAAGATCCATTGACTCAACAGGAACGTGGAGAAGGCAAAAGCTGGACCATATTGTATGTTTATTTTCAATTACTAGTTTCAGAAAGAATTGTGAAGTAAACAGTATTCTACGTGAGCACCTAAGGGTCAAAGTTATTTTTTCAATATATTGAGAAGTTATTGAATATATTGGAAAATAATTCAATATATTCAACTGTTTTCCAATATATTGTATTTTCCTATAAACAATAATAATCGACAATTTTTCAGCACATTGGATAGTTGTTTCCAAAATAATCAGTAACTTTTCAATATATTCAACTTTTTTCCAATATATAGGATTTTTTGAGTATATTGGAATTTATTTTTTTCCAAAATATTCAATATTTGTCCAACAAGATGCATCGGCTCAATCCTCATTATACAGTGTCTGCCATAAAGTTGGCTACACATGGGAAAAAATTGTTTGGCGGGAATTTGAAAAAAAATTTCAGTGGTGTCAAAAAATGGGTCAAATTGACAAGATATCGAAAAATGTTTTCGATAAAAGTTGCTTGGAATCCAATGAGGTCCCCATAAATCAATTTTGAACCAGATTGAAAAAAAAAATCAGTTCTTTATTACTAACCAGTATAAAATTTAGTATGGATAAATAATGTATTATCGACTTTTATACAAATTTTAGTTGGTTTCAATTTTATTTACGAGCTGAGAATATCGAATAAGTTCATGTGCATCAATATACAGGGCATGACTACACCTAGTGACAAGAATAAATCGTGTTTTCATAATTAACCTCCCACAAAATGTCTATTTCACAAATATTTGATTAGTTTCGACAAAACCTTATGTAATTTAGGTTATTAAAGGTGTAATGAGATAAAACAAAAATGTATAATTTTTACCGCCGGTCACGTGATATAAGTCGTAACGGATTTTTTAGTTGTCAGACATGTAGAATCTAATCGCCATTAGAGTTTTTCAGAAATATCAATAACACATTTATTTTTTCATGTAGCCATAACTTTATGGCGGATAATGTATATATTGAAACATTGGACATTTTGTAAGAAAACACAAGCTATTTGAAAAAAGTTTAATACATTGAAAACATATCAAATATATTGAAGAATTATACATATTCTACAATATAATGAAAACAATGTTATTATATTTATTTATTTGACCCCTAGGAGCTTTCGTAGTATTCTTAGTTGACCATTACTGGCATTACTATACTATGAATAAACAAACGTAAATCCCATAAAACTTGAGTATAAAATATAAATGATTCGATATTTATGATCTTTTTCACCACGGTTGAGAAAGTTTGTATAATATGAATAGGGAAATATAATCAACAGACAATATTAATCAGGCAAAAATTTGAATGAATGTTCATTCGGTAGGTATAAATAAAATCATGTATATCTTGTATAAGTATATGTGTATATACAGGGTGATTGATTGAAACTGTTAGACGTTTCTGATGAACCATAAACAGATCGTTCTGAAACTCACCCGGCGTTCACAAAGACAAACCTGCTTTATCAATCTGAAATATTCTGAAAAACGCGGTGTTGTCGGACCTATCAGAAAGACAGGCTTATTCGTATTTGACGCTCATCATTGAGATCGCGCAAAGTTGCAGAATTGTATGATCACAATAATAGTGAAAATAAAATGCACGAAAGCTATTTTATATAGTTTCCAAAATATATTTTTAATTATCAAGTATCCAACGGAGAGGAAATTTTCAGTTTCCTGCGAGGATTACTAATAGATCCTGACCCCTATATGTATTATCCTGCTGCTTGAATTTTACTCAAATTATCTTAATGCATCTGCATGCATTCCATCCAAACAACTAATGGAGTGGTTATAATAACAACGTTTAATTGCTCTAGGCTACTAGTTGTTATCAAGATGCATCTCGTGAAAGCTGAAATGTGAGATGAATGAAAACGTCTGATTCTCTGGGCTACACTTCTATCTAAAATAAAACAGCACGATTTCTAGGAAGTATGGATTAGGTTCCTCCATCCAAAAAAACGATGAAAAAAACTTATTGTTGCATTTTGGTACCCAATGAATTTTCTTTTTTGGTTCTATAATGAAGTCATTATGCAACGCGAATGCGTATGGAAATAGCCTCTATTTCGATAAGAATTTTTTTATTATTCAGAGGTTGTATTACAATCGAACTGTCAAATGAAAGTCAGAAGAGTTATAGGCCCAGCTTACTTCTGAGCGATTTTGGATTTGGTGATACTAGCAGTGAAAAACTCAATGTTTTTATTGGTGAATTTTAATTCAGTGATTCAATTAAAATTGACCAATAAAAACAATAACAACATTGTATGTCCACTGCTGGTATCGAAAAAATCAAAATCGCTCAACAGTAAATTGGGCTTTACGTTTGTGCGTCAGATTTTAATTATTTCAAATTCAATATTGTTGCCAATCGAAGATGTTTCTATTATTTATCGATGTTAAATAATTTTTAATCAATAAAAGACTTTAAATTAATGCAAAATAGAAAAAATTGCATATGACTGACGTTTTATAAGACACGTTGTCGCACTTGTTCACTTGGAGCACTCCTCGCTTCGCTCATCTTACTCCAAACAACGCGTGCGACAAAATAGCGTCTTATAAAACTTGTATCATTGTTTCGAGGAAAATATGATCTCCTGTATATTAGTAGGAACACACCTGGTTTGTGAAAGCTTTAGGAATATTCAGTACTTCCAGATGATTTGAATTTAGACAAGATTATATATTTTATTAACTTTGTAGGACATAATATAAAGAAGCAAAACCTAAGACAAAAACTAAGACAACTACAACACTGACAGTCTGTCATCTGCTAACATGGTCAACATAGAACAAAAACACAAGGTCACTCTTCATGCTGTCAAAATCAAGATAGATTCTGTAGATCAACTGTCAATATCATGATTTGGAAAAGAAGAAGAGTGAACCTAACCTGGACTTGAACCTGTGTTACAATAATAAAGAAAAATATGAGAATACATATGAATAAAAATATGCACAACAATCATAAACTACTATTTTAGTACCTAGTTAATAAAATGTTCATTTCATCAAGTGGAATGGGACCTCACAAATCGAAGTAACGGAATCAAATGTTGGGATAGATTAGAATAGGAACACCGTGTATATAGACTAAGAAAGAGTATATTCTCTGTACCTACCGTGAATCGACATAAAATCAAAGCTGTGAATTATGATTTGTTTAGTTATATGAAACTTGAAACGATCCGAGTATATCTAACAGCCGCCTAGATATGTAGTAGAAAGAGATAAGGTGTTCACCACGCGAAAAACATAAATTTTGGTGTGAGCTGACAGCGTTGCTATTGTCTGTTGTGTTTGGCATTTGATAACGGGTATCTTCACGTTTAGGGAGCCATTGTGGTATTTCGAAATGTGCAACGGGTGCATTGACCTACGTCACACGTAAGATTATATTCGACACTTTTTTTTCACACGTTCTCTGAACTGCTGTGTGCTGTAAAAAATTCAATGCAATAATCCCATTGTGGGGTACATAGGTAAGATAGTTCTCCTATATTGGCACAGATAGAATTTGGATCTTCATTTTTTCGATAAATCCAAATTTGGAATGAAACCGAGAATGAAACAATTAAGCGGCTTTGGTACAAAACTCGATTTTAATGATTAGATCGCATGTCTTTTATGTGAATTAACTCATATTACAATGAAAAACTCTTAAAAATACTTTCCAGGAGGTCTATTACCGAGAATATTTCAGCTGAAAGTACTGAGAACGTAAAAACACAATCACATGAGATTATTCCCAGGATTATTCTCTATAGATTATTACTAATTTTTATCATGACCGTTACGTAGTATACAAAACTTGGTAATTGAGTGTAGCCCAATAAAAACAATAAAAGGGCAGTTGAGAAAGCCAAAATATATCTCAAAATCTTCAAAAACCTAAACAAGTAACATACTGTATTTTCTCCACAACCAGAAGTATAATCAAAAACAATTAGATTAAATATCCACATCACTTTACGTTCGGTCGTGTTATTGAAGCATCTTGATATTTACATCTGACAATTTCGAATATTCTACGTCAATCCAATAAATATATATTCGTGGTACCTAATGAAAGAAAAAACTGCCTAATATCGAGGCACACCATTCTCATTCTCAAGAACGGCTGCAATTGGTACAACAATCTTGAATAATAGAAATAATTGTTCGAATGTATTTGTATAAAATAAGATTCCAAATACATGAAGTTACATAAAGTACTGAGATATTTCATGTGATCTAGAGTTGGTAGGTACCTACAATGGTTTCAGAAAAATCTTGTGTATATCTCGAATAATGAATTTCTATTTCGAGTTCTGACACGTTCGTAGCCTTTTCTGAATAACAGACAGATTATGTATATGATGAAATGAGAAAAAAATACATTCCTTTTCTAGGAACAAATCCTTCGATGTTTTCAGCAGAAAGCAGCGAATATAAAGCGAATTAATTTATAGAACTCTATGTATTGAATGAAAAATATGAAAAATATGAAAATACATCAAGAAGTGTTGATATCCTTATCATCTCCTATTTTCTTGGGGACTGACGTTATACAGTGCTTTTCTTTAATGTCCCCCCCTTTTATTTTTTGAACGGGTCAACTCAAAAAATTTAAATTTGGGATAATGAAATTGAAGCATGAATACTATATTTTGAAGTGAAATTGACAGATGAAACTTTCAAGATGGCGACTTGTAACACATCCTTTTGAAGCTCCTGACGAATAATTCACAACCCTAGAATATAAAGTCGATATCTTACCCTACTACAAAATGACGAAACATTTTATAATTGCCCGAATACATCGACGTTCAACTTTATAATTCGAGGAAAGAAGCTGAGGTGAGTTCAGAAGATGCTTATAAACAAAAAATAACCTATCACACCCTATCGAGTTGTTGGGAATGCCATATGACAGAGAAAAACACATATTGATAAATGTATCGATATTAATTTGTATTTGTATTCAGGTAATTATTAATATTCCGCCATTTTGTAGTAGGAGAAGATATTGACTTTATATTCTAGGGTTCTGAAGTATTCGTCAGGAGCTTCGAAAGGATGTGTCACCAAACCCTCATTTCAATTCAATTTTTTTTTCATCTGTCAATTTCACTCCAAAATATAGTATTCATGCTTCAATTTAATTATCCCAAATTTAAATTTTTCGAGTATACCTAAAATGAAATAGGTTCTTGACGTGAATATTTTATCGTACTTTATATAGAACGACGATAATTATTGTAAATATATCAATATTTCATAATATCGTGTTGCATGTTGAATCCTTCAGTTGAACAAAAAAGTATACTTATACGCCTACGATACGAAATTCGACGATTAAAATCAAATCATGGATGAAACCTGATTGACATAAATGAATATTCGAGCATCATGCTATCAATCATTTCATGACCTGAGAGAATAATGTATGAATTGGAATCACAAAGGACCTAGATGAAATGCTCCTACCTGCTTCGTTTCAATTACTTATTGGGAATTCATCCGAGAAATTAGATGCGAATATTTAAATCATTTCAAAAAGTTCTCAAGAATGCAAATGAAAAATGAGAGAAAAGTTCTGAAACTTCTTTTCAAATACCTAATTCTGCTATAATTGTCTTGGATAGAACTGTCGAGTATCTTTCATTTTTACAATTATTGGTTTATTATATCATTGATGGAAATGTGGACATAAAAAACTAATAAATTTTGAATTGGGATTCAAAAATTTGTCTTTCGAAATGTTATGCATAAAATATGTTTGCCGTCATGTAAACTAATATAAATTCGCTTCAGGCTCCTCAAGAGCAACTTCGAGAGTAACATAGTGTTAAAAACTTTTTTGAACTCTTTGTAGGATACAATCAGCATATATTTGCAGTTGCGTTCCATTGGGATATACGAAACACATTGGGAAACGTAAATCGACCAGAGGTCAGACATTCATTACTATTTCAGGAAAAAAAAACAGACAATAGACTATAATTAACAGAACTTTCACGCATTAATAGGTAGGTACATTATAGAGGAAGAACGGAAAAGATTACTCTTGAAGTGAGATTGTGTAGGGTGGACCAAATTCGAGGCGTAATTTTGTGCTAAATGAAATACTTTGGAAATTTCTCACTACTTCCGGAGATATCCGAAAAAAAAACTGAAATATCGTGATTTTCCTGATGTTATTTGAAGAAAATTTTCAAAATGAATGACAGTTCATCATTGCCACTTTTCTTTCCTACAAGATGAAGTTGACACATTTGCAGTCCGAGGTTTCGTCTTCGGCCCACCACCACAAACTTTATTTTTTAAAATACGGACCTGGATTTTTTATTTTGGATTTGGTTTTCTTTTGGTACCCTGATGATAATGACGTATCACAACTATCAGAAAAATTAGTATATATATGAGGAAAAAAGGCCTATTGAAATAAATGCATCTTTCCAACTCACTTTCATTTCATTTATTGACTCAAATTCAACTATTATTGATAACCAAATAGTATTAAATCAAATGTTCAAAAATGCTACCACATTGTTGAATGCACTTGTGGAAAACAAAACCATTCAATGAAGTCGGATCATCATGGCAACAATTTTGGAAATTCTTGAAAGATGTGCCTTTTATCAACAAGTATATCTTTCTCGGATACTTGGGTATAGAAATCTAAGCTGATTTATTCACATTCACTTAAATTTACTTCAAAGCCTACTAGAATATTTGAAGTGCTCTCAATAACGAGTGCAACGAAAACAAAGAAATATAACAAGAGCAATGTGTGATAGAGAGATGGATTTATTTCAATAGGCAATTTTGCTCATATATACTAATTTTTTCGATAGTTGTGCTATGTCATTATCAATAGGGTACCAGAAGAAAACCAAATCCAAAATAAAATTCCAGGTCAGTATTTGAAAAAAATAAAGTTGATGATGGTGGGCCGAAGACGAAACGTCGGACTGCATATGTAACAACGTCATCTTGTAGGAAAGAAAAAGTGGCAATGATGAACTGCCATTCATTTGGAAAATTTTCTTCAAATAACACCAGGAAAAAATCAAAACGATTTCACGAAATTTAAGTTTTTTCCGGATATCATCGGAAGTAGTGAGAAATTTCCGATTTTCTCGACAGCATTTCATTGATCCCCATGTTATGCCTCGAATTTGGTCCACCCTGTACACGGTAAAAAATATTTATTATGTCTGGGCAGGACATCACCGAACTGTTAGAAACTGTCAGACAACATATAATCAGGTGTTACTAACACCAAGAGGACATCTTAACCAAAAATTACAGAAAATTTACTGAAAGCAATTTTTTTCTATGGGATCAAAGAAGAAATCTCAAGTGTACGAGACTTCAGTTGAAACAGAGGAATAGTAAGTAGGAAGGATTGTTAAGCTCAATTTATAAACTCCGCTGCTATACAGCTACAGTTGACGCTGCAGTTACTGTTCGTAGATGAAATATGCTTAAATTAAACATCTGTTCATAAACTACGCAGCTGAGGCAGGTGCCGTCGGATATCTCCACAATACATTTTGGAAAGGCAGCGTCAACTGTAGCTACGGCAGCGGAGTTTATAAATTGGGCTTTAGGCTGCTAATACTGGAGTTCGAAACTGTCAAGCATATACATTGATGCTGGTGATTGAAATTTTGAGCATCATTAAATGCAAAATATGTCTTTCAATAAATCTTGCCAAGTGTTCCTTTTGCAATGTGCGAACTGTATTAGAATCTAAAAAAGCACGTATCACCTATGGTTTTATGAGCAAACAAGTTGGTTTTGAAAAGATTTACCAGTTCTAAATGTTTGCAACATTAGTTTCGGAACACCCTGTAGAATACTTTGAATTGAAACATTTTCTTTCAAGAGAATATACCTACGAATAGTTAACCGATTGTATATAATCGAGTATAATCAATTTGATATGAATTGACTTATAGGACATTGGAATCAGCAAGATAAAAATTTTTATTTCTGACAGTGACATTATAAGCTTATATCGTCATAGTTACGATATCTATAATGAGGGTCATAACTCCCTTGGGATATTAAGGTTCAAAAACTCCCTCTTACCTTTTACAGGTGAAAATGATACAAGAAATGCTTATAAACGTTTATATGTAATGAAAACTAAGACATATTTTCCTTATTCACGTCATTACAAATAATAAATGTACAATTTTCAAATGTTCGTTGAACTTGGTGATATCTCTTTTCTCATATATGGTCACCATCGATTTGAGCATTGACCATTTAGTCCATAACGAATTTGGGCTAAACGTTTCTGACTGCAACGAATAAATACAATTATTACCAAATCTACCAGAAAATACTTTACCAGTTCTTGAAAATATGCCAGAAAGACAGTTTCGTTGGCATCTTTTGACATAACATTTCTCTGTGTCAGCCACTTCAGATATAAGTTGTATTCTTTTTGATATAGGGCTTCACTTTTCGATGGAAGTAATGATTGTCTTGCTTTTTCCGCTTTTTTTATAACATCCTCCATTATATCAGAAAAAGATCGTCGATTTGTGGTAAAAAATAAACACGTTTTCAACGGAAAAACATTGATTGATAAAGAAAGTTTGCTTATAAACATGTAACATAGCGACAACCTAGCAACAACCAACAATGCTACAATCAACGCTACCTAATTCAAATATACCAGAAAGGTTATGAATTTAAACATTTATTGCGTTCTAAATATGGACATATTGTTATGAAAATCGGTCAAAAATAAAATTATCAATGTACCACGGGAATTATAGAGCCTTAATAACCTCTGGCAATTGCTGTCCCTCGGGCCAGAGGTCCTCGGGACGCAAACTTTGCCATCGGTAATTAAGGCCCTCATAATTCCCTCAATACATAAATAACTATCACTAATCTTTATTGTAAATGATTTTTGATATATGAACTTGTTCACTGATGTTGGTGGTTAGAGTTAGACATTTTTCTTATGCAGTTTATCGTGCATATCTATATTTCAGTAAAATATTTTTGTTGAATTGTGATCATATAGGCATAGTGGTTTCATAATTTTTTTTTAGTTTATGAATTATTTTGAGAATTTTGAAATAAAGTCAACAAACCTCACATTCCTTGAAATTTACCGAGAAATGTATCCCCGGTCCTTTCTCTCATTATAACGTGATTTCTTTCAGCAAATTCAATATGTTTTATTCATTAAACAAGATTATTCAGATTGGCTGATGTAGCAAAATATTCTCGAAAAAATTGGTAATTCTAGCATGACAGTAAATAGTTCATATCATTAAAATTGTTGTAGCTTTTTGCACATTTCGATATAAGATGTGAATGAGATATATCTCGAGTTCATAATTGTTCACAATACCAACATTTTTATAATTAAAATAACGTTGAAAGCAATCAATGAATAAGAAACTTCAAAGTATATATCTGAAAAATTGTAAATTTTCTACTTCTTCTCTTCTCATGTTTCAAAGTATTTAACATTACGATTTCATTATGATGATCACATAATAAATTCATTGAACTGAGGCTATAATTTTATAAATATCAATGACTTCACTATCCACATAATATATGCATACTAGCTTATTCAGTACCAATGGCTTGGCATGAGAATATGGTAATAATAGTCTATAACAACAATAAATTATTTTATTTATTACACATGCCTATGAAGTGTTGCATTCATAAATAGTTTGGCAATCTTTGATTAGACTTGAAATAGTTGTGATACATGGAATAGTTACTCGAATAGTAATGAATATATTTATAAAAATTCTGGTGATTCAGCGCTGTTTTTTTTTAAAAAGAAACGCATTGATATCGCCACTTATAGAGGAAGGATATCGGGAAAGGATATAGATTAGACATATTGGAATTTTTTTCCGACAACCGACCTGAAATACGTATCATTTCGCACTGTGAACTAGTAAGTACACAGAATAAGATAATTTGCACTAGCACTAGTGCGAAATGAAATATTCTTCTCCACGCTCTGCAATCGATTGGTGCGATAACTATACTCTGATTTTTGCTCATAGGTAGCTGTGACAATGACATAACTATAAACAAATTCATAACATTATAGTGTCAATGTGATTTACCAAGTAGATAGGTATCGAATCGTATAATTTGTTCAGTTTTCTTTGCTGCAATGTCATCCGACGATGAAATGGTAGATTCTACTCCCCCAAAAGTATGCAATTTAGGTTTTATAAAAGAAAACAATACTATTCCGTTAGTACTGAACAGTTGTTCAAATATTACCATCAATAAATATTTTTCCAATATTTCATAATTACAGACCAAAATGTACCCAAATATGTTTGTTAAATGTTCAACAAAATGTGTTCTCTTTGTGTGATAATAGGCAATTGAATTGGTTTCCTGTAAAAATGATTTGTAAGTAGGTAATACAGTCATGCGAAATTAAAATCAGACATACCTATGTTTTTCATGTAGGTCGTCGGAAAAGTATTAAACATCCAAGAAATACCTCTATGTAGGTGATGAGTTCCACAATTTCACCGCTCGATAGAAAAATTTATTTTGACGGGAAGGGAGGTTTAGCAGGTCTCGATAAAAGGATGGCCAAATATCTATAGGAAAGGAAGCCTGCTTTTCTGCGATGTTCTAAGGAGGTCAATGACTTCGGAAGTGTGTAGCAACAACAATAATCATATATACAGTGTTTGGGAGCTCAACCCCAAATGACATGTGAACAATACTCCTAGACATGTCGAATATATCTGCTTTGTAGATTATGAGAAGGTGTGAAGTAGTTCTTTGCACGGAACAGGAAACCGCGTTACAGTGAATCAGTGTTTGCAATGGACCCAACATGATCATCCCATGGTAGAATATTTTGTCGACGGTAATAAATCTATGGGTATTACCATAGATCTTATTGCTTACGCTAGATCCGGTATCCAAGTTATTTGTTTTGTAGGTCCGGGGGGTTGAAAGTACTAAACCATTGATTGGTCGTTTTAATTGTTGATCATACGAATGTCTTGTACCACGTGATCATAGTACCTACTTTCTTGCAGACCCCTCTGATACCAAACAAATACTACATGATGCCGGATGGGATGTCTATAATGTTACGAAATTTCAGATATTTTCGGTGATATGTCAAGTGATATATATATATATATAAGTATATAAGTATACAGTATACCTAATTTTCAATAAGCTCAACTTCGATTACCACTAATTTATTCAATCAAATGAAAAACTCAAAGTCGGTCGACCACACAATATAATAAAATAATGAACAAGTGGGTGTAACTATAGTTTCGGCTCAACAGCCATCATCAGACACAGTAAGTAATCTGTAATAGGAGAAATAATACTAAATAACAAAATGGTGTGTCTAAATACTTCTAATAATACTAAATACAATCAAATTCAAAGGAAAAGGTATAAACCATATCAATGCCAAAATCGGATATCGGAAATTAATCATACATCAAAAATACATTTTGTTTAAATTTGCTTAGCCACCAAAAGAAACTAAATATCAAAATCAAAGGAGAGTTGAAGAACATCATCCTCCACTGATGGTAGTCAGTATTCAACTAAGAAGAATTAAAATTAAATGGTTACGGTTGAAATTTGACAAATGACTTGTGGAAGTACAGTTGACATAGAACAATGAATTTTTATGTCTATGAAATTTATATAATAAAAGTTGTATGAAATTTTGGTGAGAAATAGTGAGTTGAGGTGGAAGATTCAGCAAAAATTCAATTCAATAAAGTTGGATGAGAATGAAATTCTATAACAAGAAACCTTGAAGCTTATAGAAGAGAAAAAATTTTTGTTTGTGAGAAGAAGAAAATCGAAGGTTAAGATTGAACATTTATATACGAGTTCAGAGACGTATTAAGGAAAATTTGAAATAAGGAAAAAAATTGAATTAAGAAAATTGTAGGGTACGAAAAATATGATTACGTTCAAAATTGGTCTGATCATTTAAGCAATTCACTCTTGGGTTATTAATACATTTTTGAATTTCAAGAATTTCTAAGAGGTTCAATCTATGTCCTTTGTTGCAGAAGTGTAGTATTTCAATGTTCGAATTAACGTTAAAAGAATGGTTGGAATCAATAATATGGTTGGCAAAGGAAGAAGTTGTATTGGAATTGTTTGTAATGACAAATTTGTTAATCAATCTCTTATGTTCCAAGGCTCTAGTTTCAAAACACCTACCTGTCTGACCAATATATGAAGAATTACAATCGTTACAATTGAGTTTATAAACTCCTGATTTCTTGTCTGAAGAAACTTTATCTTTAGAGTTGACTAGTAAATGTTTAATATTAGTATTTGTTTTAAAAGAAATATTGAAACTGTAGTCTCTGAAAATTTTGGACAATAAAAAGGAATAGTGACCAAAAAAATGGATAGACTTGTAAACCGTAGGAGCAGGATCTTGATTTGTAGTGACATTAAAGGATAATCTGAATTTTGTATAGAATTTGAAATAGAGTTTCATGATGAAATCTAACGGATAACCATTGTTGATTGCAATTTGCTTGACTATATTAATTTCTTTGTTGAATGATGAATCTGAAAGGGGAAGTGAAAAAACTCTATGAAATAGGCTGTTAAAAGCTGCTAACTTATGAGATTGGGGGAGGTTAGAGTTAAATGGAATAATAGTGTCTGTGGTAGTGGGTTTTCTATAAATTTCAAATTCAAATCTTGATGAAAAGGGGTTTTTAATGATAAGTAAGTCTAGAAATGGTAATGAGTTATTGGTTTCAAGTTCCATAGTGAAATTAATGTTTGGATGTAAAGAATTAATATAGTCAAGAAATTGTTGGACATCAGATAGATCACCATTGAAAAGGAGTAAACAATCATTTACATATCTGTGATAGAAAACAAGTTTGCAGTTATATAACGGGTTTGTAAGAAATTGTTTTTCAAGGTTATTCATAAAAATTTCAGCTAATAGAGGTGACAAATTGCTACCCATAGCAAGGCCAGAAATTTGTCTATAAAATTTGTTGTTGAATTGGAAAAAATTTTGATTGAGAGCAAGTGACAATAAAGAACAGATATTAAACACATGATATGTTAAAATGTTGTTTTGAAATAATAAATCCCTAATCAATGAAATGCAATCATCTGGAGGAATACTGGGAAATAAGTTGGTAACGTCAAAAGAGACAAGAACTGAATTTTTGGGGATATTAATGTTTTTGATTTTATTTGCAAGGTCATTAGAATTTTTGACGGAGTAACAGTTATCAAAGGAAGTGAGGTCTCTTAAAAGAGAATTGAGAAAAGGAGCAAGTTTGCAACAGGGAGTATTAATGAAAGAAACAACTGGCCATATAGGAACATTAATCTTATGAATTTTAGGCAGACCATATAATAATGGGGTAGCTGGACACATTGGAAATAATTGATAAACAGATTTGTCAAAATGTTCAAAAGTGGGAGAGAAAATTTTTAATTCTTTTTTTAAATTATTGAAATAACTCTTAGTAGGATCTAAACTAATTAAACTGAAAGAACTGGAATCAAGAAAATTCTCAACCTTAGAAATATAATCTTTCTTGTCAAATTTATGATTGGAAAAAATAGAGTTAATAGCTGTAGCTACCTGAGCTCTAAGTAAAGGTTTATTATCAATGTTAGAATAAGTAATAATTTGTTCTGCATCTACTGCTAAAGTTTCAAGGTTCTTTTTTATATTAGAGTTATGAATATTAAAATTAAGGCCTTTGGATAAAAGGTCTGTTTCAGTTGATGTGAAATTTATGGAGCTTTGATTGAGAAATCTAGGATGAAACTTATGTTCAGAAAATTTTTGTGAAGTAGAATGAGATTTGTTGAATTTGAATCTGAGGTTATGGAGTTTATTGTTTAAATTATTGAAAATGAATTTACCTGAATCCTCCACCCAATCACGTATCTCACTGTCAACTATATTGAATTCAATGGAAGAAATTTTGGAATTGAGAACAAAATATAAGAATTTTAACTTAATATTAGTATAGTTGAGATCACAGTAGTGGTGCTTTATAACTATACTAATTTATTCTTTCTCCCAACCATTTATATATGGTTACTGAATAGTATTTAATGTATTCGTCATATTTGTGACGTCACGTTGAATTAATGTTATCGTTTAATTTAAACATATCTTGACAATGGTAAATTTGAATTTCAATTGGAGTCATAATATGGGTAGTGATTAAATCGTAATTAATCAAGACGAATGGTTGAAAAAAGTGGTGTTTTTGTAACAACTCTTGTGTTTGATATGGGCGGGTAGGGCAGCATGGGCGTGCATTATCCATCCTACTAAACTCAGTGATAAGCGACAGTATTTTTCACATTGTGGAAGAAATATTAACTTGCTGTACAACGGTCCATAAAGGGTGGTTCAAGTGAGGTTTCAAGTCTATCATTTGTTTATTATAGATCTTAAAGGTTCATGCTCATACGAATTTCGCAAAATTCATGCGAATAAAATGGCCGCTGAAAAGAAATATCGCAATAAAGTTAAAATATTTGAATATTTTTGAGGATTTTTTCATATTATCGTGATATAATGATACCACAGAATGCATAAATCAATATTGTTGTATAGTAGGAATATCAATTTAATATTTATAATTTTCTGATTCGCATAAATTTTGCGAAATTCGTATGAGCATGAACCAGCCTCTATAGATGGGTAATCCATGGTCAGATCAAAAATGTACGATTCCTTATATTGACTCAAATATTCAAGAATTAAATTATACTGCAATTAAAGATATGCATTTTATGATTCGCTAAAAATACAGAGTGAATATTACGTCTTCCTACTTCATAACGGGGAAAATCTCGGAAAAATTATTGGCTCCATTATTGGTAGAGGTGAAAAAACCTCTCTCATTACAGAGATGATAGGGGATATAATCAGTCACGTGTATCTATTTTTAATATAAGAGGTCCAACCTCTTGAATAGCCGATTTATTTTGAGTTGAACGAGTCGAATGAAGCTTAGTTTCCAAATACTTTATGATAGTGGCTCCATTTCAGTATTTCTGATGTGAAGTTAAATTTTTGCGCTTATCATTCTATCGTTTATGACACCATATATATGAACCATATATTTTGCATTGATTCTCATAAGTACTTTCTGTTTTCTTGTGTTCACCATTTACAGTTTCATGAACTTACGTATAAAAAGGACTCAACTCTCCATATAAAATTGAAATTTTATTCTTTTTGTTCTTGAAGCCTTAAATAAATACATGCGTAATTCAAAATCACGCTCGTTTTAAGTAGGTATCTCTAAATTTTCGGTGAAACGACTCGAATCTATTATTGTGTAAAATTCTTATGGCATCCAAATATATGATTTTATAGTTTTTTCCATGATCTATTATATTCAATATTATTCATACCGAGATTTATTCCTATACCTACATATTTCGGCAAAGTCAGCTCCTTCATTCTACTATACCTACTTATATTACAACTACAGTTTTATAATTTTACTTTATTACTTTATTATTTTAATTTCCATGACATTTCATTGAATACTTTCCAGCCAAAAGCCACTCGAATGATAATTATTTTAGGAATGTTAGTTTAGAAAATAATTGTTTAAAATTGAAATGCAAGAAATTGATGGGCACTTTGATTCGATTTTTTTTATAAAGGCATTTCCTGGAATGCCCTCCGGTATGTGCAGGAAATTGATAAAACGAATTTTGCTACAGATAATTAAACATTGCTTCAAAGTATGAAAAATTATGTTGAATTTTTTTGATTTCGAAGTATTCAATGATTATGGAATTTTAATTAGCCTTAGATTATGAAATTGCTAAATAAATCAAGGTTGTCCAAATTGTTTCAAATTGTAGGAGGCATAAAACCAAAAATTTAACAAAATATATCGAATTATTGAAAAAAAGGTCATTTTGCACTGTTTTCAAACAGAAAACTGTTCCATCAACTCTAAGTTACGATGTTTAACGGTGATACTGTGTCAATTCTTGAATTCCAAAATCATCATTTGAAATCCAAGAAGTACATTTTCTCAAGCAGCTTTGAAACATTGCCACAATTGACATGATTTGTAGATAATTCACGATGTTTTCTGAATAAATGAATGTTTACTCAGAAGTAACAACAGCATATCTTTCTGATATACATTAATATTTCAGATAGCGTTGATAATTATTTCTGAGTAGGTATATGGGACCCCGAAAAATAATCCTTATATTTATGCTGATATGGCAACGTTATAGATAGGTTATGTGCTCTTCCAACTTTTTTATTATTATGGTGAGGCAATATTATTCATGTGTATGAACAAATATTTGATAAAGGATTTTTCGGCCTCGAGTTGTACATTCGAACCAGCATTACATTACATTACGATCTTTTCACCCACTTCCAACAACAATGTGAACGTTATGAAAAAATCAGTATGCTGATTGAAGATTTTATTCGATACTTCATCCAACCTTCGTTTGAAAAGGTACTTATGCAGAATGTATGATTTTGTGCTGGCAAATACAAACAATCACAAACCTGATTACGAAATAAAAACACTCGTTTTGATCTGATCCATAATGGCAATAACTAGAATGCCTGTGTGGTAGTCAATCCCACTACGTTATGAATATTTACTATTTATCACATTGACTGATTCATAAATTTTCATGCAGTCCTACAAGAGAACATGTTTATGTCTAGTTGAACCAAATATTTCTTCTGGGTATTTTATTTTATTTATAATATCAATGAGATGATTTCATAATTTTCTGGAATATTCTTTCAAAAAAATTTCACGAATTGTTGATGCCATAGGAAGACCCTCTTGTGGTTCTCATATACAGGGTGTCCCACAACGAAGTCCCGCGATCGATTTCTAGAAAAGTAATAATGGAACATTTTAAAAATTTGTCAGTTCACTAGAAAAGATAAGCGCGTAATTTAGCAGAAATATGGCAAAGATGGTGACACCTCCTGTTATACCGGAAGTTGATGTCAACTTGCTGATTTCAAATGGTAAATCCTTATATAGATCGATAAAATCAGCTCTGCAGGGAGAATCCAAAAATATAATAAAATACAGGGTGTTCCGTTTGAAATAAGCAAGTTGGCATCAACTTCCGGTGTAACCGAAAGTGCCACTATCTTGAAAATATTGTTGCCAAATTGCCCTTATCGCTTTTAGTGAGGCGCCACATTTTTCAATTATTCATGGTCTAGTTACCGAGAAACCGATCGCGGCAGATGTGTGTATGTGAATGATTCTCTTGTCTATTGAAATTCGAAAAATTGTGTTGAAGGTGTATTTAGATGAGTGAATCATGATTTCTCCAGCACAATATTATACAAACTGCTTTGTCATTTCATAAAATTGAACAAAAAATACTAAATTACGAGGAACGAACAACTTTATTTTTATATTTTATATTCAAATAATTCCTGCAAGATAAGGAGTAGAATCACACGCTAAGGTGTTCCTTATGAACCGCCAGAAAATGCTTTGTAGTACAGCTAAGAAATGAATACCATCTTCGCGTAAATTCCAATATTCTATACCAGAGTCTCCCATCAGCGAAAACGAAACAAGTAAATTTGAAGGCATTTATTCTTATAAATTCAAAAATAGGTTTAACACCTGAAAAAAATTTTTGACAACATTTTCTTGTTGGCATCTGATTCAAAAGTTTTGGATATGAAAAATTCAGGATTTGCCCAAAATAATCATGAAAAATAAACAACCTCTTCAATATTTTCGTATTCTCCAACTTAAATGTAGTAAATATCTATTTCACTCTACATCGCAGTTCATGATTGAATTATTGAAGAAAAACAAGGCTGAAATAAAATGAAATTCCATAATGTATTTTCGAATCAAGAAAAACAAATCTGGCGATTTTTGTTATTTATAAGGTGAAAATCAACGAAGTTGATATTTGTTTCTCAGCTTTACGATATTCATAACTTTGATATGAAAGTAATGTTTTTTATGCATTTGAGACAGAATCGAAGTTAGTTGAAGGAATTTTCTGATACGGAGAAATTAGATATCCGTAAAAATATTTCGTGAAATGGAAAAATTGAGTATTATTTTTCAATATTGTATTTGAAATGAAATCAATATAGATGCAATATTCGAAACACTAAGAACGGTGTAATGTAAAGATAACCAGATATATCAACCTAATCAAAACTTCAGTGTATCTGAATAGTTGTTTGTCCCACGTAAAATTATTAGTCAAAGAATTTTACCTTCAAAAATATTGCTATCCAGACGAATATAACTATTTTTATATATCTACATCAAGATTTTGTGTAACTGTATTTGGAGGTGCAACATTTCACATTATTCATCAAACAGGCCTATAAATTATCAACACTGATGAAACGATTGAAAATATGTGAAAATTAAAATTTTGCATTGATAACTAACCTTATTAAAAATATACTGATAATTTTGAATAATGTTGCGAGTGGTTGTGAAAATATTATATACTGATATCAACTCATTCAACAATATTTTCGAAGATAATTTATCTGTCAAGTAATAAAGATAATAAAATATGCAGCAGGGACAACAACGCTTCACATTCAGCTAACATTTCGAAGCAATTTCTTTCGCGCATCAATTCTAGTATTGTTCTCCCTTGCCAAAACAAAAAAAAAACATAATTACCGTGTAGTGCGACTTTCGTAAACCAAAAAGTTAAAAAAAAATCAAGCACAGTGCCAAATACACGACATGCCAAAATAATCTGATACCAACGAAAACAACGAAATCGACATCCAAAACAATTCGAAAAGAGTACCGTCGTCCAAAATCGCGCGCTCCGTCCGCTCTCCCAGTAGATCAAGCTGGCCGTGACAACGCGAAGAACCGACTGTCCCGTCCCGACTGTGAACAATATCGCATCGGCAGGAGCGCGTTTCGCGTACGTACTGGATGCACACCGAGATCGGCGGGCGGCCAATCAGTTCGCGCCCGCGAGCCACAGGTTAGATCAGCCGATGCGTTCGGCGATTTAAATTTCTGGCGGAGGTGCCGGTATTTCAAGGAAATTTCAATATGGAGCCTCCGCCTTCTCCTTCACAAATAGTGACAGATTTTTCGAATACTGTAGGCATTTGACCATCTCCAAGGAAAGTTGAGGTTGAGCGGACTATTATCATTATTATTATCATCTCATGAAGAAAGCATCTCAGCGTGTGTCTGTGGTGGGGTTAATATCAGTCCGCTGGGGACTTTCCAGTTTTTACAGAGTGTTGAGTCGAAGTTTACAGAATATATTTACTATTTAAGAGTCTATATGTATATCAATTTATTTTATACTTGTGTTTGTGTACCTACGTAGGTATTTTATATATTTGATACCTGTATATGTGAATATTTATACGTATTTTAACTAATTTAGCATAATTAAAGTTGATTAAATTTGTATACAATGGGAGATGAAGAACTTCAAACCTAATTCAGATAAAATTGTTGGTTAAAAATTCGTGTCAGACTCTAATATTGAAAATATAGTACCTATATGCTTCATTTATTCTATAGTGTTGATTTTTATGTCATACCTATTGTCAAATTATGCGATGTTTTCGGCTTCAGGTAACGAATAGACCAACCTTCCTGATATGAATGTGTTTGGTAGAACAAGAAAATGTTTTTAGATAGTAAATTCTGAGAACGATTTCCATTAGCTGGTTATACATATTGGAAATGAGCTTTTCATTGTTGGCAATGAAAAATATTGGATTTCCAACAAGAATCTGAATCAGAAATGCTTTGTTGTCAGATAATATAGTAGTAGAAATATTCAATTATTCTTTGGGACATCACAAACATGTACGAACAATATTCGAGGAGTGTGTTTAGAGATTATCTAACATTGAAATATATTTTTCCTCCTACCCCTATAGAGAGTACACACTTTCCTCCCTCAAATCAGGGAGGAAACTCATACTTTTCCTCCCCCTCATTTCAAGTAAGTTGCAAACGATGAAACTTGTGAATTCGTTATATTCATATTGTTTCAATAATTTCTAGAACATCCTGTATATCCTGTTTTTTGGTAAAAATCAAACATTAATGTTACTTCAACGTAGTTCTTCAATACAAATTTCAACTTCAGGAATCTTAGATATACGTTTTTTTAGTTCAGAATTCCAAAGGTCCCGGGTTCAGCTCCTGGCAATTGCAACTTTTTTTTTTTTTCAAGAACGTTATTTTACTTTTTTCTTGTTAGTGATTTGAATTATTGGACATTTAGATAGCTTATACATTTCGGATTGCTATTGAGTGATTGATCATTTTTTTTCTAAGAGCTGCGCTTGTAGAAAAAGGTTTATTTAGTGGGTAGGAGGAAATAGCTATTTGTTACATATTTTCATTTTCATTGAAATACTTTCTAGATTTGTGGTTTTGTGACTAGGAACACGAGTGATCAGAGTTGCTGGTATCATAATCATGGTTTGGTGAATTTGACTGAAATTGCAAAACAATTTAAAAAACAAGATTTCATCAAACTATAGATGAAAAAACAGTTTTTTTGCAAACAATGTATTGCACTCATCTGTGATAGTGACAAACATACACGTTCAAATTGACGCCATATTTAGTAAATTTTCTGTGAAATTATATTACACAATTTAATATATTATATTATTCCCAGAGATATCTTCAACATTTTATATTTGTTCAAGAAATTACCTACTAGATTAGTATCCTTTTAATATAAACTGAATTACAAAAAAATATTGTGTCACATAATTATTCAATATTATTGCCACATAAATAACACATTTTTCGGTTTTTGCATGAAAGTAAAGGAAATTATTATGCAACTCGTGCAAAAAGTTTATATTGAACGCGCTAAGTGTATTGAAACAATTTCAAGTCATCACGTGGACTTAGGTAGGTAGGTACTCAAGTACTTTCTGCTCTTGTTGTATAAATGACTATTATATTATGTATCATAACTAACAATATGAGTTGGGTCCATATATATATCATGTCATGACATATCTTAACACAAGCGTATTTCACCGAAATATATTTCTTCATGATGGAAATATCAAGAAACTATAGGTAGTTCATAAAATCAGTTGCATATTTTTCCAAAATATATTTCACCATAAAGTGAATCGTAGAAAATATAATTCACCATAACGTGGGCAATTCATGAAACAAATCAAATTCAAAACTTATATTTTGAAGCAAACGATTTAGAATGTTGTCGGGAAAACATAAATTATCTTCGAGTTGAATACATTTTTTTGCCATATGAATTCATAATTGAAACAATTGTATTATTTTCAGTAATTGAAAGTTCATCTGTAGGAAGAATATTGAATTATTTTTGAATGATTACTCCATAAGCATTATATTATTATGCTATTAATATACCGAAGTGAAAATTGATGTTTAGCGTATGTTTGGAACCAGTGACATCATTCATATAAACATGATTCATATTCATGATGTTTAATGCTAATATTGGCATTAACTAGGTATTTAACGATTTATCTCGAATGACCTATAAAGAGGTACATAAAATCGTTTGAGGAAGGTTAGGTACAGTTCGCTTCTACAGATAATTTTACAGAGTGTATCGTGATGGAATGATATAGTCCATGAACTACCCATTTCATCATTGATACATCCTCTGAGTTTCGATGACCAACTATACGATATCCCGAGGCGATAGACTAATCGATTGGAATTCTTCAATCTCGATCAAATCTGCTCGGGAACTCTACATATTTATGGATTTCCACATTATAAAAATGAAAGAAATATGGATTATGTCCTCTTCACGACACACTCAACACAAACGAATGGATGCACGTTCTAGTCTAGATGTGGATGTAGATATGTGAACGCACGACACGTAACTTTTAGGTTTATTACTTTTTGATAAATCGAGGAATACACATCGAAATTGCGTCAGATCGATACCGCGGTCATATCGATTTCAGGGCTTTTTAGGCAAAATATTTGAGGATGTTATTGCATTAATGAGACAGGTCTTAAATAGGAACCATATCAGAGGCAACAAACTTGATCTAAATAGAAATCAATTGAAATAATAAGTTTCATAAGACGCTATTTTATCGCACGCGTTGTTCGACGCGTACGACGAGCAAAGCGAAGAATTATCCAAGGGAACAAGTGCGACAACGTGTCTTATGAAACGTGTGTCATATACAATTTTATCTATTTTGCATCAATTTGAAGTCTTCTATTGGAAAAAATATATAATATCGATAAATAACAAGAACATCTTCGATTGGTTACAATGATGACATTGAAATATTCAGAATCTGGCGAACAAGCGTACAGCCCAGTTTACTGTTGAGCGATTTTGATTTTCGCGATACCCTCGATGAAAAATGCAATGTTTTTATTGTTGTTATTTGCCAATTTACCAATGAAAACATTGAGTTTTCACTGATAGTATCACCAAATATCACCAAATCCAAAATCGCTCAGAAGTAAGCAGGGCCTAACTCTTCTGACTTTCATTCGACAGTTCGATTGTATCAACCTCCGAATAATAAAAAATGCGTATCGAAACAGATACTATTTCGATACGCATTTGCGTATCATAATGACTTCATTTTAGAACCAAAATAGAAAATATATATTTTAAATGTAATATTCACCCAAAACCCATGAATCAGGAAATTCATCCTAATATCTGTCACCTGATCAGAATGAAAGAATGTGAATTATTTTTATGAATTCATCTGATGATAACCCTGTCTCGATAGTATGGTCATCCCAATAAGTGAATACATATACCGATAACCATGTTTCTTCATAAGCAATATTTTTCATTTACTTGAGAAGCAAAAGCGTATGCAGAAGCATAAGCACTTGGATTAGGTATATTTCATATTCTATTTATTGATATGACGATCTTATTTGATATGGAAGGTATAGATATAGATATCTGTGTGTTTGGAAATGAAAAATAAGGGTGAAATATTATTCAAACAAAAGCTTTTTTTGACACAATCGAAGGCTTGCTTGTATGAAAGGTTGTTCACTGAAAATTCTCAATCTGCGACCCTGAAAACTACTTATTTTCAATAGGATCGGACCAAAAGCTTTTTTTGACACAATATAAGGCTTGCTTGTATGAAAGGTTGTTCACTGAAAATTCTCAATCTGCGACCCTGAAAACTACTTATTTTCAATAGGATCGGACCATAATTACGAAATTTATCCGCCATTTTGGAGCCGCCACCGCGAGTTCATTAATTTTGGGCAATAAATTTATGATCTCCGATTCAGATCTTAACTGGTCTATTTGGACCACGTCCGCCATTTTGAAACCGTCAATTTGATTTTTCCCATAAAAAATCTCATAATGCATTGTGACCACGAAATTATGAACATCTACCAAATTCCAGCCCAATCAGATGTCCGCAAATGGTCGAAAAACTGACTAAAAATGTCAAACCAGAATGACATATGAACGAAGCAAGTTATAGTACCTCCATTCACAGGTTCTGAATTTTCAGAATTCTTTTATTTCAAAACATTTCAGTAGGTTCTTTCAAGAGTATATTTTGCTAACGAGATGATCTTTGTGAATACACAATATATTGTGAGTATATCATCAGAAATCTCCAATAAGTACCGCAATTTAAAGAATATTGTTCCAGAATAAATAAAAATACTTTGTCAGAGCATTTCTAATGGAATAAATTTATTATCTTCGAATACTAAATCGTTTTCAACGTTATTTAATTGATCGACTACAATTAGTTTAATTTTGTGAAGGTCATAACTCTGTTGAACACATCAAATTAGTATTATTATGGGATTCGGCTGCTGAAATAAAAATCTAATTTAAGTTGATGTCACCGAAAATATATGGGCCGATGCTCTCATCTTAGTCCATGCAGGTCAGACTATAGTTTCATATAGTTTAATTAATCGGAATAAATAGGGGACAAACATCAATTAGTTTAAACTCTGTGCATACGTCTGTAGAGTTTGGCATTCATTACAATGTATAGTGATGATGTCACTGTTGAGAAAAAATGAGGATTTATTGTCATCTCGATCGATCCAATTTCCAACGGGTGGTCAAATGAATTGATTTTATAGTTTCGAAATAAACAATATACATTTTTCAGCACTTGATGGTCAGATTGCTGGGAAGGTCTGTAAGGATTTGCTTGTTCGACAAAAGTATCAATTTCAGCCTAGTAGTAAATAAGCTTCTCTGGAAATATCTCATAAAATAATCCCAAACTAGACCGCTTTTCATATGATTCACATTCATAAAGCTATAATTACTTTTTTTATTACCACAGACAGAATTCTGCTGAACGAATGAGTTAATAACTGATAAATGATAGTTAAACATTACTATGTATTACACATTTCTGATTCAAGATACTTTTATTCAACATATATTTCTGTTATCAAAATCCCACTTCATATTATAATATGATTAATATTGTTCCGAATATCCTTAAATTTTGAAGTGAAAGGTAACGAGGAAGCATATTTAATAAATGTTTTTAGAGTGAAAGTACTGGAGGTTCAACATTTCATACTTAGCAACTGAATGGATATAGTTACTTCAAAGGTAGCCCTAGAAAAAGTCAATAAAAATGTGCTGGCCAACTGCTCCATGTTGTACAGATCGAGCCCATATGAAGAAAATACATAATATTTATTATTTGTAGCTGTTGACAAATACGGTTTATTAAATTTTCAAGTGTAGATTCAATATCGATATCAGAAATGCTGAATTGAATATAATAATATGTAGGAATGTCAGTTTCTTGTTGAACATAATGAATACTATGATGTTTATTCTTAATGACGATCACAACATATCAACGCAATGCTATAATTTCAGGTACCTAATTTTTAAGACCTAGGGTTTAAAAAATTAACTCCATCTCCTAGGCACTGAAAGTGCCTAGAAACATACATTTCAATAATTTTGTTGCGACAGTAAGAGAAAACGTCAACTTCTAGAGCTTCTAGAGAGAGATTTCAGAACAAAAATGGACGACTTTTGAGTTGGTTGCCGAAAAAGGTCGTATTTGGATAGGATTGACAGAAAAAATAATATATCAGGTAACGATCGTGTAATGACGGTTATTTACATGACCTCGAGGTAAGTTACGACACGAGCCGATAAATCTTGAGCGAACCACAATCGATCATCGTGGTGCTCATGACCTATATACGTTATCAATTGAGCCACCTGCCACGAATACAGTTGTGATTGGAAAACCACTTTATTGTTATTCAAAAGAAAATATAGTGGATTCTGTAACTAGGCTGGAATTGAAAAAAAATCGATACGAATATCGAATTATTCATTCTAAACGAGTAACAGACTATATTTTCTCCACGACCAGAAATTATGAACAATAGCATTAAATATCTGAACTCGAGTGAAAATAATTATGACGGCGCCGCCATTTAAATGCGGAACACGACTGATCGTCAAGCGGCATACGAATGCAGTACGAGTTTAGTGTAGAGCATGAAATATGTATTCTTTTCAATGCATATGTCAGCAGAAATTCCATACTTCTAAATAAATGCAAAACAAATTGAGAAAGGTTACATTATATTATCAAAAATTATTTCGGAATTAATACATTCAGTACTGGTCGTGGAGAAAAAATAATTCTACCATATTTTATATAATATTCGTAACAGAAACATTGTTAGAAATATTAGTTTATACCAGTGGGTACCACGTCAACTTATAAGCAGTATTTGACATTTCATAATTTTTAGATGCGTTATCAGAAAGACAATAGACCGAGTCAAGATAAATATAATGATTAGATTAGACATGAGCTTATGGCATGTAGCCTTTTGCTTTCTTACCGTGACTTTTCACCAGGCTATTGTGAATGACGTAGTAATTATCAAAAATTCCTTTTCTATCTCTCCTGCAAATGCTGTCTATCAAATTCTTCATATATCTATCTTTATAGAAGCTGCTAGTTGTTCTTAGAATTCGTTAATTTATTCTTCTTGGTTAAATTCAATTTCCGTTGTTGATATTATCAAAAACTTGACCAATATAGGAACTGCCAATTATAGGAACGAAGGAAAGTTAGACAAGTTAGAAACTCACATGCTCATCTATTTTTTTTATCAGAAGTTTCGTTATCTACCAACAATGGTTGGAAAAATATAATTCTCACTAATTATAGCTAATTCATTTCAATACTTCAAATCGACAATCATATCTTCACCCATGAATCCATGGTGCATAATAATGTTGTGACCATGAACAAAATCGTATACTTTCATCTTTTATCTTGGACAAAGGAACTACACATCATCAATGAGCTTTTTTCTCTTGAATGGGGTCAGATGGTTTAGTACGTTTGGTTCAGCCATTTACACGTTTCCGTAGAATCTTTACAGTGATGCATTGTTTTCGTATAGTAATATTAGCAGATTATGAGTTTGCTAAACCTCTAGATTATGCACTAATTTGTTGATGTTTCATTCAAAATTATAATACAGTGTATATAGTTTCGATATTTTTCCCCATTCCTAGGGGTTAAGATTAGAGTTGTAGATACATGTATCATTTCCTGGACACTCTCATACAAATTTGGCATCGAATCGACCCATAACCATATATTTTTTCCTGATAAAGATTTCATACTTCGTTTTCACCGGAATTATGAATACTTTAAAAGTTAATGGAACAATTGTAGAAGTGGGTGTATACTTTTCTGTAGCTGCTATGCAAAACTAGGACGATTTCTTAGCAATACTTTTCCAAATTGATACGGGTTTTCCTTTCGGATTCAATAGACATTCTGCTTCGATAAACGAGAGTAGTTTCTTGTTCAAATTGACAAAATGATACCAATTATTTTCTTCAGCTTCACAAAATCATTAGAAGTATTAGTTATAAGGATATATATATGCCCTGATAAGATTGTTCTGTAACGCTTCTAGAAGGATCTGAAAAAGGTTTTCAGGCATGGGAACTCTTTATAGAAGAAATAAATCCGTGGACTAAACTAGCAATGGGCAATTTCTCACTTCTTTTACATTAATTATTTAAAAAAAAATATCGATATAGTTACAGAAAAGATGGCACAGGAGGAAGTATCTCAATAATTTTCATACAGAAATTGATGAAATTAAAAAAGTAGTTTCTCATGGAAGTACCACGTATTTTATCATATTTGGAAATTTGCCTGAATTTCAGTTTGGTTCTTGAAATTATTCCATAACTATCTCAGACGGCTTATCAGAAGACTATTTCATTAGTTTCATGAATTACTATTCATCTATCCTCATTAGCCTTCATAATCTGAAGCAAATGACTCTAGATTATTATTTATTAATTTAAGAATGGAAAACATATATTTTGATTGAATGAAGTTGCAGAGTTGGTTATTAACTTTTGATATTTCGAAAACATTTAATATTAATTTCACAATTAGAATATCTTTCCGACTCACGAGATTTAAACACATTTCATGTATAAAGGGTATTGTCACCAATTGTGATATTTATGGAGGAATAACGAATCAAACATGATTTTTCACCTTGTTTTTATACTCTCACCTAATCTATCTGATATCCACTTACGTAAAAAAATTTGGGAAAATTGATATGAAACAATTTTAGACCATAATAATATAATTAGAAACGATGATGTAGGTTATGTAATCAAAGATATTGAACCGAATTTCTCAACAAGAATTTTATAATATATTGAAGAATGTGTTTAATATCACTCAATACAGAAACGTTTACGAAAATATACAACTGATAGTGTAATAATCCCATTAAAATGTCCGATCTGCTCCTTGCAATGAAATGAAAAGTTCCACTGATTCTGATAGTAGTTTGGAAAGGAGCCAGAAATAATTCATCAAGAGAACAATAAATGAAACAATGAGATACAGCTGGGTGAAATATGTTCCACTGTTTATTTATATAGCGAAACCAAAAAGATTTTCGCTAAATATTCCGATGGATGTGCGATGAAACAGGCGCCAGGCGACAGACGGGAGAATAAATAGAGATTTCAATAGAGTGGAATCATCTTCTCTTGAAATAAAGATAAAATAGATCACCAAAAACATCAGCATGTTTATTAGGTAATAATTATTTACCCATCAAATTCGATGATTATTTGGCATAATAAATAGAACATTATGTAATCTAGAAAGGATTCTGTCGACTCTGGAAAATATAGCATTGGAAGAATATTTCGTAGTCTAATCCGAAACAGAAACTAAAAAGATTTCCTCATGTGCTACAATAGTTGTTCAATGGAAAAAAGTCGAAAAATAAACATTCATAGATATTTTCATCTCTTCTAAAATTTCTAATGATTGGAAATGGCCATCAGAGTCATGCAATTTGACATCATGTGACTCTTACTTGTGGGATATTGAAATAAAGGAACCACAAGGACAAATACACAGCACATACAATACACCAGCTCACGCTAGCTAACACCATCTGGTGTCCCCTGAGGTCGTTTTAGTGTCAGTAAACACCGGCATATTATTCACCACTGTAGGTGTTATGTGACCTTTCCCATAGGTGTTTTTAATAATCGAACCCAGTGTTCAGCAGAATGAACATTTTGGTGGTGTTCTTTATGCATTTCCAAAAGTGCGATTTGACACTACAGTGGTGTGATGCCAATTCTGTGATTTTCTTGATGCTCAATCCTACCTCAACGAAATTCTCTTCGGTGCGTTTACACACTGAGCAGGTACATGCGAATACTTTTCTGGTGGGAAGAAACACCACATCTAGAGTATTTTTATAACGTTGGATTATTGAAATATAATTTATAAACTAGAGACAATTCGCTTGATGTGGCATCATCAGTGGCACTAGCGCCTAGGCGAATTGCTTGAATTGCTACTGATCTATATCAATATATCCTGCCCAACATTGAAATCAAGTATGGTAGGAAGTGACACCTATTGGCACAAATTCTATGGTTCTGAGATCGAACACATGAGCGCATGAAATTCATACGTGCGCTTACTAATATTTTTATTGATTGATATCAAATCTGGTGTTCTCATAACGCAATGCTCAAAAAATGATTATTGCCACCAGATTAGATGATTCATACACCGCCTCGATTCCATCGTGATATGACACGGTGTATCTTGGTGTTAATAATTTAATATAATATGTGTTCTTTATGCGTTAACGTCAATGATAACACCATTGAAAATATCACATTTCAACCATTAGGTGTTTCTTATGATTTTATGTTTCAGAATCATTCTACTTCACCATATTTGTGTTATTTCTCACTATTAAAATAAAAATTGACACAACTGAATAATAAATTGTGAAATGTATAATAAAAAGGGCAAAACTTGGATATTTAGGTGTTGAGTTTGCTCTGAAATCCATTTGATTGAAATTACACCTAGGTTTTTGTTACTGTGTAAAAGGAAATATAGTGGAGATGCTGCAAGGGGCCATGAAGAACCTGATTGAAAGGACAATTGGGAAGAATTATTTTTCATTTTTTCATTATTCCAAAGTTTATTTTACTAATTTCACTTATATCTACTGTGTTCATTTTATCACAACAATAATAAACGATAGCTATCGAGTTAATACATTATTCATTGGCCACTTTGTACAATTAGTAGAAACATTAATATTATAACGCTACAGCTATGAAGTGATTGGTAACAACACTTCTCATCGCACTAACACCGAATCTGATTATTTTATTTAAATTTAATTTGTTTAGTCTCAATGGAATGAGCTCAACCCGTTAAAATTAGATTCTGGTAGCTCTGGATTCCTTCCAATAATTGATGGAAATGATGACCCCAATTTAAAGATTCATCTACTTATTTGTTCCAATTTGTTTGGGGAATGACATAACAGACATATAACATATGCCTATAAAATTTGTTTCATATTCTATAAATTATCTAATTCTAAATTGGACAATTTTTTTAACGGGGAGGGTCAAAAATGCACTAAAATTGATAACGGTTCAAGATATCGATGTGCGGTTTTCGGCATTCGAAAACGGAGCTCGTAACCTGTAGATAAGTTTTTTTTCAATTCTTCTAGAAATTGGTGTCTCCTATCAAAAATGTCCGATTAGGACATGGTAAAAAACAGGTAGAATTGATTCCTTTCCAATGTCAGAATTATTCATCATAACTGTTACGCTACTGGCATATAAATATGAGTTCGTTCACATCTGTTCCTTTCAATGTATACTTATGAAGCATACAATAGTTTTTAGGCACACCCCGTACGGAAATGCAAGTTATCGGGTTACGACTAATCTAAAGGCATCACAACATAACCACAGTTGTCACTGTGTTTGGCACATGAACCATATAGGCATATGGATATTGTGAATAAATCAGTGGCGTAGGCATAGTTAAAGGGGTTGATGGAAAATTCGATTTGGAGCTGGCGAAAACAAAACTTTGTTCTCAAAGTAACGATTTGATAACTTTTACATTCTTAAGGCAATGTCATTGCTATAATCCACTGGCGATAATAATCGATAAAAATTTGGGGAATAATATCATCGATTTATCAATAACTATAATATCGAATTTTTCGAAATCAGTTGGTTTTCGAAATATTCGAAGATGAACATTTCACATTTAGCGAGACATTTAGTTTAATTTGATTTTACCAAATCGCAATTGCCATTAAGAAACAACAAGAATATTTCGAAAATGGCTAAACTAAATATCGGTAACCAATATATTTTTGAAAAAAGGCAGAAAATATCCTCAATTTTTTAGAAAAATATCTAGGTTTTTCCATTGAAAATATCGAAGTTGGTACCCATTTCTTATATCAGCGATATTCATTTGTTTCATCTGGTATAACTTTCTGGAGGTTCAGTCAGGGCCGGATTAAGCCTATCGGGGCCCCTAGGCAATGCAATTCTCGGGGCCCTTTTCCTTTATCGTTTTCTTATTTTCCAAAATATATTATTTCTATTACAAAAGTCGAGTCGATCAGATCGACTGCTGCTTTTTGCTTTCATCGAATGATATGATTTTGAAAAATATTTTTTCTGGTTGTGAAAATATTTTTGTGAAGTAGGTACAATATAAGTTTAAATATCAATTCTTGTAACTTTTTAGATACAAAATCGTTAAAATTATCTTGGAAGTTGACCTTTTTCAACACATCATTTTCAATCGCCATTATCGACAATGAATTTAAACGGTTCTGCGATACTGTTGAACAAAGGCAGGTTTATTAATTTTATTTTGAAAAATTTCGATCACCTGTGGCGTTTGATATCATCAGACTTCTATATATTTGCAATGCAATCATTGCATTAGGAAAAGTTGATTGTACCATATTATCAAAAATCAATCCAAACGATGTTATCTGTCCCCGCATCCATCATTTTGTCTATGGTGACATTACCAGATGTTAATCGGAAATGCCACGAATGAAACCGAATAAAACGTTTTTTTCTTGGTGCGTTCAACATCAATTATGCCCATGTGGGCCCCTAGTCGGTGCGGGGCCCCTAGGCAGTTGCCTAATCCGCCTTATGGATAATCCGGCCCTGGGTTCAGAACAAACCATACAACCCTGTAGAAGCTGTTTAAATATACGGAATGACCATGTACCTAAGGCTTGGATTCATATATGTCATCAGAATACCCAAAGCTAGACGTCTTGAAATCCCATCAGATTCAGCTTCAATCTGACAACTCAAAATTGAGGGTTTGCAACCGTCATTTCAATCATAGATCTTACTGCTTACGCTAGATCCGGTATCCAGGTTACTTGTTGTGTAGGTCCGGGAGGGTTGAAAGTACTAAGCCATTGATTGGTCGTTTTTGCTTTTGACCATACAAATGTGTTGTCCCACGTGACCATAGTACCTACTTCCTTGCAGACCCCTCTTGACCTAAAAATTACTACAGGATGCCGGATCTAGCGTAAGCAGTAAGATCTATGATTTCAATTATTACATATACAGTGTCTACCATAAAGTTGGCTAAAACTATAGTGACAAGAATAAATTTTGTTTTAATAATTAACCTCCCGCAAAATGTCTATTCCACAAATATTTGATTAGTGTTGACCCAACCTCATGTGATTTAGGTTATTAAAGCTGTTTTCAGATAAAACAGAAATTAATGATACTAAGTAAGAGTAGAGGGGTAAAATGTGTTAAAAATTGTATTTTTGTTTTTTTCTTCAATCTGGTTCAAAATGATACATGGGGTCCTAGTTGAATTCCAAGCACATTTTCTCAATGAAACTTTTCGATATCTTGTCGATTTGACCCATTTTTCGGCACCACTGATTTCCCGCCAAATATGAGGTCACATGGCATGAGTAGCAAAGTATTTTTCAGTTTTTTCACCATGTTCAATTTTGTAATTTCTTGGTCTCAGATGCAATATCACAATTGTTATTACTTTGAATAAAACTTTCTAACAAATCGTATTTCTCGTACTTTTCGTATGACATCTTCACTTTTTCGATAAAATGAATATATGACGGACAAACCCTGCCATAGGTGAAACCCGCTTATAATGAATATAAAAAAACGCAAGAAGTGATCTAGCTGACCTTTTGAAGATAATTGTTTTACTGTTTGGCTACGCCACTGTCATCAGTATATTGGGTAAGACATTGCGGAATCCACTCGTATAATCAGGGATTTTTATCGAGCTCGAGGATGATGATGCATAAGATTGCGGCATCTCCCACAGATGAGATAATGCCCAGATATAATCTTTATAAGCCATTATGCAAAATTGGAACGGAAAAGTGACATGGGCGATAGAGCTGACACAAGCTGGGATTTGATGTCTAGTCTTGAATGAGACCTCAACATTGTATACAGGAAACTGATTCAAACGGAACTTGAGTGTTGGCTGATTCATTTTTGGTAGGTCGAAAACCGCAAAGCAAAATTGTGAAGTTGAAACGCCCATTACCATATAGTTGTTGAAACAACCCTCGAACGCCATCGAAGGATACACGGTTGAAAATTTTTGGGTGCACCTATAATTTCAGTTAAATTTGTTTCAGACAAAACTTCTTTGAATAACACTTCTGAATATCGAATATTGAACATATAACAATAATACGAGTGCTCAGTGGTGTCAATTCTGATTTCAGTGATGAGTAACAACACTCGCGGAATTGTTTTATCAACACCGCCAAAGTGTTCATTCTGCAGAATTAATCTCTAACTACTAATAGAAAAGATCACATGACATCTACTATGGAGCAGAAAATGCCGGTGTCAATTGACACCAAAACTATCTGTCATTACCTCAGCAAGTACAATTATCGCAATGCTCCGCCATTTAAACTTTCATATTTGAGAGAACAACTAGTAGATGTAATGAAACATTTACAAAAGTTCCTGTTAGTATAGGCACAACCATATGATCTTGTTACCATAACATTCCCTTTTGTTATCCTAACGCATAATATTGTTAATATGACAATACATATGGTCATGGTAACGATATAACATTGTTATGGCAACAAGATCATATCATATGGTGACACTTTTTTGCGTGTTGAAACCAAAAAGGTCCAACGGGTATGACGAAATAGGTACCTATCACATTGACACAAAAAATATTATCTCCTCTTAGAAGCCTCTCGTATTTTTAGTGAATTTGCCACTGGCTCAAGGAATATCTCCGAGTCCTTTCAAAATCTCCATCATCATCACTGTATTCGAAAAACGAAAAAAAACGTATACAGTGTGTCGAAGATAGGGATCTCGGTAACCGTATAAGTCACACGGTAGGTAAAATAATAGATTACGTTTACTTTATGACATTCACTTGTTGAAAGCACTAAAACTGACCTCTTAATTGATCAATTGTGTCGAACGGAGAATACCCTAAAAAGGGTTGAATTGATGCTAGGGACGTATATTTATCAGTTCCTTACCTGGCACAAAACGATATTATCAATTTATATGTTGACGGAAAGATAAATATCACGTGTCGTGAGGCCGCACGCAACTTCTTCGGATAATATATCTTTATTGAATTTGATATATTTCACGATATGCGAGGAAAGCTTGGAATTTATTCTTCCGCATTTTTGTCATTTCATATATTCAATCTTCCATAATATTGTGTAGAAATAAAAATTTAGATGCTAGCATTCCTTGAATCCTTGTTGAAGGCATATCACTTAAGATTGTGAGTTACGTCACTATTGTTGAATAATTCGTGCAAAAATTGCACTCAATTAGTGCTGATTCTAAGTTCATTTGATATCTTCAGAGCTTTTTCTATGTGAGATTTTTGTAATAATTGAATATTATATTGGATGATGAAGATTAATTGAATGAATGGAAATGGTCACATCGTTGGTTCAATATCTTGGACGTGATAATGATAGCCAGTTATTAATTCCATCGAATGCTGTGAGGAAGATAGGTGAATAATGAAATGTGATTTACCCACCTTATATTTTTGAATCACACTGTCGTATTTGCCAATTCGAATTGACTTTGAAATTTCAGAAATTGAATGTGCCTTAGAATCAACACAAGCCCTTTGGAGGTTGTATACATTTCATACAAACGGTAAACTCACTACAGATTCTGAGAACATCTAAGGAGGCTAGGCCTAGAGGAGAACCGCGTATGCAGATTTTATGGATAAGAACCAAAAATTCCCCATCAGATTCTGATGGGGTGATATGCTGAACATCACAGGAGATTGAGAAATCTGGAAACATACAAGCTGATGGTGGAAGAAATACCAGACTAGATGGGCTGTTATAGACAAGGAATTTCTTGGGAAGCTGAAAGTGGGGCACAAAAAATCTATTAGGTTCGCATTATTGTCACCACCCACAATTCCAATACCAATAATTCTTCACTTGTTCGAAACACAATAACTGGAAAATATTTCAAGATTACTATCACGTCAATAGAGTTTTAACGTCAGCTACTACACCTTTTCAGTTGTTTTTCAGAAACCATCAAGTTTATTTCAGAAAGCGTCAATTGAATTTCAGAATAATCACTTGTATTTCAGAAAGTATCAATTGTATTTCAGAATAGCGAGTTTGATTTCAGAAAGCATCGATTGTATTTCAGAATAGTCAGTTCAATATCAGAAAGCGTCAAATGTATTTCAGAATAGTCAATTGAATTTCAGAATTCGTTAAATCTGTATACAAATGATATATTCTGAAATTCAAATGACGAATTATGAAATTCAGTTGACTTTTCTGAAATACAATTGACGCTTTCTGAAATTAAACTCACAATTCTGAAACACAATTGATGCTTTCTGAAATCGTACTCGCTATTATGAAATACATTTGACGCTTTCTGAAATTAAACTCACTATTCTGAAATACAATTATTGATACATTCTGAAATGCAAGTGACTATTCTGAAATTAACTTGACGCTTTCTGAAATACAACTGGAAAAGGTGTAGAATAGTAACACCCCAAATTGCCTGAACCAACATGAAATTCATATTCATATGTTTTCCCCCACAGAGGTTGCCACATCGTAACATTTGAAAGTGATGATCATCCCAAGACCACATTTTTTCAAGGTTCCCAAATATATATATATCTTTTTGTTGGTACTTATATGAGTCATACGAGTGAAAAGTGTTTGAAAAGTGTATCAAAAGATAAGTTTTCAATGTTCGTCATATAATACAGTGCCTCATTTATATATTGCATGTCTCTCTGGAGATTGCGGCATTTTTGGTGAATGCACCAACGCCGCTAATTTCGTTCATTCGATAATCGACCGAACGCTGACAGTGACAGCGCGAAACTTCTCGTTCTCAAATCAAATTTTGTTTGATGGTTCATTAAACGGCATATTTCCAGTTTTGTGTGAAAATTTGAAATGGATTTCACTTAAGAACCTTGTTTATTCTGTTCAAATCGAATTTAATGGATGGTCAAACGCTGTGAAATGTGTAAGAAACGATTTGAAAGTGGTGACCAGAACACAACATTCCACTGGTGGAATCAGTGTCGTATCATTCGTTGTATAAACATTATGCACCCTCATATCCAAAACGATTTTTGACAATTTTAAAACATTCTCGGGTTACCCCGAGATGAAAAGTAAGTGGATGTATGTAAAAATATGATCGGGAAAGAGAATATTTCAAGAGACGCTAGAGTTTGGTCGCATCATTTTACTACAAGTGATAAAATGGTTGGCCCAAGTGGTAAGGAAATGCTCAGAGTAGTAGATAAGCCCATATATTAAATGGAATTGTTTGTTGTTATATTTCTCAAGTTCGACACGTTGAAACATTATATTGCCAGAAAATAAATAATATAGTTGTGACTGTGAATTGAATCTATTATCATTCTGGTAATGAATCAAAGATGTATATCTTCAGAAAACTTTGATATTACTATATTTTCATTCAGTCTTAGGAAGAATGAATACGATAATTTTGTTACTAGGTCAATTTATTCAAATTCAGACCCTGGTGGGCTGTTGGTCATCGGTATCGGGTGGCCGACATCGGGAATCGAAATTGTGTCGTGTGTAGGCTCGTCGGCCAACTAAATAGTTGAGACGCCTATATCGGCTGGTCGGGAGGTCCAGACCTTCCGATCAGCCGATTCCCCACCTTTTCTTCCTTTCGATTGAGACGTGTGTAGCATGATCGGACTTGTCGGGACACGATTCCCTACATTTGGGAATGATTACATTTTCTAGGTATTTCTTTCCTCTCATCATCAACTGAGGTGATATTGCGGCACAGTACTTCATATCCATATAGGACATTCCAGAAGAGTCAGTACCACCTTTCTTCAGCGGTCACTGCTGTTCTCATATATGTGTCTTTTTTTTCAATGTACGGTCTGATCATGCCGAGGAGCTCATGAAATAGTTGTGATGTCATCCTTATAAAAAAAACGAATTTCATCACATTCCAGAATAGCAAGCAACTGTCTTTGGGTGAACTTAGTTTTTTGCAAAACGCAATAGCTGTCAAAGCAATCCCGATTTTCACCTTTTTTGAAAGAACAGGAGCCATTTTCGCTTAGTTCACGTTAACTAATAACTGAGAGCACTTGATCTCCTGATCTCCTGATCAAGTGCTCTCAGTTATTAGTTTACTAGTTTATTAGTTTAAAATCGGAACGTGTGTACAGTCGAGCCAATCAGGCCCGATTTCGGCCACCCGATATCGGGTCCGATAAATCGTAACGTCTGTAGGGCGCATTCTCATACAAGTCTCAATGAGACTTCGAGGGTTGCTTTGCGACTAAGTTGGCGGTTAAAAACACTTGCTGGGGGAATCTGTTGTTGTTATCCTTGTTTTAGAATGAGGTAAACCTAGTAACTGATTTATATGTTGGCTTCGAACAACTACTGTGGTAAGGATTGAGCGTTATTCATCTGTTATATGTTCGAATGACGAAACTGATAGATTTTCAATTTATACTCTGAACCAAACCATGCAATCTATCTGAAACAACATTCAAAACGTTAGAATTTGCACGTCGTTCGGGCATTAGCAGTCGCGTGCGAAAAAGTATATCGTTGCGCACTTGGTAAAAATAGAACTAATAACTATTCCACTCTGGTCGCATGATACGAATTTAAATATTTCATCAACATTCATGTATAGGTATTCAAAGAATTGTAGCAGAGATCTGAATACTCGGACATACACCCTGTGTATGTCGACATCTCATCGAATAGTAGCCTATGAGATGGTGGGTGACAGGCACACACGGACCGGCGCGGACAGGTTTTTACGTGGCAAGAGAACAAGAACGGGAGGCGAGAGTTTTTGAGTTTAGATAGAGATAAGGAATTAATAAGTTGACGTTGTTAAGGTTTTGGGAAATATATTCTGAAGGTATTTTCGTTATCGGCTGTGTATAATTAAACCCCATATTAAAAATATTCAAGAACTTGATCAGCCGTATTTATTTGTCGCTTTGTACCTAAACATCACTTATGGGAGTCTAACCCCCATCCCAGAGGTTTATTTCCACTTGCCTATCTGCCATAATAACAATATCAAGAGAAGATGACTATCCTCACTATACTCTTACATAAACTCTAACGTTATGTTTCGTTGGATGATCCGCTCTTTCTGTGTCCTAGTGTGGATCTTCAATCTTGTTATCCCGGAATCATCGGAAAAGCAACCCGCAAGGTCTAAGAAGATGAATAAGAAGAAAAAAAAACGAAGTACGACGAATGAAACAACGTCATTCGTTCTTTCTGCGTCGAGCCAATTTAATTTTTATCGAATCTCGGGAAATATGCAAGATAGCAAAATACCCGTGGAATTTCTGACGAGCATATGTCTGACCTCGAGAAGAAGACGAGAAATTTCAAGATATATTGGGTGAAGGGCAGAGATTTTCCACCCTCGTTCGCAGGGCAAATATCCTTTTATCCTGCCCAATGTTTCTACCTCAATGACTTTTGGAATCGTAAACGAAGAAACGTCCTCATACATCTTGACACCAAAAAGTCCAGACATTAACATATATAAAAAAAGGGAAATAATCGCAAATAATGTTCACAACAAAACAGTTTCAAAATGCCTTGATATAAATCGTAGTAAGTATGAATAAAGTCTAGAATTTTTATGCAAAATGATCTTCCAAAATGTAGAAGCACTTTCCCATAACAAACTTCACTGATTTTCTGAATTGTTCCAGTTATTAGTGCATTTTCATACTGAACAATTATTTGAATGAAAATGTGATGCATCATTTTTATTTATTGAAATATTGGAATGAATTGATATTTGTAATTTTCTAGCGAAAATCGAATGAACTAGACGTTTTCACCTAGGACCATCAAGGCTATTTTTTACAAGTAAATATTTCATCGTTTTTGGCGATGCGTTCCTTATGTCAAAGTTACAACACTCAACTTTGATGGTTGCTGATGCATGCTGATCAAAATTCGAAAATATCATTTTTGCGAATAGTGCTTCGGAAAGAACAGCAACAATTTCATATAACAAACTAAATTTTGACAGTTCAATTTGAATCTGGAACATTCACATTTTCGTCAAGCTTCCCTACAAAAACTCCGGTTTTGAATTGGGATCGACATGATGAGCAAGAAATAATTTTCTCTCAAAAACAAAATCATAAAAGATGCACGAATACTCCACCTTCCAATTCCAAATAGAATTCTACTCGTTTCCTCAGATTTAGAATAGCTCGTGAGATGTTATTTCGTCCTTTAATTTCAGCCCTAAAAATGGCGACTATGGAAGAGGCAAATAAAACTCAGATACATTACGATGATTGTTCATTATATCTATGTAACCTTCTGTTCTATTTAGTCGCTCTTCTAGAAATTTTCAATCCAATAAATCTCAGATACGAAGACTTCTTCTCAGTTTATCGATATCAATGGGCACAATTTTAGAAATCGAATCTTTCATAGTCCCCCATTAATACAAATCTAGCAGAGGAAGAACACTGGATAATTATTGACTGCCTAGTCAAAAATGGTGTGGGCACTGGAAGTGCAAGATTTTTATCGCTAATTTTCGGTTTGGTTTACAAATTTCTTCATGTTCGAAAGTGTGTGTATGTATCATAGATCTTACTGCTTACGCTAGATCCGGTATCCAGGTTACTTGTTTTGTAGGTCCGGGGGGTTGAAAGTACTAAGCCATTGATTGGTCGTTTCAGTTGTTTACCATACAAATGTGTTGTCCCACGTGACCATAGTACCTACTTTCTTGCAGACCCCTCTAGCCAAAAAATTACTGCAGGATGCCGGATCTAGCGTAAGCAATAAGATCTTATATGCTTACGCTAGACCCGGTATCCAGGTTAATTTGTTTTGTAGGTCCGGGGGGGTTGAAAGTACTAACCCATTGATTGGTCGTTTCCATTTTTATCCATACATGTGTTGTACCACGTGATCATGTAGTACCTACTTTCTTGCAGACCCCTCTTGACCTAAAAATTACTACAGGATGCCGGATCTAGCGTAAGCAGTAAGATCTATGGTATGTATGTTTGAAAAGTGTTTATAACCACCAACTTGGTTGCGAAGCAACCCTCGAAGTCTTATTAAGACTCGTATGAGTTAGGTTGAAGCAAGCAGGCATAGTCTCTAAAATTAATATTTCGAAAACAGTTAGTATATTTTTTTTGTAGAAATGTGCGGATCAAATCTTCAATTCGAATATTTATTCTCAAAGGATATATATCAAAAAAATAACATAAGATTGCAATACAACCTGGCTGCCACTGCCGTCAGTGAATAGTACGCAGTTATTGATTGATATGAAAATATTCTTCGAGTTCACGAGATATGACATTTATGGCAAAAGCAACTATCTATTTCCTTTTCAGAGCAGTAATTTGCGCATCAAATTTTAAATTACTATCGATGAATATACCGAGGAAATTAGACAGGCGTACTATCAAGCATGTTACTTGTTATAAATCTCACTCGAACATTACCATGTTCAGCGATAACATATCACATATCCGATCCCCACCGTTTTTCAACTTTTTTCTTAATCTTAGTGTGATCGAGTCAAAGTATCATGATATCCCCAAACACGGTAAATGCTCCATTAGATATTTTGTTACAAGTTTCGTCATATCGTTTATATATATCGAGAATAAGATTGATCCCAGGACCTGAGGAACTCTGCGTAAAATTTGTCCACTTTCAGAAGTGTTGTTGCTCAATGTTATTTTTCAACTTCTACCAGAAGATAATATCAGAACCCTTCAAAGGCTTCCTTCCCTGGAATCCTGGGAGAAATTCAGCAGCGAAATTCTATGATTCACAAAATCAAATGCCTAAGAAAGGTCCAGAAACACTGCTGCAGCAACTTCCTTATCATCTAGGGTCGTATAGACGTTTTCAATTAAATTAATGAAGTCAATCATGTTTATAAAAATGTATCAATCGAGGTGTCACCATTTGAATTTTCAAAGAGTTGTGATTGCTATTCCCTAGGATAAAGTGGTAGGGGGTTGATTATATTATGCTATACGTGTCCTAGAATTTTGACGGAATATTTTTATCGAAGATTTCATGGAATTTATCCGGAAGCACTGTCAAGTCAACCACCCAATATTGCGTGTAGTCTGTAGAGTCACCGGTTGGTACGGTCTCTCAGAAAATACGATAACAGATTATGTATTTGTGACCTGTGGAAATACCATATCGCTCCCATTTCCACTTTCATTACTCCTCGGGAGTAGGTAGAATAATTTTAACCGGGTGAGTCAGAATAAGTTCGATATACTCCTCAGTCCTCAGATGATAGGTATTTTCTTCGTTTTTTTTTGGTTTATTGCGTTGGTCGTTTAGCAGTATGTGACACCACCTCAGTTGAAAAGAGAAAAACAACTACGCCGTTTTGAAAACAGATTCATGCCCGACGTATCCAAGAAACAAAGAGACTAATTTGATAAATCACATGAAAACTTCACTTTCCTTTCCTCATTTTCAACGCTAAACATTCCTATAACGAATGATTCAACATTCGACGAAACAATTCCTCCATTTCGGTGATATTTTCATTGGTCTACTGAATTATCAATTATCTTTCTAATTGAGAATTGAGATGACACAGGAATAAAATGACATTCGATAATCCAGGTAGGTGCTGGTAAATTTTTTTAAATAATTTCAACTAGATGAGCACCCGTCTTTGTTGCCATTAAAAAATCGTGCATCTGGCTTATATTATCGAAAAATAACCACCAGTTATGTAATCACTGTTGACAACACCAAGAAAATGTATACACAGGGTGAGTCGAACTCTGATGGGAAAGCGGACTTCATTACAAAATTTTATTATACTAGTTCGGTGAAGGGGTACAATTTTTGGAAATATTTAACAATATTCAGGGGGTGCCTGTGCTCCCCAAAAGGTCTTTACGAAACCTAATTACTCTTCATATTCATCAGTCCAAAACGATTCGATTCAAGCAAACTTTTCTTAGCACAAAGTTCCTTGGTTTGGGAGCTCTGGGGTTACAATATTCATGTTCACTCGAATTTGGTTCGTTGGCATAGCTTTACATGGCAAAAAAATCCACATCACGATCATAATAAATATCATTCTAAGGGTGTAGACTACTCTTCGATATTCTGCCACCGTGTAATGGTGCTTTGATTTGGTGTGATGCACAATCCACTGTAGAAAACTGCTATAACCTTTTTCTATTTATATTCACTCATTTTTATAGTACAATTAATGCAGGTAGTCTAAGAGCACGGGCTCACTCCACGAAGTAGACCAGATTTGTCACCCATCGACTTCAAGGCTAAGTTAAGCATCGTAGCAGATCTATCGCGGTACATCGAAGCGTGGAGATCATTTTCAAAGATCAGGCTGCCTTAGATCCGTAACAAAATTATGTTTTATTATGTTTATTTCTTGGTACTCACGATAGGTACTTTGAATGATATATGGAAATATTCAATGTCCTCATTTCCAGAATGAACGCATTATCAAATCTTTGTCGATATGGATATTGTAGATCACCGTGATGATTCGAATTCTACAAAATCACCACCAATCAAGTTGAGAACTTACCTTTATCACCCAAGTGAGCACGAGGAAGGGAAATATGTACATACCTGCAACAAATAATTTGATAAGATTTGTGAAAATGAAACACAAACATCATTCAATTTGCTGAATGGGAGAAAGGCTGAAGCCAAATATTATTTTTATTTTTACATTTTTTCGAATCTACTTCATTTTTTGTAAAATTGCTACATCAAAGTTGGGAACCAACTACTCAAAAGTCCAAACTGATTTGTTTTTTTATTTATTCACAAACATTCAATACAATAATACAATGCAATAATATGAGACGAAGAAAATTTGAACTATTTAGTTATCGGGGAAAAAATACTAGGATTATATAAAAATTATTACTCCTGAGTAGATAAATTGATAATTATTTATTAATTTTTAGTTCACGTTGCCATTAAAGTTTTATTTAAGTTTTTTAAACCGGATCGTTATCAGAAAAGTCGTTCGCCATCTTGGAGCCGCCATCTTGATTATATGAATTTTGACAACACTCATGATCATTGAACCCGAAAATTCCCACAAGCCAATTTTTAATGAAATCGAAACTTAATCACAAAACTCGTCCGCCTTCTTGGATCCGCCATTTCATCTTTTCCTCAGACGAAAAATTTCATAATATATTGTCACCGGTATCATGAACACCTGCCAAATTACATATACATAATATTCAAAATTTTCAACAAATAGATAGGTACTTGAATTCAGCTTATGGTGGATTTATGCAGCGATTTTAAGTCATAAGTTTTAAGTCATAAGTCGTAAGAAGTTCAATCATCGGTTTTCAATGTTACCATTCATATACTTGACATAAGTTTTAAGTTGCAAGTCATAAGTTTTAAGTCGTAAGAATGTTGGCCAACTTTTATCTATTATGGCTTAAAACTGATCATATTTGCGCATGCTTTCGAAGTTTTTATAGGTTATTATAGGTTATTGTCTGTGATTGTGTTGTTTATTCAAACTCATATCAGAATCATCAGATTACAAAAAGAAAAAATGGATATTGATGACTAAAATTGTGAAGTGACCACTGACACAACCACAGAAATTGACCAATGGGAGAAGTTACCCTTAAGACATGACAGTCCTTAATAATTCCTATGAATGAATAGTCTTTTTTCCTTTATGTCTTAAATCTTATTACTAAAAACTTACGACTTAAAACTTATGACTTAAAATTGCTGCATAAATCCACCATTAGTCTGAGGACAAATCAGTATTGTTCAATTTTTAATCTCATCACGCTCTGATCTACCTGTAATGTTTTTGGAATGAAATAGCAAAGTTTACATTCTGTGAACTTTGGAAATAGCCAATCGAACCCAAAGAATTCAACCTTTACAAAGCATAGTCAGTAGTAACTTGGTAGTAACACTTCAATAAGTTGGTATAACATAAAAAATTCGGATAATTAATCGATAACTTGTTGCATAATTTCAAAGAGTGTTAGTTTAACAGTTCAAAGTTCAAATATTCTGTTGAACTGACACGATCTGTAATTGTGCAGGAAGTTTGGAAATTGAAATATTTCAAAATTTCTGATTGATGGAGTTAGAGTTAGTTGATGTATATTCGAAAAACAAGGTAACTCAACTCAATTGGTTGATAACGTATAAATACAAATGAACCTGACGATTGAAGATGACATCATTAATGCTGCATCATGATGACTTTTCCGAATATTCATTCGAATAACCATAATGACGTGTATCTTGAACGACCCCCTTTACCCCTTTCCACCATCGCTCAACTACCCTTTGTGTACACGGCCCATTCGTGAACGTCAGATTATAAACACGCCAACTCGGATGGGTAAATAGAAAACGACATATGCATTAATGATCGAGCTGATAAATATTCGAAATTCATATTTTATTACCTCGAGAAGAGCGCTCTTGATTATTATTGATGGGTCTTGCTGTGATGAATTGTCCTTGATGGACACTCGGTCGCATGAATGAACAATGAACAGAATCGCCAATCCCAATCAATAGATATTTCGCTCAGAGAGTACTTGACAGTACCATGGACCATAGCATAGAGACTGGCAGAAGGCGAATTTAGGCACACGGCTTTCTCATTAATCTTTAATTTCTTCGTCGTTCCCACAAGAGGTGTTGAAAATCAGTATTCATTTTTAATCATTGCATACAAAACATTAACTAATGTCTTATTTTAGCTTTTCTCCTCATCTTTTGATCAAATGAATTGAAAATTTAATTTTATCCCCTTATAGTGTTTTTGTCGAACGGATAATGTATTCTTGTTATTAAACGAAAAATTGTGATCATTAGAAGTCAATTGAAAAAGTTAATGTAATATTTTGTATGACAAATCACCAGAAGTGAGCTCTTGTTAATGAAGGTTCTGCATAAAGGTATCAAAAAATTTGAGAATAACAAATATCTAATGACAGTGAAAGAAAGAAACAGATTTAAGGAAAAATGCCTTGAAAAATACACCCCAAGCAGTGGCGCCGCATTCACAGTCCGGTTCTAATAATGAAATGACTTCGATAACTACAGAGGGAGGCAAAAGATTCTAGATTCATTCCTCTTCAACTCCAGTTATAAGCACAGCTGTCATGTTCCTGCAGTTATTTTCACTTCAGTGATGTCTGATGGCGCGTTCACATGCTGGCTTTTTGCTTTTTGGCTTATGGCGTATCGTGATTCTATTGGCCGATCTTTGCGAGCGCTCATCAAGGTCATATGCCAAAGAGTCGATTACATTCCGACTTTCGCCTAAAAGAAGTTCCGATTTTCAAGGTTTTCACTTTTCAAGTTAGAATCGCTGTTATTATCAAAAATTATTGTGTAGCAATATTTTATTCAAGTCACATCTCGCGGAAAATCAACTATAAATATCTGTATAGGTTGACAAATATGCTAATCACTATAAGACGACGTTCTTTATTCCACACATTGTTCCAAATCGGAAAAGAGGTTCATTGTCCTGTTTGTATAATGAAAATATATCGTGAATTCATGATCTATTCACATGGCCTTGATACTGATCAGTTCGTACCTATGTAAGTATGTGTGTTTGAAAAGTTTTTCAAAGGCCAGCAAAGCAACCTTCGAAAGTCTAATCGAGACTTGTATTTGTCAGGAAAAAAACAAGAACCTTAGCTTTCTTTTGTTGGTATATTAGCTGGGCTGGTGGTCGAGTGCGTTGAGACGCTGGCCTCAAGGCCCAGAGGGTCCGGGTTATTCGAATTCCGGCGCGGCTATTGAAAATATTTATTTATTTCTGTAGCATCGTTTAGCGGGAGGAGATAGGTGGCCAACCGAACATTCTTTGTACCTAGATTTCAATCCTTCGGACTTTCAACGATAACCAGCCGAGTAGTGCTTCGGATGACACTTACGAGGGTTGCTGTGCAACTAAGCTGGCGGTTAAAAACTCTTCTCAAACACGTTTATTATGTATTATTGTTACGATCTCCAATTATTGGTATGAAATATGTCGTTTTAGTTGGACACAGTCTAGTTGAACACAGAGCACACATCTTATGACTACTCCATGAGTTCGAGATAAAGTTAGGAGTTATTTTGCGAGAGTTTCCATAATCAGAAATAAAATGGCGTGAAGTCGGGTGTACATATCCGCGTATAAACATCTGGTAAGGTTAGTCAAGGTTTCTTTGAAATGCCAGTTGCAGGAATCATCATGTAATACCTTCATTATTACATCATTAGTCTTGAGCTCAATTCCAGTATCAGGAACATATTCCTACATTATTTGTTATCAAATATTGAGATTTGTAGATTTGTATTTTTCCATTGATTTAATCCATAATCATAGATCTACTATTAGTACTGAAACGATGTTTAAAATTACAAAAGAAAAGTATTCAGTAGGAACCGAGCTGTTGCTGAAGTAATTACCCAAATACGTTCAGTTTGCATGATTACTTATTATGGAATTTCAAATTTTTCATAATGAAACCGAATAAAGATAAAAATCTATCAAATTAGTCGTAAATCATCAGAATGCATCAGAGTTATGCGATAAAACAGCGTTAATTTTTTAGCTAAGAAAGATAAGAATACATCAGTGGGAGGAGACCTCTCAGCGTTTCGTTGTTGAGACTCTTTCATAAGGACAAATCGACATACTAATTCGCTTTTTCCATCAGGAAAAGAAACAAAAAACCGAGCTCATTGCCCGACAACAGCGAGCCAAGATTGATGCCACTACTTTTACGTGCCTCCGCAAAAGTCTTTTTTGACCGCGAATGCGCCTTCATACTTGCAGCGTTCTTTTGTCAACTAGCAACTCGAGAAGAGATCCGAGGTGGCTCTTCATATGCAAATAGCGGCCCTGAATATTCATCTGTTTCAGAGTTCAACCCCCGGTGAAAAACTCAACGGAACGTATATAGAGTCAGATTTCATTGACTCATCAGATTTCCTCTAGGCTGTCTCCAGATACAGGGTGTCGAGTGTAAGACTATGAATATTCTTTACAATTTCTTGGCACACTGGGTTCAACTTGAATCGCTTTAACAAAGTAAACGTACTTTCCTGAAATAATTGTGTTACGAATTGTGTTCCGAAAGCATCACGCCACTGTAGCTGAGAATGGCGATTCTGAGAACCACTGGTCGGCTTGATCAACGCCATTTCTAAGAATATCGGCAGACTTCTTCGAGAAGGTTTGTGTACCTTCAGTTTGCTTCTGGAAACATTGGTTTCCACATATAAAAGGAACGCAGTGTCGCGGACAGTTAGTTCAGAGACTTTAGTTTTGCAAGCACAAATAAACTTGAGACTTGTACAGCGAAAATGACTCAGTGAGCAAAAAGAACATCTTGGCGATATGTAGTAAGTATGTATTGTATGAAGCCTAACTAAAAGGAGAGTTTCGACGCTGGAATCGCTAGGAAACAGATGAAATGAAATCTCATTGGAAAAAAGTGCATTCACGGTGTAAATCGTTGCATCGTTGGACTACGAGCAGATATAATACAATGTTCTGCGACGTATTTGCCAGGAAAGTAGTTGTTTTCTGCTCGTAGTCTACCAGACGTTCAAATTCAAACTGTGTTTTATTTTTATGACTACTCCATGAGTTCGAGATAAAATTAGGAGTTAGACGTTCAAATTCAAACTGTGTTTGATATTTTCAATTGGATAGACTATGTTTTCTTTGGAGTTTTTGTCAAATTCATGGCTTTTTCATTTTCAATTATTCTGTTTATTTTATATTCATGGCATGTTTCATAATATTAGCTCGTCATTTCGACGAGATATATCTGGAGTTGCCTCGAATAAAAAAAACAGAAATAATTTGCAATCATGACAAGACAACAAGTTGGAATAAGTTTAATAACCAGGAAACCAGTAATCGAATTTATTCCAAATCTGCTCATTTCCAAATACATGCACAGCGCAATTATTTATGTTGGTAACATACATTAATCTGAAAACACCGAACTTGACAGGCCAATCAGAACTTGACTTAGAGCTCCTGATTGGTTCATTTGAAAAGTGGTGTAGATTACCTCCTCGTGGTACACCCTGGGCAACGGCTCGACCGGCTAAAAGTCTACACGAAACAAGAAGCACACTATCTGATCCTTCAAGATCACAGCCAATACCATTTGAAATGGTTTCTATTCAACATGGCCTTTCTCACGGCTACCTGACTAAAAATATCGGACCTTCAGTCCGAATTTCACAACTTAATTGCGAAGGTATATCTAGAGCCAAAAGCGAGTACATATCCCGCATCGCCGGAGAAGAAGCCTCAGATATTATTTGCCTCCAAGAACCACATGTCAGTGATATCTCCCAATCACACAACAGGATGAGAATCGCAGGTTACAAAATAGTAACTTATATCTTATCAGCTATACACGGATCAGCTATCTTAGCTAAGAACAACATTACAGAACTTACCGCTGGTACTGCAGTGGGGCTTGAGTTATTGAAAGTACTCATATCCGGAATCACCGTCATCTCAGTATATAAATCACCTACCAGAAACTGACCACAGGATGTCATTCCTGCCGTAACTCTCCCCTCTGTATACATAAGTGACTTTAACAGCCACCTCCTGGGGATATTCCTCCAATAATGATGACGAAGACATGGTTACCGACTGGGCGGAGGCTAATAACTTATATCTGCTTTTTGACGCCAAGGACAACAAGACTTTCCATTCTGCAAGATGTTGTAGACACTACAATCCCGAATTTTGTTTCGTCAGTACACTTACAGGCTACCGTAGGGAGTTACAAAAGCTTCGTGAATATCTTACACGAGGCTGCCAAGAAGAGAATCCCTCGAGGTTATCGCAAAGAGTTCATTCCTGGGTGGACAAGAGACATCGAGGAACTCAAGAAACACTACGATGAAACGGTGGACCCCCGAATTCCCGATCAAATAATGAGATTCTTAGACAATGCCAGCCCAGATATGGAAGGAAACTACTGAGGAAATGAACTTTACCCACTCTAGTAGGAAGGGATGGAGCCTCATCAGACGGCTTGGTTCTGCTGTGCCTCCTTCCTCTGAACATCAACCCCATTGATATTGTTGACCGTCTTGTGATAACATCGAAGGTATCTCCCGCTGATGATGAAACGTTTGCCAGGGAAATAAAGAAAGCGGCCAAAACAACATGCCACTTCCTTCCGTCAGCATCTCCATGATCACACGCCTTCTTTATGCCTGAGCTGAATGAGGAGAATGAAGTTGATTAAGGCACCCGGTCCCGATGGAGTCTTCCCTGAGAGGTGGCAAAGGGGTGAGTTCAGAAAGTCGAAGATACTTGCTATCCTCAAGCCAGGAAAGCCTTCTGACAATCCTGCCAGCTACCATCCTATCGCATTATTAATTATGTGCTACAAGCTGATAGAAAGACTGCTCTACATCAGAATCTATCCGAAGGCCGAACGCATCATAATTCCTGAACAAGCCGGTTTCAGAACTAACCGCTGCTGTGCAGACCAAGTAGTTGCCCTCACTTCACATATCGAATCAGGCTATCAGTAAGGATTGAAGACCACATACGCCTTTATAGACCTGTCTTCGGCATATGATACGGTCTGGGGAGATGGGATGATGTACAAGTTCCAAAAAATACTTCCATGTAAAAAGTTATCCACCCTTATTATAAACATGCTGAGGAATCGAAGAATCACAGTCCATATTAACGACAAAAAGAGCTAAACCCGCACCATCCAAAACGGTCTACCACAAGGGTCGGTACTGGCCCCGCGGTTTTTCAATATCTATACGAATGACCTTCCCCCTACCATAGCGCAAACATTCATTTACGAAGACGATATGGCCTTGGCTAACCAGCTTAAGTCTCTAGAACTAGGAAGCGACCAACTGACATACGACCTCGAAGCTATGCACGACTACTATACCAAGTGGTGCCTCAAACCTAACCCACTCAAGTCGGGAAGCCTGTAGGCACATGTGGAGGCCAACTTTCACTTTGGGGGCACGAGAATTAGACACAACCTCTACATACTTAGGAGTTACGCTGGACCGATCTCTAACTTATAAACAGCACTTAACAAAGACCACACGGAAGATTGAGTCCAGAAATAATATCCTTTGTAAACTGGCTGGCACCACTTGAGAGGGCAGATGCGAGCACTCTTAGAAGTACAGCTTTAGCAATATGACCTTCTCCGTCGCAGAGTACTTCGCCCCAGTATGGTACAGAAGCTCCCATACTCATAAAATCGATGTTCAGCTCAATGGATAAAGAACTAGAGGGCGTGTATAATATACATTCCAAATGGAATGAGGCCAAAGCTACTACCAACCAAGAGGTTAGAAATCTGGATAGCATAACCGATCCAATTGGCAAACCTGAGGGCATGAATCTACCACGACGGAAATGTCGGTTAAATCGGTTTAGAGTGGACCATGGAAGGTGTCGTGATGAAATGTTCAAATGGGTGCGACTGTGGTGCGCCGAGACAAACAATGAACCATATTTTGAATGAGTGCCCAATCAGATCCTTCCCTGGAGGCATCCATGAAATTTTCTCTGTTTCCTCTGAGGCAGTGAATTGGATAAATGGCCTAGACATTCACGTTTGAATGTTCGTTTGTAGATCTGTATTGTAAAATCTGTTTGTACTAGACACTTCCTTATATTTTTACTTATATTTATACTATGAGTTTATATATATATATATACGTTTATTTCTTTATACTTATTGTGTGCTTCTCATACGAACGCACTTGTGCGTGAAATAGTCTTCTCAAGTGATGGCGTCATTATTCCTTTTGGAAAATCTAAAAACTGTATTCAAAACATCAAAATATCAATAATCTCAACATAATTCAGGAACTGGTATTATTAGTGAAAATTTGGAGTATCGAATGGATTATTATTTCAAAGCTTTCCCATATTTCAATCCAGTTTGAGGTGCATCGAAATGTGGAAGAGCGCTTTAAAAAACTAAATAATTCAAATATCACTCTTTCGAAAACGTGATATCTATTTTAAAATCATGTACACTGAAGTTGGAATATACATTTTATATCACAGATTAATCAAAACTAATGAGTTTATTCCTGATGCCCCATTAATTTGAACGAGAAATTCAATACAAAAGAATATTCGGAATTATTATTTCACATTTCGATGGGAAATATTATGACATGCAGTGATTCAAACAAATATAAGTATCATAGGTACACTTCACCGTAAAAATTTGTTATAATTAAACAAGCGACAAACGATCGAGTTACGAGTTATTCGACTGTCGATATAATGAACAAACAACACTTTAATTCGAATAAATGTAGGTGGCTGTGCATACCCACATAATACAGGGTGAGGCACTGAAAACTAATCATTTTCTCTCTCTGTAATTCACATTCAAATACTACGTCAATATGAAACATGACTATTGCCATTCAGAAAAATGCAATAAAAATACAGGTCCGTATTTGAAAAGTAGCCAAATTTTGAAAAAATCTTCGTAAAATAAAAAGATATAGGCAAAAGAAGAATTTCGAAATTTTCGATTTTTCCTGTATAACTCCAGAACTGAAGAAGCTAGGTCAGATTTTTTTCATCCATATAATTAACCTCTGAAATACGCAACTTTACCCCCATTTAACCACCCCTCTATCTCTTACCGTTATCGAAATCCCCATGCATAGACTCGAATTTGAATAGCCCTGTATATTATCAATTTCTCAAACACTCCAAGAATAAGGATATCTTGATATTTCGCTTCGCATTCCACAATTCTGCAGGTTGTCAATGATATTTTACATGTAATCCTGTGAAAAATGTCAACGACGTCACCGCGTTCGTATTCATAGGTTTTCCTATTTTCCTCTCCTACAGTCAAAAAAATTTGAGATGAAGTTTACACTTTCTTCGTTTTTTTTTCTCACCAAATATGCTATACTAATATTAGTAATATTTTTATTATATAAGTATGTATGCATTGTATGAAAAATATTTTGTAAAGCTTCTTCAAGTGAATTCCTATTGGAAATGTAAATGTAGTGAAAAATCAGATATGGAAATGTAGACACTATATTCATTATTCGAGGCAGTAACTTGATTCAGTTGTAGATTCAAGTGATATTGAAACGTTTCTTAAAATGTATTTGATAATCCTCCAAGTGAATGTGACGTCATCCCAAAGTTTCGTGGGCAGCAGAATTCAATTGAACTCAATGATTCTCACAAGTTGGGATTTCAAATTTTCTATCAACTAATGTAGTTCAACTTCCATCAACAAAGTATTTGTGGGAAGATGTGAATATTACGAAAGCAATATATTTTTCTCAGATTGATCGTCAATTTCATTTGGGGAATGCTTCCTTCTCCGTGTGCTACTAACATATAATTAATTCCCAACAATGGACATAAATGACAATAAAACATTTTTTTCCGCAAGCGACTCAAAAGTCGTCCATTTTTGTCCTGAAATTAGCTCTAGAAGTTGACGTTTCTCATCCTAGGATTTGAAAATGAAGTACCTAGTAGCATTGTGATATGATTTTAGAACTAGCTCATTATGTTTGTGATTTTGATATTGAAACTACACTTGAAGATCGAGTAAACCTGATTTGTCAACAGCCACAAATAATAAATATTCCGTTTCTTCATATAGCTCCGGTACTCACATTCTTCATTCTTCAAACCTTGTTTTAGGGCCACCCTTGTGGTAAGTGAGTTCAGTTGAGTTTGCATAAAATGATGAACTTCCAGTATACCTACGTCCACTTCAATAATTTTTTATCACCTATTTGCTGGGAATTCCACTCTGGATTCATCGGGAAAACAACCCGCGAACATTACACCTATTGACAGTTGCCCGAGATCACCTTTCTCGAAAGTATACTATCAGAAAGATTTTGTTGGGTCTCAACACCAACAAAGCCTGTGGATCTGACGGAATCCCACCGGTTATCCTCAAGAAATGTGCCCCAAAACTAACACCTGTTCTTTGCAAGTTGTTCGACCACTCTTACACTTTGGGGGTATTTCCGTCCAACTGGAAAATTGCAAGAGTACAACCAATTCCCAAGAAAGGCAAAAAGACCTAACCTAGCAACTACAGATCTATTGCACTGCTATCAATTTTTTCAAAGGTCATGGAAAAAGCCATCAACATCGAGCCCATGAAATATCTGAAACACTCAGGAATTGTCAATGGTAGGCAATATGGCTTTCATCATCAGAGATCAACTGGTGACCTGCTCGCTTACGTCTCACATTTATGACAGCTATCTATTGAAAAATATGGAGAAACATCAGCCGTGGCATTAGATATTCCTACAGCATTTGATCAAGTTTGGCACAAGGGACTCCTCGCCAAGCTTCCATCTTATGGTTTGCCCCCCCCCCCCCCAGCTGTGTTATCTGCTTGCTAGTTTCCTATACTCTACTTATAAATGCTGGTGTTCCGCAGGGATTAATTTTAGCACCAACACTATTTCTACTTCACATCAACGATTTGTTGGAAGCAACTCCATGTCCTATACACAGCTTTGCTGATGATAGTACCCTCCATACCGCTTTCTCTTCCAGGGCCGAGTTTGGCACCAGGGACTCCTCGCCAAGCTTCCATCTTATGGTTTGCCCCCCCCCCAAGCTGTGTTCTCTGCTTGCTAGTTTTCTATACTCTACTTATAAATGCTGGTGTTCCGCAGGGATTAATTTTAACACCAACACTATTTCTACTTCACATCAACGATTTGTTGGAAGCAACTCCATGTCCTATACACAGCTTTGCTGATGATAATACCCTCCATACCGCTTTCTCTTCCAGGGCCGATATAGGGGCCCGTCAAACCAGAAATGAACGAGGAAGAAATGTTAACAAAATAGAAATGGAATAGCAATAATTCTCGAGTGGGGATCTAATAACCTGGTAGAATTCAATGCAAACAAAACACAAGCATCTCACTGTGCCCAACATAATTCAGTCAGGAGTAACCATACCATTGAAGTCATCCATTTCGATGCTTGGCGTTACTATCAGCAATATAACCATTCTTGGGAAAATCACGTGAGGTCCATTGCCAAAAGTGCATCCCAAAAACTTGGATTTCTGTTTCGAGCCAAGAGCTATTTCTCTCCCAGTCAGCTGCTTATGATCTAAAAGGCACAGATCAGACCTGTCCTGGAATACTGTTCCCATATTTGTAGTGCGGCACCTTAACATATCCTGAAACTATTGGATTCTGTCCAAAAAAGGGCAATTATTCGTCTCGTCGATGGTGCCTCGCTTACAAACTCGCTCACTTCTCTGGAACACTGTAGAAAAGTTGTCGATTTATCTCTATTTTATAGCTATTTTCATGGGCGATGCTCTTCTGAAAAATCAACAATCGTTCTTCCTCTAGCAGTCTCTTCGAGATTAACCCGTCAAGTTCAGTCTTCACACCCCTTCGTGGTCACTTCAGAGACCTGCAGAACGTCCCTTTCCAAAGACTCGTTCATCCAACGAACATCGGGACTTTGGAACTCATTGCCTAGGGAGGTGTTCCCCGAGGCGTACCATCTCCATAAATTTAAGAAGAACACGAACTCCTACATTATTTCCCTTGGTTCTCACGATGTTCTCTGAACATTACATGATATCCATTTTCGTGAGAACGACAACGAGAACAGAAAAAACAATTTTAATTGCCACTTCCCTCTTCCTGCCAGAAAATTGGTCAAGGTCAGATTTTCGAGAGCCGCAATGGTGGTTATTTCACCAACATTTTATAAATTAGATATCAATTTGGTTGGAGAAAAAATAGCATCTTTCATTCGGATGAAAAGTGCGTTATCGGCTTTGTTATCACTTCACCTCGCAAGCGCAAAATTCGCTTGTCAAACAAACTGTCACTTTTGATCCTAATAAAATTGAATTCGAAGAATGCACAGTCATTGACAGGATGATAAAATCGGCGACTCCGGCAAATATTGTCTACACAATGTTCAATATGCTCCCGTTTTCAACCCCAAACGCACGAACTCCCCTGATATCTTCTTCCTCTCCGATAATTACTCAAGAACTCTCCTACGCGTTACTCTGTCACAAGTAGTTCAACGAGGGTCGCGGAGATGGGACCAGATCGAGAAGAAATCGGAGTAATGGAGGTCGAGCTTGAATATACCTCGAGGCCTATCCGGAACAGTCACAGGTCTCGAAACTCGAAACGTTTCCCGCCCTCGGTGTGACAGCAGCGTGACGTATATTAGAGCCCGAGACCGATTTTTCGAGTGTTATTATCTCTTCGTCCGCCCTTCCCGATGAATGAGTTTTGTTGTGGAGGGTAGGGAGGAGGATGAGGAGCTGTCACTGAGTGAAGTGGGACAGGGAGAACAGTAAACAAGGGCTAATCGTTTCGATTAGGCACATGAGAAATTCATAGCTGAGGTCTTTCTACTTTCCCTCATTGTGGAAGTAGAGGTGAATGCTTGGAGGAAATATCTTTTCAGAGATAATATTTCATCACTGTATCGAAAAGTAAAAATTATCAATACATTATTAGGATCAACCTATATAAGAAGAATTTGGGGTGCCTCATATTAATCTAATGTTTGTTTATGTCATATTTCAAATTGAGTTGGATGACTACAAAATGTACCTTTTTGCTGACGCCACAATTCTATATACAGTGTCCCAGATTGGTGATGCATATATTGCTATCTCGGTTATTTGGTCTTTCGCCAAAGATGTGGAAAGACATTTAATTTTCAGCTCATTTCCTCCTCTAACCAAGGAAGATGGAACTCTAGCTGCGATACTGCCCAGGAAAAAGCCAATTTCTTTGCAAACCTATTTGCTGGGAATTCCACTCTGGATTCTTCGGGAAAACAACCCGCGAACACCAACACCAACAAAGCCTGTGGATCTGACGGAATCCCACCGATTGTTCTCAAGAAATGTGCCCCCGAACCAAGGTGGATATAGGATGGTGAAACAGCTTCCTACTAACAAGCACTAGAATAAACTGTAGACCTTTGCCTACTTGATTTCATACCGTAGTAATATTTCCTGAAGTTATCAGAGATGGCGGTATACCTTGTGTCGGTAAAACAGAATCTGTGCATCTGTCACCTTTTTATCAGTTTCATCTATTCTAGATGAAAAATGACTGAGAAGAGTCAAAATATCGATAACTATTACAAATTCACTGAAAATATTGAGTTTTGATGTCATTTCAACTCATGTCTGACAGATGCGAACCACAGAAATACATGAGCAACAGAAATCTTCTTCGATAATCGATCTCACCGCCATCTTCATTCAAGTCGTGGAAATATTAGTACCTTCTCAAACGGTCTACAAGTTTTTCGCAGAAACAATTGAAGAGCTGTTTCACCATCCTATATCCACCTTGCCCCGAACTATCACCTGTTTTTTGCAAGTTGTTTCGACTACTCTTACAATTTGGGTGTATTTCCGAAAATTGCAAGAGTACAACCAGTCCCCAAAAAAGGCAAAAAGACCTTAATTAGCAACTACAGACCTATCGCACTGCTATCAATTATTTCAAAGGTCATGGAAAAATCCATCAACATCGATACATTTTTGAAAAGCAGATTGAAAACGCTATTCAATGAAGCAAAAATTCAAAATGGCGCCCATAAGAAATAACGAATTTATTATCTCCAAAACAAAAAGCGATATCATTTCGTTTTATTTTTTGAAACAAAGACCTCAAAAAAGTGTCCATAGAATGTCAAAACCAAAATATCGTATATTCTCGAACGATTTTGATTTTTCACGATTATTTCTAAAACCAAATGCAATTGAGAAAATGTTATGCCAGTGCTGAAATGGTTATAAAATCCCGAAAAACATTGCCCATTTAAGCAATACATGCAGCACCGCAATCTGGGAAACAGTGTATATGTTTCTGGTATTGTATATTATTTTGATGTTGTGATTGAGAAATTAAACAGTTTTATTAAAAAATATTGAAATTTTATGACTACGAACAGACTGCTTGTGAATCCAAATAAATCAACAAATGTGTCGATGAAATTTTTCGTAATATCAAAACTGATGAATACCGAAAGAATATCTCGTATTATGATATCATACTGTATGGCAGTGCTTGAATTACCAATCACACATATCGTTATCGGAAAGTAACACTTATTCGACCTATTCCTAAAAACAGCGAGCCCAATAACTTTTCGGATCTTCGTACCATCAGCATCCAAAATTATTTATAAATAACTATATGAATGCTGTAACTTGAATTCCATCATTCCTATTCAAAAGTCAGGATTCAGAGAAGGAACGGGATAAACGTAAAGTTACAGCTTTGGTAATATAAGATTTCACGAAAGCCTTTGATACTTTGAACCACCAGCTTTTACTCTCTAAACTCAAATATTATGGTCCGAACTTGACAGCTCTGAACTTCTTTCAAAGTTAGCTAAGTTGAATAAGTCAAATCGTGAAACACAATGCTAGTGAGTCGCAATCTCTCAACTTATACAATGGTGTACCTCAGGGATCGATTCGGGGCCCACTTTCATTTCTCATTTATACTGCCGACTTATCAAATTGCCTGTCAGAATATGAAGGTCACTTCTACGCAGATGATAGTCAATCATATTTTAGTATCTATCCTGAAGACACATATTTAGCAAATTATTTCCTCATCAGTTATTTACAAAGGATCATCAACCGCTCAAAGCAACATAATCTCCATATAAATCCCAGAAAATCTACTTACTATTATTTGGCAATAAATCTCGAATTATTCGGGTAAAAATTTCTATCATAATCCTAGAGGATGTAACTTTCTAGTGTCAGCTACCTAAAACTTCATGAGCAAACGTTGTCTTCTACATCTACTACTTCTATAAGATCATCAGAGAGAAACGTCCCTACTACCTTTATAGAAAAGTAAAATTTCGTCTGTGAACATTCCCCGCCACTCCACTACCAAAGTATGCTTCTTTCAAATCTCAACACAAAATTGACGTTTTTATAGAAATCTCATGCGGAAATATTGAAAAAACGCTTGCATATGTTGTTGAAAACGCACTTATATTTTCTTACATGATTGAAATAAGTAACTGTGAATTATCTAAGGCACATCCTCGTGTTCCTAGCAGAAAGAGCAAAAGAGCAAAGTATGAATTATTTTATGATAGATTCATTGAATATTGATGATATGAATTAAACTCCGAACTTGTTGCATTTCTCAAAAGCCATCAGTTCCTCGAATATAATAATTACTGAAAATTGTAAATTTCAATTTCATTTTATGGTAGTTTGAGAAGCACTATCAGTAGTATAGTAATAATAATAAAGTATCGAGTGTTCTTGTCTTGGAACTCCGCGTCGCACGATTACTGTCTTTTTCGACAATCTACAACTTCGCTCTCTAAATAAGTACACAAATAATTATTCAATGAATTATTTCCCTTACCCTCACCTTTACTTCCATCTATACTTTTTATAGTATAGGTGTTGTTCATTATTATTATTCGTTCCTTTTCTTATTTTAATTTTTGAAGTTAGCTGATGTCTATAAAAGTCTGTGGTAAATCAGGTAAATCCGGCAATGGTATAAACACCATCAGCAGATAGTCAACATAATATAATCGATGAACTATTATCTGCATTCCCGTTCGTTTTCGAAACCTGTAATATTTGATCGTGACAACCCTGCAGGAATTGTAAGTTATATCGGAGTAAATCTTCAACTTGCAGCATGAAATATTTTATGGGAAATTAACAATAAGCACATCATGCAATTGCTGGAGCAATATTACATTTTATTAGCTGCTCGCGTGCAACGTTGTCTCTACTTTCAATTTATTATTGTTTGTTTGATACTTATGGAAAATTTAAACGAATGTTCGAATAAAACGTTGATTAGTATTAATTTACGGACGATTTTTGTTGACTATCCTCGAGTGGTCGTGTTAACAATTATTGTATCATTGAATCGCAAAAACGATGCATTCAAAGTGACGATTTTGAATTATAGTCTACAGAGTGATCAAAGTTTCAGACAATGTTTAATCACCGATTTATTGGTTACGTGGGATCGATCGAAAATTTTGTTATAGGCGTAATTTGGTAAGAGTCGCAATGGACAATTTTCAACCGTAATCAGCGACTAGTTATGAACAGTGAACGATTGGTTGGAGTATACAAATTGAATGTATTCTGAAAATAAATTTCGAAACTGATAAAGTTCGAGGTTATCAAATATTATATTCTTGAATTTATTTCATACTACAAAGAATGCATCAAACCAATGAAAATGGAAAAAAACAATCTCATTTTCAAGATGTTCATGACAAAGTAGGTGCAAGATTTAGTGCGTATAGGTACTTGTTAGTTCAGATGCCGACTGCAATAATACTTTAATAACTTGATGTTCATTTTTGAGCATTTTGTATTGCAACTCAACTTCTTTATTTCTACTATATCTGAAAGTGTTGATGATACAATAGATGTTTATTTCCAAGAAAAAAGTAATATAATAACAAGTTGTTAAAGTGGATTTGCATATAGTAAGTTACATAAAATTATTCAATACTCTACAGAACTTTGCATTCTTGAAACAAACAAATAAACCACTAAGGCAATATAGCAATTATTCAAAATGAAAATTCAAGAACAGTTTTGTGTTTCATCAGCACTCGACAACAACAAACAACGTCGCATTTTCAATTAGACGGGGCATGTTGGTTGCATACAATTTTGATTTCATGGCGCACCGGAACGGCGCCATCTTGCGTCACTGTGTTGTCAACGTCCTACAATTATCATTATCCAATTAGATATACCTTCTTATGTAGTGGTAATTTGAATCTTTATGAAATCATATTCATTTTGTCTCTTCCATCAACAAAATTTTGCTGAAAGGACCTCCCGACTTATCAATTTAATCTACACCTTTTCCAGGTGTATTTCAGAAACCATCAGAAAAAAAAATCACAGAGAAAAAAAAGTTCAAATCTTCCGTAAGGAATATTCTACTTGAGAAAGCTTTCTACTCGCTGGATGAATTCTTTTCCGAAAATTTTTAGTTTTGTTTATTTTCATGTAAGTTCATATTTTTTATATTGCATAGTTTATATATATTTTAAAGAATATCTGTGAGTCTTCATGTGTTATGTATATGTGTTTTTTTACCATTGCTTGTGTAAATTGACCTGTTATTAAATGACCTATTATTGTCTATATACTACACTTACTAAAGATTTATGTTAGAATTGTAAGTTTATTTATATATTTATTTTGTATTGTAATCTTTAATGTTCTTCAAAGATGATGCATCATGTGCTGAAAATTGTGTGCTTTCAACCTACCACTTTGTCAATAAGAAAAACATTCTTCAAACAATAAAGTAATTTTTGACTTTGACTTTGACCATCAAGGTTATTTCAGAAAGCGTCAATTGAATTTCAGAATAGTCACTTGTATTTCAGAAAGTATCAATTGTATTTCAGAATAGTGAGTTGAATTTCAGAAAGCGTCAAATGTATTTCAGAATAGCGAGTTTAATCTCAGAAAGCATCAATTGTATTTCAAAATAGTCAGTTCAATATCAGAAAGCGTCAAATGTATTTCAGAATAGTCACTTGTATTTCAGAAAGCATCAATTGTATTTCAGAATAGTCAATTGAATTTCAGAATTCGTCATTTGTATACAAATGATATATTCTGAAATTCAAATGATGAATTCTGAAATACAATTGACGCTTTCTGAAATTCAACTCGCTATTCTGAAATACATTTGACGCTTTCTGATATTGAACTGACTATTCTGAAATACAACTGGAAAAGGTGTATTGTCTGATGACCAATAAATATCTATTTATACAGCGTGTCTCACTTTAAACGGCCCCACCTCTATATCTCAATTATAAGTCATGCGATTTCCAACCAAATTTGGCGTGGTATGAATAACCATCACAATGATCAGTTTTACAGAGATGAACATTATTTTGGACAGTGCCGTGCGTTTTTATTGATTTAAAAAGGGGACGATTTTTCATAAAATCATATTATGTAGGCATTTTTTTACAGGAAATCTAACCTCATCTTATTGTTCTTCATAGTTCGAAACCCCCATATATGAATATTCACCTACTCTCTATTATAGAGGGTTCTGAAATAACAGGCACATCGAAATTGCATTTTTGCGAGCGTAAATACTCGTTTTAGCGGAATTTTCAGAAGAAAGATCGTCTCATTCAGTCCGCCCTCTTCAGTTTTTGCCAGAAATTGGCATTATAAACATTTTACGAATAAGTGAATTGGGGAAAAAATATCTTTGATAGAGTTACCTCCACGTTCACCGGATCTAACTCCTATGCATCTTTACTTCTGGAAAAGTATTAAGGATACAGTATTATATAAAAATTGGTCTCGAAACAGGTACTAATGAATATAATCAAACTAGCACGTGCTGGAATATCGCCTGCTGAGCTTGGAACTGTGAATGCACTTTTAAGGAAGCGACAGAGAAATGTATCATATTGAAGGGCGGTTATGTTGAAGGTACTCCGACCACATTTGATGATCGTTCTTCTGAAAATTCCGTTAAAACGAGTATTTACGCTCGCAAAAATGCAGTTTCGATGTGCCCGTTTTTCCAAAACCCTCTATATAAAGTAGGTGAATATTTAAATATGTGGGTTTCGAACCATGAAAAACAATGATATGATGTAAGATTTCCTGTAAAAAAATGTCTAATATGATTTTATGAAAAATCGACCACTTACAGCCACTTACAGCCACAATAATCTTCTGAAAATTCAGTTACTCTTTATGAAATAATCCATGTAAAAATTATGGAATGATATTCTACTACAGTTTCTTGGAAAGAGGTACCTTATCACAAGAAGAATATCTTGTGTACTCCTGAAAATAATTTGATTGCAGCAGTTAAGTGCTGGAAGAACATTTTCGTGGTGAAGCAGTACTGTTTCTATACAGAAAATGTACTTCACGCTTTATTTTCAGAAATGCCTTTTATTTCAAGGATCAAATTTATTTTAATTACTTGAAATTAATAAAGACCTTTATTATTATTATTTGTTATTGTTTTCAGAGGGTTATAGTATTCGTAATTGTTGATCGAACAATAAACCCAAACTTATACATTAACTAGGGTGAAAGTATTGTTCCAGGCGCACTAACCGAGGGTAGGGTCAAGTTCTTTCTAGTATACCACTGTTGACCTGATTCCTTCACATATATAGCTGACTTTGCTATAAACAAGAAGTGGAACTTCCACCACGTTACTCATTTTCGTTTTGTTAAAGTATATCAGCGGATGTTTCATCGTCTCGACCTGCCTTTAAGGTGGCTGTGACACGGTTCGAATTTCACGTTCGTAGATCAGTTTCAAGAAATTTGATGCTCAAAGTGCACAATAGAATTCCTTGAATTTGATCACAATAATCGCGGTGTTTACCAAACTTCCTACGGTCTCCCAGTGATTTATTATTAATGGATACATACAGTGAGAACGAAAACCAGATACCTAGGGGGAATAAATTCTGTGTGAGATCAAAATGCTTGCAAAGCTATATTTTCATTTTCAACCGCTCATCACACGCTGCAAATATACAGTGTCCGCCATGAAGGTGGCTACTTATATGCCATGGGAAAAAATTGTTATTGATATTTCTGAAAAACTCTACTGGCGGTTCAGGCGGTTCGTTTCTGCATGTCTGACAACTAAAGAATCCGTTACGACTTATATCATGTGAACTTAGATTTGACAAGAATTTGAAAAAAGTTGTCAGTGGTGCCAAAAAATGGGTCAATATGACAAGATATAAAAAAATGTTATCAGAAAGATGTACTTGGAATCCAACGAGGACCCTATATATCTGAAAACATCTAAAACATCTTGAATAACCTGAATCACATAAGGTTGGGTCAAAACTAATCAAATATATTTGTGGAATAGACATTTTGCGGAAGGTTTATTATGAAATCAAGATTTATTCTTGTCACTAGGTGTAGTCATGCCCTGATTTTGATGCAAGACTTAAGAGGCGTAATACGAAAAAGTTTAGAGGGGATAAAGAAGCCTCTACCCCTAGAAATGTATCGCCCTGTAGATTTTGATTTTCATTTAACTGCTCAAAATGATGATTTTCTAAAAAGTATCAACCACACCAAATTTCAGATTGATATCTTCAAAAGTAGGCAAGATATTTTGATGAATAGAAAAAAATTATTAAACTTTGACCTCCTGTAGTTCTGTTACTGATCGAGATCGGCCTTATGTTCATATGAAGTTTTTTGATTATAATGATGAGTTCTATCACCCATTTCAGTTTGTTCCTTAAATCCTGAAGCACCCTGTATATTGATTAGATTCCTACACATCGTGATGATTAAATGATCTAAACAGCTGTTTCAAACATACACAGATATTGTTATATGCCGACGACTTGAAGATATTCAGAAAAGTGTTGACAATTAGGGACTGCTCAAAGATTCAAGAAGATCTAAATAGGTTCACTGAATTTTGTAACCGTAACAAAATGAAACTCGACGTAAGTAAATGTGCGAGTATATCTTTCAGTAAACACATTGTCCCTATAGAATTCCAATATTTACTGGACGACAGTACAGTCAAAAGAACGGATCGAATCAGGGATCTTGGTGTCTACTTCGATACAAAAATGACCTTCAACCCAAATTTTGAGTACCTAATTAATGCTTGCAATAGAGCTTAGGGATTTTTTAGTAGAACATGCAAGGACTTTGATAATGAGGCAGCCATCGAATCTATTTATTATGCTTTTGTTCGCAGAAAACTAAATTTCGCCAGTGTAGTATGGAACCCACATTATAATGTTTATAAATTACGTTTAGAAAGACTTCAGAATAGATTTATAAGGTTTCTCCACTTCAAAATTACAAAGGTTTACAACGACGGATAATTACGGATTTACTCTTTGTATACAAAATCATAAAAAATTATTACGATACTTCTAATTCAGTGTCTATGATTTTTTATCATGTTCCTCAAAGATATACTAGAAATAGACAATTACTGACTAGTCCTAGCTATAACACGAATTTGGGAAAAAATTCTCCAATCACCAGAATGTGTTACTCTTTCAATAAATATTGTAATAATTCAGATATATTCTCCATGACATTCAATTCTTTCAAAATAACTGTAAGACATATCTTCAATTCATAATGTAATAATGAATACAATTTAGTTTATTCCTGTACCTCTTAGATTACCGAAATATCTATAATTATTGTTATTATTAGTGGATGCTTGTATGGGTTTCACCTGTTTGTATCCCAAACTTGAAATAAATAAATCTTCATATTTCTACCATACGTCAGATTATGTTCTCTAGAGCGCAGAGTGGAGTAACGTATAAAGTGCCCCTTTCTGGGCGCCAAAAAAGTCAAGCGTGCGAGCATCCTCGATTGTTCATCACTGTTCCCGGTAGGGTCATAAAAAAATCTTTCCGAATAGTGTTCAGACACTCATCCGGATGCGAACAATCCAGCCGAACAATCTGCGGCGAGTTTTGTAAATGTAACATGAATAAAGTATGATTACGTTTCGGGAGAATATCGTTCTCTCTGCATGTGGTCGGCTATAATCAAGAGGCGGCGCTTTCTCTACAAATCTCTGTCGGCGGCGAAATGAGAACAACAATCCTCCGTTTAATATTTCGTTTGCTAGGAAGCCGAAATTGGCGATGAAAAAGTGATACGGATTCTGCAATCCGCAGTAAAAAATATGGATTGTACGGAGGACTGCTGGATTTCGATAAAACAAGATACTAAGAAGCCCCAAATAATTCTAATTAATATTTGAAACCCCACACTTTGGAAGTTCTGCAGGAAAAACTCACCTTTGCAGTCACGTTCGTCGGAATCATCCGGGCAGTCAGTAACACCGTCGCATTTTTTCTCAAGGGATATACATTTACCTCCATCACATTTGAACTCGGAATCGGTACAATCTGTAATAATGAAAATGTGTTTTTATCATCAAAATGTAAATGAATTGTAGCGATATCGAAATATAAAAGAGAATAATTATATTTGCCAGAATCAACACTCATTCGATAAAGTCAACATATACAGGGTCATTCACCTTACTAATTCATTAGATGTTTATAGACAACCAAGAGGGACATTAATCTGAAATTTCGGTTACAGCCATTGCGAGAAGTGATCTATTTTTATAAAATACTTTCAATACGCTGTCACTTCCGGTTGAACCGGAAGTAACATTTACTTCGTTTTTTCGAATGGATCACCCTGTATTCGATTGCATTTTCAGATTCTAATCGAAGAGCTGATTTCATCGATCTACACACTTTGGGTCTAGCTGAAACGATTACAGAGATATGGGGTGTAAAAAATCGTGTTTTTTCTAGTAATTGTTTTTGTCGAAACTATTCACTATTGGTTGAAACGGCTCACATGTCCTTTTCTTGAATTTTGATTATCAATTCACTGACTATTAGTTAAATCACAAACAGGGTGATTCAGAATTCAGAATTTAGAACCATCAGAATTCAGAATTCTGAACCACGGCCCTGTATCTGTTACAATTAAATAACAGTAGATAGATAATCGAAAGTTAAGATAGGGACATGTGAGCCGTTTCAACCAATATAATGAATAGTTTTGACACAAAAAATTACTAAATTTGAAAAATCACGATTTTTCACACCCCATATCTCTGTAATCGTTTCAGCTAGACCCAAAGTGTTTGGGTCGTGAAATTAGCTTTCCAATGAGATTCTTAAAATGCAATTGAATATAGGGTGTTCCATTTGAAAAAACGAAGTAAATGTCACAGCATATTGAAAATATTTTAGAAACATAGATCACATCACACAATGGCTATAATCATAATTTCAGATTGATATATCTTCTGGTTCTCTATAAACATCTAATGAATTAGTTAGGTGAATGACCCTGTATAATATATATACAATATATATGAAATGGTAGCTACCCTTGATTGGCGGAAATTTCCCTTAACTGTATGTATTTTATTTTATGCCGATAAAAATTATTTTTTTGTGTTTTACATGTTATTTTATAATTTGAACTGGAATATTAGAACGAGAAAGTTCCGAAAAATGGATAAGAAATCTGATAGTAATTCGAGGTCATTTGAACGAGATGTGTGTAAATATTTCCGTATCTACTAGTTTCCTAGGCATTGCACCTTCCATTTTATGATTTTACTTCAATAGATTAATAGTTCATCTCAACTTTACATCTTTATTTTTTGAATAATCAAACACTCTTCATCAGGAACAATAATTTGAGGAAAATGATGCCGAAGATCCAAGTTATTGAAAAACATTAGGTAGAATTGAAATTAATGGTAGATGATGATTTTCGATATCCATCTGATATTCAGGCTCTTCAAATAAATATCCATTATCTTTATGTTAGGCATTCTGTATCGTTTATGAGTTGTAAGTACTTGAATTCTTACGGCGCGTTCACATGCGAGCTTCCGCCTATCGCGGAAAAATTTAATAAAACATTCTTACGAAATAATTTATAATAATGATGGTGATTTCAACCTGAAAAGTGAAGACCTTGAAAATCTGATCTTCTTTAAGACAAAAGTCGGTACGTAATCGAATTTCTGGCAGATGACCTTGATGCGCGCTCCAAAGATCGGCCAATGAAATCACAATAAGCCATAAGCCAAAACGCGAAAAGCCAGCATGTGAACTTAGAGTGGGAATATTCGCTTTTAGAAACTGTTAAAAGTTGTTCTGTGTAATTTTCCAGCATTCTAAAGTCGGTATATCAGGAACTAATGAAAATGAAATTTTCATTCTACCTATTACCAGAAATTATTTACCCTATTACTAATTGACAATCGTATTTTCTGTTCTGTTTCTCTTCACATCATCACATCATTATTCACACAAAAACATAAAATACAACATAAATCCATGTTATATTATTATGAATGAATAAAGCCTGGTTCATGCTTATACAGGGTGTCCCCTCTCAATTGGAAAAAACTTCTGGGGCATATTGAGGAACCATAGACAAGCAGTTTGAGATAAGAGACTGATGTCCGGAAGTGCATGGTTTTCAAAATACAGGGTGTCAAACTTTTTTTTATTAATATTTCAAAGACACGTTAACCGATTTTCTTGAAATTTGCTAGTGATGTAAGCTTTAATAAGACGCTCAGTTAGCACTAATTAAATGTTAATTATGACTTCCAGTGGCGCCCCGGGGGACAGTGTCACGAATAAAAATGACAAAAAATTTACGCTGCTTTTTTTAAAAATTTTATATATTTTTTAGAAAGCTCAGTTAAAAATACAACTTTTTTGTCACTTGATATTTTTTCGTATCTCTCTCCGTTTTCGAGAAAAATTTTTTATTAAAAACTTTATTGAAAGGTTCATTATTATTAGAAAGAAAAACAAGGAGGCTTTTTTACAAATAATTTATTATTAATTAGTGGAGCAAATGCTCAAAGTGTCCACCATGCATTTCGATGCATTTTCTGCACCTGTCGAGCCAGGATTCGCGCACCCGAGCAAACACGCCTGGATTGTTCGCGATAAATTCCGCTGCCACCACAATTCTAGCAACTAGGTCCTCCATGGTCGGCACAGGAGTTGCATAGATCAACCGTTCCATTTCGCCCCAAAGAAAAAAGTCCAGGGGGGCCAAGTCCGGCGACCTTGCTGGCCAAGGGACGGGACCACCTCTACCAATCCACCTGTTGTTGTAGGTTTGGTCACAGAGTACGGTGCGCGCAAAATGCGCTGGACAACTATCGTGTTGGAACCAGGCCTCTCTACGCAACTGGAGGGGTACATCTTCCAGCAGCTCGGGAGAATATCTCGCAAAAAAACTAGATAGTTATTCCCGTTGAGGTGATCAGGTAGAACGTACGGCCCAGTCAAATGGTCGCCAAGAATACCTGCCCAAACATTAACACCAAACTTCTGCTGATATCCTCTGATGTGCGTAGCATGGGGATTTTGTTCGCTCCACTCGTGGTTATTACGAGGATTGAATGTCCCCTCGCGCGAAAATCCTTTTTCATCGCTCGTGAAGATTATACTTAAAAAATCAGCGTTTTCATCCGCTTGACGGAGCAACCACTCGCAGAACTCGAGCCGCCGAGGAGCGTCGTCAGGCAGTAGATGCTGCACCTTTTGCAGTTTAAATGGATAGAGATCGTGGATTTTCAATACTCGATGGACAGTATTTTTGCTGCAATCAAGTTGCGACGCAATCAGACGAGTGCTAGTGTTGGGCTCATTTTGAATGCGTGCCATGACTTCATCCTCAACGGCATCTCTGATCGGAAACTGCCTTGCAAATTCTCGAATAGGCTGCAAAGATAACAAAGCCTCTTAGATTGGCTGTAAAACAGAAACGCGCAAGAAAAAAAACACAGAAAGTTGCCATTTCTGCAATACTTACCACGAATGAGCCGGTCTCCCGTAGATTTTGATGAATTTTGATAAAAAATCTTATGGTTTGGCAATTCACGATTTGGGAACCGCTGCCCGTACAACCGTTGTGCTAACAAAGAATTACCCCGCGCTTCCCCATACAAGAGATGCATATCTGCAAGCTCGGCTAATTCAAACCGATTCATTTTTGCAATTAGTGTAACGTTTGAAGATAATTAAGTACTTAGAAACTGACACTTTTACTTAAGTTTGACATGTTTATGTGTTACCATGACAACATTGTTTTGTTTTAGATTTTCAGATAATGAACCTTTCAATAAAGTTTTTAATAAAAAATTTTTCTCGAAAACGGAGAGAGATACGAAAAAATATCAAGTGACAAAAAAGTTGTATTTTTAACTGAGCTTTCTAAAAAATATATAAAATTTTTAAAAAAAGTCAGCAGCGTACATTTTTTGTCATTTTTATTCGTGACACTGTCCCCCGGGGCGCCACTGGAAGTCATAATTAAAATTTAATTAGTGCTAACTGAGCGTCTTATTAAAGCTTACATCACTAGCAAATTTCAAGAAAATCGGTTAACGTGTCTTTGAAATATTAATAAAAAAAAGTTTTTTGAAAAAAACTTTGACACCCTGTATTTTGAAAACCATGCACTTCCGGACATCAGTCTCTTATCTCAAACTGCTTGTCTATGGTTCCTCAATATGCCCCAGAAGTTTTTTCCAATTGAGAGGGGACACCCTGTATTATATTAGATCAACGCACAAATGCACCAAAAGGCTGAACATTTGAATAATAACCGTTTTAATCACTAGCACAGGTGAATTGGATTGAATTACCTCACATTTCGCTTGCAACGCAGACTCACTGAAGAAAACGGAAATCATAGAATATTTTTTTCAACAAAATACTTGATTTTTTCAGGTTAAATTAATTATTTGCGAATAACTGAAAAACGAATGAAGATATCGAATCGCGGTTTTCACCAAACTGTAGCTAATATTATTCTCTTCGAAAGAAATGTTAGAAATTTGTAGCATTCCATTTGAATTTTTTGAGAAAATCAGAAAAAACTGAACCTTGGGTGAACAACACCCTCTAGTAGACGTGGTGTGAACTAGAGATCAACATCGAATTGAGCGTTCGAATGATTGTGAAATTATCTTTCAAACGAGCCCAAGTTGATCGAATTTGGAGCAAGGGTTCAGGAGATACAGCGATTTAAAAAAATATTTTTTCAACAGCTTCTTCCACCATTATTTTTCGAGATATGAAAAAAAGTAAAAGAACAATCAGACGCAAATTTTGCTGAATTCTTCATTTCCGTCATTGAAACAGTACCTTGATATGGTGATTTTCCGGGAAAAATCGAATTTTCATTTATGTCCTAGTAGTTGTGCCCTCTAGCGGTCATTTTAGGAACTTGAAAATATTTTCCATCAATTTCTCTTGGCCGATTTAGTCCTCAATATTTTTTTCTAGGAGCCCTAAGGTTTATGGTTTCCATAATATCGTACCTCGCCGACCTTAGTGGGACACCCTGTATATACGAATTTCGCAGTATTAATGTGAATCAGAAAGTAAAAAATATTACATTGATATTATTTCTACTCTACAACACTACTGATTTGTGCATTCTGTAGTACTTATCATATCACGATAACATAAAAAATCCGCGAAAAAGTTCAAATATTTCAACTTTATATTGCGTCATTTCTTTTCAGCGGCCATTTAATTCGCAAAAATTTTCCGATATTCGTATAAGCATGATACATACAGAATGCATAAATCAATAGTGTTGTAGAGTAGGAATATCAATATAATATTTATAATTTTCCGATTCGCATGAATTTTGCGAGCATGAACCAAGCATGAACCAGGCTTAATCCTACTTTCATTTTCACGGCGCCCTCTATTTATTATAGGTATCATTACATTTACAGAAGCGTAGAAACGAGAAGCAAACGCCGAGGATTCCGAGAAAACTTCAGCGATTCCGCAAGAGGTGGCGCCAGAGAAAAACTACGTCGATATAAGCGCTAAGCAGCGTTAAATAATAATTGAACAGATTGTTTCTTGTGATCGATTACAAAATATATTTAAAATTTGAGAAAAAAGATATTCTCCAAAAAAATTCATTGCATTTCGAAAAACTTTTGATTACGCTCTACATACTAACCCGTGACGACCAGATCAATAAGTGCATTCTCTAGCGTAAAATCTATTTTCTATTTTTTAATAGTTCGATATGTCGATACAGTCTCTATCGACAATGTGCCCAATGTCTTTATTTTGAAAAGGCATTTGCAGTAAACACTGTCCAGCCATTTCTAAACCAAGTTCTAAACATAACACTTGAATACATTCTGTGCTGTGTTATTATGACTTTTCGAACATTATAATAATTGATATTGAGGTAGATTATTAAAGTTATTAATGTAAAGAGATTATTATGCGATTTATAATAGTCGAGGCTATTGCTAGGTAACGAGGCGTCAGCCGAGTCAACCGCAATGTCCGAGACGGTATAAATCGCTAAAAATCGAGTTGCATTCAAAGCTTTATCGTATCATTGACAACGGCGATGCGAAAATAAAAATACAAAATAAATAAATATTATTTGGTATCTAACGTATTATGCTTGTATCTAACGTATCACGATTTCGTAACTGTACTAAATTATGGTAACTAATGTATTTTGAGTATAACTAAGGTTTTGGTACATTTATGATGTTAATCATCAATGACTCGATGAAGATATTTAAAGTTATTTTCTTATAATTCACTTCATAATTTAAGTTAATATATTCCCTTGCATGATTAACGATAATACCAGACAATGCATGTCTTGTTTGAAATATAAGTATATTTTTTTATCAGATTCCGAATTTTTGTGAGTTCATTTTGGCACCGTCTAATGATTGTCAAGAATTTCTTGCTCTCTTCAATACTTCATCAATATCTGTCATATTCAGAGGGCGTCAATTTTTAATTCGAAAATTGAAAAAAAAATGTTGACTTTATGAAACGAATAATGTCTTCTGGAAAGAACTGTTAATATATAAAAAGGTTATCCGAAATGAAAATTGATTATTCAGTGGCATTTAAACTATGCGGGACACGCATTTCCCGGTCATAGAGAAAAAAGTTCACATCACTTGTGTGGAAAGTTCCAATTCACATTCGCTGGATTCTCCCTCTCGTGTGAGATGGGTCACTTTCCACACTAGTAATGAATTTTGTTCTGCCGAAGCAAACATTTACCTTGAACACAATCATGTTCATCTGTCTCATCGGTACACTGCGGGATTCCGTCACAACGTTGACTAAGTGGAATGCACCTTTGGACGTCACACTTGAACTCATCGGCAGGACATTCTGGAAAAGATAATATGAGAAATGAAGGGTCTGATGATCACATCATTCGGGATGCCTGAAAATTTTCGGCTATTTACAAACGGCAGCTAGCTATTTACAGATGACAGCAGGGGTCGAGTCGAAATGGTACCACAATTTGACAAAAATGATATGGGAGATGAAAACACCAAATACGACAGTATTAATGAATCACATTTCACAAATGATAATTAGGAATTTACACATATTATCAGTAGACAAAATAAAGTGAGGAGTGTGATGGCATATGTGGTGGAAAGCTGAAATAAAACACCTGGATATTTTGTTCAATTTCAAAGAGTTGTAACTTCGGTTACCGAAGTGTCAGTTATCAGTACGAAATGGATGAAAATTATGCGAACTTCTTTAGCTATTGTTGCGTATGGCAACTGAGGACAGATTGGGCTCTTTGAAGTTGAAGATTTGTGTGATTTGCTGCTACCCTGTTAGGAAAATATCCAATGGAGGCATTAGAACCCAAAATATCGTTTTTTATCGAAAATAATAATTGTTCGCATTCGTCACTTATTGTGAAGAATCGTAGCTTTTGGAGGTGTGAACCGATTTTAACTTGTATAGATACATTTATCTGCTCATTGAAAAAATTCAATGGATAGTATGGATATTGATGAAAGTCCTGTGTGTCAAATACCAATCAAACGTGATTTTCCAATTCGAAAAAAACGTTTCTGTCCCTTATTTCAAGTTACAGTTCACCGATAATTCACTTCTCTAGAGGATAGTAAGAAACCATACCAGTCGAACTAAATTTGCAGGTGTTCCCTGTCAGCATTTGACCAGTTTTACGATGATTATTCATTGAGAACTAGGTATTCCAGAGTTGAATAATACCTTCTCACCAAGGTGGATATAGGATGGTGAAACAGCTCTTCAATTGTTTTGTGAAAAACTTGTAGACCGTTTGAGAAGGTAGTAATAGTTCAGCTACTTGAATAAATATGGCGGTAAGATCGATTATCGAAGAAGATTTCTGTTGCTTACGTATTTCTGTGGTTCGCATCTGACAGACGTGACTTGAAACGGCATTAAACAATATATTTTTTATAAATCTGGAATGAATATTGATATTTTGACTCTTCTCAGTCATTTTTCATCTAGAACAGATGAAACTGATAAGAAGATGACAGAAGCACAGTTTCTGTTTTACCGACACAAGGTATGTCGCCATCTCTGTTAATTTCAGGAAATATTACTACGGTATGAAATCAAGTAGGCAAAGGTCTACAGTTTATTCTAGTGCTTGTTAATAGGAAGCTGTTTCACCATCCTATATCCACCTTGCTTCTACCATAGATTATGCCACAATCAGAAAGTAAGACAATAAAGACATTCTTCAATTGTCTTCCATTCAGAATTTGTTTTATGCATTGTCCACAATCTTAGAATCGAGTTTCAGTTTGAGGTGGTTTGAGGTTAGGACTGGATTGCATATTTTATGGAAAAGAACAATTGAGTATATCCCATTCCTGTCATTTTAGATTATCGTCAGGAGACTATTGTACGGTGACAGCTATAGTTATTTATGTATCAAGGGAATTATGAGGGCCTTAATTACCGATGGCAGAGTTTGCGACCCGAGGGACAGCAATTGCCTAAAGTAATTGAGGCTCATCAATTCTCGTGGTACATGGATAATTTTATTTGTGACCGATTTTAATGGAAAAATTGTTTCAATTCATCATCTTCCCAGTATATTTGAATCAGGAACTTTATTGTTGCTAGATTGGTATGACACTTGTTTATAGAGGGAATTATAGCATCTCTAACAACCCAAGAGAGTTATGACATCCTTTATTGACGTCGTAACTATGACTATATAAACTTATAATATGTCGGTCAGAAATAAATGTTTTTTATACACTCAGGTGTCTCAAGGTGATACTCTTTACAAGGTTTATATTATATTTTTTAATATATATACTCACAATCACATGCAACTTTTGCAATCAGCAATGGATTCTTGAGAGGAATATTGACTTGATGCCTTTTTGTTTTTGTATATGAGTTAGGTATACCGATATATTTTTTTCTTGAAGAGATCAAAATATTACAGTTTTCCACGAAAATCGCACTGATCGATAAAAAATGTTTCACCTAGATAATGAATGAATGATCATTCATCAATTGCTATGAATTAGTGATACAAATACAGATTGGGGTAGAATGTGAACCTGAAATTAAAGAAATAACAAGAAAACCCTCCCTAGAACATGCCTAGAATACTCATAACTGAAACGTTATAAATTTATAAGAATATGTGAGCACATCTCTACTTGTAGATTTGATTATGTGGGCACTAATGAACAATTAATCATTGTGGAATCTAAAAAAGTCAATGATACATTATTTTACAAACTCAAACGGAAGCGAAGAAGGGCCATTATTTTACTAATTTCCGAATTGCAACTGTAAATATTACCTAATTCCGAGTAACTCGGAGTTACAGTCATTTGTGATTGAAACTGAAATGAAATATTCCAAGTTATATCTCGGAATCCGGTAATATTCCAAGTTGCAACTTGGATTTGGCAATATTCCGAGTTATAAATCAAAATCAGATAGAAAAATAAAGACGAAAAAGCCCTTTTACGCTTCCGTATACACATATTTTATTACCCAAACGATTTTATATAATACAGATAAACCAAAATAAATAGAAATGATGCAGCACTCCCCTTAGAATATTCAGTTATATGATCTTCCCTTCCTTCATAAAACACCTTGATGATATTTTGATGATTGAATATGAAGTACCTATGCTAAACACAGTTCTCCATCGAAAATGAAAACCAACACCCAAAGCAAAACTCTGTATTAAGCAGGCGAAAACGCACCCACCACCAAGCAGTTAGTAGGCCAATCCATGAGAGATTTCAAATCCAAAAATTAATTTCAACGGGTTACAATCAACACGAATCGTTTCGTTCTAGGACCCTGTAAACTAATGGTAGGTACTGTTTTTGCAACAAAGAGAAATCCAACAAGGTTGAGCTAAATTTTGTACTTTCCATTCGACATTTTGTTATGGAGGAAACTTATCCGTGAATTGCAAAAGCAAATTGCTGTAACGTTGATATTCGAAATTCAATTTGATTTAATTGTCTTTCCGAACATGTCCATCATTATTTTTACAAATTGTAGTCTCCTGAAATTGAAATGTCGAACGGCGACCACTAGAAGGATTCCAAGGAATCCTCTGCTTCCTCAGTAAAATGCAATTTTGTCGAAACATTGTTGCGAATATACCAAAAATTAAACTTCGTTATAAACGGGTTCTTTATTGACGAAAAAATCAACACATGTTCAATTCTGAAATTGAGTTCGTTCCTACCATATAGATATTATCTTAATTTTCCGAAAGATTTTTTGTCCAGCTTCAAGTTCATAAAAATTATAAATTTTTGGTAATTGTTCCATTTTCAGAGGTTTTTCTGTTTTTTTTGTGAAAAATTTACTGATCAGTTCGCACAAAAAAACAATTTGTACAATTTTCAATTTCCTATGTTGACTGTTGAACTTTTCAAGATGTTTATGAAAAACAAAGAAAGTGGTAATTCTTGATAATATGTCTTATTGAAAAAATGTAACGAAGCGATTATGCTGGGTTCGATTCCGGTGTACCCATCTACGAACTATCTTTTGAAAAGTAGTGCCCGATTTTCAAGCTTCCCCATGAGGATCTCAGTTATTGAGATACGAGGTCGATTGAATTGTGGCAAAGTTGCGCATTTTCAAATCTGAAATGTCATTTTCAGTTTTTGAATTATTGCAGGAAAACGGAAATTTGCATTATGTTCGTTTTCAATTTTTCAAGCTAAAACCAAAATAAGTGGAGGTTTCCAAGTAGGACATTCTTTATGCACGTTTTCACAAAAAACCTGTATTTTTCAAAGCCTTCTTGATGCCAGATAAAACACTCGACTTTGGTTTTTGAAATGGGCGCCATATTAGATTTTTGCGTCTTTTATTTCCTGATTACAATCACGTATCACACGATATGATCGATCCTTACATAATGGTCAAAATTGGGAAAGAGTGCTTTGGAAACAACAACAACAGTTGGGAAAGAGTGCTTTGGAAACAACAACAACAATTTTTTTTAAGCTTACCTACTCGGAAGTTATTAAAGATATTCGCATACTTTTCAAGCCACTTCTAAACACAATTCCACTCTTTTCCTCAAATATCCCAAACGAGGGGTACAATTCTGAGAATCAAAGGTTAGAAGAATTAGTACTGTATTATTATTAATGCATGGAAAACTTCGATATTTTTTTACTCTTAGGACTGAGATAAGAAGACGAAACATCTTGCGAGCTGAAAATATAAGAGAAAACGAATAGAATTGTGTATAAAAGTGAATGTTGGATTATTTGAAAATCTTTCATTACATTGATTTTTTTTTCACAAATTAAGAACTCTCTAGCTTATTATGTCCTTACTAATTCAAAACCTCAGTTTTCGAGTGGGTAAGTTTGACAGAATGTTTCAGATCCTCAATTGAATTGACAACATTTAGTTACCTGATGAAACAAAATTGTTGTTGCATGAAAAACTCAAACATATCGTGTGATACATCATTGTAATCAGGACTTTTCGAAAATGCAAAAATCCAATATGGAGCCCATGAGAGAAACCAAAGTTGAATGTTGTACCTCTGAAATCAAGAACGCCTCGAAATAAAACGTTGACAGATTTAGATTTCCTGTAAAAATAACGTCCTAGAAAACGACCAGTTCTTTGGTTTTAGCTCAAAAAAAGAAAAACGAGAATTTTTAATTTCCAATTATTCAAAAACTAAAATTGACACACCAAATCGTCTCTCACATAATTGTTCAGCATAAAAATGCGCAACTTTGCCCCAATTCAACCGAACTCGTATCCCTCATAACAACCGAGATCCCCACGGTAGATCCCAGAACGAAGCGATTCCTGCCATTGAAACCCGCCGAAACCAATCTTCCCGCCACCGCAGGACGAATCTCTGGCACAGCTGACCTGCGGCCCCACAAGCCGACACGCTGTTGCCTTCACCTTTCGCCGTCGCAGGACCTGAGCACCCGTCCTCGTCGGCGCCGTCGTCGCAATCTGGCGTTCCGTCGCAAACCTGCACCTCGCAAATGTTCCGCGACCCGTCGGTGCACCTCCTCGAATCGTCGCCCCTGCAGTCACCGCTGTCGCCGCTGCCCACGTCAAAGTTAGGCTCAACAGGTGGCTCCACAGGTGACGGTTCGACAGATACGTCATTCCGATCAACAGGTGGCTCCACAGGTGGTTCGTCGGTGGCGCCCTGATCGACTGGTACCTCGAACGGGTTCTCGGTGTACGAAGGCGGCTCGGTGTCCACCAAGGGGGTGGTGGTGGTGGTGGTGGTTGTCGCCGGAGGGGTTGTTGTAGGGGGTTGGGTGGTGGTCGTGGGCGCTTGGGTGGGGATAGGGACGGGGGTGGTGGTGGTTGTGGTTGTGGCGGGGAAGGAATCCGGTTCGACTGGTGCTGCTTCTGGTATCAATAATAGGTTGCAGGTTGGTTGATAATGATTTCGGTTTGTTTTTTTTGGCGTTTCTCGAAGCCAAAGGAAATTTTCAATTTCGGTTGGTCAAGTTCATTAGGTGGAAAGAAGTTGTGTCTCACACAATTTATCCAAAGAAAATCATGTATAAAATCAATGAAAACAAAATTTTCAAGACAACAAAAACAAAGGTGAATGAGTCAATTTATGAACATCACTTAATTCGTTTCATTCCCCACAGTGTAACAATAAAAAAAAATATCCAAAACCATACGAAGAAATGTCATTCAATCAAATTAGAGACATGACATGAATGTATATTTCTGTCTATCTGTCTATCTGTCTATCTGTCTATCTGTCTATCTGTCTATCTGTCTATCTGTCTATCTGTCTATCTGTCTATCTGTCTATCTGTCTATCTGTCTATCTGTCTATCTGTCTATCTGTCTATCTGTCTATCTGTCTATCTGTCTATCTGTCTATCTGTCTATCTGTCTATCTGTCTATCTGTCTATCTGTCTATCTGTCTATCTGTCTATCTGTCTATCTGTCTATCTGTCTATCTGTCTATCTGTCTATCTGTCTATCTGTCTATCTGTCTATCTGTCTATCTGTCTATCTGTCTATCTGTCTATCTGTCTATCTGTCTATCTGTCTATCTGTCTATCTGTCTATCTGTCTATCTGTCTATCTGTCTATCTGTCTATCTGTCTATCTGTCTATCTGTCTATCTGTCTATCTGTCTATCTGTCTATCTGTCTATCTGTCTATCTGTCTATCTGTCTATCTGTCTATCTGTCTATCTGTCTATCTGTCTATCTGTCTATCTGTCTATCTGTCTATCTGTCTATCTGTCTATCTGTCTATCTGTCTATCTGTCTATCTGTCTATCTGTCTATCTGTCTATCTGTCTATCTGTCTATCTGTCTATCTGTCTATCTGTCTATCTGTCTATCTGTCTATCTGTCTATCTGTCTATCTGTCTATCTGTCTATCTGTCTATCTGTCTATCTGTCTATCTGTCTATCTGTCTATCTGTCTATCTGTCTATCTGTCTATCTGTCTATCTGTCTATCTGTCTATCTGTCTATCTGTCTATCTGTCTATCTGTCTATCTGTCTATCTGTCTATCTGTCTATCTGTCTATCTGTCTATCTGTCTATCTGTCTATCTGTCTATCTGTCTATCTGTCTATCTGTCTATCTGTCTATCTGTCTATCTGTCTATCTGTCTATCTGTCTATCTGTCTATTCGCAATAGGTGCTAAGCGATACGCTACCTAGAGGTGACTCGTGAACCACTCGAAGCACTGAACTCTCTGGGGGATTACCCACAGACAAACCTAACCTCTGTTCTGTTTATGTTCGCTTCTGATGTGAAAGGTGTACTTCCAGCAGTTTTTCGAGAGATGTTCTGGTGAAATACATGTGAAATCTTATCGTTTTTGTCGTTTCAGTTATCGTTTGGTGGCAAAGACACCTCTATGTCACAATTACACAAATATCAAAAATATGAAAACAAAACAAAAACGATACCACTTCGAGATAGTGCTACGTGTTATCTATCTATCGCGAATTGAAAGAGAAATAAGTGAATGGATTGGAAGAAATGAATCATTGCATTGCTACTCACCTCCAAATTCTGTGAATCGGAAATTTGACGGATCAGCTATAGTGAATTCCCCAAGTCTATGGTTGACTGTGACTGGTTCAAACAACAGATGTCTGATGATATTGCTATTCGAAAATCCCTCAGTCACAATATCAACTGTTACTGCGACCTTGAACGGATCTGGATCCTGCCTGTAAATAGAAATAATGTTAGAAATGAGAATACACTCCAAAATATTCATATTGAACTGAACCTCAAATCTAAGAACAAATATTTTCGCTAATAAAATAGACTTAGTAGCAGTGGCTGATTCACACATTTGCTGCCAGTAGGCTATTCAAATTTTGCCGCCCCTACCGACCTCTACGATTCGATGTCTCTAGTTCACAATCATATTAACCTGTTTACTAGATATGTACATTATGTTTGTACAGCGGGAACCGGATAAATACGCTCGGCTTTTTTTTGCGAATACCAACCGAATAACCGATTTTTAATGTAAATATTTCGTGTTCCTACAAGATGTTAGTTTATTGCTAGCCGCGACGTTTGAAAATTATTCTGCAACTCTTGTGCTTTAGCCTTCACTTCGGGAACCGTATGAATCAGATCAGCATACTTTTTACCAGTCAAATCCTTCGAAGTTTTGTTTCCCGCATTTATGTGTTCTATTATTATCTATTAGATCGGCTTGTTGCAACAGTAATTTTCGATGTTTTCGTATTTTTATTCCACTTAGAAATCAAGTATTTTTCTTCGAATTTCTTACTTTATTCTATAAATATATTCTTATATTTTTGTGTGTATTCACTATAGGAACTCTAGGAAGTGAATTTTAAGAAATTTTAGGGATTGTGATGATCTAAGCTTCATAAAATGAATAAAGGTTTTCTCGATCTTGGGTTCATATAGTTAATTATTTTGCACTTATTCAATGCGGGAACCTTATGAGTACGCGAGATTATTTCTCCAAATAACTGCGGAAACCATGATTTTGGGTATAACATATTTCTTCTTAATTTGGCCCCAAATTTGCCGCCCCTAAAATCTGCCGCCCTAGGCTTCAGCCTACTCAGCCTAATGGTAAATCCGTCACTGCTCAGTAGGTGACTACCTGAAGTAAGAAATGCTTGATAATCGTACATACATCATACCCATAACACCACCCATAATATGATGAAAACTCAAACTATTTTTTGAATATGACAACCCCTTAACAATTAGGTTGCGTGACTCTCTAATCTCGAGATTTGTCATTAAATTGGAGGTTTTATACACGTTATGTTAGATCTTTTCTCATTCATTTAGCTAGTTATAGGTATACCTATACTTAAACCAGACCGATTTGACATTTTCACAGAATTTTTTGAACAAAAATATGAACATCTATATAAAAATGAAATATATTTCATGGAAAGAGTTTAAACCTCTTTTTTGCTAAAGAATGTGATTGGAATTGCACTTTCTTTGATAGGACGAAAACATAAGTTCAAAACTTCTGAATAGAAATTTCATCATAAAAAGCTCTCAAAAGAGGGGAGTATTAGGTAAATCTCAATATTCAGGAAATTTCAACAATTGAATGAGCAGAATATGTAATGACAAATTCCAAGTGTCACATCACACATATAGAGGAAACATCGTTACCAAGTTTTGGAAATTCTCTTATGCGTTCAACTCAAATTTTGAATTCCACTTTGAAATTCAAATTTTCATTCAATCAATATATTCCTTAGGAATATCAGTTTTCACTATTACGAAGGTCTTCTTCCTACCCCTATAGAAAGTATTAACTTTCCTCCCTAACATCAGAGAGAAAACTCATACTTTTCTCCCTACTACTTTTGAATTGTATAACCTGACCTAGACCATATTATGCCAAGCACTTCTGGAAAATTCCACCATTACAATATGAGCTAAGCGAAAATATTTCAATAACTGAAGATCCTATTCAAACACTATCATCTTCCATTGGTGTTCCTATTAGTGCTGCTCAAAACTGCACATTCAATATATATGCATAATCAAGTCTTGAATATAAATATTCAATATATGTGGCATGTATTGATGAATTCTTTCAATGAGCAATCCTTGTGTACTTATAATATTGATGAATTCGTTATTTTTGCAACAAATTTTTTTTCAAAAATAAGGTTCAACTTTACCCACTCAGGGTAGGATTCATTACACTTCACGCTGAGCAGTATATAAATTACATTAGCGGTAGGAAAAGTGGAAAATGCAATTCAATATTTGTGATTCGCATCATAAACCACTGGATTCCAAGATTTTTCCATATCCACTTAGTATGAAAAATATGTTCACCCTCGTATGTAAGTAAGCAAGCATTCTTAATCACTTGTAGAGTGATAATAAACAAAATACTCACTGTAAACTGACTACCGAAACATGATAATCCCCTGGTGCATTCTCATAAACTGTATCAATGGCTCTCTTAATTCTACTGGCCAAATCTCTGAATTCCGAACTCTCGCGGTCCTTGAATTGTTCGTGGTACACTTCCATGATTGTGAAGCCGAATCTGTAAGTTTCTGAAAAGAAATAAAGAAATGAATCATTCGAATCCACGAGTTCTCAAGAAATTTATCCCTATGATACGTGATTCACTTACGAGGTTGGCCCATAACTCTCGGGGGTACGGTGTGTTCTTCTTCTCCTGAGCCATCGTCACCGGAAGCGACATCCAAGTCTTCATCATCCGTACCCTCAACACTGAAATATTTGAATGTAATAAGTTATCAACATAACCAGACCATTGGTGTTTTTGAAAGGATTTATGGCATTAAAAAACATCTTAGTTCGATATTCATCATGAAGTTGATGATGCAATTCCTCTTTAAGTAAATGATATAATACCGAGTGGTGCTGCTCAGAGAGTATAATAATAATAATAATAATAATTGATTTTATTGATAGTAATGCATACAATGAAATATACAGAGAGTAACATTATATAGACAACCAAGCAAATACTATCAAAAGGCAGGATTCAGTCTCTCACCAAGTCATAGACCAGGTTTGAGCTTGCTCTTCCATCCAACCAGCAGGAGAAAAAAAAAAAATATATAACTAACAAAATAACAAAAAAAAATCAGGTTCTAAGGTGAAGAAGTGTTCAGAATATAACCAACTCAATCAGGAACAAATAAATTATGACTGGAGGAGATTAAGCAGTTTATTATCAAGCAGAAGGTGTTTCAGTTTCAGTTTAAATCCAATGACGGGAAGAGATTTCAGTGAAGAGGGTAACCTGTTGTACAGCCAAGCTATATAGAATGAAAAAGAGCCACGAAAAAGGGACGTTTTGTGAATGGGCGGTGTAAGCAAGTGTTTGAATCTCAAATTTAAGTTGTGGATGTCCGTTCTGTAGTTGATCTTCTCATGTAGATAGCTAGGTTTCTTAGACAAGATTATCTTGTGGAATAGCGTGCAGGCATGAAAAATTCTGCGAGTTTCCATATTCATCCATCCAAGAGTTTTAAGGTGGTGGGAAATATGATCACGTCTACTCGCACCAATTATCAGTCTGACACATGAATTTTGTAAAACTTGTAATCTGTGTTTGTCAGCTTGTAATAAATTCGGACCATAGACCACATCGGCGAAATTAGCGTGTGATAAAACGAGAGCATCACATAACAGTTTTTTAGATTTTTTGTTCAGCACATTTCTATTAGAGTAAATCAATTTGAGATTGCAATATCCACGTTTTATGATTTGCGACGTGTGCAGTGAGAATCTAAGAGAATGATCTAGGATCAGGCCGAGATTCTTTGTTTTATCTTCAAGAGGTAATTGGAGGTGCTCAAGCGAGATATTGATATGATCGACGCACCGTTTTCTCATAGCTGTCCTGCCAAAGAGCATAACAAAAGACTTCAGAGGGTTGACAGTGAGACAATATTTATTTGAAATATCTAACAGAGCCTTCAGATCCATATTAATTTGTTGGCAAGCTGAAACGACAGATTCTTCGTCAAAATGTTTATAAAGTTGGGTGTCATCAGCGTAACTATGAAAATTTGTATGGAGCAGACATTCCGAAAACTGAGATGTGTAGATCACAAACAAAAGGGGGCCAAGAATGGAACCCTGAGGAACACCGTTTCTTGTGGTGAGATAGTTAGATTTACAGTTATTGAAAACCACGGATTGGGATCGACCAGACAGATAATTATTCAGCAATCTCACCACACCATCAGAAAATCCGAGATGTGATAGCAGACACAAGAGTAGATAGTGGTGAATTCTATCGAAGGCCTTTGAGTAGTCTATCAAAACCAAAATAGTTAGTTTTTTGGCATCAACTGCAGCGTGTATGTCATCCACTACTTTTAACATAGCGGTAGTGCAACTGTGATCAGCACGAAAGCCTGATTGGGATGAAGGTAAAATGTTGTGCAGCTCAAGATAATTTCTTATTTGAAGGTTGACGATTTTCTCGAACAATTTAGAAAGAGCGCAAAGGATACTTATTGGGCGAAGATCATTAAGACTGACTGGGTTTGTGATTTTGGCCAAAGGAATTATGTGAGCTTTCTTCCAAATAGAGGGATACACATTCTCGCTGATACATGTATTGAAAATGTGGGTGATGAAAGGCAATATGAGAGGGCAGCAAAACAATAGCATACTGACACTTATTTTATCAGGGCCAGAGGCGTTGGATTTCAAAGAGAGCAAATTTTTGAAAACTTCTTGTTCGTCCGTTACGTGAAGATGAAAATCTGAGTTGATTTTTTTATCAGTAGAGAAGAAATTCAGTAAGTCCCTATCTGGAGACGAGTCAACATTCAGTATGTCACAGAAGAACTGATTGATATTGTCGGCATTGCCCAGGTGTTCCGGAATTGAATTTACTGTCTTTCTGCAATGGATGTCCATATCTGCAAGCACTTTCCAGACGTTTCCGCTATTTCTCACTTTGAATTCAAAATATGCTTTCTTTTCTAATTTGATTGTATGATTTGTCAGGTTTCTCAATTGCTTATAGTATTCCCAGGAATGAACGGAACGGGATTTCTTATGTCTGAGAAGAGCTCTGTCTCTAAGGCGCATAAGAAGTTTCAAATTTTCAGTCAACCACGGTGCTCGTTTTCTTGTGATTCTAATCGTTCTCTCGGGTGCATGCCTGTTAAAAGTATTAATTATTATTGAATTGAGTACGTCGACTTTATCGTCAATATTATGAGAATTGTAAATAGATTGTAGGTTGGCCATTGAGAGGTCGTGAGTGAATAGTTCATTATCGAAAAGTTTAAAATCTCTATACGTGTGGTGAAGGTCGATGCGAGCTGAGTTCATACAGTCTATAATACAAGACACCAAGCAATGATCAGAGAAATTACTACAATCAACAATAGTACAGGAGCTTATGGGTAAATTTTCAGAGCAGAAGATTAAATCTAGCAGTTTGCTAGTTGTCGCGGTGTAGCGAGTAGGTTCTTCGATGATTTGTTTTAGACCGAAAGAGTCAACAATATTATTCAGTTGAGAGCATAAATGGTTATTAGGTTCAAGAAAGTTTATGTTTAGGTCACCTGCACATACAACATAATCAAATTTAGGTGATATGAGTGACAAGCTGCTTTCAAATTCAGTGAAAAACTCAGTGGGAGAAGAACTAGGAGCTCTGTACATTGTACCGATAGCAAATTTGGCTTTTCCTACCGATACCGAAATCCACAACTGTTCGGAACCTACACAATCAACTTCGATGACTGATGAATTGACACACAGCGTGTTCCTAGTATATATAGCTACGCCACCGCCACGCCCCTCTCTGTCGCGTCGTGAAAGCAAATAGCCTGGTAGTTGAACAGATACGTCAGTGACATTTTGGGTCAACCAAGTCTCTGAGACAGTGATGATGTCGTACACGTTGAATACCTTCTGCTTAAATTCGATAAAACCACTAATAATTGATCTCGCATTCACATGACAAAACGTAATGTGAGCCATATGGAACAATGAAACAGTAAGAGACAATAAAGAATATCAGTAAGAGTGAATCTCTAATAATGTAAATTAGGTCAGAAATACAGAACACATCATGGAAGTTTGGCAGCTCTAGGTGGATTTTCTCTGAGAGGTTTCTTGGGAAGGGATAATTCTGGGGATGCCAATTCTTTCCTCTTGCCGCTCGCGCTAGTAGTATTATCCGAAATAAGGCTTTTCAAGATGTTAGGGTTGGCAGATAGGTCATCAATTGTGTACTTATGATCGTTTATAACTAGATGGTTATGCCTGATGGTTGCTTTAATTCCACTTCTCTTAGCAACGTTGAGATGGCCACGTAAGGCTTTATGAATGACTTGATCTTCCTTACTCAAATCGTTGGCAACAAAAATGTTCTTTCCCTTGAATTTGTATGAATTTTGCAGTATTTCCAGTTTTTTGAAATATGACACGAACTCGATCTTCAATATATTCTGATTGTTTTTATTTTTGAAGAAAGACATATAATTCAGATCACCGAAGCCCAAACCGATGTCCAAAGTGTCTCCCAAGTAGTCGAGGGTCTTAGTAGTATTCTCTGTATGAAGGCCAAATATAACCAGATTATTCCTACGAAGTTTGTAGTCCAGTCGCTTCACTTCCTTTTTCAATGTAGAATTGTCCAACTCAAGTTCAGATATTTTGTTGTTAACAACGGAAAGTTCCTTTTTGATTTCAATTAATGTTTCCTGACTGCGGTCCGACTTCTCGTTGAGACAACTTAAAAGTGAGTAAAGATCTGTTAACGTTATCTCAGGTGTGGTAGACATTCCAGTGAATGGATATTTCGTGCGTTCAGCGCCCGTACTAAATTTATTCGAGTAAGGAACTGCAAAAACGTTGAACTTTTTGTTTCCAAGTCCACAGGTATACAACAAAACGGTATCGATGTGAAAGAAAACGTAACTGGGATTTATGATGGATTACGTAGTCTAGATGAGTTTCTCACCCCACTCCACTTGTAAGAACACACTAAGGCTTCAGACACCAGAAGTACAAAATTTTCAGACGAAATCAGCTTGTAGAATACTGAAACATTGAGAGCTCACAACATGTGTGTCTTCTTTTATACTTTCGATGAAGTTGGACTCTGTAAAGGGTGCGCCTCTTAAAATGACACCCCCCTCCAACTTTCTTGTATTTGAAAGTAAAAAAATTGCTAAATAGAAAAGTTGAACCAAATGAGTTGAACTTTGACTTATACAGATATATTTTGATATACAGGGTTTTTCATTTTCCCGAAGTGGATATCAACTTTGGTTTTTCAAATGAAACAATGTGTTATATTTTGACAGGTTGATGAAACTTTCCTTTCTGATTTCATTGATAACAACAAGTTGCATATTTGGATAAAAAATTACTTTACGAGATATCTCAGTTGTCTGTATTCTACGTAAAACTTTACATGAGGATTCTCTTTCATCTTGTTGATTGGTTGAAAGTTTACTAAGATGTGGGAGGTATTTTGAAAATTGATAATTTTCTATTACGCCATGTATCGCAAGAACCAGGTAAGGCTGTGAAAGTTTTGTATGCGGAATCGTTAACTTCACAAAAAAAGTAGGGCACTAATAAGAAATCCACAACTATCCAAAGACAACTGAAATATCACGCGTCAAGTATCCAAACAACACACTGTAAAGTACGATAATGATATGTAATACTCACGGATTACGTCCGGTTTCCTGAAACAAAAAAATATATTTCAAATTATTGATTCAAGAGCTACTACATTAGAAAACATTTCAACTGTGCGTTCTGCTCTTCGATATGGGGTTCTGAGATATTAGATGTATCTATAGGAGCCATTCGACGGCGCGTGGAATGGCGCGCCCGGCGCGTGAACTACCACTCCACGCGCCGTGGGAATGGTGCGGCGCGTCTATTTTCGCGCGGAGTACCTCGTCCAGTCGACTGTCGGTAAAACTTCACAGTTTAAAGAAAACAGGCAGCGCCTGTACATTTTCATGGAGCAAACTGGTGCAAACCCAACCGACTTGCGGGCGAGCATCGGCGCGGCACTCCGCAGTTCACGCGCCAGGCGTGCCACTCCACGCGCCGTGGAATGGCCCCTGGCATTCATCATTGGATTTATTAGCAATTTTCACTCATAATTTTGAATTTCAAGATATAAGATGCCTACTAAATTACAATACAAAATTGAAAGAAATAGTGCTTATTAGCCATCATCAGTGCAGGGTAGTCAAACAAGTAGAGATAGTGAGAAGCCCGAAACCGGTCTGTAGGTTGTTAGGCGTGCCTGTCTCGATGTGAATTTGTCACGTCTTAGGAAGAAAGAAACATTTGCTATATGCATTCACAGTGTGAATTGTTGCATGAACTACGAGCAGATATAATTCAATGTTCTGCGTGATATTTGCCAGGAAAGTAGTTTGTTTCTGCTCGTGGTCCACAAGTCATTCAAACTGTATTTGATTGACATAATTAGACAAGACGTGATATGTTTTTTCTTTAAATTTTGAAACTTCGTCCAGTTTAATGGCTTTTTCATTTAAATTGTTCCTCTAATTTGGCTGTATATTTTTCAACTATTTACTCAAAATTGAATGTTGAATGGAAATTAGAATTAAACATATCAAATTGATACTCACAAATGTGTTTTTACCGTCAGCATTCGAATCTTCCTAGAAAGGAAATGAAAACAATCAATTGAAACTTCTAGTCTAGTTCAGAGGAAGGGACATTTTCAAAATGCATGCAAATCAATTATTATTCCTGAAAATACTAGCCATGCTTCGTTAACCAAAAATATTCAGAAATAACCCAATATCAAATTTAAACAAAAGCTCTTCTATATATAGCACTTATTAGAAATTGTGTGAACTATTTTTCTACCCTCGATAACAGTAACAACAATATCGGACCAAGATAAACGATAGGTTAGTAATAATAGGTAATGCAAACACTACAATATGTTGTGTTAAAATATCTTTCAAGTATTGAAAGGGAAGATAGTTTCACGTCTTAGGAAGAAAGAAACATTTGCGATCTACATTCACAGTGCGAATCGTTGCATGGACTACGAGCAGATATAATTCAATTTTCGGCGTGGTATTTACCAGGAAAGTAGTTGTTTTCTGCTCGTAGTCTACCAGACATTCATTTCAAACTATGTTTGACATTTTAATTGGATAGAATATCTTCTCTTTCAAAATTTTTGTCCAATTTATGGCTTTTCCATTTTTAATCTTTCAAGTATTGTTAAGAATTTATAAGAAATTAATAATTATTTGTATATTATCACAAAACAAGAAAATGTTAGTAGGTATTCCAATTCCCCGCATCATCATCAATGGAATTGACATATAATTACTTAATATTGATATCTTCCAATGAATGTAATTTCTTTTTGAATTGAAAACCCGATTCACATACTGATGAGTTATCAAATAAATAGATTTCTATAAATCAATATCAATTAAAACGATACAGTGCGGGGAAGAACCGTGTTTGCAAAAACAATTTGCCGTCAAAAACTCACGTTATTAATTTGAATAATATTTGCTACATCTCCATCTTCTTCATCCTGCAGAAAATGACAAAATATGGGGATTGAACAGTTATCAGTACCCATGATGAGGATTCTCAAAATGATATATGTACATGATGTGTCCATATAAATTGATAAATCGTTTTTAACTGAGGATATGCATGAAAATACGAAAGTGCTTAAATCAGTCTCCTAATATTTTACAAGCGTTCACTATATATACAGTGGGACCTTGATGAATTCGAAAAATGGTACCTACATTAGAGGTCTTTCATAATAGAGAATAAATACCCATTGAAAATTTAAGGGTTGGATCTGCCCTGTCATTCGAAATTGAATTTATGAATTAAAGTTATACGTTGCTGAATGTCAATTCAGAATCCAAAATCGACGTGTCCCGATAATTTTCTATAAATATGCACAATAATTGATTTTTATTCTCTGACTACACGAAAGGAACAACTATAATGTTCGTGGTAATGACGTGGTAATGAATTCCACAACTTCGCCGTTCGACAGGAAGAATAATTCTGATAGAGAGAATTCGGCAGGTCTCGAGCCTGACAATGAAAGGGTGTTTTTGTGTAGTCTACCTGTCCGGAATCGCTAGTAGTTGAATAATAGATATCTAGTTATAACGTTGACAAATCATTTTTAACTTGATTCACTTCCTTAAATTTTATATGATTTTTGAATGTAATGCTCGATGGAATGTGTAACAGGGATATATTATAAACAAATTGGGTTACCACAATTATTATAAAAATGTTTTCAATAAAACATGCCTATTTGTTAATAGGTATTTTTATAATCTCAGACGAATAACATTCAATGATAGGAATTATACATGCACAGCTGAAACATGCAATTATTCATGTATGACACCTACTGAGTGTAGGAACTATACGTGAATTCGTTATTCCATCCAAATGTTATCACATTAAATACATAAAAAATAGCCAAAACCGTCTAACTTTCAGTCAAAATTGTTTAATAATAATGGATCAAGGATGAATGGTAGTCCAAAATGAGGGATTTTGATGGAATTCAATATTTGATTAATAATTAATGATTTGAACACAGGTAAGTTACCTGTGTACTTGATGAAAAGAAAATCTATTTATTTCAACCCATAAATGAAATGTTACTGAAAACTCCTAATGATGCAGCAATGTTCGCTTAACGTTTTTTAGTCGTCTGAAATTTCGGTTACACCCACATCAACATTCAATATAAGATACACATGGAATGTGACAATGATGAACAACATACACATTATTAGTCTACAATATTTTTTTCGCACGCAACTTACATATTCTTCTGATGGAATCGCATACTCATTTCCGCCATTTTCATCTCCATTGTTTCCGTCATCTTCATCATCCTGTATATTTAAAATAGTCGTACAGAATAATCTTTAGAATGATATGCTATAGTATTGTGATAATGTCATTTTGGCATATATTTGTAATTATTTACTTTCAATACGAATTTTTAAATTGGAGGATGAAATATTTTCAAGTTCTTATCACACATAGAAAAGAAGCTTATTGAAACTCAAATATTTTTTTAGATATGAGACATTTATATAACTACAAAAATAATCTGAGATCTGTATTGAATCCACGGGAAAGATGAAGGAATAAATGCGATTAATCGATAAAAGCTATATGTTATTTCTCTAAAGATGATAGGAACATGTTGATGTATACTTTGGAATGATCCAGTAATATTTGAGTCCCTATCTTGAGTGCATTTGGAGATCTCGATTTGTTGAATCTTTTAGTTATTTGAATAAATCTTTCCGCATTAATTTGAATCTTCCATCAGAAAGTTATTATTGAATAATAACAATTAGATTTATGGTTAAATGATTGTTATTTATTTTAGAAGATTAAATTACTGGTGAATTGAGTATCCCCTTTGAACGAGTGAAATAATCACATCCTGAGGTGACAACTATCAACTTTGGGCGTTTTCCAACAAGATTGAATGAGCTTGGCATGACCAGCCGTCAATGACATATCATTGTGCATTTTATTCAAGGAATACATTAAGTATTTGTGAATGATTATTTGGCAACAGAAATGAATTAGAATATTAGACAACAGATTATCGTCATTATTCTTCATCATTCTTTTCTAGTTGAAGTTTTTGATCTTTTAAGCGATATATATATTTCTTAAAATACAAAAACAAAATGCTGGTGGAAAGTAGATATATTCGATATATTTGTAACACAGAACAAAATCTATGATTGAGAAAATGATAGCATAAACACGCATAGTAATGTTTGATAATTGTAGCTGAATAATGTTGAAGCTTATGAAACTAGTTATAATAATGCAAAGTATATGTCAGTGGATAAGCAAAACCATGTTTATGTGTTTTCGGAACCAAATACTATAAACAGTGGAACAGTTTAGTGTTATGGCGTGATAGATGATAATACATGAGACAATGATTTTTGGTAGGTATAGGTACCTACGTAATAGAAACCGACTCTGTTATAAATTATACCAATTTAGCACATACACACTGTGCAGGTCGAATGCAACTTTCATTATAGTATCTACATACGATCTTTACAAAACTGATGAAGATATTGAAACAAATGAGAGAACCAGAAAGTAAATGATCGAGGATGATTGTCCATTGGCATCAGATGGCTTGAAAAAATATCACCCAGGGCAGCTATCATCATAAAATATTCATACTGCCAATGGCAACGTGTTCAATCTATCAATTCAATAGTTCTTGCTTCAACAGAGAGGATGAGAATCAGAACCGCAAAAATTTTACGAACTTCAACACCCCATACATTGAAAGCCAGTATCTTCACAACAAATCTAACTACATTTCATTTTCCCCATCAATAATTGTGAAAGTTAGACAAGTTATGTAAACCAAAGAGATCTTGTGTATTACAAATCTCCAATACCTTTACTCTGAGACAATTGAGTATGCTGAAAGAATGGTACAGCTAAATTTTTAATAGTAAATGTGCGAATTGGATGAAACTATTGATATATAGGTTTAGTCAATACATGAGATTATTTTGAATCAGATAATTCTTGAAAAAAATGAGAAAATATTAGAAAAAACTTGGATCTGCAAGTTTCTTGCACCAAATACGTGAAACAAACGAATATGGTTCATTAACAATTATATAAAATCAATAAAAATAATCAGATTGATAAAAAAATAAAATTAGACGAATCAGTAAGTATTTGAAAAAATCCAGATGTTTTCCACAGCAGACATAAGGGCAAAAAGAGAAAAATCCTTTTCCACGAAAGAAGCCTTGATAAAAGTTCTAGCTTCCCCTATATCCCTGAAGAAGCAAAAAACAATTTTTAACCGTAATGAGCAACTCGCCTTGTCATGATCAGTGAATCAGGAATGATAGGAGCAAATAAATCGAAATTTGCAAGAGAGATTGATGAATGATCAATATATAGGCGTCATGGGATTCATGGCAACTCCAGAAACTGGATGATTATGAAAAAAACACTAAACTGATCAAGTTTGAGGTTATCAAGTATTACATTCTTGAATAATCAAGAAATCGGATTGAACACTTGTGAGTCTAAGCTGACTTGGGACGGTAAACAATCCCTGAGACAACTGGCAGCGAACAACCAGGTCACTTTGATGTGGGTGCCAGGTGATGAGGGTGTTGAAGGCAACGAGGAAGCAGACTGCCTTGCCAAAGAAGGGGCAAATACACAATTTCTCGGCCCAGAACCCTTCTGTGTACTCGCCAAGGCCCACTTGAGAGAAGAGTTCCGACGCTGGAAAGCAGATGAAATTAAATCTCACTGGAATAAAGTGCCAGGACGAAGACAAGCGAAAAGGCCAGTGAGCCTTTCGCCAAGGAAAGCTAAACAGCTTCTCGAGTTTGCCAAGAAAGATTTCAAACTGGTAACGGGACTCCTCACTGGACACTGCCCTCTGAGGTATCACCCCAAAAAGATGGGTAAAACAAAGAGTAATAATTGCTGCTACTGCGAGAACTTCGCTGAAACTGCAGAACATTCGCTTTGCGAATGCCCAGCACTCTTCTGCAAGAGGCTCAAGTTCCTGGAAGGGGCCTTAGAGCCCTCCGATGTCAGGAACCCAGCTCCCAGGAAACTGATAAACTTCGCAAGAAACCTCGGAATCCCGGGCATCGAATAGATTAAGGGTTATGCACAAAAGATCTAATAGGTCGAGGTGTTCGAGAGGCTGCAAAGCCTTAACGACGTCCCCCGCCCCTACAATCTACAATCTCTATATTCTTGAATTGAATTCATTTCAGGATTATGAGTTAGCGAATGACACCACAGAGGCGTCGAAGAATGCATCAAACCAAAAAGGTTGGGGAAAAACAATCCTATTCTCAAGATAATCATGATGAAGTATAAGGTACGCGATCAGTACCTAGAAGTTCAGCCAAATCCTCAACCTCATTGATATTTTGAAAAATTTTTGATTTATGAGCATTGTGTTTAAAACTCATTCGCTTTATTTCTATTTCATCTGGATGTGGGGTAATAACAATTATTATAATATAGTAATGAAAAATCCAGATTCAAGATATTATGTTTTGTGATTTCTGAGCACGCAACAACGACTGACATCCCATTTTCAATTGAGTGGACATTGTTGGTTGCAAACAATTTCATTTTCATAGTGCATCGAAACTGCGCCATCTGAAGTTATAGCTTATAAGAAATTAAGATCCACATGACTACAAGCAAAGTGATTTCGTATCCATCAATCAATGATGAAAATAAGACCTGGTGGCGCTACTCTTCAACTGTTTCAGCAGAAAAATCCTTGATTCGAAACAATTGAATTTCATCTCGTTACGTGGGGTTCTCTTATTGAACAATAGAGGCGCTACCGTCGAAATATATCTGAAAAATGTTGTTTCAATCATGTTCGATACATATTCGCATCGAACTCTTTGAAACATGAACTGTTAGAAAGATTAGAAGTCATTCAGAATCTAATATTCATACTTTAGTAATGATACCTGCAGTATAACCTGTAAATTTCGTTGAAATCACGGCTTCACTTAGCGAGATTTAAGCTCAATTTATAAACTCCGCTGCCGTAGCTACAACAGTTGACGCTGCAGTTACTGTTCGTAGATGGAATATGCTAAAAATAAACATCTGTTCATAAACTACGCAGGTGCCGTCGGATATCTCCTCAATACATTTTGGAACGGCATCGTCAACTGTAGATACGGAAGCGGAGTTTATAAATGGAGCTTTACCCAAGCAATGTCACGTTAGAAACGTTTTTTCGAAGTAGGCGAAATCAAGAGATTTGGGACCAGTCACAGGATAGGAAGTAGATTCACCAGTCTATCCATCTCTCATCAATCATAACTATTTTCGTTTTATCGATATATTCGATTCGACTAACCTATATGTGAGGGCAGCGATCACTATTTTCAGTTTTTTTTTTAGACAGGAGAATTTGATTGAAAAACAAATAGAATTTGAACGCACTATCGCGCTATATTTATCCAACGAGACCCTCCTACCTATCACAATTTCCAGAAAATTTTTGAGAAAGTAATCTAGCACGCTGCTATCTAATCTACATATTGCTTATTCTTATAACATAACAATTGTTGTTAGCTATGTTTTTCATCCGACCATTGTGTCTGGAATCCTTCGTAACATGCACGTAGGCGCAACTATGATAGTTCTGATTGCTGGATCCCAATCGCATTGCTTGTAGTCATGTGGATCTGAATTCATGCTTTTCGGTCACCAACGATATTGGGACACCCACTGATCTAATAATATATTACTACTAGATCATCGATGTGCTGTGCAAAGCATTGACTCCAACATTAGAGAGGGAAAGAGCTAAAGGCTATATGACATGAGCAACTGAGACGAATAGAATGTGACCGACCACATGATATCATATGGCAAGAAGCAATGAATTTAACATTTTGTTATATGGGTGATACATTGAATTTTTCAAAATTGCAAAGTATTACGAGATTCTAATTGAAAATATCCATTGTCTACCAAGCATCTGTCGGTTTGCATGATATTTGATCATTATAGGCTCTCAAATCTTTCTTTTTCTTGCCAAGTCTGTGATATATCTTCTTAATATTAATGAAATAGTAGGATACAACTTTCAGGACATATCAATTTTACCTTAATTCACAAAACTCTAGCTGTGAGAAACCATCTTATACTAAAATTGAGTGCAAAAAAATATTTTTATTGTTCTGAAATAATATAGTTATTTATGTATTAAGGGAATTATGAGGGCCTTAATTACCGATGGCAAAGTTTGCGTCCCGAGGGCCTCTGGCCCGAGGGACAGCAATTGCCAGAGGTTATTAAGGCTCTATAATTCCCGTGGTACATAGATAATTTTATTTTTGACCGATTTTCATAACAACATGTCCATATTTAGAACGCAATAAATGTTTAAATTCATAACCTTTCTGGTATATTTGAATTAGGTAGCGTTGATTGTAGCATTGTTGGTTGTTGCTAGGTTGTCGCTATGTTACATGTTTATAAGCAAACTTTCTTTATCAATCAATGTTTTTCCGTTAAAAACGTGTTTATTTTTTACCACAAATCGACGATCTTTTTCTGATATAATGGAGGATATTATAAAAAAAGCGGAAAAAGCAAGACAATCATTACTTCCATCGAAAAGTGAAGCCCTATATCAAAAAGAATACAACTTATATCTGAAGTGGCTGACACAGAAAAATGTTATGTCAAAAGATGCCAACGAAACTGTATTTCTGGCATATTTTCAAGAACTGGTAAAGTATTTTCAGTATTTTCTGGTAGATTTGGTAATAATTGTATTTATTTGTTGCAGTCAGAAACGTTTAGCCCAAATTCGTTATGGACTAAATGGTCAATGCTCAAATCGATGGTGACCATATATGAGAAAAGAGATATCACCAAGTTCAACGAACTAGAGGCTTTTTCGAAACGGAAAAGTAAGGGGTATAAGCCGAAAAAGTCTGCTGTCTTATCTCCTAAAGATGTCATCAAATTTCTAAAGGACGCCCCTAATGAAATTCATTTATTGCATAAGGTAATTTTTTTCTCATAATTTTCTTTTTCGTTTGTTTATTTCGTTTTATTTGTTATAGGTTGTTCTTATTATGGGTTATTTTGGAGGATGCAGAACTCAGGAACTTCTAAATATGAGTATAGCAGATATAGAGGACCGGGATACTGTTATGGTAGTGAACGTACCGGAAAGTAAAACTGGTGTATCGAAGAAATTTACAGTTGTGGATGAAAAAGAGTTCTCTGCTTTGTCTTTATTGAGACTTTATATGTCCTTGCGTCCTGAAGGTACAAAACGATTTTTTTTGAGCTTCCGACAAAATAAATGTACAACTCAGCCAATTGGAAAGAATATGTTTGGCAAAATTCCCAGCAAAATCGCAATGTATTTAGGATTGCCAAACCCACTAACCTATACGGGACATTGCCTTCGTCGCACTTCTGCTACTGCCCTAGCCAATGCAGGAGCAACTATGACTAACTTAAAAAGACACGGAGGTTGGAGAAGTTCCACGGTGGCAGAGGGGTATCTGGAGGACAGTATTGAATTGAGAAATAAAACGGCGCGTATGCTGTCTACTTTGCCATCAGAAGAGGCAGGCACCTCGACTGTAGTGAACAGCAACAGCTCCACCCATAAAAAAGAAGAAATTGTTTCCAGCGGCGGAAGTAATTTTCAGGGAACATTTGAAAATTGTACATTTATTATTTGTAATGACGTGAATAAGGAAAATATGTCTTAGTTTTCATTACATATAAACGTTTATAAGCATTTCTTGTATCATTTTCACCTGTAAAAGGTAAGAGGGAGTTTTTGAACCTTAATATCCCAAGGGAGTTATGACCCTCATTATAGATATCGTAACTATGACGATATAAGCTTATAATGTCACTGTCAGAAATAAAAATATTTATGCACAGTCTTCAATCTATATCTAAGTAAGTATATAGTTAATGATGTTATTGAAGAAAAATGAGAATACTAAGGAAAGCCAGCAGAAATTAATAATAATAATTAATAATTTGTCACAGGATAAAAAATATCAATTACTGTGTTTTATTTGAATTATGTGTTAAATTGTCTATCAAGTGATATTTTGATTATGTTTGATTATGAGAATGTAGCTACTTATTCAAACATTAGAATTTTCTGTGACAGAATGGTCCATGCTAAATTGTTCCTCTAATTTCCCAATTGATGTCATATCTTGACTGATATTCACTACTCCATCGTTTGTAGATGGGCTGCAGAATAAAATATAATTAGAAATCCAATAATAACAATACTCACAAATAGTAGGTGATGCTGAACAGAACATCACCATTTTGTAATATTTGTTCAGATATATAACAGTTGAATAGAAACTGACAATATTTTTAGTCTAAAGCACTTGATATAAAATGCACTTTGATAACAACATGTTTTCAAAGTGATATGCATTCAAAATTTGAAGAATATTTGCACATAACCGCTGATATCCCATAAGAACAACACTATAAATACAATGTTTTGCCATAATCAGCTGATTCCGATCATATATAGTGTCTCACATGTTGGAGTCAATTCCTCTCTCTCTACACTCCATCTAGATTTTATTATTAGTTCATTGGGGACAAAACTCTATAAAGTGCGCCCTCTACTTACGTAATCTTCCTGCCCCTCTTCCTGGCCCTCTTCCTCTTCGTCGTATTGTTCATCCTCCTCGTTCTCGGCTTCTTCTGCCTGCCGATGTTGCCTGTTTGCCCTCCTCTCGCCTTTCTTCTTGTGGTCGTTTTTTGCGTGGTGCACCTCGTTCTTCGAGAATATGCCGCCGATGCTTCTCTTCACGCGGCTCAAGGCGCTCGCCAACCAATACCCCTCTTCTTCCGGACCTTCCAGAAGGTCGGAGTGGCTTTCTGGATGACGGCTGGAGTGCCTGGATATCCTCACGTGGCGATCGTGAGTGGCTTCTGGATGCTCCAAGCCATCGAATATCAGATCGGAGTTGACCTGGAAAAGGACAAACGAATGTTAGGGCAGAGTTGGGCCATGAGTGTCTCGTGAACCCTTGTTCAATGAGCAGAAATTACTAACTCTTTCTTTTTTATTAATACTAGGAACATAAGAACAAATCATCTTACGATGTTGCTGTTGGTTTCACTCGCCAAAATGACAAATTAAGACTATTCCATCATCAATTTTGATAAAGAAATCGTTGATCTATAAATGCAGCTAAAATATACAACCAGTTTTAAGGATATCCAATCACCTGATCAGTTCAGGAAGTCTGTAAGGCGGGTTCTGTTGAATTTCAATAGGCTCTGCAATTTTGAAACAGTGCCTATAATCATCTTACTCGTTTATACATTTTATTTAATAATATCCATTTATTCATTTATTTACATGTGGTACTGTTTTTTTCGGCAACCGTCCGGAAAGTACGTACTTTCCAGACGATTTTTTTTTGAGAAAGTGGCATTTTTCCGGCCTAGTCCGGGAAGTACGTACTTCCCGGACTAGGCCGGGAAGAATCACATCGTTGTTGTCATTGTTAATATGAAAATCTTGGTAGTATGGTTTTGATAAATGCAGTTGATCATTACCATAGCAGCAAAATAACGACTGACAGCTATCTGACATAAAATTAGCTAACATTCAAAAATTATCAGATGAAAACAATCAATGTGAAACGGAAACTTTACCTTCTTGTTCTGACTTCAACAAAAGCACTTAAATATACCAAGCATCTCAAACAAATTGAATCCATTCAATATTAACAATTGTTCTAATTTTAATATAAATATTAATATAAATAAGAATTGAAATGTTCGAAATTTTGTTCTAATAAAGAAATGTGTTTCTTTGATTTGTTATTCTACACGGTTGCCGAAAAAATTGTGTACGCAACACGCCCGAAAACAGTTTTTTTGGACTCGCAGACTTCCAGGACTCGCTACGCTCGTCCTAGAATTTTGTCCACTTATCCAAAAAAACAGTATTTTCCGGACTTGTTACGTAAATTACTATTTTTTTCATTCAAAACAATAATTTTTCGAAATTCCTGATTATAAGGAAAGTACATCAACTTGTATTTGAAAAAAAATCATGTGTTGTTTTCAACGGACTTTCATCCTTAGTCTTCTGTTTGTTTACTTATTTATACAATTGCTTTGTCTATGAGATGATCATCTTTTGACAATGAAGTATATTTTGATTTGATTTGAGGTAACTGGAGTATTTTGATAAGGTGAACTAGCAGCCCACACATAAGGAACATTATTTTAATTGAATCTATCTTTTTATTCAGGAGTATGAGTATAAGTATATGACAAGCAAATTCGACCCAGGATATACCTTGGATAAGCATTATCAGGCGCATTCTGCTAGATCTTAAAACCAAAAGGACTATAGGAACAGAAAGGAGTTCCTCCAATCGTTCTCAAGAAATGTGCCCCACCAATTTTTTGCAGTTTGTTCACACTTTCATATAAACTCGGTGTGTTTCCCTCAAACTGGAAGAATTCTGGAGTTTTATCAATTCCTGGTAACTACAGACCTAATGCGCTACTACCTGTGATTTCTATAGTGGTAAAGAAAGCAATCAAGATTGAGCTTATACAATATCTGGAGACCGACAATATGACTTTCGTCGCCAGATATCAACTGGGAATTTACTTGCCAACGTAGCGCACATGTGGCAGACGTCCATCAAAAATCACAGTATATGGCTGTAGCATCAGGTATAGCTAAAGCATTTGAGCGAGTTTGTTATGAAAGCTTTTTTGGAAAGCTTTCGTCATATGGTTTGTCGTAGCAATTGTGTCCTTTACCGAAAAGCTTTATTCTGGATAGATCACTATGTGTGGTCTGATACAATGACTATACAATGAATTTGAGCGAAATAAGTCGTGCACACGCATTATCAATCAACCAGTGTTTTATAAAAATAGTATGCATATTATTGCAGAACATCAATTTTAGAAAAGTATTATCTACGCGATATGTCCTGTTATTGTATCAATGCTATTTCTATACTGTACCTGTGACTGTACTATGCCTTACGGCGAGTTCACATGCTGGCTTTTCGCGTTTTGGCTTATGGCGTATTGAGATTCCATTGGCCGATCTTTGTGAACGCTTATCAAGATCACCTGCCAAAAAGTCGATTAAGTTCCGACTTCAGCCTTAAATAAGCTCCTATTTTTAGGATAATCACTTTTCAGGTCAAATTTACCGTCATTATTGCGTATAGGAATATCTATATCTCGAAAAAAATTTCGATACATAGTTATTTTTCCCAGGTCTGGTTAGATATAGACACCAGGAAAATACTAAATAATGTCACACAACTTCTCCGTTTGAGGAAAAATAGAATCCTGATAGAGGAAAGTTCTGCGGGGCTCGAGCCTGGCAATGAAAGGTTGGCCAATCTGAGTCTGTCTGGTCTGTCTGCTCGGAATCGCTCATAATGATATAAATGATTTTGATAAGCATCTACCACAACAATATATCTACAAAAAAGGGGATATCGCTGACTTTACTGCGCTCAACAAACTCGTAAATGCAAGGTCACCAACCAGACGTATAGTTTTAATGGATATTGAATCCTGGAGCAGAACTCTAAACAGGTGAACTTAACTCCATGACAGGTCAAATTTGTGCTTTGTTAATTATGAGATTTTTTTAAGGTGTAAAGTAGTCCTTAGCGCGAAACAAAGAATCGAATTCTTGTGAAGCAATTTCTGCACATAATATGATTCCATGATAGGGTATTGTTGATGATGGTAATACCAATCATGTTCAGCATGGATATCGAGGATTCAACAGGAACAAAAGCATGCCTGACATCATTATAAGTAGAAGGCATTATGAGGTCCACCTTCTTGAAAAAAAATACAAGCTTGAGTTTGGTAGCAATTGTAGCATCGAATTATACTAGATTATCAGATCTTTATTGATAGCTATTCCATCATCCATCGTAAAACAAAATTCCGACTTTGAACTCGGGAATTCCGAGTTTGAAGTCGGAATAAAAAAATTCCGAGTTTAAGGTCGGAATTTCCGAGTTTAAAGTCGGAATATCCGAGTTCAAAGTCGGAATTTCCGAGTTTGAAGTCAGAAATTCCGAATTTGAAGTCGAAAAAAATATAAAAAAATCACGGTGGCCCTTAAGGCTGGGAAAGGCCAGACACTTTGTCCAAATCCGGGACAGGGGGGGTTTGGAGGAAACAGCAGTGGGCGGTTACCAAATCGTCATAAATCAACGGTTATCCTTGTTCAACGAACGATCTTCTCATCTAGTACGGGTGATATCGCGACTGACGTTTTTATTCGCATTGCTCGATAATCTAATATGCGAGTAATACTGGGATGCTGTCTCTCAGTTTTCGAGAAAACAAAACTGGCGTAGATTCAAATCAGACTTGCTGCGGATCTTCAACTTGATGATTGTGTATACCAAATCACTTTTTACGACATTTTCTCTAGGCCAAGAACTTTTTTATTCTGAAAAAACACAAAAAGTACGATTTTTCTGTAGAACACGTTTTTTATCGTTCCTACCGTTATATTTCTGGAAATAATTGAGCGATCGGACTGATTTTTTTTTCAAATTGAAGTATACATGATAGCGCTTCTTGCCATGTACAATATTGGTGAAAAATTCATGTTCATCAATTTCTAGAACTGTAGCAAATTTCAACTTGTTATTTTCGGAATGACAATTTTCAGTAATCGAGAAAAAATTTTATTTATGAAAATTTTTGTATACATGCTGCGAACAAAATTGAGCCAATAGATGAAATAAGTTCCCAGAATGGAAATTTTTCATGTAGCAGATATCTACATGTACTTATTTAATGAGACAATACTACATTATCGCGCGCTCGGCTCTCTCCTCACACAGTCAGCCAACTGGTCTTTGTGTTCATAATGTGTAGTCGAGCTTTCATCAGTATATCAAATGAGAGGAAAATATACATTATTGGTATGAATAAAGTATCTACCTATTTAATGAGTTGGTATTAAATAACTCCATTCATTTTTTTATGTTGACAATAATAGTATTGTTGAACACATTGCTGCCTCATGATGGCATATTATTCCTTCTTCCAGTCCAATTCTGGCATCGTATAGGTTAGATAATTCTCCTTCGGTTAGGTATGCCATCATGTGAAATCTGTATAACTTCATAAAACATTGTGTATACTAAACGTTTGTGGTATACTTATCCGATTTATCATGAAAGTTTCATGGTATAATATAATGGAAATTGCATTGTAATTAAAAAATCAGACAAATGTTAATTGAAAAGAAAAAAACACGTAAGTTGCGATATAAAATTTTAAAGAATCAAGCATTGTCTTATATCACTCACTGAATATCGAATTTTTTCGTAAAACTGACAGTTGCCACTCGGTAAACATTCAGAGGACAACTATTATGCTTCCGTGGAACAAACAAATCTCTCCGAAATATTCGACGAAAGTAGAAAAATGGCGTCTATACCTATTTGGAACTATGTCTAGTTGGGCAGTATCCCCTACCATCATTTTTTCAAAAAGTTCAAAAGGAGGTACCCATTAAAAATGAACTTATGAATTTCGTGATTTTATTTTCAATTTCTGAAAATTGAGATTCTGAAAATATTTTCCTGACTTCTTTAGGTTGGATTTCAAAAATGACATTGTTTAGATTTCGGGAATTCAATAATATTCCATTTCTGGTATTACCGAAGTTTACACGAAACGGAAATTATTATGGTTGAAACGAGCAATTTGGAAAATCCATGTTAACGAGTTTTCAAAAAATACACGTTCAATGTATTACTGACACCCCTTCAATTGTTTATATTTTCAAACCATTTGTCGTCATTTAAATGCTACAAAGGATATTCAACAATTTATTTTTAATAAGCATTTTGCATGTTTGAAAAAAACCTGTGACTCCACACAGTCCCAAACAATGAGTGAGAGTAGATGCGATACATTCGCCTGCATGTGTGCGGAACGAGGATCGAACACTTTATCTGATAATCGACGGTATATTCACCAGTAGGTAGGTACCTATGATGAATATTTGTATTCTATAAACATTATGAAAAACCAGGGTTGCGACGTTTTGAATCGAATAATGAAAATATAAGTAATTGATTTGTGCATTATTTCCATATTTGAAAAATTATGAAAAATCAATATGAATAGAAAAAATCAATCTTTAAATCGAAAAAATCTTATTTTGTTGATTTGAAAAAAATCATGATGCTTCGCAACTCTTACAAAATTTGGATAATTCTGTATCTATTTATATGAACAGCTTTTCAAGAGTCATATAAATTACGAGGTATAACATTAAAATAGTGATAGGGAGATTGAGAGCTACTTTCAATAACGTTGATAAGTTATATTCTCGGTTATTATCAAAGACATTCAAATACAGGTTATTATGAATATTATTTATTTACGAATAATAATGAATAATGACTATATTTTCCTAAGGCCTTCATTCTTCTACTTTTTATTTCTTTGATTTTTGAGGACTGCTTTCACTACATATTTTGTATTTTGGATATTCATCTCCTGTTGGTCCCAATATATGTACCATTTTCAGAATCATATACATTCCACATGAGAATACAATATCATTTTCTTCTCCATTTGGATTTTTAGATCTCATTACACCTTTGAATTTCAAAATTTCAAGCTTTTCCTATGCAAATCCGCAAATTCATCATTAGTTGCACCAATAATTTCATAATACTTATTATGGTTCCAATCTATGATATTGTGTTGACTGACTCGTTTTTTCATCTTCATATTTTGGAGTATCACCAGAGGGCGCAAATATCATCGGACAATTCGCGCTCTGGACTTCTTGTGAAAACACCAGTCCATATTTCGATGTGATTTTTTTTCTGTAGGAAGATGGGGATTCAAACTAGGTCCGATACTATTTGAAAAGTGTTTTTTTTATTATTCGCCAAATTCGATATGTTCAGGAATATTTGTATACCTTTTGTATTTCATATTTTTGAAAATAAAATAGTATTTCCATTAGCTGGATCACTTATCTACTTGATGAAGTCAATAAGTCATGAAAATATTGATTACTTTACTTTATGACAAGTCTATAGAGAAAGAGTGCTATTCGTTATTGCTCACTTCTTCAGCACCCTCTACTTCAAAATTTAGACCTTTAGGATATTACATACAGTATGGTGGAAATGTATGGAATAAATTCATTATCTCTAACGTTTATGAATTTCAAGGAAAATCCCGAGACAGGTCGATTTTTATTTTCAAATTGACATCTCTTGATATACATACGGAGTATGTGACGTCATCCGCGTAGTTGTGGTGACGTCATCGATTATTTTTTTAAATTAGAACACCCCGTCCATTTTTTTTTTCGGAAGGTATATTCATTATCTATCTGACGGTATACTAATATTAGGAAAATAAAGTAATACAGGGTGAGAAAAAATTATTTTATTTAATATTTACAACGGAAATCGTTACAATAAATAATCAAATTCGTGACGTTCTGCAAGAATACAATGTGATAGACAGAGAACAAATCATTCTCGAACTTTGCTATCGTTTTTGAATATATTTGTGAAATATTCACTCAATATAAAATAATTTTTTCTCACCCTGTATCACTTTATTTTCCTAATATTAGTATATGGTCAGATAGACAATGGAAACACCTTCCAGAAAAAAAATTGAACAGGGTGTCTTCCTATTTAAAAAATAATCGATGACGTCACCACAACTACGCGGATGACGTCACAAACTCCGTATGTATATCAAGAGATGTCAATTTGAAAATGAAAATCGACCTGTCTCAGGATTTCCCTTAAAATTCATATGCGTTAGAGATAATGAATTTATTCCATACATTTCCACCATACTGTATATATTTTTTTGAATAGATTTAAGAATTCCTATATTAAAATGCCATTAGGTAGCATCCTGTATATATAGTGTCGATTGCAAATTATCATTCAGTTATACAATGTTAAATACAACACGGTTTCATATTTATACTGTTCCCTCTCTACTTTTACGTATTGAGATCTGTTCAACATTCAAATCATCGCAATGATAAATCCTAAATCGATCCCCGGTAAATAGAAGCGACCTTTGTCGATAGGTTTCTATTCATTCATATTGTATACCTTCTGGGTGTATATATAAATATTCTTATTTGAATATCATACATACCTATTCCTCATTATGTATGAGAATTTTTTCATTGTGAACAATTCAGAATATTTTTATTTTCCACGCAATGTATAATTATTTTATACATATAATATACCATATTTACTAGCAAACCTAGCAAACTGATTCATATAAATTTCTATTTCCTATTCTAATTTCATAATATCACCCGTACTATCGATTGTATCGTGTTTATAATCTACTTCGTTGAGTTTCACCAGGGGGCGCAAATATCATCGGATAAATCGTGCGTATTTCTGACGTTGTAGAGCCTCGGCTCTTGACTTCCTGTGACGATACTAATCCATATTTTGATCTGATTTTTTTTGTGTAGAAAGATGAAGGTTCCACCGAGGGAGGATGCTATCTCAAAATTGATTATTTGATGTAGAAATATTTTTTTTTGATTCGCCAAATTGGCTAAAAATTTGCTATGTTCAGATATATTTTTATATCTTTTCTTTTCGAAATTTCGAAAAAAGAGATAGTATCCTCCCTAGCTTGATCCTTTATCTACATGATGGGATCAAAAAATCATGAAAATATTGATTGGTTTTCAAATGAGAAGTCAAGAGCGGGAGTGCTGCATTCGGTATTCTGCGCGTCCCATTGCCCACTCTTAAGGCCGGGACACACATATCCGCGCCGAGTACGCACCGCATCCGCACCGAGCCCACTCCGCGAGTCGGCCGACAGTCGGTGATGGAGGTGGGAGGCCACACATTTCCGTGTTTCGGCCTTGCATGCAGTTGCATTTCAGTTTTCATGCCCTTCTTGGAGAAAGTTTTAGTAGCACTGAGTGGTAGCACTCGCATTAGAGGAAGAAGATACTAATTGGAGACGAAATCGTCGTCAAAGAAGAATATGGGTTGATGACGCTTGGAAGAATAGATGCGTCGAAGGGGAGTTTGTCTCGCTGCTGCCCCATCTGAAGTGCGATGAGACAAAGTTTTACGAGTATTTTAGAATGTCCATGCATACATTTAACATCCGAATTTCCTCTATTAGCTTTTCCGACTCCATGTTAAACCTCAGCGACATGGCACGTACACGGTGCGGAGATGTCGGAAGGATGACGTTGCGGACAAGTGTGGACTTTCTGGTAAGATTGCATCATTTTATTTTCTCTCCGTGTGTCGTCCAACATACGGCCGTCATGCGGTGCGGACTCGGCGCGGATATGTGTGTCCCGGCCTTTATACGCATTCGTAAATTTGCGTGTATTTCACAAACGCGGTTGTATTGTGCATAGTAGGTAGAACTCTATTTGAATTTGACAATACGATGGGATGTCAAAAAATTACCCAAATGTACTGTCAGTATTACTCGATTCATCACAGTAATGACAATCATGTTGAAAATCGATTAAGCAATGGATGATTTACTTGATAGTTGTAGATAAAAATAATTTGTCGATTTAACGAATTCAAGGGAATAAAAGACTTCATGTTTTACTCATCCCCGGGGTCGAGTGCATGACTTCTTTCCCATCCCCCCCGACCCTCTTGCACCGCATAAATCACACTTTTCCCCAAATTAAGTATGATAAATCCCCGTGGCGCGCTGAAACAAACCCCTCGGCTCGATCAGCATTCCCGACACGCGTCCGCTATTCCCGAACAACTTCACACTTTCCGCTGTCTTCGGATATATGGGGGGGTTTGGGGTTTTTTCGCTGGCCCGGACGTGTGGGGGGGGGGTGGGAAAGCGACGCCCCCTCCGGGATATCTTGATGCCTATCAATGAAGGAGTTAATTGGGAAATATTGCCGCGGATTCTCTGGGATTTTTGTGGGACTCTTGTCGGCTCACTGGTTCGATGTGGAGTCGGAATTTTCGCACCTCTTCCTCCTCGGATGAGAGTTATTGCGGTTTGTTTGATGTCGTGGAACGTGAACGTCGGCCAGAATTTCACGGGATTCTGTTTTGAGCAATCATTTCATGTCCAATATCATAAATCATGGATTCTTTACATTTATTCACTCGAATTTTGAAAAACATATTTTCTGCAACTGACTTAAAGGTTCTGAAATTAGCGCGTCCCTGGATGTCATTATCATTTTTTCAAAAATTACAGGAGGAAGAATTTGATGACCTATGATGTCGCCAAACATTTCAAAATAGTATCCGATTGATAGGATATAGGTGTCTCTAACTCGTAAAAGGAACGCAAGTAGACATACAATATTATAGCCCTAGTTATTTATAGGTTCCCATTTTTATAGATCAACACAATCAAACACCATTCCTGAAAATGAGTCACACGCTGAGGTATTTATTTTATTATGGACCTGAACTCATCAAAAGAAAGTATCTAACAATCCCAAATTATTTCAAAGCTATAAAAGTCGTCAGTAGTCTAAACAAAATTCCGTTCTATTCTGTCAATAAATATATGAAAAAGTTTATAGGTGTAACAGTTAGGTAGAATATTGGAAAAAGGGAAAACACAGCTTATCTAGGACATCTATACTTATTGTAAATGCTTTTGATTACATTTTGGAAGCATCAGGAGAAGTTTTAGTGTTTATCGTACGATGTTGCCTTCATAATAAAAACATAATTTTTGTTTCTTTGAGCAAAAATCCTTGGGTATATATATATATATATATATATATATATATATATATATATATATATATATATATATATATATATATATATATATATATATATATATATATATATATATATATATATATATATATATATAATCTTGAACCCTTTTACCCTCAGGGTGTCGGGTTATCATTTTATCGTTGCTTTATGAAATTTTTCCATTATTTTCTGTCTCTAGTCAGTGTCTTTGCTTCGTTCCATTGTTTATTTCTTCCTTGTAGAATCTTTCCTATCATGTCGTTCCAGGTTTTGTCAGGTCTTCCTCTTTTTCTCTTGTTTTGTGTTTTCGCTTCATAAATTTGTTTCACAGGTCTATTGTTTGGCATTCTCTGTATGTGTCCCCACCATCCTAATTGTTTTTGTTCTATAAATGAAATAATGTCTTCTATGTCTAGTTCTTCTCTTATTCGTGTATTTCTTATCTTATCTCTCCTTGTCACTCCTATAACTCTTCTCAGGTATTTCATTGCAGTTGCTTGTATTCTACTTTTAATTTTTTTTGTTAATATCAAAGATTCACATCCATATGTTAATACTGGCCTATGCATTGTTTCGAATATTTTTAGTTTTGTCTGTCTTGAAATTTTTCTTTTATTGATGAAGTTCTTATTCATTGTATATAGTACAGTTTTATGGTTTTCTTGATTCTGTTGTTAATTTCTGCTTCTTGTCTTCCCTTTTCGTCTATCGTTACGCCTAGATATTTCTTGGGTATTAAAACTAATAATCAATGCCAAAACTCAATCGTTCAACTAAGGCCCAATTTATACATCATTGTCTTTATCATTGTATTTATCGCAGTCACAGACATAGTTCTCAGAAACTTTCTATATTCAATCGTTTTTCTATCAATAGTTAACAATAACGAGATAAAAATACATTCATCATCAATTTCGAGAACACTAGGTTTGCGGCTGTTGCAAATCCTAATAAATAGGTACATATTCGAAACTTTCGAATAGAGGCACAGTTGCGTTATCATAGTTGAACAAGAAATCCAACGATTTCAGATTATTTTGGGAGATGATAAAAAACCATTTCTCATTTTGTTAGTCTTCTTATTACGCAACTTCGCTTCCATTTGAATTTTGTTGTGTCTCTGACGATTTCCAATATTGTAAATAATCGTATTTGTAACAGCCTGTAGGTATACATTGCTTTCAGTTTCCATTTTTCTATATTTCATTTATTCATACATTCAATGTACGGCATTTGGATGAAACAATGTAATCTCATTAATTAGGGCAGACCGGCGTCTGTTGATCAGAGGCAAATTGATACAATTCAGTTTTTAAATTTACCTTGATTGATATAGTGCCGCTTAAAGGTGGGTGTATTAGTTTCGACGTTCCTCACTTGTCGTTGTAATTTCATTAGGGTGAACAAAGTCATAGTCTTAGTTTACAGCGAAATGTTAATTTTAGCTGCATTAGTGAATTTCAAAGCTCAAGCTCGAGTGAATGTAAATCTTGCAACAATAAAGGTATGAAATAGAATATTACGGAACAATTCGATATTGTACTGTCTATTTCCATGTTTCAGGTAATATTTGGAAACTTTTCCAGATGTGAATTACTGATGAATGTTCTTAGTTTGCAGAATTTCATTGATATTTAAAACCTCATACCTACACGAATATAAAAATCATTTCAATTGTCACCAGTGATCACGCAAGCAGGAGTACCTCCCGTATAGCTGTAAATATAGTGTACAATATACTGTATCATCAGAAAATATTTTCGCTGCCATCAACATCCAGTTATATAGGTAGTATAGAAAAGTAGAAATAGTTCCAGTCATGATGAGTCCCTAATTTTCATGATAATTACACGAGAGCTTTTTTTTTCGAAGTAAACTTGACATGTATCAATGTGAATTTTGTTGCCATTAGGCAATTTAACGAAAAAAACTGCCTCTGAAAAAATCACGAGTCCGTAGGATAGAAATAAACTAAAGAGTAATTCGGTAAGACAATATAATGAATATGTAAATCTATAAATTGAAAAATGAGATGTAAATTAGTTTATTTAATTTAACGGAAAAGTACAATTGTTAAAAACACAATTATTGAAAAAAGGTTGTTTTTTAGAACTTTCATGTCTTTTGTTAGTAGTTTGCTGCATGCTAGTATTTTGAGCGGTGGTAGTAAATACAAACAAAACATCGCAAATTGTCGCCAAATTGACGTAGTTGAATTCACAGTATTGCGGGGCACATTATCATTGATGGCTTTTTCAATTTCTCCACTCGAAGACTCTCCAAATCGCGACATTTCCACAAATAAGATACTTTTCTGACAACGCAAGTTTGAGAAAAATTGACAGAACTTCATGAAAAATTTGTTTTTCTATTTTGGTTGTATAATGAAGTCATTGTGCAACGCAAATGCATGTCGATACAGCCTCTATTTCGATACGCATTTTTTATTATTCGGAGATTGGTACAATCGAACTGTTAAATGAAATTCATAAGAGTCAGTCCCAGTTTACTTCTGAGCGATTTGGATTTGGTGATATTAACAGTGAAAAACTCAATGTTTTAATTGATACATTTCAATTCAGAGTGTTATTTGATTTAAATTGACCAATAATAAACAATAACAACATTGAATTTTTCACCGCTGGTATTGCAAAAATCAAAATCGCTCAACTGTAAACTGGGCTTTACGATTGTGCGTCAGATTTTAATTCTTTCAATGTCATCATTGTTACCAATCGAAGCTGTTTCTGTAAATTATCGATATTAAATCCATTTTTCTCTTCAAATCAATTCAAAATAGAAAAAATTGCACATGACACACGTTTTATAAGACACATTGTCGCACTTGTTCCCTTGGAGCACTCCTCGCTACGCTCGTTGTACTCCAAACAACGCGTGCGACAAAATAGCGTCTTATAAAACATGTACCATATACTATTACAATGCTGGTGTCATGCTTTAGAAGGTTAGGTTCACTCAGGAGCACTCCTCGCTACGCTCGTTGTACTCCAAACAACGCGTGCGACAAAATAGCGTCTTATAAAACATGTACCATAATATACTATTACAATGCTGGTGTCATGCTTTAGAAGGTTAGGTTCCGTTTTGTCGCTGTCATATTAGCCCCTTTCGTTTGTATGCAAAGTGTAGCACTCTCACACCACAGATTATTGTTATTGTTTTATAATTGAGTTTTATATATCTAACTTGATTTCTCTAAGGAAATGTACCAAACAGTCAAGAACATGTATATCGCCGGAGCTCAGTAAAGAGGTTAAATTAATGGGATGGGGTATATTATTTTGAAGTAGAGTTGAGAATATCTTATATTGCACCGCTTTTGAGCATTCGTTTCGCGAGGTGTAGAATGAATAGCATTAGGTTAACTGCACTGAAAATCAGCTGGTGTAGATTAGACGACACCGAAAAGCAGAAGAAAGAACCTAATGCCAAAACACCGCGAAAGTTGGCATTTTTAGTGCATGAATTAAAATGTCTTCCATGTAACATTCAATTAACAATGCCATGGTGATATGAGCTACTTTCCAAATAACAAAACAGTGTACGTTGAGACGTTTTCATACGGTATATTAGGTAAAGTAAGGGTTCGCCTTCTTCATACTGATGAAATACAAAACCTAGCATAGCGTAAAGTAACCGGCATCACAGTTGTCAAACACTTATGGGATATATTGATACATGTATCAACCAATCCTCCAGACCATACATCATAGACCTAGGAAGAAAGCAGAAGAAGAAATAAAACAAATTGAACGTGTCACATCAGTTGTAAGCATAGATCTTATTGCTTACGCTAGATCCGGTATCCAGGTTATTTGTTTCGTAGGTCCAGGGGGGTTGAAAGTACTAAGCCATTGATTGGTCGTTTTAGTTGTTGACCATACAAATGAGTTGTTTCACGTGAACATAGTACCTACTTTCTTGCAGACCCCTCTAGCCAAAAAATTACTGCAGGATGCCGGATCTAGCGTAAGCAATAAGATCTTATATGCTTACGCTAGATCCGGTATCCAGGTTAATTTGTTTTGTAGGTCCGGGGGGTTGAAAGTACTAACTATTGATTGGTCGTTTTAATTTTTGACCATACATATGTGCATAGATCTTATAAAGCTAGATACGGCATCCCATAGTATTTTTTGGTATAGAGGGGTCTGAAAGAAAGTAGGTACTTTCAACCCCCCCGGACCTACAAAACAAATAACCTGGATAACGGATCTAGCGTTATGAGATCTATGCATATGTGTTGTATCACGTGATCATAGTACCTACTTTCTTGCAGAACCCTCCAATACCAAACAAATACTACATGATGTCGGATCTAGCGTAAGCGTATAAGATCTATGGTTACAACCAAGGTGCATATAGGATGGTGAATCAGCTCTTCAATTGTTTCTGCGAAAAACTTGAAGACCGTTTGGAAAGGTATTAAATTTTCCACGACTTGAATGAAGATGGCGGTAAGATCGATTTTCAAGGAAGATTTCTGTTGCTTATGTGGTTCCAATCTGTGTTTCCAAACTGACAGGCGTGAATTGAAACGACATTGAGACACTATATTTTTAGTTAATCTGAAATAATTGTCAATATTTTTACTCTTATCAGTATTTTTTCTACTAGAACAGATGACAGTGACAGATGCACAGATTCTGTTTTACCGACACAAGGTATGGCGCCATCTCTAATAATTTCAGGAAATATTACTACGGTATGAAATCAAGTAGGCAAAGGTCTACAGTTTATTCTAGTGCTTGTTAATAGGAAGTTGTTTCACCATCCTATATCCACCTTGGTTACAACAGTCATCATGATTCTGACAGATGGGCACGCGTGGTAAGGTAGGTTCATGCTTATACGAATTTCGCAAAATTGATGCAAATCGGAAAATTATATGAATATTTACATTGATATTCCTACTCTACAACACAATTGATTTATGAATTCTGTGGAATCATGATATCATGGTAATATAAAAAAAAAAACGGAAAAAAGTTCAAATATTTCAGCTTTATTGCGATATTTCTTTTCAGCGGCCATTTTATTCGCATAAATTTTGCAGTAGCTTGACGCAAGTATTATCATATCTTTAATCAAAAATAAAATGTTCATTTTTGTATTGTGAGCCGTTCCTTTTTGTCCAGAACAGACCTAATCACATAAGCGTACCAACTTGCCCTTGCCTTTACATGTATCATTTCGCCCCAGCCAGGTGCACTTTGAGACAGAGTGTATTAGTCAGAAATATCATTAAAATTTTATGGAAAACATTGTTATCAGGAGCTGTTACCAAAACGAATATTCCTATGACCACTCGAATGAAAAATTTATCAACTGAGTAGATGAATGAATTTCAATTCATTTTCTGGTTGATGATGTGTCGTGATGAGAGTAGTTAATGTGAATCTATCACCCTGTATACCTACCAGATCCGCCAAATCCGCTTTATCCGCAATAGCATCTCCGTATCAAGAGGAGAATCATAACACCCTAAATATTCAAGAGTGGCTCTCCTCATGTGCGATTCTTCCTTGTTCATCTCTTCCTCCTTATCTCCCTCGCATTATCTTCTCGTTTTATTTTGACACATGTGGATCCCGAAACATTGCTCATACGTGACATCATGGAGAACACGGTATATTTTCCGGAGCGGCTTGTTTTCGGTTTTTATAATGTTGCCAGATGTACTGGCAAATTTATTGGCTCAATGAAAGTGGAATGAGGTTTCGTCGGATTCGAGGAGCGATTTTCGTTCATAAATATTGAATTGTTTTAAAAATTCACACCTTCGGCTGAACGATTCGGAAATGTATTGAGGCTACCATCGAACTTTACGATCCTCAACGTGAAAGAATGTTCTGCTGAATTCCATTTCTTTCCACGAGGCTGCCAACTTGAGCAATTTGAATTGGATAAACGGCTGAAGGTTGAAGAAAAATATATTGTTCAATTCGATATGTGCTCGTATGTAGATGGTCAAAAAAACTTCAATATAGGCTTTTAATGATGATTATAATCCATATTTATTCTCTCAATTGTGTTCGTTTTGAAAACTCATTATCGTATTTTATATTAAAAACTCATTATTGTTGTATTTTATAATTCTTGCGCTTTTAAATGTTCGATGATTGAATTATTTATAAAGTTCAAATTTTTATGTGTATTTTAATGTGTACTTCTTATGTATTTTAATATGTACTTTTATATGTATTTTAATATGTTTTATTCAATTATTTATATATCAATTTATGCCATGTAACGCAGTACCTACCTACACTTTGTGAAGCTTACAAACAAGCATCTATAATCGATGCTTCGTAAGTGGCAGGTGCTGATTCCAATATTTGTTCTGAATGATTCTGAATAAATGTTACTGTTATTAATTATCATTAATTTGACTAACAGCTTCATTATTGGATGTTCCCATTCCTCAATGAGGAAGTTCACGATATCGAGTTTTTTATTTTTCCATAACATGAAGTATTGCCAAAACTATCGCATACATTTTCATTATTTAATGCCATAAAATTCGGCTCCAGAGTAAAATTCCCAAGTAACAGTTGAATGCCTAATTTTAAGAGCATACAGGTCAAAATGTTGATGATCCAAATAATGTTATCAAGAGGTTTTAGATGTTCTGAAGAAATCACTGCACATAGGATTAGTTTGCCACCTCATAAAATATGAATTGGTGTATTTTGAATAAAATGCAATGGATTCGAAAAGTTCCAATCACCATTCTAGAAAGCATGAATAACATACTAAACAGCTGAGGACTTATTTGATGAGAATTTATCTAAGTATATTTCCTATAATAATCCCAACTCAGGAGTCCAGTGAGAACTATTTTCAAAAAAGAACATTATATTTTTGTTCACGTATGGCGCAGAGATGAGATTACAATTTCGGATGCCATGATAATCGTCAAAACTGTGGCTACTGGGCTCATAAAATAAAAATCCATACATAAAGTATCCAGAAAACATGTCTTAAGTCCATTTCATTACATTACAGCTTCTTGATTCTCATTTCACAAACATGTATCAATGTTGCAGTAATACTTCCTGCATGATTTGGTAAAAATGCAATGAATATTCGCACATATCAATTAATTCATTATAAACATGAACTTTTGAAGTGAAATTTGTGATTCCAAATGAAAATAGTGAAAGATAATGAAAGCAAAAATTTAAATTCAACTGCACAGATCGAATATTTAGGGTAATCGTATTCATTCAACTCTGATGAATCATCAATTTCTTCTGATACTTGGATAATTGTAAACATATTATATATACAAGGGGATTCACGACTATCAATTTGTGTAGCTCCATAACTTTTTCAACAGGATAATAAAAATAACGTCATATAGTGTGTCTTTTAGACACACTATATGACGAATTTTGAAATGTTTTGTGGACGTAACTGTAAATAATTGAAAGTTTCGAAGATTGTTTCAGGCTTGATTTTGATTTGAAGTTCGGATGGTTGGGAATACCAATCTGATTTTGAGTAATCACATTTCACGTAATTTCAAAGAAACTAACTAGATACGAAAATGTTCGTTATGTCTACCAGAGTGTCTCGAAACTCGAAACAAATGAGCATATCTGCCCACACAAAGGAAACTCAATTGAGACTGAATGCCCGTCTGGCTGACTTTAACTGCATCGTATTTGTCATGATTTATATGAAAAAAGTGTCAGATTCAAAATTTAAGTCTTATTGTTCTCTTGTTTATTTGATTTTGTGTGGTACCTACACCAGAGTTCGTGACCGATTCACCTACGTATACTAGATTTTATCAGAAATGTACGGAGTGATGTTGGATTTTATAGTTTTAATCGACGTGAATTCCTCTTATATAGTACTGATGAATGAATTCCCATAGTAGACATATGGATTACCATAGATCAATAAGGAATATAACATGGCTATAATGCTATGAAAACTTCTAAAACCCATTTATTACGATAAGAGAGAAATCAAAACATAATGTCTCAAACAAATAGGTAAATACCTATACCTTAACTATTCTATTTCACAAGGTTTATCAATAAGTCATACAGGCAATAATGAATATTAATAATAATAATACATTTATCATCTATACAAAAATAGTATTGTTCACAATGTATATATAATAGAACATGGATGATAATGTAGCATCAGGACTTCAAAGATTGTTGATACATATACTGCTATATTGTAGAATGATCTTTCTATCATGTCCATTTGCACTCTCGTCATCAGTCACATACCTGATTTTGTACCCATTGACCACAAAGTGCTCGTGAGCTGTTTTATTAAAAACTCAATGTAAAATCTGGTTCACTATGTACATGGTGATCGACTATGGATTTCACGACTATAACAGCTGATATCTCGAAAACAAAAAGAAATATTCGAGATTTGGATACATTGACTGAGATGTAGTTTCCTTTCAAGAGGATATTTTCCTTTCGACTTCATCATTTCATATTCAGGGGATGTGGAAAGCTTTCGATTTTTTATACTTTCACATATTTCGAAAGTGCTCTCTTTCTCGAGTTCAAAAATATACACTTTCTATATATTCTATGGAGTAATTGAAGAAGTATCAGCACTTTAAAATATCTAATCTTTGTTCCAGTGGGGATGACATCTCAAAAAATATTTGAAAATAAGCGCACTTTTTTCATTGGCATGTTGAAATTTGATTCACTGATTGATCAATAATCAATCAATCAATCAATCAATCAATAACATTTATTGTATATAAAAAGAATAATAGGAGTATTTGATAACAAGCTAACAAAATTAAATGTAGAAAAAAAAAATAGTATTCCAATTCGGCAAGGAAAAATATAATCTAGATAAAATGTTTTTTTTTTATAAAGATGTTCAATTTAGGTCTTAGTAAACTTGTTATTCCTGGTAACTATTCATTAAGAATAAACGAACGCAATTTCAACATATTCATCAGAGAAAAAACCAGTTGTTTCAAGCTTTGAAAAGATGCACAATTGAGGAAGTTTATGAGGTCATTCAGATCTTGCAATTGTTGAAATATCTCACAGTCCCTAATTCCTTTAAAAATTGGGCAATGAAATAGTAGATGTTCTAATGTTTCCTGTTGTTGTAGGTTACAAATTGTACAGAGCTCCATTAAAAGTGAATTTTAAGCGTTTTCTATTGCTAGTTCTGATTTGTGCAATTATTCTGGTAAAATATATTGGACAATTCACCTGTAGGTATGGCTGACCTGTGAAGGTAAGCAGTGGGGATTGAAAAATTAGAGGATAGCTTGATTGATAGCTAATTTTTCACTGATTGATAATCTCGTTCTGGTTCAATCCTAGCATATTTTGGAACAAAGTTTATCTTTATATTCAATAAAGATCATCAATCATCAGTCTAATTTATTTGTCCTGATATTTCTTCAATGCTTCCATAGAATATTTGGACTGTATATATTTTCAAGATCGAGAAAGAAATCATTTTCAAAATATGTGATAATACACAGTAAAATGTGAGATTATAGTGGATAACATTATCTTAAAAAAAACGACATCTCATTCGAGTTAATTTTTCTAAATCTCGAATATATTTTTTCGTTTTCGAGATGGCATTTGTATATGATAACGGTTTGAGGAACAGTTTGAACAATTATTGTTGAAGTTGACTCATCTGTATTTAGATATATCCAAATATTTTGGCACAAGCCGTTCAAGAATGAAGTGCAAATGTTTTTATTTTCAGCGGAATGGTTGTTATTTCTATTCGGAATCTGTTTCGAATATATAAAACGCTCGATTTCCTTCGAACCTAATATTCGCCGGGGCAGGTTCAACTAGTTACTAAAAATAAATACGAAATATTAACGCTGGATTCGCTGGAATCTTTAATTTATTATCAATACTGACTACAGGGAATTTCCAGCTGGTTTCATTTTCGATGAAGCTATATTTCCTTGAAGCATATCGTTGACCTCACATCTAAAACTCACTCTGTGTTTGTTTTGACAGGGTGTTCACTTCACCTCTGAACATCCGGATTATTAGTAGATATGTTTGTATTCATAAAAGAACAATAATCTTGAAAATGGTTGGTTTCTACGGATTAATACGAGTATACATTTTCTACTCAAAATTCAATGAGAAATTCTAAGAATGAATACTTTTTCTGATTTCTCTCCAGTGGCGTAAAGAATATGAGAGAAAAGGGAACATGACACCCTTCTTCTACGCCAGAGGTGGAAACTGAAAATGTGATTTTATTCAAAATAATTGTATACTATGATGCAAGTTTCCTAAGACGCTATTTTTTATGAAAAAAACCTTGAAAGACCAGGGATCAAGTACTTTCCTTGCAAATATAATAACCGTATTGTATACCTATGTATATCTCATCTCTTTATCTAATTTTTGTTCGATGATTATAAATACACTTGTAAATTATTATACACGTTTTATAAGACGCTATTTTGTCGCACGCGTTGTTTGGAGTACAACGAGCGAAGCGAGAAGTGCTCCAAGGGAACAAGTGCGACAATGTGTCTTATAAAACGTGTGTCATATACAATTTTTCTCTATTTTGCATTAATTTGAAGTATTTAATAGAAAAAATTGATTCAATATCGATAAATAACAGAAAAAATCAAATTGGTAACAATGATGAGATTGAAATATTTAAAATCTGACACACAAGCGTTAAGCCCATCAGTTTACTGTTGAGCGATTTTGATTTTTGCGATACCAGTGGTGGAAAATGCAATGTTGTTATTGATTTTATCGGACAATTAAAATCAAATCACCATCTGAATTAAAATTTACCAATGAGTTTTTCACTGCTAGTATAAGCAAATCAAAAATCGCTCAGAAGTATATAAGCTGGGCCTAACTCTTCGGACTTTCATTTGACAGTTCGATTGTACCAACCTCCGAATAATAAAAAATGCGTGTCGAAACAGAGGCTATTTCGATACGAACTACTTTCTTTTGACAGTTCGATTAAACCAACCTTCGAATAATAAAAAATGCATGTCAAAGAAGAGGATATTTTGATCGCATTTGCGTTTCAAAATATCATCATATAGAACCAAAATAGAAAATGTTCTTTTAGCATTCCTTAAAATGTAACTTTTCCAAACTTTGTTTTTATTTTTGTAATGGTTATTCATTTATTTGATGATTTTTTATCATTTCATGAGTAGAAGAAATTGATTTGAAGTATTTGTTAATAAATACCTATATGATTATTGATTTTATAAAATAATCCATATTTACATAATTTTTTTTCGAAAAGCAGCCACTTTTCATTGGACAGTTTGTTTTTCGGAAAGTTTGAGGAGAACCTTGAATCTGATGAAACGACTTCAGCCCTGAGTGCAAGCCTTATCAAATCTAGCCTAGTATCAACTATTTCATAGGAAGTTGTGACCAATAAACATAATTGTATTTTTCATGTTCTTCTCAATCCATTTTGTATCACATACTATATGTTCTGTAATTTGTGTTCATCGATTGGAGTGAAACTGATTAAACATGATAATTTCGATATTTGTGAATATCATGTGAACCGTAATGTCTTGGTATCAGGAAAGTTTATACACTACGAAAAAGAATCCCAAATGTTTCGTTGAAATTTAGTACATCCTCTGAATTATAATAGGACGATCATAATTTAGACATTATGATACAGTTTTTACCCCCAAGAACCGGATTCCATCTGGAACGTGGTTATATCAGAGTCTAGAAACGAATCAAAGCGGCACGTGATATCTTCGAAGGGCTTTAGTATCGATTCTTTTATAAATACGAAGATTTTGGTCGCTATCTGATTCTCGGAACATATACTTGTATCGAAAAATGTTATCAACTAAATTAGATTCTTTTGGAATCAGTGTTTTTCTAGAGCCGGTACAATAGTGGGTTTGTTTCGTTGAATTTTTACTTCCAACACTTTTAAAGATGACCCTTTCATGTATGAAGATTCCCTAATGACACGTTCTCAATTGATAACGTTTCATATCTCATATAGTTACCAACGGATCGAAAATATCTCAATTTACAACAACTGCGCTGATGAATCTTTTTATGTTTTGTAACACTCGACATAATTCAATTTCAAAGGAATTTCACAAAAAAACGACATATTGTTGCTTCAGCCGGAAATCATGAATCTGACAGAAATGGAGAATACGTATCAAGAATTTTCCTGCGCTTTTGAAGATACGAAATATGATAAATTTCAATAACTTTTTTGCAAATCTACGAGGCTCTGAGGAAAAAACGGTTTTGAGGTACATAATATACAGGGTCACTCACGGTCGATGGTACCTCAGACGTTTACGGAGAACGGGACGTAGGATTATTCTGAAAATTTGGTTTATTGGGTAATCAGTTTTGTTCTATCGATCTAAAATACTTTCAGCCTTGCGGCGTTGCCGCTTCTATCAAAAAGTAGCAACAACTTTGTTATTTCAAATGGAACACCCTGTATTTTATTTCATTTTTAGATTCTTCCAGAAGAGCTGATTTCTTCGATCTATCATACTTGGGGTATAGCGAGAAAGATTACAGAGATATAGGGTGTGAAAAATCGAGATTTTCCAACTTTAGGAATTTTTTGTGTCGAAACTAATCATTTCTGCTCAAAATGGCTTACATGTCCCTATCTTAACTTATCATTTACTATCTACTGACATTTAATAGAAACAAATAGAGGGTGATGCAAAACTCAAAATTTTGAACCACCCGTATTTGTTTCAATTAAATATCAATCGATAGAAAATCTATGCGATCATAGTTGCATCCATTATTCATCCAGTGTTGCCAAATCTAAACATCAGTCAAATTACCAGGCTATAGTTTATAATATTATTGTATCATTGAGTTAGGGAAGAAAAGGTATTGATGCGGTTTGTATATTTATTTCTTCCTGTGTTTGGGCTGCTGATGAGCAATCGAATTCTTCATCACCCTGTATATTCGTATGAATAAAGTAATATCATCAAATTGGACTGAGAGCAATCTCTCTTCACATTTTGTCTATTCGGTGTCAATTTTTCAATATCACCGATAGGCGGTCACTTGACATAAGTTGAAATGAATTTAAAAATATTTCAATTTTTGCAAGTGCTTAGTTTCATAGAATATAGTGTTCCTGAAAAGTTCTTTTACTTCATTTATTCTTCACTTTTTAGTATCAATTATAGATTATTTGATAAAGTTGCACTTCAACATCCGATCGACCTATATAGGAATGTAAATAAATAATGTCTGTCTAGAACTATTGGCAACATTGTATCATTGCGATATTTTGTGGACTTTGTCTTCGTTCTACTCCAGAGGAAACACTACTGCAGCAATTTAATTTCGATGCTACAGACCGAATATGTTGAAGTTATTATTCAAATTCGAAATAATTGATTTAATTTTTTTCTAATTATTTCACAATTGTAATCAAACTGTGAGTACAAAAATATCGAAAAAAATCGAGATTGTCTCTCATTGAGACACTGATATACCAAGATATTTTAAATGGAATTTGTCGAATAGTTATTGAGAAAATTTAAAAAAATCATCTTAAAACGACGTTTTAATTATTATTCTCGAAAACTGTTCGACAGATACTTTTCAAAATTTCCTGGAATTATTCCATCTGAATGCTCGGATATCACCGATTTTTTTCACAAGATTTGAACTTGTCGTTTATTTTCTCAAATATATAGTTTATAGATTATAGGTCAGTACTCGGGTTAGTACTTTTGATTTAGGTATGAAATAAATGTTTGTGAGATATGCAAATTGAAAGAAAATCTACAAAACAGTAGAAAAGTAGACATTTTTCCTCTTTTCCGACGACACGAGTATATATTGAATCCCCCAAAGCCTCCAAATTCTTGGAGAACTGACCCTGCCGATGTCCCTGCTACGAGATGTGTAAAACTTTTTCCCGTTGGATATCAGAAACCCATCAACTTCGAATTTTCACGCCAATTTGATGCGGCTAGCCCATTTAAGATGAGGGCATTCTCAGCGACATCTTGTAACACGAGGAATACGTTCTGCACCACCCTCAACTTAAAATTCCGAAGGTGTGCAGGACATTTTGTCGCGGAAAATGAATGTCTGGAATCTCAGGGCCGACAAGGCATCCAATAATTTTGGAAATATATTCTGGAATAGGATCACACGAGACTCTCGAAATTCGAGATTTCTCGTCTCGTCTCGTCTCGTCTCGTCTCGTCTCGTCTCGTCTCGTCTCGTCTCGTCTCGTCTCGTCTCGTCTCGTCTCGTCTCGTCTCGTCTCGTCTCGTCTCGTCTCGTTTCGATGCTAATTTTTAATTTTTGAGACGAGATCGAGAAATTATTTCGAGATTTCTCGATCTCGAAAAAATATATATATGTGCTGATTTATTAACTCACAGCTCTGAATACGCCAGAAAAGAGAAAATAATAAACTATGCTCGGTCAGGTATTAGCTTTAAACAATGATAATTTTAATAAGTCTCGTGCATGGTGTCCCAAATTCGCGGGCCAACATGGGGAAAGACAGGGTCGGTTAAATCAGGAAGAAGTTGTGCATTCATATGCGCAACAATATGCCGCAAGACAATATTTCAAAAGTTTTTCGGTTTTTGAGATATTTCAAAAATTTTCCCACAATGCTCTGATTGTGTCAGATTATTTAAATGATAAAAATATTAATTAATTGATTTTTCCAATCGGTGGATTGGTAATCAGGGAAAAGTTCGTTGGTCTCCACAAAGTCCAGACTTGAATTCGCTGGATTTTCTTCTTTTGGGGTTTTGAAGTATTAAAATGTATTAAGAAACTCCTAGAGATATCGAGGAACTGAGGAGAAATTTAAACAGGGAATGCCAGAGAATAAGGGTTAGAGCTATCAATAGCGTTAAACTCAGATTTCCAACCGCAGAAACTGATTATAAAATGCATTATAAAATCTATTGTTCAATTGTAGTAAATTCCCATTGTTATCAAATAAAATGTTGTTGTTGCTTCATTGATGATTTATTTTATGAGTCGAAACTTCGAAACTACAATAATTTAGGTATACATCAACGTATTGAGATTTACCAGGCGAGGGAAAAAATAGGAAGAAAACTCCAGGTCCATATTTATAAAAAAAAGTTGATGGCGGTCGAGATGGCGGTCCTCTAGTTACGAAACGTCGTATTACAAATTCTATATTTCGCCAAGTTTCAGAGCATGAGAAACAGCTGTGAGAAAGTGTCTTCCTTATTTTAGTATCTATTGGAATAAAGCCAATGAAAAATAAAAATCAAAAATATAAAATTTGGTTATTTTGAAATATCTCAAAAACCAAGAAACTTTTCGAATATTTGTTTGCAGCATAATGTTGCGCATATAAATACACAACTTTTTCCTAATTTATAGGACACTATTCGGCCAGTCTGGCCTCTCAGGGTAAAGAAATGCCATAAAGGGAATAAAAGGGCCACAAATTCAACCTTAGTTATATTGTATTCTTTAAAAATGTTAGTCCAAGCTTATTTTTACTATATTACTTCTAAGGACTTTGCAGTACTTCCCCTAGTATTGAGATAAAATAATTTTTGTAATATCGATACATTTTTTTTTCAACATACTGTTATTTCGATTATAAAAAAATAAGTTTGTTGCTGGTGCTGGTACTCTTATTCTCCTCACGAACGATGAAATAATTTTGAACTTTCAACTTTCGTACCTATGTATGAACAAAAGATTGAATTAAATCATCAAGGATTCGTTTAATTTCAATTTTTTTGAACGATATTCTTTATTTCTGTGCCGATACTCGGCGATTTTTTTTTTGTTATACGTGGCTTTTAGTTCATAGCATAGTGATTTCAGTATAATAGCAAAGTAATAGCATTTCACTCATCCTGAACAGTATTTTGTAGTGTTCACTTCATCACGTTTTTAAGAGGAAACCATCTCAGATACTCATTTGGCGCGAGTATCCATTTTCATAGCCCATATTAATTCACCATGACATGTGATACCTACTTTCAGAACGGGCAGCGAAGAGAAGGCAACTGTGGAAACTTCGAAAAGTTTGCTCCGTGCATCTAATGAAACTCCTTTAATTAATTGTTGTTTGCAATTGAAACCCCAGAGAGTGGTCTCCGACATACCTAGCTGAAGGGTAGTTTCCGGTTGAAATTAGCCATGAAAATTTGATGGTGAAGTGTTGTGGGAAATTCTTATAGTCACAGTGAAGACATTCACATTTTTCATTCACGGAATTGGAACACTGGTGCATATCGTTTTCTGCATATAAGGGTCTACGTCGAGGTCTACGACCCTCAAAAATAGGGAAATCAGAAAAACTTTGTTCATTACAGAGTGAGAAAAAAATTACACCAGCTAACACCGTCTGGTGTCCCCTGAGGTCCTGATTGTAGGTGTTATGTGACCTTTCCCATGAGTGTTTTTAATAATTAAACCCAGTTGTCAGTAACACTAGTGCTAGTGCTGAATTTGGCAGAATGAACACGTTGGTGGTGTTATTTATGCATTTCCGAAAGTGCGATTTGACACTGCAGTGGTGTGATGTACATTCCGAGATTTTCTTGATGCTGAATCGTAACTCATGAAATTCTCTTCGGTGCGTTTAAACAGTGAGCGAATACTTTTCTGGTGTGAAGGAACACCATATCATGAGTGCTTTTTTACCTATTGAAATATAATTCATATGATGACAATGATGACAATTCGTATGATGACGAACTGTTTCGGCTCATTTATCCTGATCAGTAGCACTATAGGGACTAGGCCAATTGATACTGATCTATATCAAATTATTTGATATATCATGCCCAATATTGAAATCAGGTACGGTATAGGAAGGACGTCAGTGCCTCCTATTGGAAAGTTCTAAGGTTCTAAGATCGAACAGATGAGCTCATGGAATTCACACCATTCAGATGCCTAAATGCAATATTTTTATGAATTTCTATCAAATCGTAATATGACACGGTGTAACTTGGTGTTAATTTTATATAATATGTGTTTTTATGCGTTAACGTCAATGATATCACCATTGAGAATATTAAATTTCAACCTTATGGTGTTTTTTATGATTTAATGTTTCAGAATCGTTCTACTTCACCACATTCGTGTCAGTTTTTACTACTAAGATCAGAATTAACACCATTTAACACTCAATTGTGAAATGTATAATAAAAAGGACACAACTTTGATATTCAGGTGTTGTATTCGTCGGAGTTTGCTCTGAAATCCATTTGATTGAAATTACAACCAAGTTTTTTTACTGTGTATTATTGATGGAGGCATGTATGAGGATATATAGAGAGAAATGTAAAAAAATTACTAACACAGCATTTATAAGAACTATTCATCTGATTTTTGTGCATATTATAGAACAACGCATCTATCAAAATGGAATAATATTTCTGAGTCGTTCCTTCCCAGTTCTCAAGTTCATTATGTTGGTAATTTCATGTTTTTTTTCTTTTTGCCGAAGAAATACGTTGTCCTGTGATTTTTTTTTAAATATTGCTTTCGCGAAACGGATTTTCTGCTATACACCGTTCACGATAGTAAATAACCAATGCCATCAAATACGGAAAACTCGACAAGAAATTTATGTTTGTTTTGGCTATGCAATAGTGAAAAAAGTTGTTTTTCACAATTCTAGGTTTTGACTCAAGCGTTTAATTTATTTTAAATGATACGCCTATCAGGCACCCACCATGGCTCGGGAGGTAAACATATCTCTAGAGTGTAATTAATGACTATCGAACTCGACATCAAGAAGTTGTAATAATAAAGCTTCTAATCATCACAAAAAATAACAATTATATATAGATGAATATTATGATGATCAAAAGAGATGCTTTAAAATATCACTTTCTTGCTCTTGATGAATTAACAATGCGCCTACAGAGATCTTCTCTCCTGTTTGTGAGGCAGTACTCCATCATGCTGAAACCTGATTTTTTCATATATTTTGACTGTAAAAGAGGAAATACTATAATGCTCGCGGAAGAACTTGTGACTGCAGCATAATAATTATTTTTGTAGAATATCGATTTATCAGTAATTGACGATGAGTTTAAATGATCGAAACGATGATAACTATTAGTAATTATGGATTTTATGTGTCAATTTATATTGAAAATATGGAGAAATCTTCGTATTTGAGTAAAACACTTGATGATAGCCACGAAAAGTCAAAACGTAGAATTCAAAAACTAAGAATGCCATTTTATAGATCGAAAGTGTCAATGAAGAAGTGCACCGATCCATTTATAAAAACAACAAAATGATATTTTTTTCACAAATATTTTGAAAACATAAAGTATTTTCGTGGATTTTCCTTCAAAACATTTGGCCCAACTTGAACTTCTCGTATCCCTTACGGTTTTCAAGATCCCAATGATGAGCGTAAAATTTAATTAACCCTGTATATCCGTATATGGAACTCCTGTAATTCGTTAGTTTTCGTCTGCACCTCGTACAAGGATACTCGAGCGCATGTGACAGAAATTGAAATCTATCAGAGCCCAATGAATTGAACTCTGCGCTATGGGCACATTCATCTTCGAATAATGTATTTATTAGCTCAATTTTGGTTTTAATTGGTGCCACAATAACAGATGCGTTTGTTTATTCGATCAATTTAAATGGAATTTTAATATGGAACGCTGATTCGATAAGTTGTCATGTCACAATGTCTGCTCGAAAAAATCTGATTTTGCTCTCAGTTCAACATAAACATTGCTCCGACAGATTTGATTATCTCTTGTATCAAAATACAAATAAACTGGTGCTAGCGCAGGACCTACTTCAAATCATTCAGAAAGACAGCCTATAGGTTCAATCAATTCCAAAAACGGCTAGAACACCATTTGTGGTGACGAGACCCATTGAACTACTATATGCATAGAAAGAGAAAATAGTCTATCCAATTAAAATATCAAACATAGTTTGAAATGAATGTCTGGTAGACTACGAGCAGAAAACAACTACTTTCCTGGTAAATACCACGCAGAACATTGAATTATATCTGCTCGTAGTCCATGCAACGATTCACACTGTGAATGCAGATCGCAAATGTTTCTTTCTTCCTAAGACGTGACGTGACAAGTTCACATCGGGACAGGCACGCTTAACAACCTGCAGACCGGTTTCGGGCTTATTGGCCCTCATCAGTGAAGGCAAGGTGGATATAGGATGGTGAAACAGCTCTTCAATTGTTTCTGCGAAAAACTTGTAGACCGTTTGAGAAGGTATACGACTTGAAAGAAGATGGCGGTAAGATCGATTATCGAAGGAGATTTCTGTTGCTTACGTATTTCTGTGGTTCACATCTGACAGACGTGACTTGAAACGACATTAAAACAATATATTTTCGATAAATCTGGATTGAATATTGATATTTTGACTCTTCTCAATCATTTTTCATCTAGAACAGATGAAACTGATAAAAGTATGACAGATGCACAGTTTCTGTTTTACCGACACAAGGTATGTCGCCATCTCTGATAACTTCAGGAAATATTACTACGGTATGAAATCAAGTAGGCAAAAGTCTACAGTTTATTCTAGTGCTTGTTGATAGGAAGCTGTTTCACCATCCTATATCCACCTTGAGTGAAGGGTAGTTATTCGAGAGATCTCCACTCGAAGCGTTGCCTGTCCCAATGCACCTTCGTCGCGTCTATTTGACCGCACTGAGCCGCGTTCCAAGAGACAATTGGAAGTGGCGACACCATGCGGCAGAAGAAATAAACTGTCCAGAAAAAAAAACTACCAAGTTACAGAACTTTGAAGTGACTGAGAGCTCGACTAAGCTAATAAATGAAAAATGGAAAACCCATAAATTGGACAAAAATTTTAGAAAGAGAAAATAGTCTATCCAATAATAATTATCAGTGAACGATCATGAAAACACTTGATGAAATAAAGAAGGGAACTTTTTCAAGAATCCGAAGATTTTTGGCTGAAGGTGTTTCTACCATATTAAAAATTGCTTTCGAAGCGTATTTATCATCGTAGTTTGATGATTATGTCCGAATTAATATACAAAAAGAAATATTAAATATTACAAAATAAATGACAAAAAATATATATGAGAAAGAAAGAGAAAGTTTTTTACTTATATCTAGGAGGAATTACGATAAATAATAATGAATTGAATTCAATGTTAGTACTCATACATTTTTTATTATTCAATTCATCAGAGTTTCGTGAATCAATTCATAATTATTGAGATATATGACTTGATTATTTTATTTAACCGAATGTGATAATAACTTATAAAATATTCGAACAAATGATAACTTTGGTTAGGTGGTGACACATTTGAATTATTTTTCCATGTTGTAATACGAATAATGTATAAAAAAGACTAAAGTCGGTAATTTGAAATGTTTCCACTCGTTAAATGTGTTTAGACTTTAGACACAAGATCAATAGATAGCTCAGTTTCTGATCGGATTCCATCAATACCTGGTGCTTTTTTGAGTTCCAAGTTGTGTATTATCCTAACCATCCAATCTCCTTTTGTGGAAGACAAGTATGGGTAATGATAATTAATATTTTTTGCCAACTGTTCACTGAATGATTAGGTATTGAATGAATCTATATATAACGGTTTGTTTACCCTTCATAATTGAATTTCTCACTTGCATTTCATTCATAGTTTCCGCAATGTTGGTTGAACGTTTGCCACACGCTTTTTTTGATTTTTCATAATACGTTTTATGAATTTTTATATACTCCTTTATGTTCTCTTTGAATTTATCTTATTCTTAATTGATTTCAAAAGTGCTTTTGCCACCCAATACATTTCCTTGATCTGATATCGGGCAGAAACTCGCTTAGACACGGACTATTTTCCCTGTTTCCCATTTCCTGAAATTTCCTCGAAGATGGCACTTACCTTTGCCTTCTACACTTCAAGCATGATAAGCGAATATTTCCCAGGGTAACCTAATTTCTTGAGCAACATTAATAGAAAATTGGGTTATCAAAAAGCAGGTTGGGGGGCCATCTGTGCTTTTTAGATAATAGTGTTTATACTTTGCGTCTACACTAACCAAATCGTTATCGAGAAGGAAAAATGGGAAATACTTCGAGCAGCATTCAACTATCTGAGGGGTTTATTGATGGTTTTCGAAAATGATTTTTTTTCTGCACGAGCACACTATTGCTATCTTTACAAGGTAATTCACTTCGGATGATGGCTGTCCCCTTACTATTTCATCATAATCTATTATCTAATTCAATATTGATGTGTGTTTGTTTCATTATATCATCAAAGATCAGTCTCCAATCATCGACTCCATGACTACACGAATGAAAAACCAATAATGTTCGTGCTAGTCAATAAAAGAATATTATGAAGGAAAATGGGCACTGAATTTTTTTCAGGAAAAGCGTCAGTATAGGTAATTGGTCCACAACTCAAGATGCGGTTATGTAAGGTTTGTAGGTATGAATTATTTATTGCTAGTCGTGGATGAAATGAATTAATTCCATAATTTTGTCGTTCACAATATGATCAGATGTTTTGTTATATGTTTGCAAATCACAATATAATATGTTCCTGCCCACGAGCAAATTGTTTTAGATGAAATAACAATCTAAGTAAGCTGTAATAGCAACCCACATTTGCTGTATGATGTACCTAATGAATGTTCCGATGTTTACATTATTTGTAAACTATTGAGGAAGTGAATATTGGGTGATGAATTCATACATTAGCTTTCGGAAGCATCATGCATTTATGTAGCAAAAATATTACCTATTCTGACATACCTATCAGTGAAGAGTTCAAACCTCGATTTAAACCACGGATGCACACGCATGCTGCCCGCGATTGGTTTTTTGTGGCCTGCCAGCAGATTTATATTTCAAATTGATTGCGAATTACGAGTGAGTGCCCTATACGTTGTGGCTGAGGTAAGTCTTGATTCAGATTAAAAATCAAATTCACAACGACTTGAGATTGGTGAAGATATCATGTACGTTTTCGAATTATTTTTTTAATGACTGCCCATTAATAGATGTTCTATTCTTTTAGTGACCCGACGTTCCAATAAGTCTGTGCATCCCTGGTTCAAACCATCTAGTCCTGGCAGCAAATCTATAGCATTACCTAGCATAACACAATAATTTCAACATTAGCTTCGAAATTTACTGAGATACCAAATTCCTTTGAGTATAGCAACCCAGTAAACACAGATATGTAAAGGAAACATAAACATCATGTAATTTGTGTAACATGGGAGATCTCTGATACATGCTATGCAAGGTTCATGGAAATTGCAAGTACTTTGGAATGTCTTACTCTTCTGATGTTGAATTTATGTGTTGGACACATATTTTGCAATATCATGAATCTATTAGCGAAACATTGTTGACACATGAACAGACATGTATTTCGCCACATTATTGATACATGTAGGGAACATAATCGATTATGAGGAGATATGTGTCGGATACATGATTTGTAATTGTGGGAAATAAAAAAGTATGCATTAAGCAGTCGCGTGGCGATCACCCATTTTTATATCTATAAATCAATGAGATTTAAACAATAATAACTTTCAATTGATTATATTATTACGATTCTCATATCTCAATTTGACATATAGTTTTCACTTTTCAAAATGATATGGAAGATTTTTCTCTGATGTATTATGTATTTTTTTATCGCGGAGTATGAGTCAAATTCATGCAGGGTGGATGAAAGCGAAACCAACAGCTTATGCTGCAATCCAAACCACTTCTAGGTGAGTACTGGGCTCCAATCGGATTTTAAAGAAAGTAATTTTCTTTTTTGTGTCTTAATTCGACATATTATTTCTTGATGCTTTCTTTTGTACCTCCCATATCACTGTATTGATGAAGTAGGCAACTTTTCTGTGTAGGGAAATACAATATCACCAGCTAATTTTGAAAATGTTTCACTGTTATAAAATCAGTTTGAAAGTTCAAAAAACGTTCGGACAAGGTCCTGATTCTTCGGTTTCAAAATTGACGAAATAAAATGAACACTACCATCTGGGACACCCATAATATGTACTATGTTTCATTTCATCAGCTACATTCGAATAAATTCAGCTCCCTATGCAATCCCAGTGATAATAAAATAGTTTTCCACTAAATAATTGAAATGAAAATGAGGTTATGTATGTTTTGATGATATCTGATAGGAGGGATGAGTCCTCAAAACCTAGCCACAATATACAAAATGATCGAAACTGTTTCAACTTTCTTTACAATTATGTCAACACATTGATCTCCAAAGATGTTTCTAATAGGCAATTATGATGATGTGATCGAGAATTGTATATCATGTATCAGATATACACATAACGAATACGAAAAGGAATGGCTCAGAATACGAGAAATAATGTTTCAAAGCGCTGTACGCGTATCGTATACCTCTTACATAATATTTATGTTTGCAAAATGACCATGTACACATTTTTGATTCAACAAATTGAATATCAATAGCAGTTCCTACTGGTGTCTGTTATGTTACTTTTCAGGCATAGTTGTTCCCCCAATATTACGTTTCAGACAGATTTGTGTTTACTGGGAAAGTACCTTTATGATGTATTTCGTAGAAACCAGGGAAATAGGCTGTTTGAAAGATGAATCTGGAAAAAACTGCTAACAGAAATAGACTAAAAATCTCCCCAATTTTCCGGTGAATTGAACTTGCCTCAAGTGACACACTTATCCAAGTTCATCGCTCTCTCTGGGAGATCACGTTCTAATATTAGTCTGAAAAATGCCATTTTGAGTGCATCAAGGTCCATCCACGTTCTCATAACACAAATGTGCATGATTCAGAAGCCACGCCATATGCAATCACTTTGGATCTACGGGAAATGAATAACGACCTATTTTTGTAATATAGACGGATATTTATTACTCATTATGTTTGCATTAACATAAACATAGCCAAAGAATTCACATAAACAATATTAAATTGAAATATTTTGCCGCTAATATCCTATTGGCTGATGCGATTTAGCTTGTTTAATAAAATAAATATTAAATGAGTCAAGATAACAATTTTTTTTATTGTAGAACAGCACATCAGATTCTATTATTATCATCAACATGAATAATTTAAAGCCGATGAAACTACATAATGCATGATAATTTATGTTTGTGGTCCAAATACTACAAGACATCTTGGTTGGTCTTGCATAATTCGTGAACAGCAAGAATGTTGCCATTTATTCATTCAAAATCTGATTGTTGTACTAGCGAATTCACGCACGGAAATTTATTTTTACTTTGTTATTAACAAATAATGTTGTTACTCAAAAAACATACCTATAAAAAATGTATTAGTTTGAAAAAATAAACATGACTTATTTTTCGTAACACCATCGAATAGTGAATTATTATTGTCACTATAACCTGGACCACAGTCATCCTTTCAATATTACATATTCATCTTGAAGATATTTCAATGAAGTTAGTCATATAAATCAATTCCTATGTTAAATTTTATTACCTTGTAAACGAATCCTCAGATCAAAATTTCACGAAAGTAATTATTTTCTTCTTTGACTTCTATATCGGAATTCGACGTACAGATACAAGTCGGAATTCCAAAATAAATGTCGGAATTCAGAGTTACATGTCGGGATTCCGAGTTATACAATTCGGGATTCAGAGTAACAAGTCAGAATTCCAAATTGCAAAAAAAAATAAAAATAATATGTGTCACTTCTACGCGTTCGCAGATTATTATATATTTATTAATAAGATACCATCACCAATGAAGTTTTCCAGCAATGCACTAGCTAATCACCAATTTTTTCCTGTGAAGAAACGCCATATTATACTGGTACACATTTGAAAAGTATGGAATTGTCCTCAAGGAGAAAGTAATTTATTTATTTAATCATTAACATACAGATACAAACAGACGAAAAGTCCACTGGAGTATCTAATCAAACTAAAACTAAAACTATTCAGCTAAGTACATGTACTACGGTGTGGTCCTATATTAATAATGCATGGTATAATGTGCATTTACAGATGAACAAATAGGGTATAATAACATGTTTATTGAAGAAAATGTTGTTTCAGAGTGTGTTTGATTTTTTGTTGAGATGAAGAAAATATATCAATTTTATCATTATAAACATTCATGTTTCGAACAATTCTGCACAAAGAAGAATTCTGCGACGAATTAGTTCGACGAAAAGGTATGTGGAATAAATTATTCATTCTAAGATGCCGACTAGGAATATTTACTTGAATTTGATTTAATAGGCTAGGGTTATCTATAGAACCATTGATAATGAAGGAACAATATATCCGAGATCTCTCTTCTATGAGACAGTGATATTAGTTTGAAATGTTTTCTGGCATTATCTATTCCACTATGATAGTTGTATCTCTCTTTGTAACATAAATGTTTGATAAATTTGTTCTGAATATTTTCAAGGCGGCTTATATACATTCTATATTGAGGACTCCAAACTACACAAGCAAAATTGAACTTACTATTTACAAATGCATGATATACACATATTAAGGACTTGATGTTCACCATATGTTTGCACGTTCTCAATATATAACCTAGCATTCGCGAGGCTGAATTTGCTATAGATTCCACATGTAAATCAAAAATCAGTTTGGAGTCATATATAATACCTAGGTCTCTTATATTGTCTACTCTTTATCTAGTTGTTTCTTATGTAATAATTGGAGTGCATTGGATTGTGGTTACGTATGAAGGTGATACAATTACACTTCTGTAAATTTAAGTTTAAGTATATACTTGATGAAGTGCAATATACTATCAATCTGTTCAGAGATAAAAGTAACAGTGCAGATTTGTACCTCAACGTACAGATATAATTTATCAAAAAGACATCATTGGTGAAATTATGGTGAGACTAACAAGAAGATGAAATGTTATGAGTGTAAAAAATTTCAGGAGGATTCTAGGATCGAGACGATACAGTGTTGACAAAATACAAATAATTTTTTAAAAACAATTTAAATCAGTTATATTAAATATGAGGTAGGCACAAGAATGGTAGGTAAATGTAGGCAAATGGAATTGATTTCGAATCCCCAAGTCAGAAGAGTTTGGTGATCAGACTAAAATGCTGATACTATTTTCAAAATATTGAAAATGAACTTAACTGAAAATGGTGATAACTCCAAGAAAATGTAATAACCGAATGATAAACCTGATGTGAACAATAACTAGAGAAATCAAAATGGCCAGAATTCAAAAAACCGGTTGGTGATTCTTATATACAACATTCTGATATAATGACTCGATGTAATAATGTCAAAATCCTTTGACTCCTGTATTTTGGGTTGTGTGATTACTTGTGATAAAGGATAACGGGTGACATTCCAAAGAACTTTCATATTCAAATAAGCGTGTGGTGTCAGATATCAATGAAATTATTTGTGTCGACAAAAAGAATTCCATCTGTAATCCACACAATATATACCGGGTGTTTCACAGTGGATGGAACATTAGAAGTATCTGGAGAACAGAAAGACAGATCATTTCGAAAATTTGTGGGCGTGGATAATCAAACTTGCTCTATCCGTCTAAAACATTTTCATCAATACAGTGTTGCCGCTTGTACCAGAAAGAAGTAGCTACTTTGTTATTTCATATGAAACACCCTGTATTTTGTTAGATTTTTGAATTTTTCCTGAAGAGCTGATTTCGTCAATGCCTCATACTTGTGGTCTAGGGTGAATGATAACAGAGATATAGGGTGTGAAAAATCGAGATTTTTCAACTTTAGGAATTTTTTGTGTCGAAACTATTCATTTTTGCTCAAAACGGCTTACATGTCCCTATCTTAACTTTTCATTTTGTATATACTGACATTTAACAGAAACAAATATAGGGTGATGCAAAACTCAAAATTCTGAACCATCCTGTATTCGTTCCAATTAAATATCAATCAATAAGTAGAAAGTTAAGATAGGGACATGTAAGACGCTCTGAGCGATAATGGATAGTTTCGGCACAAAAAATTCCTAAAGTTGAAAAATCTTGATTTTTCACACCAATTTTCAATGACCTGTATTTCTGTTCTACAGATACTTCTAATGTTCCATCCACTATGATACACCCTGTATATATTTTCGTATTCGTAGAAAAAATACTGCACGAAACTCGTTTGAAAGTGCATTTCATACATAAAGTAGAGATTTGGAGACTGTGGTTCATGAATATACAACAAACATGAAAATATAACCAAAAAACCACAAAATATTTGAGAAGAACCAAATACGTATTTCGACAACTAAGTTGTCATCTTCAGTGGAAATACCAATTAAACTGATTTGTCCGTAACTGGACACCTTATTTATACCTGGATTTCCCGCTTTACTGACGTGGAACGTCGATGAAGTGGAACGTCAATTAAGGTCGAACAATACGAAAGAGGAGATAGGGCCGCCATCTATTGGTTCATCAATGGGCTACTTTGATTAATGTAAATGCTTTCTAAACTTTCCAACTCCTTATTGTTCGTGACATGTCTAACTAATTTTGAGTTGTTTACAGTGATGGGGTGACTAGTTTCAAGAATATGTTGGGCAACACTCAATTTTTCGAAATGATTATGTTTAAAATAAGCATCAATATGTTCTTTGAAGCGAGTTTCTATATTTCGTCGTGTTTGTCCAATATATTTCATGTCACAGCAACTACATCGTATTTCATAAATTCCCAACTTTTCCTTATCATCGATTTTGTCTTTTGGATTACCTAGAAGGTTTCGAATGGTATTTTCAGCTGTGAAAGCTAAGTTGAGGACTTGTGTTTTGAAGGTACCATTTAAATTTTTTGTGATGTTCGGATGGTAAGGAATTTTCTTAATATCTTAATTTCCTTAATATTTGATTTACTACCTCTCTATTTCATAACCATTATATATCGCAACTGTTTTGATGTATTCCAACTCAGTCGAAAATGTCTCTTTTGATAAAGGAAAAGATATCAGTTTTTGGATTAGAAAATTGAAAGCGGGATGTTTATGTTCAATACAATGTTGGGATTCATTTGGTATAAACCTATGTGTTGATGTACTTTTTCTAAGCATAAATGTCAAATTCCAATTCATTTTTATCGTTCCTGATTACGAGAGTATCCAAGAAAGGTTGTTTTTTTTTTTCGATGGTGAATTTCATGACTCGAGATTGCCTTTCTTGGTATCAAAAATTACAAAAATATCTACATAACGTAACCATACTCTTGGAAAATATTGGACTTCTTTTTCTATATGTCTTTCTCAAACCTGCTCATGAATAAGTTAGCTACAAACGCTGATAGGTTGTTACCCATTGCAGTACCTTCATGATGTTCAAAAAACTTTCCGTTTATCTGAAAACAATTCTGGTTCATGCAAAGTTTTGTCAGCCTAACATATTCATCTATTCTACATTTCTCAATATTATTCTCGTCCAATAAATCTCCTAGGAATGTCATTCATTTCTGAAGCAGTCACCAAATATCAAACACAATTAACTCAATGAACTAGGACTTCACCCCAATATCTACCAATATCCATATTATTCAAATTATTGTTGTGGCTGGAATTCGAGCCTCATCATTGGGATTTCGTATACCGTAAGAGATATAGATAGATACAAAATGCCTTTCTGAAACTTGAAAAATTCCGAATAATAAAAAAAACGAAATTTCTTAAAACCGTTTTTATTTTTTAATATGAATAACACTTCATCATGACCACTTTTTCTTCTCTGCAAGATAGCGTTATGAAATTTGAAATCCGAAGTTTCGTCTTCTAGAAACCATCATCAACTTAATTTTTTTAAATACGGACCTGGATTTTTTATTCCATTTTTTGTTACATTCCGATAGCCCAAAAACTATTAGCGATCACAAATTATGATTTAAAATGTTTCGATGACAAATATTGACAGTTTCTCTATTTTTTCAAGTATCCAATCCGAAACCATTTTTGAAATATTAATATTCATTAGTAATATAACTATGGAACGCTTATCAGCACCTACACACTGGCAATATTTAAATTAAACCCCTGACCCATCCACTGCCTGATTATTACGAAATTTAACTTCTGGAAAAATAACATAACAGTCAGTTGATGAAAACTATGCTCGAATGATCCCCCTTGCACCTATAGGCATTTTCGTAGGCGTCTTCACAGGTTTCCCGTAAGCGCGCGATGGATCATTCTTCCTCCAGCTCGTATGGTTGTTTTTTCAAACATTAAATTTTGGTGTAAGATATTTATGTCCCGTGGAATATCTTGAAATAAACGGTTTATTTTTGTTATCCCAATAAAAAATAATCCAGCGGGGATAAATCGGGGGTCCTTGCAGGTCAGCGCAACACCGCCAACATCAATTGATTGGGTAAAGTTTCATTTGCGAGTTCTGAATTAGAAAACACCATTTTTGATCCCGCAAAGTTTTCTAAACATTGAACTGTCGTACATTGACGATTGGTTGTGACTGTTCATCGCTAAAATCAATGCAGTTTTTTTTTATTTCAGTAATTGTTTTATATTTTTTTTCAAATACAGAAACTGTAGATATTTGTCATCGAAACATTTGAAAATCAGAATTTGTAATCGCTCATAGTTTTTAGGCTATCGAAAGGTAACAAAAAATGAAATAAAAAATCCAGGTCCGTATTAAAAAAATAAGTTGATGATGGTTTCTGGAAGACGAAACGTCGGATTTCAAATTTGATATCGCTATCTTGTGGAGAAGAAAAAGTGGTCATGATGAAGTGTTATTCATATCGATTGATTTCATATCGGAATTTTCCAAGTTTCAGAACGGCATTTTGTTAGGCATCAAAATGCGCATGCAACTTTGTCATAATTTAACCGACCCTGTATCTCTTACGGTTTACGAGATCCCAATGAGGCTCAAATTCCAGCCACCCTGTACATGAATATATTGTAATCAACAACTGAATATAAACTGACACCTAATATCGAACAAAATTCGCGAAAACAATACATTTTATCCGAATTTTGCTTATATCATCATTTCTTTCAAAAATATCGTCTCCCACTCACTACATAAAATAAACAATTTCATTGAAATCAGCACGCGGAAACCATAAATTAAATATTAGCTGATCACCTATTGTTTATTATTGCTAACAAACAGTATCTCGCATACTGGTTCATTCTCATTTTACATGAAGTCATAAAACGTTTTATGGTTTTTGAGAAGGTCTGCAACATAATACGGACTTCGGTTGGCTCTGAGGATTTGAGGACCCTGTGATAATATCGAACATATGTTCCATTTTCTATGAACAACAATGGACTACATTAAACGTCAAAGGAATAGAAAGATTTATGAACCTGACTCAAAATCATGTTTCAAGATATAAGTTGTGAGCTATGATGTCACGGTTTCTATTTCTCTGTAGTTCATATACACAAACATCACGATCTATGCATATATACGGGGTGTTCTCTGATCTCAGATATTTCAGTGTGAATTGAGAAAGTTCGAATCCAACAACTACACTAGCTATAACGATACTGATTTTCAACCCCAACCACCCCGCCACCCAAGTCTTGTTTTGATATTCGATATGTTCAAAATTAAATGTATGCCAAAATCTTGAAACTATATGAGGAACTTTTTCATGATAGTTTCACAGACAAGTTAATTCCATCCGCACGCCACTGATAATATCGGCTATGCGCGTATTTAGTCTAATTGAATGCATCAACTTCAATGAAGAAGACAATTTTCTGAGAAACAATCAATAAAAAATTTTCCCTTTCCCACATTGTTCCAAGTTAGGACCACTTTATAAAAAACTTTAAGACCTAAGATTTATCACCTAACATTTAATACTTATCACTTATGACAGATGAATCATGGAAATATCATTGGTTGTGTTATAAAACCATTTAAGACTTATGATTTTACACCTAAGACTTAAGAAGATGACCAACTTCCAACTTAAGAAATGGATGATAAATGATCATAAATGACAATAGGAGATGCGCATGTTTGAGCAACGAAAAGTGACATACTGTTTCCCGCGATATTTGAATTTTGGGTTATATTTTCGAATATTATTTGTTGATGTGGATAGTCTGTAATTATTTGGTTGCATTTATCAATTTTTTTATAAAAGTGACAGTTTTCTATTTTGAAATCGATGTCATCAATAATAACTCCAAATTATAGCTATTTGTCAGATCAGAGGGATGCTCTTATGCAGCAAATTGCTTATGTTGGACTGACTACTATGTACACATGTCATCATAGAGGAAAACAGCGATGTACTGTGGAAATTTTACTGAAAAAATCGATTGGCATGGAATCTCCATGGAATTTTATGAAAAATGGAATATGCCAAACTGCATTGGTGCCCTTGATGGAAAGCATATTCAGATACAAAATACAAAACATGCTGGAACAGGATACTTCTCCTACAAGAAGACTTTCAAGCATAGTATTGATCTGGCTATCTGTGATGCATCTTATAAATTCATCTTCATTGATGTAGGCTGTCCAGGATCAAATCATGATGAAAATGTATTCCGTAATTCAATTTTCCATTTCTACCTGCAGTTTTCTAAGATATAGGTATATTTGGCCAATTTTTTTCCAGGCAGTTTTCCTGGCGAGTTTATTTCAGAATAACTACTTTTTTATCATAAATATGCCTGAATTCTTCAACAATATTTGATTAAAATTGAAGAAAATTCTAACAAAAACAATAATAATAGATATAGGTTAGAACTTGCCAACGTCAAAATTATTTGTTCCATGTCAAATATTCCTAAATCTTAAGTTTTTTTATAACAGAATGAACTGATCAGCTCTTAAGTCTAAAATGTTAGGTGATAAATCTTAAATGTTAAAAGTTTTTATAAAGTCACCCTTATTGCGGACACTGTATAACATTTATCGGGGGTAATACCACGAATGCATTTGACGAATGAGGAGTATTTAGGGTGAATATTCCTCGAATGTTGTGAAATAAAACGAAATTATGTTTAATAGTGAGGTAGGTTGTCTAGGCAACGTTGAATTTACGTTGAAATTATTCATTCTTCAATAACTCCACTTTTTCATGTATGATACAATACAAAGCATTTGAATATATAATACATCATATAAAAGAAAATAAATGAGGAAAGAATAAATCACGTAAATATACAGGGTGTCCAAGTCCAATTAGTATGCCGCGGTCATCGAAATACGGTTTTCCCTGTTCGAAAGATGCCCCACGTTGGCACATTCTAAAATGATTCTGGTTTCTATAGGGTGTTCACATACACAATGCCACACTTTTTTTGGGTCTAGCTGAAACGATTACAGAGATATAGGGATTTAGCAATTTTTTGTGTCGAAACCATTCATGCATTTTTAGAAAGAGAAATTAGTCTATCCAATTAGAATATCAAACATAGTTTGAAATGAATGTCTGGTAGACTACGAGCAGAAAACAACTACTTTCCTGGTAAATACCACGCAGAACATTGAATTATATCTGCTCGTAATCCATGCAACGATTCACACTGTGAATGCAGATCGCAAATGTATCTTTCTTCCTAAGACGTGACAAATTCACATCGGGACAGGCACGCCTAACAACCTACAGACCGGTTTCGGGCTTATTGGCCCTCATCAGTGCAGGGTAGTTATCCGAGTAGAGACCGTAAGATCTCCACTCGAAGCGTTGCCTGTCCCAATGCACCTTCGTCGCGTTTATTTGACCGCACTGAGCCGCGTTCCAACAGACAATTGGAAGTGGCGAGCAGATATAATTCAATGTTCTGCGTGGTATTTACCAGGAAAGTAGTTGTTTTCTGCTCGTAGTCTACCAGACATTCATTTCAAACTATGTTTGATATTCTAATTGGATAGACTAATTTCTCTTTCTAAAATTGTTGTCCAATTTATGGCTTTTCCATTTTTCATTTATCAGCTTAGTCGAGCTATAAGCCACTTCCAAGTTCTGTGATTTGGGAGATTTAGTTCTGGAGTGTTTCTTTCTTCTGACGCATGGTGTCGCCACTTCCAATTGTCTGTTGGAACGCGGCTCAGTGCGGTCAAATAAACGCGACGAAGGTGCATTGGGACAGGCAACGCTTCGAGTGGAGATCTTACGGTCTCTACTCGGATAACTACCCTGCACTGATGAGGGCCAATAAGCCCGAAACCGGTCTGTAGGTTGTTAGGCGTGCCTGTCCCGATGTGAATTTGTCACGTCTTAGGAAGAAAGATACATTTGCGATCTGCATTCACAGTGTGAATCGTTGCATGGATTACGAGCAGATATAATTCAATGTTCTGCGTGGTATTTACCAGGAAAGTAGTTGTTTTCTGCTCGTAGTCTACCAGACATTCATTTCAAACTATGTTTGATATTCTAATTGGATAGACTAATTTCTCTTTCTAAAATTGTTGTCCAATTTATGGCTTTTCCATTTTTCATTTATCAGCTTAGTCGAGCTATAAGCCACTTCCAAGTTCTGTGATTTGGGAGATTTAGTTCTGGAGTGTTTCTTTCTTCTGACGCATGGTGTCGCCACTTCCAATTGTCTGTTGGAACGCGGCTCAGTGCGGTCAAATAAACGCGACGAAGGTGCATTGGGACAGGCAACGCTTCGAGTGGAGATCTTACGGTCTCTACTCGGATAACTACCCTGCACTGATGAGGGCCAATAAGCCCGAAACCGGTCTGTAGGTTGTTAGGCGTGCCTGTCCCGATGTGAATTTGTCACGTCTTAGGAAGAAAGATACATTTGCGATCTGCATTCACAGTGTGAATCGTTGCATGGATTACGAGCAGATATAATTCAATGTTCTGCGTGGTATTTACCAGGAAAGTAGTTGTTTTCTGCTCGTAGTCTACCAGACATTCATTTCAAACTATGTTTGATATTCTAATTGGATAGACTAATTTCTCTTTCTAAAATTGTTGTCCAATTTATGGCTTTTCCATTTTTCATTCATGCATTATTGGTCAAAACGACTTACATGTCTCTATCTCAACTTATTATTACTATCAATTGATCTTTGAATGAATTGTGAACTCTGTTTGCTTCGTCAAATTAGACGTATTGGTAGAGAAATCATGTTCTGATGGTTTCGTCTGCTGTTATGATTTACACTAATTTACAGTAGGTACTGGTGGTGCCTACTTGTTTTATTTTCTTGAATGAAGAAAACTATCTTGATGAAATATGAAGATGTAACTGTTCTGTATCATTTTGTTAGTCATGTATCACATTGATTTTTTTTTAATAATTGGGAATCGCAGTGTAAAATGAATTCCATATCCATCTGATGTGGGTTTAGATCAATGAAGAATATGCCATTTAAGCCATGGAACAATCTAGCTCATTTGAAATTATATCCTTTTGGCATATATCACCCACTAGAAATTCTCATGTAATCTCAGATTTATTAAAATATGATAAATGGATAAGGGTAGCATCACTCTAACGATAACATCAATACAAATTGTTGAATTGGAGGCATCAGTTTCTATACTTTTGAAGAATATTTCAACATGTATTCAAATTCATTGTGTATTTTATTATGTTACACTCTGTAGTTGATGTTTTGACTCATTAATTCATTCATAAAAGCAAACAAGGAAACATGGAGCAAACACTTTATTTATCACATATGACAAGACAAGTTTATATTCATGAAAACTTTATTCGCAAGGCAAAAATTTCATGGTAAATATTCGTCATCAAGTATAGTAGATATAATGTCACAATCCATTTTGTGATGTGTGTAATTTTATCTAGAAAACATGAATCTTGGATTTTCCTGAAATAAATATTTTACTTAAGAAATATTCTTGAATCTCATATACAACCCACACCGAACCGAATGACCTATAAACAATTGATCATTTCACATAATATAATCTATTATTTGATACATTACTCATCGTTCCGACGACCGCAATAAAATGTTCGATAGTTTATTTATATTATGAACCACAACGCGCGTTCCAAAAATATAAATTTGCGTTCACCGTAAAAAAGAATTGAAACTAATATAATAAACATCACCTAGAAATAAACGAATTGCATCAGCGGTTCGCTTGTTTCCCTCTGCTTCAATAAGCGGTGCATAATGCATAATAATACACCAAGTCATTAATCAAATAAAACGGTTAGCATCACGTTTAGTCGGTTAATCAGCGGGCAGTTCGTTTGTTATTTCCCCAGTTGAAGTTGGATACATTATTTGAGATTCTATACGGAGGAAGTCATCTCCGCAAATTAGGGGTGGACAATTTGATCGATATATCGATAATCATTCAAGTGAAAAATTCCGATTGTATCGATAATTTAAATAAATACCGATAGTTTCTATAAGGCATTGATGACTGCTGATGCTGCTGATCGTTCGATAGTCTCAATATAATCGATAATATTGATTATTAGACAATTTGATAGTGTTATGACGGATGCAGTTTCCCAGGTATTGAGAATCTTTCCCCTAATTGCCTAAATATGAGGTTGGATGGAAGAGTAACATCTGTTCATACCTCGGTTCATACACTTATGAATGAGCAGAAATTGAATCCTGCCGATTGATAAGTTTGTACTGGGTATTGTTAACATTCAATTCTATACACTAATCAATAAAAGCAATTAATATAATGATAATCTCAAACTTGAGTATTTCATTATTTTGAAAACAAAACAAAATATCGTAGATTTCCTTTCACTACAATAATGAGCATGAAATTTCGCATGATTTCCCAATTTGAACTCATTGTACAGATGGATTCATGCAAGCACACATTTAAACTTGAATTAATTTAAAATTGAAATCAATAATTTGAAATAATGTAAGTAACACCCCAACCATCTTTCAAGCAGAAGTACATGCTATATATGTGCCCAGGAGTGCTTCGAAAGGGACAGGGCAAAAATCTATGTTCTATCAGATAGCCAAGCAGCACTGAAAGCTCTGAAGTCATACACTTGTGAGTCTAAGGGCCAATTTATGCATCATTGTCTTTATCCTAATCTTGTGTCATAGTTTTAACTCAGTCCCATCAATCATAGTCTCAATCATTTTGGACGTTTATGCATCACAGTCTTGAGACTTAAGAATTATGATATGACAATTAACAATCCATCGATAGCGATTGATATTTGTTACCAATTATTATATTCGAGATTATATCTATATCTGAATATTATATTTGTTATCAATTATTGCCACAGACATCGATATTGGTGACAAAAACCAAATTTAATGTAATTTGTATTGACAGGTCGTGGTCGACGCATGCGTATTTCATATGTGGTCTCAATCATAAGCATAAAAGTTGAAAAATTGTAACTTTCAAGGTCGTGCTTCAATGATTATGATTAATACTGAGACTAAAAATGTTGCATAAATGCACCCATTGAAATGTATGCTTTTAACTTGATTTATATGATTAAGACGAAGACTGTGACTAACACTAGGATAAAGACAATGATGCATAAATTGGCCCTAAGCTGATTTGGGACTTTAAACAATCCCTGAGACAACTGACAGCGAACAACCAGGTCACTTTGATATGGGTGCCAGGTCATAAGGGAGTTGAAGGCAACGAGGAAGCAGACTGCCTTGCCAAAGAAGAGGCGAATACACAATTTCTCGGCCCAGAATCCTTCTTTGGCCTTTCCAAAGCCCACTTGAGAGAAGATTTCCGAGGAAAGCTAAACAGCTTCTCGGGTTGGACAAAAAAGATTTGAAACTGGTAACGAGACTCCTCACTGGACACTGCCCTCTGAGGTATCACCTCAAAAAGATGGGTAAAGCATAGAGTGATAGATGCCGCTACTGCGAGAACTTAGCTGAAACTGTAGAACATTTTCTTTGCGAATGCCCAGCACTCTTCTGCAAGAGGCTCAAATTCCTGGTAGGGGCCTTCTTAGAACCCTCCGATGTCAGGAAACTAGCTCCCAGGAAACTGATGAACTTCACAAGAAGACTCAGAATCCTGGGCTTCGAATAGATTAAGGATTATGCACGAAAGATCTAATAGGTCGAGGTGCTTGAGAGGCTGCACAGCCTCAACGACCCCCCCTACAATCTACAATCGCCAATCGCGTGATCCATCATGTCGAATAAACCGGGATATGGTGACCGAAAATTCCAAGTCAATAATTGTTACAAATATGGCGACCCTTCAGTGGTCGTATTAGGTACGTGATTAATGGTCTTCGGGAAATAATCGCAGAACGATTAATCCAACTTGTTGTATGACTTACCATCAGCTCCAAACGATTTTTCACACAAATAAGTTTCTTGTATTTTCCGGTTATCGACGAAAAATAAACTACGAAAATCACTATACCATACCTGTAAATATTTTTGACGGTTTCAAATGTTCGCCATGTAGCTGCGTTACACCCTAGAATTATGTCCAGCAATTATTTGTATGATCAGAAATACCGGTGAGATAAGTTGAATCCTCTTCGAATATAAATATCATTTCCATAAGTAAATAAGTAATCGGATTATTTCAACAAATTCATCTTAGGTAGCCTTGAAATGTCATGTTGAAAATTATTAAAATTTGACAAGTTTACATTTTCTATAGCAAGGTGACCTGTAAAGGAAAAACCAATTAAATTTTGATGGTGTCATTTATTCATCATGGACAATGTGACCAAATTATAGCAAGAACATGCAGTAAGTTCAACGGAATATACCCTGTTTCACAACCATTGAAAACGAGAAAAATGTTCCGGAGAAGAGACATACAAAACAAATTCTGCCATTCACTCAATCTGTAAGCTATAGTTATCTATAACCAGAGTTTAAAGAATCTAATAGTATTCTTCAAACTGTTATCAACTGATGACAGCGGATTGCTTGGTATGCAACCTAACCGCACTTTCTTCTTGTTATGTCATTTGAAACGTCAATACATAATCGCTCCTTCTCTATATAATCCCAAAGTTCTATCATAAAAATGCATAAAAATAACACCTCAATACGGATTTACAAAAACGCCGAAGAGTTCTTGATCGAAAAATCATAATCTTGAAGCATTCTATTTAGGGTTTCTGTTCTGGAAATCCCGGGACAGGATATCCTGGGAATTATTGTAACTTTTTCTCGTTCCCGTTCCCGGGAAATAATATCAATCAACATTTCCCGGATACGCGGGTATGAAAATTTGTTTTGAAAAAATGATGGATATATATTGACAGGTGAATTCACTTCCTATCCTAGGCCTGGTCCCAAATCTCTTGATTTTAAGCCGAGTTTTCAACCATATTTACAGGTTACTGCAGGTATTAATACAAAAGTATGAATATTCGATTCTGTATGTGAGAACCCCATGTAATGAGCCGAAATTAATTTGTTTGGAATTAAGGATGATTCTGCTGAAAAAATAATTGAAGAGTAACACCAACAGATCTCATTTTCATCAATGTGATGATGTTATATTAGAGGAAGTAAGATAAAGCGACAGAGTCAATGAGAAAGTTTGTGTTTCGTGTTTAGTTCTTGCAAAGTTCTTGTAGATAAATTTTATTTTTTGTAAAAGCTTAAGAGTGTTTTTAATGATTAAGAGTTCAGATTAAGAATGTATCTTTGGGGTCGAAGAATTTTTAATTATGTAAATTTAATGAAACAAATAAAATTAACTCATTTATTTTTTTAACAGAGGAAGAAAGAGAAAACATTTAAAAAAATAAATATTTGAATGGCCTGACATTATGAAACAAAGAATGTACGGCCCTGTAAGAAATATAATAATTCAAGTTTCAAGTGGTTATTTGGGGTACGACAAAATAAAAATATCTGGTCTTGACCTTTTTCTCCACTTCTTATGGAACTCGTTAACGATAGACATCAAAGGCTGTACCACGTGTGAAAATGCTTTCAATCATCATAAATTTGTCCGAAGCGTGCGATATTCTTGAGCCACTGGCCATATAACTAATTGGTAGTCATTGCAATAATAAACATTTCAAATGCTAGACGAAATATTGCGTCAATTCCTTGCATGAATAACATGGAGACGTGGCTGAGAGCCCGTACGGTCGTAATCATAAAGAGAATGGGTTTCATAAATATCATTTTGGTGACGGAAAATATCTGCTAATGTATAGATAGGTACTATGGCCGCTTATGACAGTAGTGGTTAATATTGAAAATATGTTTTTTTGAGTATTTCAAAACACAAACAAATTTCCTTCTCGACGTTCTCCTTTATAAATATTTGAGCACTCAATATAAATCAGATGCATAGAGATATGTACCCAGCGAGGTGCCCAGGAATGTTCGAAAGGGACACTCGAAGGGCAAAAATATATATATTCTATCAAATAGCCAAGCACCACTAGAAGCTCTGAAGTCATACACTTGTGAGTCTAAGCTGACTTGGGACTGTAAACAATCTCTGAGACAACTGGCAGAAAACAACCAGGTCACTTTGATGTGGGTGCCAGGTCATAAGGGAGTTGAAGGCAACAAGGAAGCAGACTGCCTAGCCAAAGAAGGAGCAAATAAACAACTTCTCGGCCCAGAACCCTTCTGTGGACTCTCCAAGGCCCACTTGAGAGAAGAGGTTCGACGTTGGGAAGCGGATGAAATGAAATCTCACTGAAATAAAGTGCCAGGACAAAGACAAGCGAAAAGGCTAGTGAGCCTATCGCCAATGAAAGCTGAACAGCTTCTCGAGTTGGACAAAAAAGTCTTGAAACTGGTAACGAGACTCCTCACTGGACACTGCCCTCTGAGGTGTCACCCCAAAAAGATGGGTAAAGCATAGAGTGATAGTTGCCGCTACTGCGAGAACTTCGCTGAAACTGCAGAACATTTGCTTTGCGAATGCTCAGCACTCTTCTGCAAGAGGCTCAAATTCCTGGTAGGGGCCTTCTTAGAACCTAGCTCCCAGGAAACTGATAGACTTCGCAAGAAGCCTCGTAATCCCGGGCCTCGAAAAGATTAAGGGTTATTCACAAAAGATCCAATAGGTCGAGGTGCTTGAGAGGCTGCACAGCCTTAAGGACCAATCAAAAAAATTATGAGCACGCAAAATTACCCGATAAAACAATTCACTATTATCACAGGTGAAAAGTAAACAACTCACATCGAGTAACTTTGAATTCATTTGAAATGTGAATCGTTTCATGAATGTTCCTAGTTGCATGAGACGTTTTCATCTTTTCCTTTGAATTTTGCTGATATGGTGTTACACACGTATCTGGTTTCATTGACGATGAGTTAGTATGAAAATGAGAAAAAATATTTGAAGCATAGTAAAGAAATTGAGATTTATGCTAACATTCACAATACTCTCTCAACATGTTGGTACATTATACACGACCAATTAATTATTCAGTCTACATTTTTATTGTTCATTCGAATATAGCGCCACCTCCTTATTCGGTGTGGTATATCCTTTTTGTATGATGTCATTGTGACAGTCATCAATTCTTTAAAATAATAATACACTCCGACAGATTTCTGCCTGTTCTGAAAAGTCGTGAGTTACGGTAGATTGAATGGAGTTCATTCCACTGCTTTAACATAGGCGTACCATAATAATTGGTACTTATATATGCTGTGCAAAAATTAATAGATCGCTATCGCCTCCCGTTGTCCTTGTTTGTACTATTTTGAACACGTGCAATTGTTGTTTTTAGGTATACAAGGCTTCTGTGAGACAAGCAATGGACAATTTTCAACCGTAATCAGCGATTCGCCTTGTCATCAACAGTGAACGAATGGTTGCAGTGAATTAATTGATTGGCAACTCCCAAAACTGGATGAGAATTATAAACAAATTCTCAATATTTCGCGAGTAGAGGATCCTGACAGGGTCCAATAATCTGATGTCATCATATTATTCTAAAACCGTTATTGGCTTATACGAAATTGAATAGTATCTAATGGCGAAAATTACTGAAAGACAGTGATATTATGAGCTAAAGCAATCTTCTTCTCAGCACTCAACACTTTATGGAACGTATATTGTTATAGTAATCAGACAGAATATGGAATTATATTTTCGTATAATCACTGGATTCGGCAATCAATAGAAAAGTTTCGAGGAAAGCATTGACATCAACACAAAACAAAGATGGGTAAAAGTTTCTTGTTAATGGTGTCCTGAAGACTCTTGTTTTGATTAAATTTCTGGATCTTCTGGCACAACCGAGCAAGATCACATCTGTGCACAGTTTACATATAAAGGGTGATTGAAAAAAATTCTTTGGATACCAATCAATGCTGAAACAACCAGATAAAATGGTTTGATGGAATTCTATAAAGATAAAAAATATAAAATAACATAAAACATAATAGTTACCTGAGTATGTTTTTTGTCATAATCAAGCTTTATTATTAGAAGTAACGAGTTTTCAACGAAATCCGGTACCACTGGAGAAACATTGCACTTGTTCGTAAATATTTTATAGTTTTACCTGTTTAACTTTGTGGAATATTCCAAACAGAAGAACATGTACGCATAATACAAAGTTTATTAAATGGAGACATTTTATGTGCATTTGCATTTAATGTCCTACTTTTAACTAAGTTCTAAAATTACTACAACCTGCATGAAATAAAAAAAATTACTTCTGCTTATTTAAGGTATTAATTGTCGAAAATAACAAACTTCATGATAAACTGTCATCATTAACATCATCAGTATCTAATTATAGACCTTCCATTAATTTCGTAATTTTTCAGATAATTTCTCATTCATGAATGATTACGTACTACTGACCAAGATGCAAAGGTTATCATCAATTATATAATTATGCAAAACAAGATAAAATCGATCGCCATAAATCTTGACCATATTCGAACCCATGAGAGAAAACAGAAACAAACCTGTACCAGATTTTCATGAAATAAAACCATACATTATAATTTGTATTATATCCTGGATAATATTCGAAGTAGGTATTTGAATGCAGATTCGTTTCTGTGCTGATGTCTTACTCATCATTGGATGATTGTTCTTGGAATAACTGACGTTTTTCCGTGAATTAATGATTTGTTTGATGAATGTACGTATCATCAGAAAGCTGTTATTATTGAAGCATTTGCCTCTAAAATAACTATTATTATTAACCAAATTACCTTTATGCAGAAAGTGTGTTGTAGATGCAGTCTCAGAATCCGCTAATGAGTATAATCTTGAAGCAATTCAGTCAAATTGATGCAAAAACTTGATATATTCTATGAAGATTATACAGGTTGATGACGTAACTTTGGAATATGTTTTGTCAAAGTTTCATAATTTTGTCAAAGGCAAAGGCAGAATAGGAAAATACTTTACTGATTCAGAAATAGAAACTCAATTATTTGATCACAAAATTATCCGAAGCAAAGATATAGGATATTAAAATACATATATAAGTGAATTTCTGAGACTTCTTTGTATCCTCAGGGTGAAGGCGGTCAAGTGAAAATAAACATAAATTTCACTTTCAATGTTTATTTCACCCTAACATCTAAATCAGAGGAATTAGTCGAAACTGCACTGCATATCACAGAACTTGTTGAAGAACCATAGGCGATAACTTCATGAAGTATCCATCACTGTCGAGTATCATTAGAAAGACAAATCTACATAGTGTGCTCTGAATCACACAAAGGGTGTTGAAATTTCAAGAAATGTTAAATTTGTTCCTTATAGTTTCTTTAGTTTTCAGGATGTTCAGCTCAAATTCGGAATACACGTTACGCTGTTTGGCTCACATCATTAGGCTCACCAAATGATTTCGAGAATCTACAGGGAGATATCTTTTCAGCGGTGTCACTTCCTTTTTTCCACTTTGAACTTTTTGTGGTACGCTGCAACGCGTGCAACAAAATAGCGTCTTATAAAACTTGTTGAACCCGTTGGCTAATGTACTATTGTATTTTCAACTTTTGTCAACATATGGGAGGAGAAAATATGTAAAAGTCTATAACCGCTAGAAGTGCGTCCCACATATTATGAAACACCCTGTGTATATTCACAATAGATAATCTACAAATTACTTTCGATTATATTATGCCGAACATGTCTAGATTCAACGGGACAACAGATCTTATTTTCAGAATGATCAAGGAAGCTAAAACCACCCAATCCCGACATATTCTCTCTATTATGCTGTACATGCACAATCATATGCAGAATTTTCGTTAGCCCAGTATATCATCCGAACTTTGATTCACGCAAATGGAATCGCTAATTTCCTTTGATGATGACAACTAACACTATATATCTAATGAATATTTATGAACATTTGATGGAATGACAATATTCTTCGGTTTGTGGTATAGATTATTTGAATAAATATTACTCAATTAGTAGATGAGGTAACCCATCAGTGATGTAAGGGTATTGCATAACAGTACTGCATATATGGTTGAACAATTTTAGTGCCATTGAAGAAAATCGTTTATACAGTCATATATATATGTGGCAGATGTTATGAACGAATGGATAGATAGGTAGACAATCGAATCTAGTAACAAGGATTTAAACCCAACATTCTGATAATTAAATTGAATGCCCACTTTCTCATATGCAATCTTGGTAATAATCCCAATATTCACCACTGAAGACAATACAAGCCTGGAGATTAGTTTTCATTCAACATCTGAAGTAATATTATAAGGTTAACAATGAAATGTTGAGGTGTTTACAATTATTATTTTAAGTATGTTCTCACCAAAGATCATTGATTCATATTTCTCACTGATGATTGGTACAATTTTGACGAAAAAACAACTGAAAGCGCCACCAACCACGTTCAAGCATGAGTTTGGAACTCATGCTTGAGTTAGTTAATTCACTGAATAAGGACCGGCCGCGCTGACGAAAATAATTGAAAATTATAATTTCAATTCAATGAATCATTGATATTTATGTTTTTGCTCACTTTCCGTTGAATAAAAGCAATAGGGTTGTACACTATTTTTCAAAAATTATATATGTGAAACCCGGGTCTCTAGAGAATACGTCGATATTTTTTTGAAATTTTTATTTTCAAGGGTTTTTCCAAAATCGGCATTCAAAAATCGAACATTCTCCATCCTTTTCTAAAAATGTGACGTCACCTGGTAGGTTGGTTTAGGTTCTGTTCCATTAATCGAAGTGGGAGAAGAATTGACAATCTCTGTCATCTTTGACAGATGGCGGTAAAATATTACTGGGCGATTTTAATTATTCCTGCGAAAATATATTCGGATGATTCAAGGTAAGTTACTATTGAGTTTTATCTCATTGTTCAGCGTTCATTATACTCTTCACTGACCACTATTCAAAGACTTGTGCTTTATGTAGCAACAGGAATGTGTGGATTCACGAAATACATATTTGTACTCTAAGTGTTAATATGAGACAAACTTGGTGTTTTGCAGTAGAAAAAAAAAATATCATCAGCTACATCTGCAAGTAATTGCTGTGAAGATGATTTTGATCTAAGTTAAAATTCTTATTCTTATTCTTTGAATCTATGTACATGAACATCATGAGAACCTGTGAAGTGTGAGCACAAAGTATTTTAGTAATAGGAATAAGCTAATAAACCAAATCTTTATTGTCATGCACTCTCCTGTAAATAATAAATGTGTTTTCCTAAATCCTCAGTTATTCTTAGTACGTACTCTATCTATGATGTGAGTTTGTATATGAGATTTCTTCTTTACATTATATTGTGAATGAGTAATTATAATATCAACTTGTGTTGTTTATTTAATATATTATCAGATGCACCATTACACTTACCTACTTTTCCCAGACAATAAAGTTATTAATCGAATTAATTCTTCATTTCTATTTATCTATTTTATAGTGTCTTTGAGTTCAATCGTCTCATTGACTTCGCTGGGGTGGTATTGAAAATCCTATAGAAATATTAACTCATATTAAATACCTGACTTGCGTTATATAGATGATAAACAATCAATTAATGCGCCCTTTTAAATATTTTGAATTAGTTTCGTAATCGAAAAAAATTGGAATTAAAAATAGACATATTGTCATCTAACTTATCTGCCATCACTTATGTCAAAAAATTCTTCTTCCCTATTATTTTCGATATTTTTACGATACCATCCCGGATCCCGATCTACCAGGTGACGTCAGCAGAAATATGGTGCTGTCAAATAATTATTTTTGATTTCGATTTTCTCGAGCATAAAAGAATATTCCGATTTAATTTTGATGGCATATCGGTAGTAGTTTAGTAAGGTATCGGAAAACGACCATCAATTCTGCTAAAGCTTTAGAGGTTTATGACCCTATTCGAAGAGAACAATAGTAGGGAATCTACTGAATGTCCTTCGAACTAAAACTTTGAATTGTCGCCAAATTACCAACACAACCATAGCAACAAGCATTGAGTTGAAATGCCAAGTGAAGCTGAATTAATGTTAGCTTTTATATTATTTTAGATTTTTTGAAATCGTACAAAAAGTATAGCAAAACATTCGTTTTCAAATTCTATGTTGCTTTCGTCTATATTCACAAGTGAAAAGTGGCATGGCGCTTCAAATTGAACACCACTGGGGAATTTCCCTCCGGACGAAAATGAAGTAATTCTTAATAAATATCTTCAAAACTTCGCATTTCAAACTTTTTCCAAAAAAAAAAACATCTCAAATGCTTGAAAAAAAACATAATAGATACGGCGATTTAAAATTTGAAGCACCTTGTTTCTATTTCACTATTTGGCAACATCCACTGCATATTTGATAAATAATAAAGGACAACTAATCCGTAACGTTGATAACTTACTACCAATGAGTTTGGTGGGTTGGAAATGTGCGCCATTCTGCTCATTTCTGTTCCATGTTCCCCGAAAGAATCAAAATAAATGCTAATCAGTTTTTTTTTATTTTTTTTTATCATTTATTATTTTTTTTTATTGAAATTTATGTTTTGACTTTGATTATTTTTTTATATAATTTTTATCTGAATTATACATTGACATCAAGTGTACATAATAAAGTGTGGCCAAATGTGAGTTGTTGTTCTTCTAGCCTACTAGGCGCTGTTTGTTATACCTATACCAATTTGTGAACTAGAAACAAAGGAATTTAATAGTACATTATTCAACGAGCGTGTAATGACCACGGTTCACGTCGCAAACTTCATTCTCATGAGTAATAGCCATTACACGGAAGTGAAATACTATACTTTCTCTGTTCACCATTCAACTCAAACGGACGAGATATTAACAAAATATTTTATCGAAAATAGTACGGAAAATACTGTTTTTTTGGATGAGTGGACAAAATTCTAGGACGAGCGTAGCGAGTCCTGGAAGTCTGCGAGTCCAAAAAAACTGTTTTCGGGCGTGTTGCGTACACAATTTTTTCGGCAACCGTGTAGAATAACAAATCAAAGAAACACATTTCTTTATTAGAACAAAATTTCGAACATTTCAATTCTTATTTATATTAATATTTATATTAAAATTAAAACAATTGTTAATATTGAATGTATTCAATTTGTTTGAAATGCTTGGTATATTTAAGTGCCTTTTGTCAGAACAAGAAGGTAAAGAAAAATGGAAAAGCCATAAATTGGACAACAATTTTAGAAAGAGAAAATTAGTCTATCCAATTAGAATATCAAACATAGTTTGAAATGAATGTCTGGTAGACTACGAGCAGAAAACAACTACTTTCCTGGTAAATACCACGCAGAACATTGAATTATATCTGCTCGTAATCCATGCAACGATTCACACTGTGAATGCAGATCGCATTACCAGGAAAGTAGTTGTTTTCTGCTCGTAGTCTACCAGACATTCATTTCAAACTATGTTTGATATTCTAATTGGATAGACTAATTTTCTCTTTCTAAAATTGTTGTCCAATTTATGGCTTTTCCATTTTTCATTTATTAGCTTAGTCGAGCTATAAGCCACTTCCAAGTTCTGTGATTTGGGAGATTTAGTTCTGGAGTGTTTCTTTCTTCTGCCGCATGGTGTCGCCACTTCCAATTGTCTGTTGGAACGCGGCTCAGTGCGGTCAAATAAACGCGACGAAGGTGCATTGGGACAGGCAACGCTTCGAGTGGAGATCTTACGGTCTCTACTCGGATAACTACCCTGCACTGATGAGGGCCAATAAGCCCGAAACCGGTCTGTAGGTTGTTAGGCGTGCCTGTCCCGATGTGAATTTGTCACGTCTTAGGAAGAAAGAAACATTTGCGATCTGCATTCACAGTGTGAATCGTTGCATGGATTACGAGCAGATATAATTCAATGTTCTGCGTGGTATTTACCAGGAAAGTAGTTGTTTTCTGCTCGTAGTCTACCAGACATTCATTTCAAACTATGTTTGATATTCTAATTGGATAGACTAATTTTCTCTTTCTAAGAAGGTAAAGTTTCCGTTTCACATTGATTGTTTTCATCTGATAATTTTTGAATGGTCTTGGCAATTTTAATTTTGTTTGTAAGTGAATTGTCTATATATCCTTCAGCGACATTGGTAGACTTCCAGCCACCGTGTCTCTTCAAATTTGTGATGTTTCCACCATTATCAGCAAATAACGTCGCTGAAGTTCGACGAATGCTATGGCCTGTGTAATTTTTAGGATTGGGTAAATTTAAAAATTCTGCGATTTTTAATCCAAGATTTCCAAAACTGTGGATACCAACAGGCTGAATCGTACATTTTCCTTTTTTGTAATACACGAATAATCTGTTATGTGGAGTATTGGATGGCCGTAAAGATAAATATTGCCTATACAACAGCAGGTTTTCTTGCCCAATAACAACAAAAGTTCTCTCAATATGTGTTTTGGAATCTGGTATTTTCACAAGCAACATGTCTTCCTTGTCGTTTATTAGATCAATTGACATTTTTGCTAGTTCTTCCCGTCTACACGCACCAGCTATCCCAATAATTGTTGCTACCTGAAAATAAAGCAAATTAAGTTGATACTTTTATATCCTACAATCGTAATATTTTGTTGAAATTACCTTTAGCATTAGATATGTATCATTATCTGCTTCCCTAATGAATTTGTTGATCTGCTCGCTGCTGAATACTTCTGATTTCTTCGCTTTATAACCAACATTCTTCCTTTTAAGAAATGCGATAACTTTTGGGAAAGTGGCTATGTTTACATTTTTCTTCACTAAAATGGTACTTTTTAACATAGAGAACATGCTCCACAAGGTAGAGGATTTGACAGTTTCAGATTTTTGCGCCAAATAAACCAAAATTACATCCTCTGTAATAGTCTTACATTTCTTCATATCCATCCATTTCGTGAACAAATCATAAACGTTTTCGTACCTGGACTTTGATTTTTCAGGCAATAATTGAGCTGTAGCAGCAGCTGCTGCATTGAAAATTTCGTAAGGCACATTTTCAAACTCACTATCGCTGCTGTTTTCCATAGTATTGTTTATTGCGATAATTGCGACCAAAAAACATGCGAACTTTCAAAAATTGAAATGTTAGCTAATTTTACGTCAGATAGCTGTCAGTCGTTATTTTGCTGCTATGGTAATGATCAACTGCATTTATCAAAACCAAACTACCAAGATTTTCATATTTACAATGACAACAACGATGTGATTCTTCCCGGCCTAGTCCGGGAAGTACGTACTTCCCGGACTAGGCCGGAAAAATGCCACTTTCTCAAAAAAAAATCGTCTGGAAAGTACGTACTTTCCGGACGGTTGCCGAAAAAACAAATTTCAATGGTTTTTGTCGAACAAATTCATTTTGAAAGTTAAAGAAATGTAAATATCGAAAAAAACCTTAATGAAAATAAAAATAAAAGTATTATGCGTAGCATCAACACAGAGTAAGCAAGTCTCGAAGCAAGCACATATTCAACTGAGCCACGAACACTTTCCTATTATAATAAGAATTTTAACTACACTTGAACATTTTCTTTTTCAATTAGGTGGATAAATCTTTGATAGAAATTTATAGATTGTACAGGGTGAACAACTAAGAACGGCTCTTGGCCATATCTCAGCTACGGATAAAGATACAACTTCGAAAAAAAATTATCTTGAGAAAAGTGACCCTAAAAAATAACTGGAAAATATTTTTAAGTTTCTAAGATAACCGCTAGGTGGCGTAACGGCTATGAGTGAAGAGAAAATTGAATTTTTCTCCGTATCTAGTATCAACAAGGTGTTTCGAAAATATATGCAGATTGATCCTTGATAAATTCCTAGTTTTTTTTGTTTCACACTTTTTGTCCCATCTCAAAAAATAAAGTGGTGGGGGAACGTCAAATTATGTTTTTTCTAAACGTCTGTATCTCTGGTTATCTTCAACAGAATTCAATAATCTTGAGCTCGTTGAAAAGGCCTCTTCCTGGTCTATCGACTGTGATTTGAATTGGTTTTATATTCATATCACCGTTGCCGCTAGAGGGCGTGATCTAGAGTATCAATGGATATCGTGATTTTGAACAGAAAAATTAAATGTAATGGTATGATTAGTATTACTTGATAAAATAGAGAAACTAGATCTCAACAGATCAACGAAAACCGCAACATGATAGCTTTCTGCTAACGGAAGATATTAACGATCAAAGTTGGAAAAATGATGTATTGCTCTAAGCATTCAAAATAAACAATGTAACAGTAAACAATGTAACAAAATCAACAATAAAAAATTACACAAATCACAACAAAGAACTACTAAGAACGTCATTAGTGGCCCCTCAGATGTTCAAAGTGTCCACCGTCATTTTCAATACAAGAAATGAGTCTCTGACGAGTGGATAGAACAGAAGTTTCAATTTCTGCTGCCGAAATACTCATTATTGCTTGCCAAATTCGCTCCATCATGTCATCCTTTGTCGTGGGTCTGTTGGCATACACAAGATATTTCAATCTTCCCCACAAATAAAAGTCTGAACACGTCAGGTCTGGGGATCTGTCTGGCCAATTGAATAAACTTCCTCGTCCTATCAACTTGTCAGGATATGTAAGGTCTAAAAAATTTCGAACTTCTCTATGGTAATGTGCCGGGCACCCATCATGTTGTAAAAACATGTCACGACGAATTGCCAGTGGTACATCTTTTAAAAGAAGAGGCAATTCATGAATTTAAAAATCTAAATATCTCTTCCCATTGAGAGTGTTATTAAAAAAAATGGCCCAATTATTTGTCCACCTATAATTCCAACCCACACATTCACTGACCAACGACCCTGATGTTGGACCTCCCGCATCCAGTGGGGATTCACTTCGGACCAGTAGTGTATATTATGGCGATTGACACTACCATCACTGCAAAATGTAGCCTCATCTGACCACATAATATGCATGAGTAATTCAGGATCATCTTCTATCATATTCAAGAGCCAGTTACAATAGTTCAGCCTGATGGTATCGAAATCTCGAGCCTTCAACTCTTGGTGTAGGACTATGTGATATGGGTGCAATCTAAAATAGTATTTGAATAATTAAGGGCAATAAGACAATTACTTCAAGAGATTTAACTCTCGTAATGCTTTGCTTTTGGACATATAAAACTTAGGTTTTCGTTACCAATAAACTATTACTTAACATGAGTAGTTACCTGTGTTCTCTTAGAATATTCAGAACGGTGGTTTGACATAATCCCAAGTCTCTTGCTATGGCTCGTGTGCTAATATGAGGGTTGAAATTAACATTAGCTACGACATTTATTATTTGTTCCTCCGTTCGAACTCTACGACGTCTTCGATATACAAGAAGATGCACATTTCCTGTGGTCCGAAGACGCTGTGCGATTCGAAAAAACACTCTTCTTCCGGGATGTCGTCTATTTGGGTACTCCGCCGCGTACACTCTACTAGCAACAGTTGCATTTTTCATGCATTCGAAATAAATTGCCAACATATCAAATGCTTCTTCATTTGTGAGAATCATAATTTTCTGATTCAAAGATCGAAAGAGATAAGTAAAGTAGATGAATAATCAACACAATTGCAACAATATGAATACTTTTTGACATATAGGAGACATATTGCCAACATATCAAATGCTTCTTCATTTGTGAGAATCATAATTTTCTGATTCAAAGATCGAAAGAGATAAGTAAAGTAGATGAATAATCAACACAATTGCAACAATATGAATACTTTTTGACATATAGGAGACATATTATTATAATTCCATAAAATTGCTATTTTTGTCTTCATGCAATAAATCATTTTTCCAACTTTGATCGTTAATATCTTCCGTTAGCAAAAAGCTATCATGTTGCGGTTTTCGTTGGTCTGTTGAGATCTAGTTTCTCTATTTTATCAAGTAATACTAAGCATACCATTACATTTATTTTTTCTGTTTAAAATCACGATATCCATTGATACTCTAGATCACGCCCTCTAGCGGCAACGGTGATATGAATATAAAACCAATTCAAACCACAGTCGATAGACCAGGAAGAGGCCTTTTCAACGAGCTCAAGATTATTGAATTCTGTTGAAGATAACCAGAGATACAGACGTTTAGAAAAAACATAATTTGACGTTCCCCCACCACTTTATTTTTTGAGATGGGACAAAAAGTGTGAAACAAAAAAAACTAGGAATTTATCAAGGATCAATCTGCATATATTTTCGAAACACCTTGTTGATACTAGATACGGAGAAAAATTCAATTTTCTCTTCACTCATAGCCGTTACGCCACCTAGCGGTTATCTTAGAAACTTAAAAATATTTTCCAGTTATTTTTTAGGGTCACTTTTCTCAAGATAATTTTTTTTTCAAAGTTGTATCTTTATCCGTAGCTGAGATATGGCCGAGAGCCGTTCTTAGTTGTTCACCCTGTACTCAAACTAGCAGCTCATAGAAGTTTTGATGGAAAGAGTTAGTTCTAAAAATCACCCTAGGTATATTGTCAAATAATAACATTTCACATAGCGAGTGTAATTCAAACATTGCACTGCATGTCCCTTATTTCATTTCAATGTGTCAATAGTTTTGTAGGTAATGAATCTACTTTGTCGCTGATTGGCCATAGCCCGTTGTGTAAAGGCTCTAACACAAGGGGCGTGGCTTGTTTTGTGTAATGCATCCAGTTACTCAGCACAAATGTTAAATAAAAAGGGTCCATTTTTCAACGATCATAGAAAAAAATTTAAATCCTATATTTGAAAAATAAATTTAGATAGTTTCAGCAACGAATTCGAAAAAGTCATGAATGAAACTCATAAACAATACGTTCATACTTGCATATGAGTCAAATTGAGGAATATCTTCCAACCATACGTGCCTTCGTTTTCCCCAATCGAGTTGGGAAAATCGTACAAATCACTTAACAACTGACGGAAAAGAAATCAGAAAGAAGGAGCAGCCTCCCAGGACCAGCAAACAACTCGACATTTATCCCCCGAGAGAGGCTCCGTTGGCTTACACTTAATCCATCATAACTTCTGACTTCTGATCTCTTGGATTCCTCCACATACACACACTTGATCGCCACAATTTAGTTCACAGTACCGAACTCGCAAAATCACAATTGAGCCTATCTTGTGGGATCATTTAGGATCGCCAAGTTTGTATTGATCTTTTCTTGATTTCAAGACAAGATCTAGTTTTAGATTTCAAGACAAGACAAGTAATTATTGATTTCATATGCCATAGGCTAATGACCTGAGATGTCGAAACCTAAAAAAAAATAAACAAGATTTCTTGTCAAGAAAACAAGAAATATTGAAATATCTTGAAACGTATTTGTTTGTGAAAAATATAACATATTTCAACATAACAAAACATATTTTCATTTAATGAACCCAAAGCAAATTGAAAATGATAATCCTGATGGCACTGGAACTGCAAACTAGGGGTTTGAATCGGAATTCATATGCTATATGAATTAAGGAACATTTAAGACTTCTTATGGAGTCAACGTCTAGCCGGTTTCTTAGCAACTGATGTTGCTGGCGTTCCGATAAAATCCTTGACCATTTGCGATCGTCCCGGGGAATCACCATGTACAGGGTAATTCCTTATATTTAAACAGATTCTACAGGAATTTCAAGATCTTGAAATTTCTTGACTCATGACAAGATATAGTATGTCAAGAAAACGTCAAGTCAAGATATTTTCAAATTTCTTGACTGTGTCTCAATACAAGACATGAAGTTGTTATCAAGACAAGAATTTTTGTCTTGTCGACCTCTAGGATCATTGTTACATACACCATAATCGATTAATGCTTTTGAATCGGAATAGTATATTGTGCAACTAGTGCGGAAAATAGGATATTTCATACGAGTTGTACACTATACTTTTCCGACGACCTTCATCAAAAACATAGGTATGTCTGATTTTAATTTCGCATGACTGTATTACCTACGTACAAATCATTTTTGAAGGAAACCAATTCAATTACCTGAAGAAGCATATAAGAAAGATGTATCAGACAAAAAGAACAAATTTTATTGAACATTCAACAAAAATATTTGGGTACATTTTGGTCTGTATTTATGAAATATTGGAAAAATAATTATTGATTGTAACATTTGAATAATTGTTCAGTACTAACGGAATACTATTATTTTCTTTTATCAAACCTAAATTGCATACTTCTGGGGGAGTAGAATCTACCATTTCATTTTCGGATGACATTGCAGCAAAGAAAACTGAAAAAATTATACGATTGGGTACCTATCTACTTGGTAAATCACATTGTTACTATAATGTTATGAATTCGTTTGTATAAATATGTCATTGGCACAGCTACCTATGAGTAAAAATCAGAGTATAGTTAACTATATTAGGTAATCGCACCAATCGCAGTGCGAAATATCTTATTTTGTGTACTAGTTTACAGTGCGAAATGATACGTAAATTAATTATCTTTTATTATTATACAGCCTGTTTTATAATATGTGGAATACACTTCTAGGGGTGATGGGGCGTCTCAAGAAAATTATAAATGTTCCAATAAACATAGGTTCAAAACACTTTCGTATCCGAGTATATATACGGGGTGTTGAAATTTCAATCGTTTTTTGTTTTTCCTTTATACCTTCTGCAGTTTTCAGTCCATGTATGGTGTACTCGTTTAGTGAAAAGTGTTACTCGAAACCAATGAGATTTGGAAATATATTTATGGAGACTTTTCATTTTGTTTCCTTTCATGCGTATAGCTAAGGAGTTGAAGACAAGACTTACACGAAATCATTTTTCTAAACATCAGTCACAGGTGCGGAAAAACTACAACAAAAATATTCTAAAAGAACGATTAGTTGCACATTAGAATCCACCAACTGCATACCACAAAAGAATTCAGAAAGAAACAGCGCTATTCCAAATTTGAACTGAATATCCTAAAAACTGCAGGAGCTATAAGGAGAAAACCTCGGAAAAAAACTAAAAAATCTTGAAATTCCAACAACCTGTAATTCATAAACGAAAGGCTTCTGGAAATATGTTTATGGGAAACATATTCGTGAGACGCTCTATCGCCCCTAGAAATGCGTTCCACATATTATGAAATACCCTGTATATATAGGTTGATCCAAATCGACACATATAGTATATACTTCTCACAAAAATCGATGAAAAAGAGAGGAATCACGTAAACATGTATCAAAACCACATATAAAGCAAGAAGAAACTAAATTTCAGCAGAAATATAAAGATAAACCTATGTACCATTCATAGTACTCATTCGAATATGTAAGCGATAAATAATCAATAAGATGGATAAGATTTTATTTGAGACGTGTATTATAACTAAACCGAATAAAATGAGTTCAAGTTATCGGTTACAATAATTTAATTATTTTTTGTTAAATTATTTGGTTTCTGAAATGTCTTGAATCCGGCTCTGTCCATTGCGCTTTTCTCTATCCATTTATCTTCCTACCATACTTTTCCGCTCATTCTGAACCTAATAAAAATGTAAAGCACTACTTTTACATAATTTGTATGGGTATTACGGCTTTCATATGTAAGTTAGCACAAACTGTCATAAATTTTCTAGTTAGTCCTCAGCCCGAGACATTCTTGGTTTTGCAGTTTTTTCATCCCAAAAGTAGGTCGTAGAACGGTCTCGTAGTTTTTCATAAAGTTATGGAGCATAAGTCTTCTTCGCGATGGTGTACGAGGTGAATCAATATAAAATTTTTGATATTGGCGGTTACTATAACTATACTATATCATGTTTGTAAAGATGACAGTTGTTCTGAACTACAAGGCTCTTGAATGAATAATATTCTAGTAACAGATTTGTAGCAATTATTATGTTCGTGATAAAAGGTAACGTACTTCTGAGTGAGTTATTATCTACAAGTTGTCATCAAAAATTATTGTCTATTAGAAATAAGATGGACTCTCGATGAATTCTACGACGAAATTCGAACATTTTGATGTTTTATTGTCATCAGGAAAATTAAAACATAATTCAATAATCTGATAAATGAACAGAATCTAAATTACTAAACTTGAAATGTGAAATATAGCAGTATAGGTAGAGCAAAAATGGTGATATTCTCAATCAAATGAAAAAGTTTGATTGAAGTCAATAATATCACTCAATATAAGTATAAGTACTCACAGTTTTTTGCCCTTTGGAAAACAATGTAATGACATTTTCCGATTCATTTGAAGATGATTTGCAATCTTCATATAGGTACTTATAGTAATCATTGACAATAAACATATTATTGTACCTGATTCACATTCCAGATAATAAAGGTATCACAGGTTGTATAATCTGTGCTGTGATAATCCTCGAATGCTTTATTACTTTTCCTTATGGAAAATATGTTATACATTGTAAGCACATGAACCCATCCAAAATGCTGGATCGTGAATCGTTTATAACGAAAATATTTGTAACATAACTAACAATGATGACAACGATGTAAACAAAACTCGATATATATTTTAGCGCCTGCGCATATCTATCACTGGACCATTGAATTGTGCGCTTTCAAATTTTTTTCGCGCTGCCTGACTGTTTTATCTGTAAGGTTTTTTAATCTGGAGCACAGAAGAAGGAGAAAACGGAAGAGAATGAAGCACTGATAGGTAAACAAAGGCAAAGATTTCCAGAACTGCGACAATCCAAGGAACTTCTCACGAAAAATATCGATTCCTAGATCAATCTCAGTAAGAGATTTGGATAATAAGGTGGATTCGGAAACCTTTAACACCAATACCAATGGTAGTATAATCGGAGATGGACCTCAGGGTAACTCTCAGACGAATAAAAAATATAGACTGGTATTTTCCATCCTTTTCATGATGCCAACACGACTGTCAAACCTTCTTGTTTCCACGATAAGAATCTATCGTTCGGGCCTCGTCGGACCAACTCGCCGTTTTTGTGTGTCGAACGAGTTTCTCAGATTGTTTACGACTCATGACGTGGTTATTCGTGTTGTCGTATTATCGTTCTCAAAGCGTTGATTTGTGCGTTTTTTTCGATTAATTCACTCATTTGTGTACCATATATATTGCTCTTCACTTAGAATGGTAAAAAATTGTTTTATTTGTGGTTAAAAGAAGGTTTCTGGGAATAAACTGTCAATAGTGTAATTTCATTGGTGAGTGCCATAGTCGTACGTTCGGGAATGGAATAATGTGGAATAATGCATGGATATTTATTCTATTCAAGATGATGAATATTTTCAGCTGATCGGAATTTTATTTTACAGATTTCCTTCATGTAGAATGTAATACAAATGAACAATGATGAATATAATATGTTTCAAAGAATCAATTCTTGTTATATTTCTGTGGTTTTATCCGTCTGAATATTATAACTTTATAAATTTCATTTCGCACGACTATTAACAAAAAGGGTCAACATTACCGCCCGCTCTCCTCCTCTCACCCCGATACTTGCCGATACCAAGAGAGATAGTTAGATCTTGCTTTCAAACAATGTAATGCACTTGAGATAGAAACGGCCAATCTATGTATTTTATTGGTCTGAGGGGTAACTATTGACTGGTACCCCCCAATCTCCAATATATTGCATTGTTTGAAGCTAAGATCTAACTATACATTTCTGTATCATTGGGGAGATGAGCAGATTATGTTGATCTTCTTGTTCATAGGCGTGCGAAATAATACTTCAATCGATTCTTCGATGCATTGAACATTTTTCGCCATCCGAAAGAAACACATTCAATATATTCATAAATAAAATTCATGTGGTGATGATAATTAGTATTAGTTTACTGCATGCTGAAGATATAAAGATATTTCACAGAGTTTCAGAAACATTGCAGTTTACCTAACGACTTATATTTACATTCAAAGTATTTGAACTAGCGTTGTCAATGAGAATAACATTCTTCTGACAATAAAGCATGTTTGATTGATTGATAAATACGAGGAAATGTTTCATATTGCCACTCACAGAGAGAAGTATAGGTAACATTCGATTCATTTGTACGTTCAACAAATTTTATTATCTGCCAGCTAAGTTTGTGGATGTTCTGTCTGGGTATTCTAGAGAGTTAAATATCATAACTCTCAAAGCCTGTATTCATCTCCGCTATCGTAATCTGACGTCTTTACAAGTCTTTTACATTGACAACTAGGAAGCGATTCCGTACGCTACCTTTTTTGACACTAATCTTTTCCAAAGTTCGAGGAGAATATCCAGACATAGGTATATTTCTCAAGAGTATCTACTTGAAATTTGAAAGATGCACTCATTCAATAGTTGATGAACCCGAATAGATTATTTTTTTGAATAACTCAATCGACCAGTATTTTCTGTTACGAAAACTTTCGTTTTTTGTTCCCGGAAAGCGATTGGCCAGATTCACGTAGAAACTAATTCAGAAACTCTCCAGAATCCGTATAGAAATTATAATGACCACTGAAAAGCATGATATCCTCAATGCAAAAAACAGCTAGATCTACTTATTTTTGTAGTATGCAACAGTGAAATGAAAATGAGTTTGTAATTGGATCAACAACTGTGAACTCAGTATGAAATAAATAAAGAAGCTGCTGACAAAAAATATAGTGTATCTGGAGGCACTTTTATCTTTGATAAACAGAATCAAAAAAATATTTTTTTCTATACAAACGGTTAACAAAGTATCCTTTGACGCTGTCAAATTCAAACACAAAGTTGACATTTGCCGAGGAATGTTTTCAAGTGACAGCATTGCCGCTTGTGTGCGGAAATAATGTCATTGAGTGACAGCATTCCTGCGCAAGCGCGGAAATAATGTAATTAAGTGACAGCACATTTGCGCTCGCATCCATCATTGTTCAAAACGAACTCATCATTCTGTTGCATGATGGAAAATGCATAGTGATAGTGAATTATCTAATATTTCCTGATTTCAACCTCCTATACCAGAGAAATCGAGGAAAAGTATGAATTATTATGATATGATAGTTTAATGACATGCTGCTATGAAATGCTTGAATGGTAAAGATATCAAAGTAAGTATCCTAAATTTCGTATTTCTCAAAAAAAAGTCCGTTGAATATAAAGCAAAAATAAGTTTTGACTATATATTTTTGGTTCATAACGTGTTATAACTGTGAGATAGACATAAGTTTTCAAGCAGCCTCAATAGCCAACGGGTTCAAAGCGCAACTTCTCATCAAGCCGCCAGCCCTTAGCAGGTCATTTATTTTTCAATCTATGAGTCGTTTTCCCTTCTTTTCTGTTAGATGTATTAATTATATTGGATTGAATTTCAATAGAATAGCATGAATAATTAATGAAATTAATGATTGAGATTAAGAGTATTATAAAATGATGTAAGTTAATTGAATGAATCATCGAGTTTTCCTGTTTAGGAGCTGTGTTTGTAGAAAAAATATTATGTGTATTTCGAGTGTCTTGACGCTCTCAAATGAGGACTGTCACTTTGAGCTCTAAATACACAAATAATCCGGTCAATTTAGACATCAAAATAGTGGTCAAATAACGAAAATACCCTGAAAGCCAAATATTGGTGGAGAGCTGGGGTTTACCATCACAAACAAAGTTTCAAAAATCCCCATCGATCCTATGTGTGCTTCAAAAGTCATTCAGGGTCAAAGGTCGAAATTTGAGGTTTTTTGGATTTTTTCGGAAATGGTAAGTTTTATCGAAAAAAACCTCAAACCAAAGTTGTAGATCATGAAATTCTGTACTAAAATGGTTCCTATTATTTTTTTATTAATATCGATTATTGCTATTGCTATCGATTAATGGGTTAACTATTGTTCTGATTTTTTTAGATATTTAAATCAGGTTCATACTCTTTAATGTCTTCTTCGGTCTCTTCTTCTTCCTCTTGCTGGATTTTCATAAATTGTTCAAATGTGGCTGAGTCATTGGTCTCTTCATTAAAATCTTCCTCCATTGTACTCAACTGGACATTTGAGCAAGACTAACCTTAGTAATTGGTACACGCTGGAGAACACAGCAACCCGACTTTTTTACAGCCACATTTGGCATTACAATCTTTTTTGCAAAAAATAGTGTTGAGGAGTTTTTCTAGAGCAGGTGGGAGTAAAGTTTCAATCGGTTCCAGAGTATTATCTATCATCTATCTATCTTTGTGATTTTAATGAAGAGACTAATGACTCAGCCACATTTGAACAATTTATGAACATCCAGCAAGAGGAAGAGGAAGAAGAATAAATCGAAGAAGACATGACTGTTGAAGTAGACTTTCAAGAGTATGAGTCTGATTAAAATATCAAAACAATAGTTAACCCAATAATCAATAGCAATATAAATAATCAATATCAATAATAGGTAAGGTAATATCTAGAACTTGACGGGTATTGTTCCCTTGAATTATCCTAGAATTGTCATGACAGTTAGTGGAGTAGGCCCACAGGGGAAACCATGGTAAAAAAAAACGCGCCGAATACACTACCTCACAGGTGACGTGGAAATCTGTGCATATCATGGTATAATGTGACTCTTCTCTTAGAATCGCGATATCTCACGAATGGTAACTCTTAGGAAAAAAAATTATAGAGACCATTTTTGTAGAGAACTTCAAGATCTACAACTTTGGATGATTGAGGTTTTTTCGAATAACTTTTGAAGCACACATAGAATCGATGGGATTTTTAAAACTTTTTATTTTTCACTTGATCGTTACTGCTTTATAATACCTTGGCAACGGTTGCTATTAACAGACCCATAACGCCCGGGGCGTTATGGAGGGCATTATGAATCATAACGCCCGCTAAATGTTTTTTTCTGTAGTTCAATAAATTAATTACTCAGAAGAGTTTTATTTATAACTGTACATAAAAAAGGGACTAATTATTTTCTCTCAAATAGAAATTACAATTTTCAAATGTTCCTGAAAAATTAGTACCAAGTTTGAAGTTCTGTGAGTTGACCGATGATGAACTCCTCAATGTGCATTCGGTTTCGTTCGGAACGTTAACATTTTCTTTTTCGGAAACGGAATGGGCTATCATTTTAGCAACCTCTTCAATGTTTCCATGGCAATTGCATAGAAGCTCACTTGTGCTCAGTTGCCGACCAGAACGCAGTAAATACTATGAGAAAAAATTTAAGAAGTAAACAACGTCGTTTAAGATAATTTTTTCGTGAAAAATAAGATCTTGTATGCACCACGAGCGTTACTAGATCCTAACGCCCATCGGGCAACATTGATCCCTCGGGCCAAAGGCCCTCGGGTGAATGTTACCCTCCGGGCGTTAGGATCTATATAACGCACTTGGTACATAAATAGCTAATTCGTAATGGTAATTTTTGTTATTTCAAATGTCTATATTGGCCGGAGTAAAATAACTATTATTCTTTCGAGAGGCATTGCAACAAATTTTGGTAATCGCTAGTTCCAAATATTTTCCACCAATTACCCTAATTAGAAAGCCGCCCAGAGGCGCTTCAAACATTCACCAATGTGCCAATATCGAGATTTTCGTATCCACCCTTGTCCCCGACTCCCGAGAGGATAATGTATTAGCAGTACAGACGGCGGTGGTCCCTTCCCGAAAAGTTGCTCGTATTCTCGGCATGTTCAAAGGATTCCGCACACCCTATCGGCATTGGCATGTTTTCTTTTTGCTTTTACGGTGAGCCAAACGGTGGGATTATCGAAGTTGGCCAACGAATGAGGCACGCGTCTCTGGCATCTGATAACTTTGCTGGGGCGACAGGTCGTGGAGCTAAGGAAAGGGAAGTTTGATGGTTTCTTATTAACCTATCGGGGACCATCTACGAGGAGTTTTTCGAATCTAAAGAAATACCCCACAGTCTGGTGGACCTCGAGTGGAAATAAGATGGAAAGAACTTTTTCGAGGATGCTAACGTGTGATCGCTGGATTAACCGTCTTTCTCTTGTAGAAGGGTTGTAGTATTTTCTATCCCTTACGTAACCCGTATAAAAGCAAAATAATCATAGCCTAATCATAGATTCTCTGATTCTTGATTTTTGTCGATTTTTGTACTTTGCTTTTTTGTCTTTTTTGCACTTGCTATATTTCCTTGAAAACATTCTCTTGTATTAAGTTAAATCAAACTTAGTATATATTTCATTCAAAATCTCTTATTTCAAATTCAAATCTACTCCTTGCTCAACAATGATATTAATTGATTTGTTTTTAATTCGTTTTCTGTGTTCAATTGTTAAGGTTATTTCTGTGGTCAAGTCACTGGGAAATAGCTCTCATGGACAAAGTCCGCGCTTGTATTATTTTCCGGCGATTTGACTAAGGTAATCTTGTATTTGACTAGGACATCGCATATCACGGTGGTCTGGTCTTTACAAGCTTATTGGACGTTTATTTATTCTTGATCACCTTTTTCAAAAGTGTTAATAATTAATTATGGTTTATTTCCTCACTTCGTTAGAAAGAACGATAAGAATGTCGCGTCGGTAATTGAATACGGTGAATCCAGTACTAGGGGTCATTTCAGAGCCCGTGGGAGAGACGGAGAACGCACATTATTTACAGGTAAGCTGTGAAGACAAATCTCCTCAATCTATTTTTACATATCATTCTTCTCACGTTTCGGACATACCGTCTGCGTCCGACCCTGTTCATGACATTAGGTGTACCTGCAGAATTATGTAGCCCAAAGGGTAATCTCTCTAGTTAATTGAAGTTCTTTCATATTGTGTTTTATATTCTAATCAGTTTGAAGCAACTCATAAAATTGGCAATCTGTTGAGTATCAGAGTTAACTATAGCTTCGTGAATCGCCTAATGAAACTATTTTCAACCCTCACGATTTTCAAGTCTATCCTTCTTTTGTTGTGGAAATTGATTGTTTGTATTTTTATGTGAATGTTTTATTTTCCTTCAATGCTCTTGTGAATCGTAACTAACATTTTGCTTGGTCCCTTTTGGTACACAGTGGCGGGTGCACGTAAAATATTACAGGTGCTATATTACAGTTCGTTTTCGAGAATTTGTTTATGCACCTGTGGTTGTAAACGGGAAGGGAGACTACGGGATATAATTCCCGGTCACGGGGTTGGTTTCTGCTGGCACAAAAGTAGCCGATGTTCTTAGGAAGACAACAGTTAGAATATCCAAGGTCATTAAAAAGAGTCGGATGATGTATAGCATTGACAGTGTCATTGATCTTGAAGGCCATCTTGTTAAAAGCCACGTCAGAGATAACAGTGTTATTCGTCTGGGCGGGGTGTTAGTTGGAATTGATTCCGCTGAGCGGTGTACCCCGTATTCATACTGCCTTTGTTTACTATCTCATTATTCGTCTAGCATTGTGACAGGTAGGCTATCTTAGTACTGTCTCGGCTGTAGTGAGATAGTCTATTTGTGAGGCAATTTAGATGAAGTGCTGTTTGTGGCATGTTACTTTATGTGGAGGGACGTGACATTTTGACATTTACGCAGCTCACTAAGTAACCAGCATATTATCATATCGATGAAAGGCAGGCCGAGGTCAACGATATCAACGAAGCAAAGACAAAAAAATATCATACATATAAAAAAATATAAATGTGCCTCTTAGAAAGGGGGGAGCATCGACAAAAAAACAGCCGAGGCGGCATAACACACACACATAACGTCGAGCAATACTGGGGCATCTTTACCCCGAATAATGTCTGTTGTCGCGCCCCTGTCACCGGGTATTGCCACATCACGAAATATGCAGAATGCCTGCGATTCCAAGTACGAGGTGAGAGTGTAGGAGTGAGAAGAGAGATGTAGGTGACAGGAATGGTTCTTCATGTCTAGGAGTCCGCGAAATCCCCACATGTATCGAAGGGCGCCCGTCCTTTGCGTACTTTGCTTGTCGGGAAGGTGTCTAGAGAACACCTGAATAACAATGTTATTCTGGGTACAATAAACCTATTAACCTCATAATATGTGTTTTATTCGCTACAGTTGCATTGAACTCTATATAGAATAATTTTTTTATCACAACGAATGGATGTCCTAAATATAACTGAATTAATCAGTATTCGATCAATAGACGATCCACAACCAAATTAATAGACGATCATAGCCAAATTCTACAAAAACAGCACAGTCCCCGGTCTGTCAGGTTACAGTATCAAGAATAAAATTTGCTGAGGGAAAACATACGGCTCGAAGAACCAGAAGCTATTGAAAGTTGGGATCTCGTGTGATTCAGATTATACTATGATTCGTCTTCTTCTTATATAATTCAAAACGTTAGTACGTTAGCATCGAGTCGTTTCAGGAGCCAATTGAAGAGTAAATACCTTGAGGCTGCGAAGTTTTCATCCTTAATTTCTTCAATAATTGATATATTTCGTTACCTACGCCTATGGTCCGTACCTAACCTTCCTTAACCATAGCACCTCTATGTCAATGTCATGATGTGTTCCTTGTTCAGATTGTCAATTGAATATTTAATCAAGGTCAAATTAATTCCCGTATTTCCGTTAACAAGATGTCGGTGGTTGATAATTTTGTATTCATGTATTCCCCATTTTTCTCTTTCTTTATATTTCAATCCTGATGGGACTGAATTATAGGGCACAGGGCCCTAATAACTAATCTGTTTTTTCCTATTTAAATTTAATATGTTGTTAACAATTTTTTTCATCTACATGTAAGTAGTGATGTGAAATTGTATTGTATAACATCTAACTTTAATTCCTCCTTTTTTTTTTGTAGAACGTTTATTCAGGCTGAAGATGAACGTATATACGTTCGAAACATGTCCCTGATATAGGTATTCAGATTAAATGTTGTGGAGATGATTAAGAGTATTTTTCTTCTTTCAATATCTATACAAAGATCAATTTTTTGATATGGTATGTGTCAGTACTGTCAGTTATTTACAAGGAGATTAGTGCCTGCACTGGTGTGCCGTCGGGGGGAGGGGGAGTTCGAAATTCAACCCCCCACCCTCCCACAGATCCATCAATTAATATAATGTTGTTGAAATTTTTCAGTTTAATTCGCACAACACAAGATTTTTCCTTTGGGCTATCACCAAACCACCCCAAGGAAATATTTCAGGGCACGCCACTGAGTGCCTGATATGATTTTCTAATTATGAACTGATTTTGTTAAGATGTCTAGAATTGAATTGGTTATGCAAATAGGGATAATTTTGGCGGATTCTGCAATAATGGCTAGACCACTCATACGCTCTATAGATAATGTCTGCTTTCTATTATTTTATTCTTATAGTATAGCTATAGTAGCGACCCAATTATCGAGCGCACCTTGTATAATTATTATAAATCAATGGTGCAATCTATATCATCATGAACAGGTGTTTATTCCCGATAGGTGTAGTTTCAAGTTTATGGCTTTATTTAGATATGCAAAATTCAAAAACTTTCAAGAACATTATAGAAAACAAGACCGACACCTGAAATACCTGTTCTTATGAAAGACGATATACTTGTGGTTGTTGAAATTCAATATAGTAATTATTAGCAACACAGTTTGTATTGTACCGAATAAGTATGAGATGTCATCAGATGCAATCAACTAATTATGTTAAATAGAAACAAATATCCGATTCGAAGAAACAAATAATGTTGTTTCATTGGGCTCTATAAACAATGGAATAAAATTGCTGATTGTTATTGAAACAGGAACGAATAGTATCTCCATCTGATGATACCATTACAAATCTGAACTTGTAGAACCAAGTAAAGAGTGAATAAAAAAGTGAAACATGACTCTTGCCATTCAAAAAAATGCAATAAAAAATACAGGTCCGTATTTGAAAATTGAAAGTTGAGGGTGGCCCAATTCATACGATACCCTGTATATAATTTTTATTCAGATATTTGGAAATGCTACAAAAAGTTGTTATAGCAAAGTGGCAAAATTTTGAAAAAATCTTCGTAAAATAAAGAGATATAGGCAAAAGAAGAATTTCGAAATTCTCAATTTTTCTTGTATAACTCTAGAACTGAAGAAGCTAGGTCAGATTTTTTTCATCCATATAATTAACCTCTGAAATACGCTACTTTGCCCCCATTTAACCAACCCTCTATCTCTTACCGTTATCGAAATCCCCATGCATAGACTCGAATTTGAATAGCCCTGTATATGGATATATTATACCTATTAAAGATCTTTAATACCTAACAATGATCGATGGGTGTGATAATTTCAAAAGAAGTAGATGTATACTTTAAATCTAGAATAATTCAAATTCGTTTTCTTCGTTGTCAATTATGAATAGGTAATACGAAAACAGTTAATAGAGAATTTACAAATAACTTTTCTCCATTTTCATTCTTCATAATATGAAAGCAATTAACGAAACCTCGAGAAGAAATAACATGTTGATTAATTAACTCTAAGTTTAACACACTTTTGACTGATTTCCTTGTTTCTAAATTGGCAGCAATTTTCCGAAATCAAAGTGCCTAAGCCGTTACCTATATCTTTATTGGAAATTCACGGTTCCATTCTAAATATTGACATCAGTGTTTTTACAAGAATCTTCTGAATCTAATCTTCTGAATATAAAGCTAATTTGTGAACTACATAGTATGGAATCCTCTCTTAACTGTTCCTCTAACCTCTAACGGACGCCCTGTGAAATTGGAGAACGAATATTTTTTCCTCTATGCCTGTCCCCTACCACTTTTGGTACTCATCACTTTCCATATCGTTTTAATCTCCATTCTACGAGGCGAAATATTTCTCGGGTAGATGGTAGGAAATACATGTGGGAAAACATCAGAATGAAAATCTGGCGAAAACAATGACGACAACTCGATAGGCCCGTTGTTTCGGCATATCTCTCTAATCCGTTTTCCATTCAGTTTTCCTGGTTCGACAGAGTCGACGATCTTTTTTTCGAATTTCTCATTCGAATTGTCAATTTGGATGAAACAATACCCGAATGCTTCCACATGGCTCCGATGGAATAAGTTATTAACGAAATGAAGCTGGAGAGGAAAGCACAAAAAATGGGACAACCTGGTATGGCAGGAGTCATGTAGAGGGAATTAAATAATAACAGAGTCTATCAATTATCAAGCTCCATTCCTTGTTCACAATATCTCTGTATTCTCCATAGACCTATTATCCGTATTCTCATAATCCAGACATGTTATCTGATTGTTTTTTTTTCTAATACATCCACATGTCACTGGAACAGAATGAATCATGGAAATATCATTGATTGTGTTATAAAACCATTTACACCTAAGACTCAACAAGATGACCAACTTCCAACTCAAGAAATGGATGGATAAATCCATCATCATAAATGAAAATAGGAGATGCGCATGTTCGAGCAACGAAAAGTGACATCCTGTTTCCCGCGATATTTGAATTTTGGGTTATATTTTCGAATATTATTTGTTGGTGTAGATAGTCTGTGATTATTTGGTTGCATTTATGAATTATTTAATAATAGTGATAAGACCATGGGCATCATTTACTTCATGTAGTTTGCTCATGATTATTAAGCTTGGTGTTTACTTGAGTGCATGAGAAAGAAAGGTCGGGATTGAAAAATACATAGGAAAAGGAATACCCATTCCAACTCCATTTTTATTCGAACATGATGGATAATATGGACATTGAACAGTTTTTCATTTTGAAATCGATGTCAACAATATGCTCTATGCAGCAAATTGCTTATGTCGGACTGACTACTATGTACACATGTCATCATAGAGGAAACCAGCGATGTACTGTGAAAAAATGTACTGAAAAAATCGATTGGCATGGAATCTCAATGGAATTTTATGAAAAATGGAATATGCCAAACTGTATTGGTACCCTTGATGGAAAGCATATTCAGATACAAAATACAAAACATGCTGGAACATGATATTTCTCCTACAAGAAGACTTTCAAGTATAGTATTGATGGCTATATGTGACGCATCTCATAAATTCATTGATGTAGGCTGTCCATGATCAAATCATGATGGAAATGTGTTCCGTAATTCAATTTTCCATTACTACCTTCAGTTTTCTAAGATTTATTTGGCCAATTGTTTTCCAGACAGTTTTCCTGGCAAGTTCATTTTAGAATAACTACTTTTTGTTTATCATAAATATGTCTGAATTCTTCAACTTGTTGAATTGATAGAGCATCGTCCATGACACAAATTAAAGAAAATTCAAATAAAAACAATAATAATAGATATAGGTTAGATATAGATATAGGTTAGAACAAAATTATTTGTTCCGTGTCAAATCTTAAGTTTTTTTATAACAGAATCAACTTATCAGCTCTTGAGTCTTGAATGTAAGGTGATAAATCTTAAATGTTAAAAGATTTTATAAAGTCACCCTTAATTTCCAAACTTCAAATAAAAAAGAGATTCACAATAATAATTCCATTTTTATTTTCGACTCTCTGTTTTCTTTCGGAGTTTGGAAATGAATACTAATTCCTCAATCAATATTCAGTTATATCTCGAATTATATTGATTGATGAATAGAGTAGGTACCACATCTCTGGTACGTACCACGTACAACCTTGAGTTCCTTATTTTCATTGCTCTACACATACATGTTTGAACTATTACATCTATTTTTTTTTTCTTCTAACCACTATCCTAGTTGCCTTAGCAACCCTCAGAAGTTTACGGAGTAAACTTGTACGAGTTAGGATAGCGGGGACCTTACCTTTTATTGTGGGATCTGATACCACTTCTGGGGCCATTGAAAAAATTCCGCCGCCGATGAGGATTGAACCCACGACGGGCAGCCGGCTGATTAAGAGATAGACACCTTAACCGCGCGGCTACCTGGCCCTTCATCTTAAGATTATATTTATTTATATATTTTCATTCCATCATAATCATATAATTTACTAAGGTTATCCATTTCCTTTCCATATTTTCATGTGTACTCCATAAATGTGTATTGTTCGCCTTGTTATTTACATGCAAATAAACTTATTATTATCAAAAATATCAAAAAAATACGCATGCAAACTCTCAAGGAAAATTCCAATACCTATTTCCTTTTCCACAATATCCTTCTGCTGAGGGATAAAATAAGAATAAGATACAATCTACATCTAGATTGAATAATAATTTTGGGCATAAGAGTTGCCTCACAGAATTTCCGATTTCATGGTCATCAATATGTCGTTATGGAACCAATTCAAAAGATATTCGAAGATGGCTTGCATATATTATCATCAGTTTTCTTTGTTGCGTCCATTCAGTAGAACATCATGATTTATGCAAGAATGTATTTCTTTCTTTGACACGATTCACATTCATGTGGGTTGAAATGAATAATAAATTTCAGTATCTCTGAATTCATTGTTGATACGCCAAACAGTACAGGGTGATCATCAAATTTGTGGCCGTACTTTAGTATTATGCCTTAATAAAATTTTCCTGAATAATTGGAAGATGCAAATTTAGTATTACGTTAGCACTTGATGGTGACAGTTTTTAATGTTTACTGTTTAAAAATTCCTGTTGATGTTGATTTCAAATGTCACATGATCATTGATGACAAATTGTCAATTTCTTCAATAAACCATTCAAATAACTATATAGGTAATTGAAATACAGTCCATCTACTCATTCATTCGTTCATTCATACGAATATTCACAATAGGAAAACTCAGGACTTCCTGTAGCTCTATCAATTTTCCTTTCATGAAAATAATAGTAGGACAAAAATCGGATAACTTCAAGTTGAGAACGAATAAAAAACAACAAATAGTTTTTATGGTTGTTTCTTCAATCACAATATTTATGTAGGTATCATTCTCATATAAAAAAAATTGTTCTGGCCTAAACATTCTTGTAAGAACTTACCACCATACCACAGGCCACAGGTTAATTTCCCAACATTGACCAATGATGATCAAGAGTTTGTACGTACCTGTAACAAAAATGAAAGATCAGAATACATGCGATGATTTATTCAGAATTCAATTAAAACATTTACAGGGTACTCTACAAGAGTGTGGTACCTATACAGGCTGATACAAGTTCGATTATATCTATAGATATCTATATATTGGGATATTTGAAACCGAGTTCAAATAGAGACAAATCAGAAGCCCAAACAAGATGCCGTCAGGAAAACCAAAAAATTCCGACTATTTTGGGAGATGTATAGGAAAAAACAAAAATCTGTGATTTCGCTTTCATTTTTCAGTGACTTTACTTGGGGACAAGAAGAAAATATGAATGAACAACTTCATTGGCACTTTTTTTGGCCTATACAGAATGACACTATAAAATTAATATCCCACTACAAATTGCCAAATTTTGAATGCACGGTCTACGTGACTCAAAGTGTTTCATCCCGATTTTGCGGTTCATTCTAATCAGCTCACTATATATTTCAAGACCAGACTGTCGAATATCAATCATCTTCTAGTGGGTATTTCGAAGAATTTCCGTCCAGAATAATTGTGATTTATATTTTAATTTTTATAATACGTTTCCAGAACTGACGGCATCTGTTTATCTTTACCACATAATTCATCTATCGGTGTAAATTATGACGGGAACTGAATTTTAGTAATTATTCAATCAATAAAAACCAAATTGTCTTCCTTGAATTAAAGTATGGGGGCTGTCGACATTTATATTGATATAGATTTCGATATTTCGAATGAAATTTGGAATATTCGATATAAAATATTCACAAAACAACTGCAATTCCCTTCAATTATCCGCGATAAAGCTAGATTATTCGACAAGTTTTGTGTATCAATATAACAAATATTCGATTGTCTGATATTCAAATGTATTCTAAATAAGTGCTGAAAGATTTATTTGAATGCCTATTCAATAATTGTTGTAATATCTGTGTATGGTTACGTTTTTAATATATAGACAAACCGTATATTTGAAAGTCGTCTGAATGCCCTCAAAGTTCGAATAAGGTACTTCATGAAATAATTGATTATTTTTCTATAGATAAGGATCAACAGCATGAAGAAATTATATATCAAGAAAAATTGCGCAAAAATGTTGTTTACTACCGGAGATATTCGAAAAAAAAACAAATTTCGCGGTTTGGTTTTCATTTTTCTTCTGAAGTTATTCGAAAAGTTTTGAAACCGACATCTCCATGCTGTTCATCCTTATTTTGGACATACTGTATATTATACTATATTTATCTCGATAATTATCCTTCGAGATATATTTATATAGTAGGATGATGTATGCTGAGTAGTATTTTATTCAGATCTTCTTGCATAAAAAATACTTGCCTTTTAATTACGAATTTTGATTTTGTATTCTAATATAACAATAATTGATTCAATTGATATTGACTTTCTTATTCACTACGTCATTCCAATAATAATTATTGCCGTAATGACGACAATTCCACTCATGTAAAATAATTCCCAATTTTTGAGAACAAAAATCGTAGTGTGCTATTGGCTAAATAGGGAGGAACAAAAATGCAAGTAGATTAAAAAATCGGATAATTTACGTAACCGTAGCAACGCTCTAGCATTTACTGTTCGTTTATCAAGCATTGCGCGTCGCAAAAGTTCGATAATAATTGTAAATGTCAAAAACCAAATTAAAAAACAAATAATATTCCAGTTCGTATGCAGAGATTTGGAAACATTAAAGTTTAATTGAATCGAGTCTTATATTCATGGATTGTCTTACCAAATAAAACGCGAGATCAGATTCATCAGGATATTTTTAGGGTGGTTCTCTTATACTTACTTTTATATAGGTAATTTAATTTTATCAATAGAAGTGAGTATTCGAAAACAACCACAAATAATATCCGGCTAAATCTGAGCTCTTGTGGTATTGAAAAAGAATATAAAAAAGTTGAGCACAAGACACAGAATATCAACACCTTCTTGATTTCCCTCAACCTGCCTGCCAAAAAATTTTATGGCTTCAAAACAATATGCGTGGAAAGCATGTCATTGCTGTGTCTTTTTGTGTTTTTTTTTGACTGCACGTACAACGTCAACCTATGATCAAATAAAATAGAAACACTATAAGTCCGTCGACCACAATAATATAATAAAAAATAAAAGGTTAGAGATGTAACTAGAGTTTCAGCTCAGCAGCCATCCGACAAGAGACTTAGGGTGGTGAATCGTTTAAATATCCAAAAGAAGCAATCATATAATGTATCGAAAATAGAAAAAAGCATTATCCTATAGATGATTGTCTATGTTCAACTCAAGTTTCAAGTGGAAATTCAACTATGATGGGAACAAGCCTGATTAATTTTAAATAAGGAGTTCGATTCAATTCTGGATTCCGCACATAGTAACGTTGAGTGGTGGTTATGAACAACTAAAACACGTCAAATTCCGAATCAGTATGTTGTGTTTTTCTGGATATATTTGTTTCTAATATTCATTATCAATGCGTGTCTAGGAAATTTACCTATTAGAAAGAATCAGCATGTGTTCTGAAACTAAATGTACCATATTGATATGTTCAGAGTGAAATGAAAATGAATTCTGACCTATATTGTAAAATTTCTTGTTTATAATTCATCAACACACTCTATGTTTATATTGCATTTATCCTTGGCAAAACGAATCTCATTTTCAATCTGAAACATCAAACAATTCAGATATATATAAGATATGTGAAATTATTTTTAGGCAGGATTACATCACCGCACCGTCACGAATTTCACTTTATGTAAACGAAAATTCGATAACCAGTTAGCAATACTATTCAGAAAATAAACCCATCGTTCCTTGAACCCCAGAATTAAAACTTCCCAAACTATTTCACGCTTCATTATAAGCCATTCAAAAAATAAACCAATCTTTTCTTGAACCCATCATAAATATGAGATCGTTTATATAATAAATTTCAGGAAATTCACATGTATGAAGAAAATGTTTATATAAGTATGTCATCTGAATAGTTTTGAATGTTTATTCAAGAAGCTTTCATTAATTGCACTAATGAATTCAGTACTGCCTATTTCACTGACTCGTTATCTTTTTTGACGGTAACATATTGTTTTCATTCAAATATATCAGAAGATTGTAATGACTCAAGAATAAATAAAAACTGCTCTAAATAAAACCCTAACTGGATATTTTTCTTCAAATACATATAACAAATACAATTTTATAGTAAATTCTCGATTATGAAGCTAATACATTTTCTATTAAATAGCTTGTTGAAGAAGGTTCATGGAAACTTTAAAAAATGAATCTTGAGAAATTTGCCAAAGCACCTAAGATGCATTCTAATTTATAAGTTCAGCCAGCTTTGAGAGAAAAAACATATGTCTGCCCTAGAAAATGTTATGTTTGCGACGTAAAAAAGAAGAAGAAGTTTATAACCTGTATATAATTGGTTTGTTTTTCTTGTAGTTTGTTCACATGCTACGACGCAGTCGCACGTTGGCAGTAATGCTGGATACCCGGATTTATTCAGACGCATTTGGTACTGTTGGTAGTCGCACACTAGTTGAAAACCCAGTTTCATATGTGGCTTTCCATTGAAGATGGCAACTTAGTTGCCTACAGACACATTTGGGTTTTCAAATTATTTCGTGATTTTTCAGTTATATTTCCGTTTGTTAGGTTACAATCACGCAAGCAGAACCCAAATGTAGCTTTTCGGTGTTAGTCTAATCGTAGCTTTTTATTATATTTTGTTCGTTCTCCAAACGAAAACAAGTTCCTGACAAATGATAAACATAGTAGGTATAAGTTCGTCATAATGAAAGTTCCATTTTGCAGCACGGATCAAATTTCCAAATAAACTTCCGAATGAATGAACAAGTTTTTCAATGACACTATAGTTTCAAATATGAGTCCACAAATACCAAACTGAATACACAGTAATGGCAACAACGCCCAATGTGTACCGCGACGTGGACATTTTGATACTGCCTCGTGTGAAAACAACTGCGACGTTTTCCAAAACGCACGGCGTAGGACGTAGGGCGCGTCTTACGCCTCATCTGAAACGGCACTAAGCTGCAGAATATTGGGAAACTCTAGGGTTTTTTGATTTTGAATGAAATAGTAATTTTATAAATAGTCCGAAAATACTGCTTTCTAGAATGAGTAGCCAAGATTCCATTATTATTCTGGCATTATAAATCTGCTGAATGGGGAAGCAAGGAAAATGAGAGCATTTTTATTACATTGGCTCGGAATTTCAATCACCCGTTTTATGGTTCCATTATTTTCAGTGATAATATCAACTTTCAGCAATGTTCGAAATAAATATGTATAAATATATCATCAGATGTTCATCACGAAAAATTGGATGTATGGAGAGTCCTAAGAAGCTACAATTCGATTCTGAAGCTAGATTCAAGCTAGTTGCTGTGGGATAGTAACTTACAGAATTTGAAATGATGGTAATGCTCATGCTTTCTATATATGTTTAGCGTGCAAAGGCACGTGCTTATTTTATACACAATAATTACTTGCTGGAACTCGCATAAAAATGACAGCTATGTCATAGGCGTTGGAAGAGACGTAATTTTTCCAGCTAGTTTCGTGATATTTCTGGAAAAAATGGCAAAACTAATTTTCCTGGACATAACAGCCGCCATTTGAATGAGTAAAGTTGTTATATTATAACGTCGGTAGACACAAAATGGAGAATCATCATTTTAATCGAGTTATTTGTAGTGTTCAGTTATTCATCTGAACACTATGTACATAGTACTGACAAATGAAATGGTCTGTTTGCCCTTTTCTCTTGCATCCTACCAATTTCACTAAATAGTATCTAATTAGAGTAATGGAGACGATATAGGAAGCTTCCTACCTGCAATATTTGAGTATAGAATAATAATCTGAAGTACCTAAACTTTATTTACTATCGAAATTTGATCAAGGAATGCCTTTTGGTGAAATCAATACCAAGCATATCGAAATCCTATATACTCAAAGATTTTGACTTGTTTCAATTGGATAATATAATACCTATTTGTCAATTCCTAAAAGAATTCAGCACATCTTGATGTACCTACCTATCACCGAAATCTGAGATAAAAATTAGGTTGAATCAGTTTGCAAATAGAACTAAGCAAATATTTTGATAAGAGCTAGATAAACACCACAAAAATAGGTCAGGGTCCAACTTTTCAAACAGGGTTCTAAAAGCTAATATACAGGGTCAGTTTTTTTGTTCGGAACCATCATCATAGTTTGCCTTCTTTTAAATTGATCCATATTAAAAATAGGATAGATTTGACTCAATTTCAATGCTCATTATATGAAGCAAATCATAGTTATGAACTTTTCGATGAGAATTCATCTGATGAAGGAAATTTTATCTCCGATACTATAATATTTCACTAAAAAGTGAATTACTTTGAATTACTTTCTCAGTGAGAACGGTTGACTGATCACCCGTTATAATTCTAACAAGTGATATATTTCGAGAGAACCTTGTCAAAAAATCTTGACTGAAGAATTCGCTTAGAATCTCATCATATATATATTCATGTTGTTGCTACTTGAGATAATTGAAAATAGCTAGACATTTTAACAAACCTCATTGCGGACATAATCTCAAATACTGCCATACAAATACTTGTCACAACTGTATTATCATTATCGAATTTCAGAGTAGATAATAATCGACATAATGACGAATGTTTACGACTGCCAATTTTAACTGGTAGCCGTTTTATCGCCCTGAAGGCTAACCAAATGTGAATGGTATCAATGTGACCCATTATTTTTTAACATATTTTCGATATTCACAGATGAATTCATACAGATAATTGATTCCAATTATTTCATGGTTTATTCATTAAATATCGGAAATAATTAATTACCCATCATGTTGATTTCATAAAGTGTAGAACTGGTAAAAGGATAAATCGAATTATAAAAATAGAAATCGATAGGTGTTTCCTTTTCCAAAGATTCTGATTCATCAGATACAAAAACGATTCCTCCTCTTATGAAAAATATTTCATCAACTTGAATTGTTCTTGAGTGCTTATACGTTAACTTTTTCTGAAATAATTGTCACAAAATCGAGATAATGGAGAATATGGTGTATTCATATTCTTCTGGAATCAATGTTCAAATAGAATCCTTCCTAGATCGGACCTTCATATGTTTCCACATAAAAAAATTAGATCATAATATAGAGTGGTGACTTCCTTCATCTTCCTAGATGAAGGATCAAGTTAGAGAGGAAACTATTTCAGTTTCAAACATTTCAAAAAGATATACAGGCCGTTTCTTTTATAGTAAGAACCTTGTTTCTTAACCGTATAATAGATACAAAGACGAATAAATAGGAAAAAAGGTAACTATTTACTAATAAATAAACTAACTACTAATTTTAGTTTTTATTTTTTCAAGCGAAAACGAAACAAACTAGACGTTTTTAACTAGGACGTTCTACTGTTCTAGAGGCACTTCTTCACAAGGAATCTAAATCTGTCGTCACATTTCCCATTGCGGTTTTTCTTACGGTCGCCATATTGGATTTTTACATTTTTTTTTCTGAATACTATGACGTGCGGGTCAAAATTGGCAAAAATTGTTTTTGCGTGTACTTTGGAAACAATGCCAAACATTTTTGTTTAACAAACTGAAATCTGATAGTTTAATTGAACTTGAAAGAATACTTACATAAAAATCAAGGTTATTTTGAATCAGGAAAAGTTATTAAAGTGTTTTCTTTGCAAAACAAAACAGTCATAAAAGATGCTCGAATATTCCACCATTCACTTCTAAACACAATTTTACTCTTCACCTCAAGTTCTGAATATAGCTCAATCGATGGGTACCTACAATCCCAAGAATCAGATCTTAGAATAAAAAATACTGGTTTATTGTTTATGGAGAATGAAGAGAGTTGTAACCATCGATGATATTGCTGAGCTGGGTAGAAGAACGAGTGAAATTGTGTCTAGAAGAGAATGGTGGAGTATTTAAGCATCTTTTATAACTTTGTGATGTATTTAATAATTTTGTGCGGAAAAAAACTTCTAGCTTTCCTGTAAAGTTCGTTCCTAACTTGAAACCTTAGTTTTTAAGCAGGTAAGCTTGACAGAAATGTGAACGATTCTCATCCTCAATTGAACTACCAAAATTTAGTTTTTAACAAAATTGCTGGCGTTATTTTCAAAGCACTCTTCGTAAAAACGATTCTTTCTCAATTTTGATTAGCATGTAAGATTCAAACATATCGTGTGTCACATCATTATATTTAGAAAGTGACAGACTTTTCGAATATGCAAAAATCAGATATGGCGCCCATAAGAAAAACCAAAGTCGACTGTTGTATCTCTGACATCAAGAACGCCTTGGAACATACCATGGCAGATTTAGATTCCTTGTAAAAAGTGCCTCAAGAGCGTCCTAGTTATAAACGTCCAGTTCTTATGGTTTTCGCTTGAAAAAATAAAAACGAAAATTAAATTTTTTTTTCATTCATTCAAAAACTAAGAATGATACATGAAATTTTCTTTCACATAATTATTGTTCAACATAAAAATGCACAACCCTGCCCCATTTTAACCGTACCTACTCGTATCTCTCATAATAACTGAGATCCCCATGGTTAAGCTCGAAAAACGAGCACTCTGTATATCAATAATAGAATATATCTTTTCGAATAGTGTGATATCATATCTGAATTCCGTTATCGCCCAGTTCTAATCGAAACCCTTTCGCAACGTCCAAAAACCGAGCCCTCGAATTCACAAATACTTCGAACGGGACGATTATCATATTTTCCATGACATTTGCGATTCAGATCCGTTCGTCATTTGTCACATATTGTCATCCAACTCACCCGAATGACGTCACATCGGCCATTTCCTTCACTGTGGCGGTGGACAGTCCGCTGGATGTCAGTGAAGAGGGGAAAAGTCGTATTTTCCGGAAAATGTATGAATGCTTCGTAATGGGCGTCGTTATATTCTGACGCTTTGTTGAGCAACAACTATTGCTTAATGTGGCTCCCCTGATTTGCACTTTGGTACGTCGGGAAAGCGCCAGATACGGGGTGTTGGAGTGGGGTAGGTCCGATATTTTCAATTTTTCATACATTGAAAATAAGAAAGAATACAAACGAGCAATTCTTCTCTTTATCTGATTCAAAAATAATTGAAAATATTAAAATCTCGATTTAAATTATATAGGATTACTTTATCTTGACTTAATTTCTTTCGCAATCATCTGTAAGTTTTCGTAACATTTAGGGGAGGTGTGGATAAAACGGCCACTCTAAGGTTTGAAAGCAATAAGTATAATCTAAGCTAAGGCCACTTCCCTCATTACACAGTGATAAAAAATTACACCAGCTCACACCAACTAACACCGTCTGGTGTCCCCTGAGGTCCTGATTGTCAGTAAACACCGGCATATTATTCACAACTGTAGGTGTTATGTGACCTTTCCCAAAGGTGTCTTCAATAATCAATAACCCAGTTGTCAGTAACACTAGTGTTCAGCAGAATGAACACTTTGGTGGTGTTCTTCATGCATTTCCAAAAGTGCGATTTGACACCGCAATGGTGTGATGCACATTATGTGATTTTATTGATACTGAATCCTACCTTCACGGAATTCTCTTCGGTGCGTTTAAACACTGAACAGGTACATACGAAGACTTTGCTGGTGTGAAGGAACACCATATCATGAGTGTGTTCATGCGAATCAGTGCTTTTCTTCACCACCTCCGGTTGGATCACCTAAGTTGGATCACCTATTGAAATATAATTCATATGATGATAAGCTAGACTCAGAAGAATCTAGGGACAATTCGGATGATAACGAACTGTTTCGGCTTATTTATCCTGATCAGTGCTACTATACGGACTAGGCCAATTGATTCTGACAATACAATACAATATTGACATCTGATACGGTAGGAAGGACGTCAGTGCCACCTATTGGCAAAAGATCGGACATATGAACGCATGAAATTCACACCATTCAGATGCCTACATACAATATTTCTATCAATTTATATCAAATCAGGTGTTTCAGGATGCAATACTAGGAATTATAGTTGCCACCAAATTAGATGATTCATACACCGCCTCGATTCCATCGTGATATGACACGGTGTAACTTGGTGTTAATTTAAAATAATAGTTTTTTTATGCGTTAATGTCAATAATAGAACCATTGAGAATATTAAATTTCAACCAATTGGTGTTTTCTATGATTTTATGTTTCAGAATCATTTTACTTCACCACATTCGTGTCATTTTTCACTACTAAGATCGGAATTAGCACCACTCAACACTTAATTGTGGAATTTATAATAAAAAGGACACAACTTTGATATTCAGGTGTATTCGTCGGAGTTTGCTCTGAAATCTATTCGACTAAAATTACACCCAAGTTTTTTTACTACGTATAGAATGGGGCAAAGCAGCCACTAAATGGTGAATATACCACTACCTGGCTAGTTTAACCCGTATCATCAATCCCAGAAAATTTGTGTTGTTTAAAAAAATTTGTTGTTTCGATGAGTGTTTCACACGTAAGAATAATGATTGGTGATACAGCTACTGATAAATCAAACTGCGATATGGAGATAAAGGTTATTTCAATTGATATCTCAATTCAGATGAACGGCTTAACTTAGATCAAACACGATGAAAACCAGCAAAAATGAAGAATGGTGGTGAACCGCTCAGCTTATAAACATAATACTGACTTAGTTCATTTGACGAAGATCTAGGAAATTATCCAATCTAAAGTAGATTTCGTTATAAATAACTTAGAATTTGTGACTACTTTACCCCGGGTGTCGATGTTACCCACATTTCCCTATTCCTCTAGGTTTAACTATGCTGATGCTCTCTACGATTAAGGTCTAGGATAAATCATGCCTGAGATTGATTCTCTGAATTTGTAGACGACAAAGAATTTCACACAAAGTATGTGGAGTGCAATGGTTAGATATATACAATAGAAAAACATCTGTCCGAAAAAATAACACTATTCATAACTTGAGCATTGAGAATGAAGGACTTTTAACATTTCCACCATTATCCTTGTGTCCGGTTTTGAAAGAAATATAAGTAGTTATTCATACCACAAGAGTGAAAAGTGAGTGAATTAGGCACACACTTTCCGCACGAGTTGCATTCAATATGAGTTCTACATTCGTATAAAAACAAAAAATTGTGTAATTGTCAGAATTGATTTCTGATGTACGTTTATGTTTGTCATGATCACAAAATACTGCTGTAAAAAGACATATGAGTGCAACAAAAATATTGTTGCACCAGTGCAAGAAAGAACCATTTTTTTCACTAAATATGGTACCTCATTCCCACAAAATATAAGTAATCTCACGTGGCAAGCTTTTGATTCTGTAACTCCTCTACCGCCTTTATTTTACGTCCTACAATGAAACTTTAATGATAAAAAAGACGGACCATTATGTTGGCATTAACGTGAGAGTATTCATTTCTGAAATTTTACTAAAAAAATCGAAAAAATCCAATTTTTCATACGATCGAAGCTATTACGCCCACTAGCGGTGGACGTATCCATTCAAAAAATATTTCCACCAATTTCTCTATACTTGTACGACTATTAGTTCCTGAGATACAGTACCTCGTTACCCTTAATGAATCACGTACAATGCAGAAGAAGCCAGCAACATTCTGAGAATAGTGAGAATGATTTTCTTATGATTTAAGAGAATATTCTCAGTACCTGCTCTAAAGCATAGATCTTATTGCGTACGGCATCCTGTAGTAATTTCTAGGTCTAGAGGGGTCTGCAAGAAAGTAGGTACTACATGATCACGTGGTACAACACATGTATGGACAAAAATGAAAACGACCAATCGATGGCCTAATGCTTTCAACCCTTCCGGACCTACAAAACAAGTAACCTGGATACCGGATCTAGCGTAAGCAATAAGATCTATGCTCCAGTCTAGAGCGTGAACCGTTCTGAGATTATTTTTGACGCATGCTCAGAGTATTCTACTATCAATGTGTATTATTGCTATCCCCTCTTATAAACTTTCCTGAGGATCGTTCATGCTGTTCGAGTTTTCACAAATAATGGACTGTTTTCGGAAAGTCTGAGAACAGTTCTAGGATAGAGACAAACACGCAAGAGTTCTGCGCAGTTCACGAACGATTCTTGAACCGTTCTTGAAATTGCAACCCGAATGAACCTTCTATGAACGTTCATAGAATGACTTTTTGCAGTCTGAGTATATTCGAGAGATATTATCATATAATATTCAAAATCGACCACTCCGAATAAAGTGAAAAGTGTTTGAAAAGTGTTTTTAACCGCCAACGTAGTTGCAAAGCAACCCTCGAAGTCTCATTGAGACTTGTATGAGTAAGGAAGACGGGGAACTTAGCTTTTTGAGTGTCATCCGAATCACTACTCGGCTGATTATCGTTTAGAGACCGAAGGTTCGATATCTAGGCACCAAGAATGTTCGGTTGGTCACCTATCTCCTCCCGCTAAACGATGCTACAGAAATAAATAAATATTTCTAATAGCCGCCGGGATTTGAACCACGGACCTTCTGGCTCATGGACCAGCGCCTTTGCGCACTCGGCCACCAACCCGAACATGCCTAAAATATTTGAATCATGTGGATAATATTCCGCGAATATTCGAATATTCTCGGAGGATATTCTGTTAATGACATTGTGCTATCTGGACGGTGAAGAATTTAAATCGGTCGAATTTTACACGATATTTCAGCGATGAGGGGAGGAGAGAGCAAACCACCGCTACCCAACCTCGCAAATCGCTAAAGCGATCTCGAGCTGTGACGGCAGCACGTCGCCAAACGTCCTGCACTCAAAATAATCTGCATGAGATTAACGCTCTGCCCCAGGCGACTTTGGTGCGATTCTTCTCTCCACGCTCTTTTCCCGTCTTTCAACTCCTCTGATTCCACTTGTGGCTCGTTAGCCGCTAGTCTCTGCACCTTTGACATTCTCACCCCTACGCTTAGGCCTGCTTGTCTCTCGATGGGGATGGAGACTGCTAGTCAATCGGGGCTGTCGAATAAGTGTGGAGTAGGCGTATACCTACGCCACTAATGATGATGTCGCGAAATCTGCTGGAATTGAGATCGGCAGCCTTTTTGACTCAGATGATGCGCTTTGTTGACAATGCCAACTAGCTTCCAAATATTGTGAATTTAATGTCTATGCAACGAAACAAGTGTGGAAAGAGACATGTTTCGCTCGAGTAGTCGTTTAGCTAGAGTTCGGGAACATAACGAGTGCAGGAAATGCACTTTCCAACAACTACACAGTTGAAAAAACTTGGGTGTACTTTCATTCAAATGGATTTCGGAGCAAACTCCGAAGAATTCAACACTTGAATATCAAAGTTGTGTATTTTTTATCAAACATTTCACAATTGAGTGTTGAGTGGTGATAATTCCGATCTTTGTAGTGAAAAATGACACTGATGTGGTGAAGTAGAACGATTCTGAAACATGAAATTATAAGAAATACCGAATAGTTGAAATTTAATATTCTCACTCGTGCTATCATTGACGTTGAAGCATAAAAAACGCCTATTATATAAAATTAACACCAAGTTACACCGTGTCATATCATGATGGAATTGATGGAATCGAGGCGGTGTATGAATCATCTAGTTTGGTGGCAATAATCATTCATTAGGTATTGCATCCTGAGAACACTCGATTAGTGTATGTAGGCATCTGAATGGTGTGAATTTCATGCGCTCATCTGTTCGATCTTAGAACCTTAGAACTTTTGCCAATAGGTGGCACTGACGTCCTTTCTACCGTACCTGATTTCAATATTGGGCATGATGTATTAGATGATTTTGATATAGATCAGTATCAATTGGCATATTGGCCCTAGTGCTACTGATCAGGGCCCCTATTCTGGAATTCTAGGGAGTAGAAAACAAGACAACTATCTCACTTCTTGGCAGATGAATGATATATTTCCTCCTCACTTTTCTATGAGAATTTCTACTCCTTAGAAGTCAAGAATTGGGGCCCTGGATAAATGAACCGAAACAGTTCATCATCCGAATTGACCCTAGATTCTTCTGAATCTAGTTTACCATCATAAGAATTATATTTCAATAAGTAATCCAACTTAGTAAAAAAACCGGAGGTGGTGAAAAAAGCACTGATTTGCATAAACTCACACCAGAAAAGTATTCGCATGTACCTGCTCAGTGTTTAAACGCACCGAAGAGAATTTCGTGGAGATAGGATTCAGCATCAAGAAAATCAAAGAATGTACATCACACCACTGCAGTGTCAAATCGCACTTTCGGAAATGCATAAATAACACCACCAACGTGTTCATTCTGCTGAATTCAGCACTTTCACTAGTTTTACTGACAACTGGGTTTGATTATCAAAAAACACCCAAGGGAAAGGTCAATAATAGGTGAGTAATATGCCGGTGTTTACTGACACTAAAACAATCAGGACCTCAGGGGACACCAGACGGTGTTACCTGGTGTGAGCTGGTGTAATTTTTTTCACTGTGTATTTTTCCTACGACCACGTATGAAAACGTCATAAAGCACACGACCACGTATGAAAACGTCATAAAGCACACTGTTCTGTTATTTGGGATGACAATCCCGACTTTAAACTCGGAATTTTGTTCTGATGATGATGGAATAGCTATCAACGCCGCGGTGTTCCACGAGAATATGTTTTTTGATCTGATAAAGGTGACCTCCTGTCCTGTCCACAACTTTGCTGATGCTAGTACACTCCATGCTGCCTTCCGCTCTAGAGCTCCATTATCATCCAAAGAAGCTAGAGGTGCAAAGCGGAGACAGGTGGATACCATATCCATGAAGGTTCAGTAAACGTTCTTGAAATGGATATCTGATATCTCCCTTTTTGTAGATATGTTTATGATAGATAATCATCAGAAATCATTTATATCATTATGCCACACTTTCATTGCCAGGCTCGATACCCGCAGAACTTCTCTGTATCACAATTCTATTTTCATCAAACCGCGAAGTTGTGTAACATTATCCAGTGTGGATTTGCCTGGTGCCTATATAATAGGCCTGGAAAAATATCAATCTCGAAAAATGTATCGATCAGTTTATCGATCTTCTTTCCTGGCCTAGTTAGATATAGGCACCAAGAAAAACCACACAAGATAATGAGTTTCACAACCAGGAAAACCCACATGAAATAATGAGTTAGCAAACTTAGCCGTTTGAAGAATAATAGAGATAGAAGTTCTGCAGGTCTCGAAACTGGCGATAAAAAGTTGACAAGTCTGGGCCTGCTAAGAATCGCTCGTGGTGGCATAATGATTTGAAAATAATGAGAAGCTGTAGGAGTGTGAAGTAGCTCTTGAAGCGAATGAGGAAATCGAGTTTTTGTGGAGCAATTTTGAGATTGACCCTATATAATCATACCATGATAGGGTATTGTTGATGGTAATACCACCCATCAAGCATAATGGATATTGATGAGGATGTTATAAGAACATCATAATCATATGAGGCATTGTGAGGTCCACCTTCTTGCATAAAATATGCAACTTACTCAACTTTATTCATGGATAGTATCAACCTGTGTCCGCCTTGCACCTCTAGCTTCTTTGGATGATATTCGGGCTCTAGAGCAGAAGGCAGCATGCCATCCGCAAAGCTGTGGACAGGACTGGTCATTGATGTAAAGTTGGTTCCGGTGATATAGTTATTCCAATATCAATCGTGAAACAAAATTACGAGTTTGAAGTAGGAATTTCCGAGTTTGAAGGCAGAATTTCCGAGTTCAAAGTCGGAAATTTCCGAGTTCAAAGTCGGAAATTTCGAGTTCAAAGTCGGAAAAATTAAAAAAAATCTCATTGGCTATTATACGTTTATATTTGTCGGTTAATGTTCAATATGTACTTCTGAATGGCTGATGGAAATCTACACCACCTGAAATTATTCAAGTTACATTTTTGACTTGACTTCCCGCGGAATGAAAGTATTCAGAGGGTCGTAGGAAAAATAGTATACAAAACTCGTTATAGTGCATTTCCTTCACTCGTTACGTTTCCGCACTTGCCGTTACGCGGCCCGTGCTAAACGACTACTCGTGCGAAATATGTCACTATTTCGGAAACATAACGAGTGCAAGAAATGCACTTTCCAACACCTATTTTTCCTAAGACCATAAATATTTTGTTTTATTTCGCGGGAAGTGATTTCAATGATATAATATGAACGGTTTCTAGAGTTTCTGATGGTGGTCTTAATTGATAATAACTGATAATATCGAATAGAACTAGCTGTTTCAATGAGGTACTTGAATGTATTGAAAAAAAACAATCTGGTTTTCGTAAGAAATGTTCAAGCGAAATCTGCTTTTGAAACGATTGAACGTGCTATTTTCTTAAAGAAGTTGAGGAGATGTGGCATGAATGGTGATGTTTAACAATGGTTGACTATTTGTTTTATGGAAAGCAAAAGGTTAGGGTTCAAAACTATACCATAACTCCTAAATCGCGATATGCGCATAGTTCTAAAAGTTCACATCAGATTCACTTGAAAATGAAACTTGTTAGAAACATTGCAGTAGCCAAAGTTGACAGCTCTTTTCTCTTGATTACTTATCAATGATCTAGATATATAAAATAATGATCATTATTTTCTGAATTTATACAATTTCAATTTAGATGTCTGTAGGTAATTATTCCACGAGAAATAACACCAATTCATAATATGTGAGCAGATCGAATAGAAAAAAGGCAATATAATGTTTTGAAACTTTTTTATTATTCTGCATCAGATATCAAATTCTATCAATCTTATACTTTATGTTAATTACTGAATTTTTTTACTTTTTACAAACAATTTCATTGCCCACACAAATGTAACGAATATGAAAGTTATTTCAAATGTCACTTTTTCTGCGTCCTTGTCCGTGAAGAATCATATTTCTTTTTGCTTGATGACCAGAAAATAGTATGAAAAGTTATCAATTTGACATTGAAAAGGTTCTATTTATTCACAGTATACGTCATGTGACCCATTGCGACTCTTAAAACTGGATTCTGAAAACAAATCTCAAAACTGAAAAAGCTCTAGGTTATCAATGATAATATTCTTGAATCTATTTTAAGACTATAGGAATCCAATAATAAGAAATGAATCAAACCAAAAAAATTAAATATCTTCTCAATTCCTATAATATTTATGGATTTTGATCTTCCAACTGATTATCAATATAATCGATATTATTTCTGTTTCTGTGAGACGGATCAGTATTAGTACAATAATAATAAAGATCAGAATTCAGAAAAATTATAGCAATTGAAAGGAAAAAATAAATTAGGTATCTAAAGATGTATCACACCAACCATATCGCCATTTGAGAATAATCAAGATGGCAGACGTATCGAAAAACAATTATCCAGAAGTTTGTCTAATGTATTCCTACACATTTTAAAAATAATATATCTAGCCGTTCTTCTTGTGCCGAAATTATTCATTACATAAAGCGAACCCTGTAAAATCATACTAGATGTTGCATCTTCAAATCCATTGATATCCATTTACACGAATTTCATTGAGTATGTATACAATATTTTGCTACTTAAAATGAGACAAATACCCAGATAGGGCCTTCTTTTCTTATTCATACTTATATCAATTTTGACATAAAATGAAGAGGAAGAGAAAAGTGAAGTTTACACATTGTATATATCCTGGAAAACAAATTAGAAACTAAATGATAGTGAAGGCAACAAATTAAAAAAACTCACCAGTGTCATATCCCCATTCACAAAGGAATACATTTTTCACGTAACGAACAAAATATAAAGAGTAGCTTTATAATCCACTGAAATATAAATACAGTTTGTTGGATCCGGGTTAATTTTCATTGCAAAAACGCTCTATGAAAATTTTAACGACTACCAGGAGTATAATTATTATGGAATTTCTGAAACAAAGTAACTTTCATGAACACAAATTGATGTGTTACCCTTGTTATTCACGTCGAGGGCAACAAAATGTCTTGAAGTGAGTCTTACGTGTTTCAATTTTGATTCCATTCTTCTATATAAGTGCTAGTAAAAAGATGAACAGCAATAACATTGCCAGCATAGTTAACATAGTTTGAATTTGAATGCCTGGTAGATCACGAGCAGAAAACAACTAATTTCCTAGCAAATACCACGTAGAATATCGAATTATATCTGCTCGTAGTTGAAGAAAAATTGTATTTCCTTGAACGACGTAATTTTTATGTGTGTGCATGATGGTTATTCGTTTATATAATGTCTTCTTCGCAGTACTTCTACGAGACTACATTCCAATCTTCCATATACCTCAACATCGAGGCCATGGCTTATTTTTATAGCCGAGAACATTAAGCAAATGCTCTGGTGAATAATTCTTCGCTACATTTAGCAGTCCACAAATATACATTTTTGTCGGACACGGACAAAGAGTTCGCAGGCACTTTTTATATTGAGTGAGAATCTTCCAGATGTTAATTTGGTCGAAAAAATTTGCCATTTCGGCTTTAGAGACAGAGTATTCATTATCGACAGGATAGTGATCTCTGAAAAAAAAATGAATGGTTTGAAAAACACCAGCTGGTATCAATATTGATCAACAGCAACCAGAGTCAAAAAATAATCGATTTATAGCTCTGTAGAGTTCAGAATTCAACGACAAGTATATCAACAGTTGGACATTGAGTTTGGTGGTGTGCATGGTGTGTAAAATATTCCTCCTGTGTCGAAATAATGGACGAGTTAGCTATGAGCGAGGCTATGAAAATATGCACTGTAATCGAGTTTTCAATGCCTGAACAACTGTCATCAATTATTTTTGATTGCGATCTAATGTCAGTGCTTGCATTGTGATAATAGTTATTGAAAACCTATTGTGTTATTTCCATTTCCGTAAATAATGAATTACAACGAACAGACATGCTCCAAGTTGAATAGGAGTGCCATAGCAATGATTACCAAGAGGTTCGATTGTACATGAACTGATGATGAAAATATTGAATCAGATGTTTTACTAAATGTTCTAGGAAATCCAAGAAACATCGAAATACATCGAAAGATTTATTGAACAACTTTCCACAATGCCAATTTTTGATATTGTGAATTACTCTTGAGCAAAATTCATATTTTTTGACATACCTCGTATGAGATTGATAGAATTTCATATCTGATAGTTGCATCTTGGGTTTCAGACCATGCTGAACTCTTCATGAGGTGTAACTTTTTTTCGCAAAATCAAAAAAGAAAAAGTTTTCCATAATATGTAGCCAATCTGTTTATATGCCTTTTTGGCGTCAACAACCAGCTGCTTCTTTAGTGGTAGAAGATGATGATATTGATGGAGATGTGCTTCCCATAACTTTGGGGCTTTCTTCTTATTCCAATGTGTCGTATGATTATGCAAACAATAATCTTTTCAAGCACGAGTAGGAGAAAAACAAGAAACTAATCAGTCGAGTCATTCACACTTTTACGTAAGATTCTGTCTGTCGTTCATCAAAACTTTTACCTTAACCATTATCTGGCACGTCGAGTATCGCATGGCATGTTTATTAAAATAATATTTCTCTTGCTCCTATACAAGGCGTGCGTATCTGAATATGTAATTCGTCCCCAAATAAGGACTATGACTCGCCTTCGACATTTTCTATGCTAGGTACCAATAATTTACCGACCGAGTAATATGGGCGAGCCACTCAAGACGTTGTGGACGACTGGACGTGATTACTGGTAAGTGCAGTTGGTGTAGCGTGAATTTTCTAGACTAGATGATCACATCAATTTTCCGCATATCCCGATCACGAATCGTCGCATAAATGGCAGATGCCATATAAAGGTCCATTTGTAGTTTTTACTCCTCGAGTAGCCAATAAAAAAAGTTATTCTATTTGAGTTCTATAATGAAGTCATAATGAAATGCAAATACGTATCGAAATAGCGTCTGTTTTAGAAACAGAAAATAGTCTATCCAATTAGAATATCAATCTATCCAATTAGAATATCAAACATAGTTTGAAATGAAATATTATCATCTTGTCTGATGAAATGCAAATTATTATTGTTGTCTAGGTGGCTATCCAAATCTCATTTGGGTATCGTACAACTTCCTAGTTCTGGTTGTGTGTTTAATGTAGCCTTCAAGGTATAGCAAGCCGACTTCTACGAGTTACCTATCTTCGACGTTTTCGATAGTTTTGTGAAATTTTTATTTCACAGTAGGTATACATACCATCAATAAAATCAATTATCTCATGAAGTTCATAATATTACCTGAATAATATTTTGAGTGAATGAAACAAGATATATCTTCTTCTTCAAACAAATATTGCCTTTGGTTATTTTAATCCTTTCAGTATTTATTAATTCAATGATCTCATCAGGCATATCAAATATACCTCACTTCTTTGGAGACTACAAGAATTACCACTACTCCATTTCTATTAGAGGAACTTCGCTCTCTGCCAATGAACAATCTTTTTTTAGTTAGTATTGGACTATCTCGAGATACGCTCGGATGCAAGCAGGAAGTGTCTTCATCTGGTGATACCACTAAAAATGGTTGTGAAATTGTAGAACGAAGTGATCAGATTCAAACATATTCTTCATTTGAAACAATTGTGTTATAATAATCCTGAAATCGTATAGTGGGTCCTTTTGAGGTATTTCGCTACGTTCCTAGATAATTTTATTTTTTGAAATGGTCATTTATGTTTTCTCAAATCGGATGAAAAATAATTTGCGTCGTTTTTCAAAGACAACCTTACAGGGGGAAATGTATATCTCGAAGTGAACAAAATGTTTTCGAATATGCAATTGATTCAGCGCTGGTGATTTGTCATTTGATCGGTTACATAATACCCTCATAAAATTTTGCATCACAAAGGAGATACCTATTTTTATCCATCAAATCTGATTCATCTGTGAGCACATCAAATACTGAAAACTGGTCCATTGACAGCGGCAATAATAGAATATTCAGTTTATACTTTTATTTGTTTCGGATCAGTAGGATCTGTAGCCGAATTCTTAGTTTAACGATTTTTTTATTGCAACGACTCTAGACAATGGCATTAGGTTCTCGTTTCTAGGCATTATATATGGAGTCAGACTGGGATACTTTTCTTAGAACTCGGGGAAGACCTCGACTTGCTATCCAGCTGCTATAGCAAGCTTGAATTTTTCAGAAATGATAATTATTGTTCGGTCACAACTCATCTTACATCTGGAGCATAGTGAATTGACTCTTTATTCGCCATTAAAAAGTCCATCAAGCCCTAGTTACGACTCGGGGGTCATGGCAATCTTCATTCAATGAGTGAATTCAAGATCGACAGCCGACATGGCCCTGTTTCATGAGTGCTCTGTTTATGTACGAGAATTGAAATTAATTAGTTTATTAATATTTATGAGATGAGACGATATTGTAAAAATATCCCTTCGTAATAGCATAAGGAATTATTATCTTAAATCTATTTAGATTGAATCTCGTTGCCTACATAGGACAATAACCAATACCTTGAAAAACAAATTCATACACAGAAACAAATTGATGATTTTAATTCGCAGTAGAACTACTGTAGGTCAATGTCCAGACAGTTCATCTAGTCATTAGACGACTGGACGACAATTAAAATATTAAAACAGCACATGTTTATAGAATCCCAAACTACTGAAATTGAGTCAATTTATACAGGCTTCAGCAACAGTGCAGAAGAACTACATCCTCATAACGAAACAGACAGGTCGTTTCTGTATCCGATGCATTATATTATTAGATCATTTTGGATGCATTGTTTGAAGGCAAGATCTAACATATTTCTTTGTGTCGAGGGATATATCAGAGCGCTATATTAATATTGACCTTCTTGTTCAGAGGTGTACTAGAGGTAGGAATAGCACCAATACAATATAAGATCACCAATAATTGATAATACCATCTTCAACTTGTTTCATAAATCAACATATTTTGTCGTCTCCATCTACTCTAGGAACTGAATCTGTCGTAAACTATGTTTTTACGTCCTCACAGAGCAAAACTCGGTAGCTCGTTTTTATCTAATTTACCTTTTAACGAAACCAGACTAATATGCATTACATTATGATGCTAATTCACAAGCGGATTACACTAACGCGTAACGTATTCCAGGAATCCACCTACCAACTAAATAGAGTTCGAAACAACAACATATACCGGTATACCCAAAAAAATGCTGAATTCCCAACTCAATTTGAAAGATAAGTGACTTTTGAGTTCTTGTTCATGTGAATTGAGATAACGTATTGTCCGAAAAATATGTAATTAGGTACCTATTGAAGAACAAAATGTTGCCGCATTAAGCTATAGTTGGCTTGGACTGGAATATTTCATATGCATATAGCACATCTGTGGAGGAATTAAGAAAAAATAGCTCCAGCACGATATAAAATACAAAATACTCCATAAATATTGGAATCAGATTGCAATTTTATTCAAGGAGTGCAGAAAGCATTAAGTAAGGGAAGCCATTTTCAACAATTTCTGTATTGTAATAGGTAGTTTGATTTTTTTGAAATGTTATGTTAGTTTTGTTTTCATTTTACATTACATGCAGATGCCTTGCTGTTGCTGATGTGCTTAATTTTTCTTATTTCAATAAATGAGCCGGAAGGCACTCATCTGACTCATCTTTCAAATTGATGAAATAATTTCCACTGGGATAAAAACCATTGGCGTATCAATTTTGTCTTCAAAAATATCAAAGTCAGTACTAGTCGGTATATGCACGACACAGTTCTGAATATTATATTTCTATTGAAAAACATACGTCATTATGAATACATCACTACATACAAAATTTTGAATATTCTTATACATTAATCGGAATATTACAAATTATAGAAAATGAGTATGTTAATTTTATATTTGGGGTCGTATTTACACATGCGTATGAGAAAGGTATGAGTCGAGGTATGTGTATACTTTGACAAAATATTCCGAAAAAGTTGTAGTTCCTCTTGACGTGTAGGCAGTCTATAGGAATCCACCAACAGTTATGCATTTCAATACAAGGAAGATAATCCATATGAATCTCCAATAATTCGATCTCCCGATATAACCATTGTGGCGTTAGGCAACCAAACATACTTGACATTATATATTAAATCAATGTCAATTTAATGAGGTCAGGCCAAATCTCTATTTATTCCATTAGAAATATCTATGAACGAACATACATACCATTGTCGATTCAAATAGAAACCTAGTTGGTTGTAACTAAATTTGGCAATTCTTATATATTTTTTTCAGTTTCCGCATCGGAAATATAGTTTTTTATTTTTTAACCTTACGAAGCGGGAAAGTACAGGGTGGCCAGATAAGAATGCAAAGTGCAGTATCTCGGAAACTATTTGTCTAAGAGACTTGCGGTGAAAAATGTTATGACTAAAGTTACCAAACGAAAATGCTGGAAATTATTTTCATGTTTCCAAGATGGCCGCCAGGGGGCGTAACCGCCATCTAAAACTTTTGGAATGAATTTTTGATATATACCTTTTAAATTTGAGCTTCAATCGAGTAATTTTTGCTCGACACTTTTTGACGTATCTATTGAAATGAAGTGGTGGGGGATGGTTCAATGTTTTTTCAAAAAAACAGCTTTGACTCCTGAACGACTGAATGGATTTCAACAAACTTGGTATCGTTGGAAAAAGCATTCATTGGTCTATCAAATTCTTCTTATTTGCAATGTGTCTGATTTTAAGTGATGCCACTAGAGCTCGTTTTTCGACATAATAACAAAAAATTGCAAAATTGTCTGAAAAATCAAATACAATTATATGACTTTTTTTCCATGAAAATGTAGTGAAATGATACCTTAATAGGATTTTCTTTTGGTAACTTTATTCATAACATTTTTCACCGAAAGTCTCTAAGACGAATAGTTTCCGAGATACTGCACTTTGCATTCTTATCTGGCCACCCTGTACAAGGTTAGAATGAAAATAATTCGAAGAGTAGAAAATCACGAACCCGAGCAACAGTGATTGTGAGGATACACGAGTATAGAATTATCCATTCTAAACGAGTAATATACTGTATTTTCTCTACGACCAGAAAGTATTAATGAAATTTTCACTTTCTGTACACCTTGCTATAGAATGAAAATAAATACAAAACACATAAGGAGCGAAAAATGATTTCGGAATAATTGTTATATTCAGGAGAAAATGGAATTCTGGTTCAGATGACATCAGTAAGATTTTAGCCTGACAATAAAAGGGTGCCTATTCTGAGACCGCCGTCTAGTATGTCTGCCAGCAATCGCTCGTAGTGGAATAATTGATGGTATTTCCGATGAGCATCGACCATAAAAATATTTATAGAAAAGGAACAAATCGCCTACTTTTCTAAGAGGTTCTGGAGAAGTTGAAGTATGTTCGTGAGTACAGAACGTCAATTAGACAAGCAGCTCTTAGGAGCTGTTGAACTGTGAAGCAGCCCTTGTCACGAAACAAACAACCGAGTTTTGTGCGGTAGTATCAGCATTCAGCAAGTGACTTCACATGATCATCCCGATATGACATCATCATAATAGGCATTGTGAGAACCATCTTATTGCTTACGCTAGATCCGGTATCCAGGTTATTTGTTTTGTAGATCCAGGGGGGTTGAAAGTACTAAGCCATTGATTGGTCGTTCTAGTTGTTGACCATACAAATATGTTGTCCCACGTGACCATAGTACCTACTTTCTTGCAGACCCCTCTAGACCAAAAAATTACTACAGGATGCCGGATCTAGCGTAAGCAATAAGATATATGGTGAGAACCATGAAATGCAAGCTTGAGTTTTGGTTGCTTTACTATATTATCAGATCTCCATGAAGATTGGATGGCTCCGGCTTCATTGGTTTAAGTCAAAATGAAATTCATCATATTGAAAGCAGTGGATGGGACAGGAAATCCTTGTCTATTGAAAAAATCTGATGTATTTAGATATTTTAGTATGGCATCATACTTTATACTGGTCCTAGAAGTAGGTACGCACTTGAAACTTTATTGTATAGGTGAAAATTTTACACCTAACATTTTCGACCAATCAAAAGCCTATATTTTGTATCGTAATATCTTATAAGAAAGTATATTTCAACCAACTTAGTGAAATAACGTTAGTCAAGAATAATGGTTTGAACTTCAAGCAGCTACCTTTTTATTATATTGCGTAACTATTAAGGTCGGTATTTCGTATTTTATTCAGCATAATCCGAGGCATAATCTAAACTGGAGTCTGGTGTGAAATTTTCTTACCGAATACCACTATAGCTTCAATTAAATGCAGAAAATTCTTTCTCGAACACGAATATATCTAGAAAATTCTCCCTCGTCTTCGACTGGGAATAATTTTCAAAAAATTCGTATTTTCGAAAAAATTTCCAGCAATAATTTAAGCTAGTTGTATTATAAGTGACCATTTTTATCAATTGAAGTTCATGAATGTTCAACTTAAAATAAAAAAACAAATATTCATCTACGAATATCGCATATTCATTATTAGGTAATGGATTCCATACAACAAAACTAGGTATATTTTCACGGGACTGATTAATTTCCAATTTCTTCTCAGATAATTATACTATATCATACATTAAAATAAATTTTAGCATTATTGCTACTACAAATTTGAAGTATATTCATTAATGAAGGATGAATACAGCAGAATGCTGCTTCCATTCTACTGAACCAACGACAAACGGTCAAGTAACCAAGAGAGATACTGCATGTGACGTTCGTTATTTATATTCCAACTTCCGAATAAAAAAATGTGATAAGGGTGCCAAATAAGTGAATCATTGAAACAGTTGTGTCTTATGTAGCTTATAAAAGAAGATACGTCATTTTCTCAGTGAACATCAGGCAAAATCATAGCCTAAGTTTCCATTCAGATTGATAGGAAACAATTTTTGCAACTAACTCCTGTTTTTTTAGTACACGGGGTACACGGTTATACCCACTCTTGGGCATACATTGTTGTGAATTACTGGTCTGGTGGTAACAAATGACGTAATCATCATAGATCGAATTCTTCGGTTTGTTCAACTTTTGAAGTTATTGGTCATTGGTCACAATACCACTGTGACGTCATCGATGATGCTTAAGTCACCAGTAGCCATTAGAAAAAGAGGTCACATCCGTCAACGTTAATAATAATAATAATAATGGTCTTTATTCATCATTTTCACAAGTTAAAATTAAAATTCCAAATTCCATTATGGCTATCACAGTATTACAAAACCAAACATACACGAAACCAACGTAGCGTCACGGTGAAATGGAAATGAAAAATAACTATATATATATATCAACGAATATTAGACACTGCTTCTTTAAGTCATTAAAAATACAGTCGACAAAAAATATGTTAAATTCAAAAGGCGTTTGATGAATTCAGTACGCTCGCTTGATGAACATGATAATATCTTAATTAGTAATAATTATCATTATTGACTTGTTTAGGAAACCATTATCCACTTTGCTTCAATTTATTCACAATACTCACTATAATTCACATTGGTAGGTAACGGAACAACTTCAATTTTCCCATTCTTTTCTCATTTTTCCATTTCTTACCTGAAACAAATGAGATAAAAATAAAATAATTTGTCGAAATACCATATATAGTATATATTTGGATATAATAAGTTTGATATCGATTGCAAATAAAACGATGAAGCATTATAAATGTCCAATCATGAATGCTCATTAGGAAGTCGAAAAACAAGTCAGAAAATAAAGTATGATTCTCATGCATATATACTATTAGTATGAGAATAATAATAAGAATAGAACACGCAAAATTTGTCCCAATATCCTTGGTAACGTTGACTTTTTAGTCGGTTCCAAAAATAGATGTTTGATTTATTGTTGAAAAACTAGCTGAACATGCATAATTTGAATTGTTCTTAAAGAATGAGATGACCATTTTTTGAATCATTATTATCTTTGATTTAGACAACTCGATTTTGACAATGCCAGCGCATTCTTGTTGAGTTGGATGAATATCCATAACTTTTCCACTACTATTGAACTGACTCTGTCAATTTGACACATTCCTCATCTTATGAAGATCCGTTGTCCATATCTGTCCTACTTTTTTCTTGTTACCCTTTATGTTTCCCCATATATTTCTGAAATTCGTAGGATATCGAAATGAAGATATTATTTGCGTGGGTCGGAAGTAACGAAAAAACCATCTAACAGATACAAGAAAGATATAGAAAGAATGAATAATATACCTGCTATATATATCGTACTGAAAATACAAAAGTCTCCTAGTAGATACATATTTGAAAGCGCTTCATACTTTTTGAATGCATTCAAAGTTTCCAGCAGCCCTAAGCTGTTTTCGATGCGGATATAAAGTCAACCCGAACGAAAAGGCTAGATTTATTAAATAAATTTGAATTTCATCAATAAACGAAATAACGCCACAATGAATAAGAGATTCCTAAGGAAAGCTGACTATAAGATGATGTTCCCGATATATTGATCTATGACGCGAAAATCACAATAAATATTCCGAAAACTCGAATTCTGGTCTTTCTACGAATGTCGAATATGTAGTAGATAATTTTTGAATTTGAATGTCCCGCCACTTCTTGATGGTTGACAGGTGACAAGTTACGTTTGACATGAATGACAGTAGGTTCTGGAGGGAACAAAGGACAGATGACGGAATGAGGTTAGGTGGTAGCCATTATGTTTAGTGGAGATGTCGAATAATTAATAAAAGGTCTTTCTGATGAGATATTATTTTTAATCGGCCAAAAGAATAATCTTACAAATATATCATTAATATAGCGAATTCCATTAGGCAGTAACAAGGTGGATATAGGATGGTGAAACAGCTTCCTATTAACATGCACTAGAATAAAATGTAGACCTTTGCCTACTTGATTTCAAACCGTAGTGATATTTCCTGAAGTTATCAGAGATGGCGACATACCTTGTGTCGGTAAAACAGAAACTCTGCATCTGTAATCTTTTTATCAGTTTCATCTGTTCTAGATGAAAAATGATTGAGAAGAGTCAAAATATCAATATTCATTCAAGATTTATCGAAAATTTATTGTTTTAATGTCGTTTCAAGTCACGTCTGTCAGATGTGAACCACAGAAATACGTAAGCAACAGAAATCGTTTTCGATAATCGACCTTACCGCCATCTTCTTTCAAGTCGTGGAAATATTAGTACCTTCTCAAACGGTCTACAAGTTTTTCGCATAAACAATTGAAGAGCTGTTTCACCATCCTATATCCACCTTGGGCAGTAACTACGTTGAGTATTATGCAAGTAAGTGTATTGCCTATCTTTCTTTTTGGCATGTATTGAAGAGAGAATTCCGCTATCAGATCACTGAATGTATCTAATGATAATGACATAGAACGTGAAATGTGAAGTGTTTTTAACCGCCAACTTAGTTGTAAAGCAACTATCATAAGATAAGTAAGTATAGGACTTGTATGAGTAAGGAAGACTTTTTAAGTGTCATTCGAAGTACTACTCGGCTAGTTACCGTGGACAGTCCAAAGGATTGAAATCTAGGTACCAAGAATGTTCGGTTGGTACTTATCTCCTCCCGCTAAAAGATACTATACAAATAAATTTTCATTTCCAATACACCAGGCCCAGCCCAGTAAATAAAAGGAAAATTATCGGAAAATTATCCTAAAATGCAATATTCATGATATTTTTCCTAGATGAATGTGACCACCGACCGAATATGATAGAATATACTTTCCGAAAACTTGAGAGACATAAATCTGAGTAGGAATTTACTATATCCGTCTAGTCATAATTGGCCCATTTGCCCTTTGTCTGTTGAACTAGTTTTTTGATAAACTATTATTAACGTTATCATCGTTAACATTATCAGAGGTATTCAATTTTTGTTTCAAGTTTAGTTGATATTATACCCTAAGTTAATTTGGCACCAAGTTTGATCATCTAGCTCAAAGGAGTTGGTTAACTTTGAAAATTGGGTATGTATGTGAGGTAGCATTATTTTCATATAAGATACAATTTATTCGATGATAAGTCGCATTTGGAATAAAAAACACTAACACCCATTGATTTCAATATATTTTTCGATCGCCTATTCATCAGTTGAAGTTGGAACTTGACCTATATACAACTCTATTCGTAACTCCAGAATTGTGACTCCGATGATGTACCTACGCAAAATTATTTCAACTACTAATATTTTATGACATTGAGAAGTTCAACGTCCTATACTCTAATCAGTCGTTCAATGTCAAATTATGTTGATGGAATTTTATCATCATTTTAACGGAGGCCTGGAATGTTGAGAAATTATTAGTGAACCAACCAAAAAGTTATGGAAACTCATAGATCTGAGATATGGCTATCGATAACAAGGCTCCAATATCCAAGTTTTTTTATTGCATATCAACGACTTGGTGCATCAGGCAACCATCAAAACAGTCTCCGTCTCCAGCTTCCTACAGGATCACTGAAAACAGTACAGCACTGATGAAGGTAAACCTGCAGCAAAGGGAACTCGCACCGATTTTGATGAAATTTTCACAGAAGCTTCCAAACATGAATATAAACTCTCCACAGTAAAAAAAAATTCGCGGAAATCCTTAAACCTATTCTTTTTTCAAAAAGTTTGTGAAATTCAGTTTCTCTTCACACTTATGAATGTGATTGAAATTTCACTTGCGTTGTCAGTGGGGAATATGTTAGTTTAGTTAGACCAAAACAATGATATTGAGTCCCACAACATTCAATTTCACAATAAGTTTCATCAGGAAAGTCTCTAGATAGAGATATTTTCGAATTTCCATTCATCATATACCATATTCGGATAATCAAATAATGTGCAATGTCAAGTGTCACAGTCATGACAATTATGGAAATAAGACTGTGGCGCTACTCTTCAATTGTTTCAGCAGCAAAATCCTTGATTTGAAACAATTGAATTTCAGCTCATTACGTGGGGTTCTAATGTACAACAATAGATGGCGATACTGTCGATAGATATTTGAAGAATTTTCTTTCAATCATATTAGATACATATTCGCATCAAACTCATCGTAAAATGGCTCCATGTTAGAAGTCATTCAGAATCAAATATTCATAGTTTTGTGTTGACACCTGCAGTAACCTGTAAATTTGGTTGAAATCGCGGCTTCACTTAGCGAGACATGTCACAGGATAGGAAGTGAATTCACCAGTCTATCTATCCACCTCTGTCATGACATAAAGGGGAGCAAACGAGAGCAACGCTGCCAAGTTTTGAAAATTTCACAGATTCTACCATTATTTTGATACAACTCTATTCGTGCATTTTTGAGGAAGGAACATAATATATATGGTATAAAAAAACATGCATCAGATATCTATGCCCTCATTGATAGGTTAGTACGTTGAAGTCAGGTAAGTTTCATTAAATAAATATACCGCAATAGCGTGTTACAATTTTCCTCTCAGCAGACATTTTATTTTGTCCAACAAATTTTCCTTCTTCAATATTCTACTGAAAATAGTGATCTAGGCCTTCACTGATAGGTTAGTACGTTCAGGTCAGTAAGTCTCTTTAAATAAATACAACGCATTGAAAAGTTCCTGGAGCGAGACTCTCGTCAGGAAAATAGTGCATAAGAATTTCATAATTTGGCAACGTTGCTTTTTCCAGTGACGTGAAAATTGGCATTGCGATTATTGCATCTTATGCTTGAAATATTGAATTTGAAAATGTGAAAATAACTTTCTGCAGTTTTTCATCATGAAATTTCTTGTTGAATCAATTTTGGGTCTAAAAATCATTGTTTTGGTCTAACTAACAAATTCCCCACTGACAATGTGACTTAAATTTCAAGCACATTTATAGGTCTAGAAAGAGATCGAATTTTACAAACTTAAAAAAAAAATAGTTTGTAGTGTTCCCGCGGGATTTTTTTATTGCTAGGTGTTTATAATCGTGTTCTGACCTGAAGCATCTATGAAGTTCCCTTTGCTGCAGGTTTTCCCTGATGAAACGTGGCGGGCCTTTCACATTTTCACAACATCATCACATCCTGACGAATTATCATCAGCCATTGGATTGACTTTGAAGCGTCATCGTTTTTCTGAAATGTAATGGCCTGTTGTTTTTGAAATTGATGAGAGTTAAATTCGATACACCGCAATACGACCGCAATTATCGATTACGGATGTTTACTTCGGAACGAGCTGTAATCTATAATAGCTGAAACTTTTATGACTGTTTCCATTGTATGTTGATTTCAATTAGATGTTGAATATTTTATATATTATTGGCGGTGTTAATGGACTTTTTATTGAACTTGCATTAGGCATAGGTCAATTCCATTCCGTCACAGAAATTTCACATTTCAATGGACGAGTTCATCAATTAACGGCCGTATTCGCCGTGTACTTTTAAACTAGGCTTAGGATTTAAGCTCGCTTAACAATACGAAAGTGTATGCTTTTAAAACGACATTGAAGTCAAGCTTAGCTTAAAAGTAAACGGCGAATACGGCCGTAATTGCCAACCTTGAAAATAGCTGAAAAGTTCTTCTTTTTTTATATCATCCAGAGAGTTCCCAACTTAGAAATCTCATAAATAATGAAAATTTTTATAATAATTCATTCTGAGTTTATTTCAGTTTCATCATATTGGCTGCCTGCAAGATACATGACACCTTCATGACACTGTAGTGACAAACTGTGAAACTTTTGTTTTTTCTTCATGATGATTCGCGTGTGAACAGTGGTAGAAGAAACACATAGATTCCTGAGCTCTCTGTACAGTACGTGAACTAGTGCAAAAGTGGAAATGACTTCTGAAAGTGATGGGGAATATTCAGAAATGGAAATTACTGATGATGGGACATGGAAAAACGTCAGACATAAAAGAAAATCCAAATCTAAGGCCGAAAATGAAGCAAAAAAGAATAAAACCCTCTCTAGAAGTGAAATCAACGAAATTTTAGGCATCAACTCCAGTACTACTACCAGTCAATCAACCACAAAATCTACTTATACTAATGCCTCACAAAAACAATCATCTAACAAAAACCAAACAACAAAAAACTACTCTCCAAAGATGTCTGAAATACAACACAAAAAATTCAAGCACCTATTCCATTTGTATAGTGATACAGGGTGTACAAGGATAAGTTTTTGCAACCTCTGGGAAAAACTATTTCCTGATATTGATGATGAGATTATGCAAACCAAAACTGGATTACTCCTGAAGACCAATCAAGAAAAAAATTCAATTACTGAAACTCTAAAAAAAATGGTGGCCCGGAAGAGGATTACCAATTTTAAAGAAACTACCACAAATAACAAACCTCCAATCTCCTCCCATACTCCAAGTTTCTCAGTTGTCATAGCCTCAGTTGAGTTGGAAATTACAGACGATATGGTCAGTCAACATCTTACCAAAATAAATATGGAACACCGTTTCTGCAGAAGAATCACATCACAAGCAACTCAACAACCTACAACCCTTATCCGAATTATAACTGGCTCTCAGAACACATCTGAAACTCTCTTGAAAGATGGATTTTACTTCAAATACCGCCACTACCCAGTATACCCCAGCAAACCTCCACCTCCTACTCCTATGCCATGCGGCAAATGCCTACTTTATTCCCATACTACTGAATCATGCAACACTCCCCCGAAATGTTCCAAATGCCTTGGAGCACATCATCTTAATAAATGTACATCAAACTTACCACCAAAATGTGCAGGATGTGGTTCCGAGGAACACCAAGCATGGTCATTCAAATGCCCAAAGAGACCCACGGCGCCAATTGAGGGAATACCGAATGTCAGAATAAAGTCTCTTAACAAAAAATCCCATGAAATTGAGCCAGACAAGAAGAAATCAAGAATACACAACCCAGTCACAATACATGACATGATAATAAACACATATATTGAAGAATTGAACAATCCAACAAACATTAACAGAATTGAACTCCTTCATAAACTGAGACGAAAGTTTGTTGATAACTTTAACGTTGACTCACAAGCAGTTTTTTCTGGGAGTCGTGTGTACATTTTGATTTTTGAACTGGACTCAGATGAACCATCCCCTACCGAACCAATCAACGGCGAAAGTAATGTCCAGTATGTTCAGTCCAATGCAAGCTAAGTTCATCTACTGTAACATAAATAGCTACCCCAGAAAAAAACAAATAATAAATCATTACATTGAAAACAACAATATCGACTGCACCCTGTTTGTAGAAGCGAAGACCAAAAAAGACAGTAATACAACATACAGAAATTGGTCTGTCATACAAAAGAATGGTTACCAGTTGCATAACAAAACCAGAGGGGGTTCACTTGTCCAAGCAAAACCACATTTGAAAATTGGTAAAGCAAACTCACCAGCAATTAACTATCAGCTTAGTGAATGTCTTCATTTCACTATACCATTCCGGAACGACAAACTTCACATATTTTTGGTGTATTTCCATCCAAACTCCAGACTCGAAGAGAATGTCTTCACCCAGGCATGTCTGCACCGCTACTCAATAATAATCGGAGATTTCAATGCAAACAACAGATATAAAAGAAGACAACTGAATAATTTTCTACAAAACTCTGATTTCAAAAAGGTAGAAACGGCTCCCACCTTCATAATGCCTAATAATCAGGACTCAACACCAGATGTTATTGTTCACACAGAGAATCTCACACCAAACATTATCCAAGTTAAAGAAACTCCAGATTTGGGTTCAGACCATTTGGGACTGGTGATCACAATTGATCTCAACCAATCAGGTGTGGAGGAAAATGAAACTATGAAATACAATTTTCGGAAAACTAATATACAGAAGATTAATGAGGACATGCTGAACTACCTGGAAGCAACAGAGAGACAAGAACTAACAGAGCTACTGATAAGCAACTTCAATGATAAACTTGCTGAACTTGTGTTGGAAAACACACCAAAAACAAAACAAATATACTATACCCACGAATTACCACCCTTTATCATTAGCCTCATTAAAAAAAAGAGAAAAATGTATCGAGAATATAAACTTACTGGTAATGAAAACTCCAAAGCAGAATTAAACAAATATAATAAGAATATTCAAAAATTAATAGAAGAATTCCGAATAAGCAAATGGATGGACACTTGTGAAGCCATAAACAGGAAAGAAGGACAAACATATTGGCATGAAATTAAAAAGCTGTCAAAATACAAAAACAAATCAATGTGCAACAGTAAGCCAATTGAAATTAACAATGAAATATATGAAACCCCCGTAGAAAAAGCAAATGTTTTTGGTGATCACTTTGAATCCTCATATACAGAAGCTCAAGACTTAAACTTTGACAACACCCACTTTGAAAATGTCAATACATGGTTTGAACAATACTTTGCAGATGAACCCCCACAAGAAGAACATCCCATTGAAGAAGAAGAATATTATGATATCATCAACCAAGGCAAAAGTACAAGCCCGGGACATGACCTTTTAACAAAAAAAATGTTGAGAAAATTGGACGAGCAAATACACAAGTACATCATCCGTATATACGAATACTGCTTAAAATATCACTACATCCCAAAACAATGGAAATTAGGAATAATTATAACAATTCCCAAAAGTGGTACAGATTCTACAAAACCTCAAAATTACAGACCAATCACACTGCTGCCAGTGTTAGCCAAAAACCTGGAAAAGATATTAAAAAACCGATTGGAAACATCTATAGGAAGCACAATACCAGGCTATCAGTTTGGATTTAAAACACATCACTCAACAGCACACCCTCTCACTATTTTAACCAACAATATAGAAGCCTCCAAGTTGAACAGAAAAAAGACTGGGGCGTTATTCTTGGACATAAATAAAGCTTTCGATAGTGTCTGGCACAAGGGCTTACTGTACAAGCTTTTCATGATGAACTGCCCCAAGTATATTATCTTTATCCTTCGAGATCTACTAAGAAACCGGAAACTGAAGGTTAAAGTTTCTAATGCTACCTCAAGAGAATTTACACCACACCAAGGACTTCCTCAAGGATCACCACTCTCCCCTACTTTGTACAACCTATTTTGTGCGGACATTTATAACCACCAACACCAAGACCCAGAACACTTTGATAGCTCCTCATACCTCTTACAATATGCAGATGACACCGCTCTGATAGTCCATGAAAGAACAGCACAGAAAATCACTGATAACCTCCAAGAACTAGTTGACTCCACTTCCTCCTGGTTTAACAAATGGAGACTCAAACCTAATCCTGATAAATCCCACTTCATCCTTTTCAATCATCATCCAACTCCAGCATCCCCCTTTCTCACAATGCAAAATCACAATATTCAACCCGAAACTACGATTAATTATCTGGGCATTAAGTTCGATAACAAACTTAATTTTAATGCACATACTCAAATCAAAAAGAAAAACATCATAGCAAGAGCCAAACACTTTCGAAATCTCACGTACAGAGGAGGTGGTATCGACATAAATACAGCGAGCCGAATCTACAAGATGATATGCCGCCCCATGATTGAATATGGACACATGATTTTTTTAAACTGTAGAAAAAAAGCTTTAAACAATCTGAGAGTTGCCGAAACATCATCATTGAGGAAGATTACCAAGATACGACACCCTAATAACCCGCTACACAACCCTTCCAACCCTATGCTGTACCAAAAAACCCAAGTCAAGCCAATAGACGAACGATTACAACAGTTAACCCTGAAATTCTTCAGCAAAACAGAAAATCTGGACATACTGGAAAAATACGCTATAAGAAGATTACCAGGCATTATCCCCTTACACAGACATCCTCAGCATACAACTCTGGAACTTATCCATCAAATCCTTCTTAATTAACTCTTGTATATTTGCGTTTGTGTGTGTATGTATCACTTCTGACTCTACAATTCGATTTGTTTTTTTTTTTTTTTTTCTCAATCTATTTATAGCTTGTATTCAATTATTTAAGGTTTCAATTGTGTTATAATTACAATAGGCAGAAGGACCTAGGTCAATAGCCTGTTGAATCTTGTAATTTACTTGGTTCAATAAATAGCATTTATTATTATTATTATTATTATTCTTCATGATCGTGAAATGAAAACATTGATAACCTAAAAAGTGTGAAACGGCCACAGGGTGGGGTGATGCTTCGCTTACAAACTCGCTCACTTCTCTGGAACACCGTAGAAAAGTTGGCGATTTATCTCTATTTTATAAATATTTTCATGAGCGATGCTCTTTTGAAATATCAACAATTGTTCCTCCATTAGCAGTCTCTTCGAGTTTAACCCGTCAAGTTCAGTCTTCACACCCCTTCGTGGTCACTTTAGAGACCTGCAGAATGTCCCTTTTCAAAGACTCGTTCATCCAACGAACATCGACCCTTTGAAACTCATTGCCTAGGGAGGTGTTCCCCGAGGCATACCATCTCCCGAAATTTAAGATGAACACCAACTCCTACCTTCTTTACCTTGGTTCTCACGATGTTCTCTGAACATAAATTGGATAATGAGTGGAAGAACAAATAACAAGTCAGTCAGTGAGAACTTCGCCATTTATTTCACAACTTAATATTGAAAATAATAAAGACTATTATTATTATTACTTCTTGTCGAGACGACGAAAGTGCATTATTGTGAGTGTGAGCGTTGACCGCTACGCCAATGGATTAATACTGCTGATGATTAAGCCTGAGCACTCGAATAGGTTTAGTTTTTTTTGTGAATATCATTACAGATTAATCGGGTCGTTTCTATGGTTGTGCTGTTCAGGTAATATGAAGGTGATAAAAAGTTTATGATTTCACCTGAATTTTTCAACACCAGAAGTGGGATACGACCACTAAAGAAACCTATCAAAATGGAGCAAGTAGTGCAAGTGTTTGCAGATTCTTGGAATAACATGTAGTTCAACTGTTGGCAAGATGTGTATATTTTTCAAATTTCTAAAAAATTTCCTGTGAATCGATTTATTCCATAATCATAGTGGTCATTTTTTCTTCTAATTATTCCACAATAGTATATCTTTTGGGAGGTTATAGGTTATTTGCGTCCTCATTCAAGTATGGAAAAAACTCTTCTCTGGTTGGCCTGGTACGTTACTAATATTAGGTCAGATGACAGCATAATCATGACAGCATATCGTCGCTCATGGAATATATCGGACTCGGATATCATTCATCCTGAAATGCATTTTTGCATCTCCCACAACATTCTTATCGTATTTGCGATTGCTATTGTGAATCTCTAATCGTCCTCTACCACATTTTGACCTCAATTCATCGAATAACATAAGGTTATGTGTCTGGCTAACTCAGGATGATAAAAGATTAGAATTATCACGGCCGTATTCGCCGTTCTCTCTCTTAAGCGAAGCTTCCCTGAGCTCGTTTAAAATTTAAACCAAGTTTAAACTTATGCGTAATGCACCGCACAACGATGAACCTCGCTTAGCTAAGCGTGAAAAAATTCTGGCAACGTTGTATTGTATAGGCGTTTTCAGATATTTTACGTGTCAAAGTCATTAATGGTCCGGGATTTCAAATTCAAACTTTCGAATTTTCGATTTTATTTGCTTATCTATAGTTATTCATAGCAAAATGAGTTAAAAAATCAGAGTTCAAAACTTCACATCATCGGAAAAGCACAACTTGATTAGAATTATTTCACATAAATATGCACCCATAGTGATAGAGAGGATACGAGAACCAATAATAGAGCTTCTGGTGAGAAGAAGGAAAATACCTGATAGCAGATCACAAATGATTTCAATGGTACTTCATTTACTGGTATTTTACGTAGTATGACTTCTTTGACGAAATGGAGAATAGAAAAAAAGAGCCCAGGAAAACCTTGGCGGATAAAAAGAGGAAAGTTCGTCTCACTGGCGGAGGCCTTCTTCCAAAAATAAAGAGGCGGGATGATACTGACTATCTTTTAATGTCGATAATCAATAGAAATACAATGGTGGGTTTTCGAAACAAATTTGATGATGATAGAGATGACACTATTGTGTGCGTAGAGACCCTGATGAAGAAAATGATGTTGAAATGTTGGAATACATATAGGCAGCTAAACCACATGAAAGAAGAAAATGCTCTCATAGTCATAATGAGAAAAAGAAAATTAGGAATAGAAATATTAGGGACAGAGAGTTACTTTTGAAACAGAAAAATTTCGTATGGAGTATTCATATCGAAGAAAGTGCGAATATAGATATAAAATAATATATATAAAAATAAAAATACATCCTTTTTTTCATATATATGTAATGATTATATTGATCCTTGGTTCGAAAACTTACGTAATTGTAACAAGTAATTTCATATTTCAATGGACTGTGAATTCCTTCATCCTCCATTATTGACTTCCATCATTGGTTTTTATTCAAAAATATTGAAACATTCAGTAGAAATAAAAAAAAACGAGGTTATGATGTCTACATAATCCTGGCTTAAAATATAAAGCCGCCGATTGTGGCCGCTTAGAGTTGAGCGAGCTTAAATGATTTTATGGATACGGTGCATACAAATTCGTAACGTTAAGCGAGCTCAAGCCTTAAGCTTAGCTTAATATCATACGGCGAATACGGCCGTCAATATTTTGCCCCTGCTCTACTATACAGGCTGATCAAAATCAAGTCGACACTATTGGTAATTTCATTATTATTGAAGATATGAGGTCGGTTAAATTGAAGAACTATTATCGGACATACAGTACAATACATACAGTAGCGACAGCGTCTTGGCAAATAAAGTATTAGTGGTAAAAATATTAGGTACTTTCGCATATAACATTTCATCATCAGTGTGTTTATTGATTGTAGCAATCAATATTAGTGTTGGTGAGAAAAATAGTATATTATGATACAAGTTTTATAAGACGCTATATTGTCGCACGCGTTGTTTGGAGTACGACGAGCGAAGAAAAAAAATTGATTCAATATCGATAAAAAAACAGAAACATCTTCGATTGGTAACAATGATGACATTGAAATAATTAAAATCTGACGCACAACCGTAAAGCCCAGTTTAAAGTTGAGCGATTTTGTTTATTGCAATACCAGCGGTGAAAAATCAAATGTTATTATTGTTTTTATTCAATTTAAATCAAATTACACTCTGAATTGAGATTTACCAATAACTGCTAATATCACCAAATCCAAATCGCTCAGATGTAAACTGGGCCTAACTCTTCTGACTTTCATTTGACTGTTCGATTGTACCAATCCCCAAATAATAAAAAATGCGTATCGAAATAGAAGCTATTTCGACACGCATTTGCGTTGCACAATGACTTAATTATACAACCAAAATAGAAAAAATATTTTTTCAATACATCAGCCGTAGTAATGAATATTATTTCCTCATGAATTTATGAGATTCCTCGTAAAAATGAATTGCCAGCTTCCATACTCCAGTTTCAACTAGCTATGATCTGAGCATCTAGGTAACTATGCTGTCAGCTCGGGGTATCGATATCAAAGGGCAAAGGAACATCATAATTCAACAGTTGATGTGCGTTTTTAGGAGAGATCGGATTTTAGTGAGCCATTGGAAACTGATTGAGATCTATGTCGGGTTAACTTAGTTCAGTATCACTTGTCATTCAGCTCATGTTTTAGACTTTCAAGGTGATCAAATAATGGTGTGTCAGACGAAATACTCGGTATATCAGAATCCAAATGATTTTAAAAATATGTAGAGATGATTGAGGAAACATTTAGTGTTATTTTAATTATTGTAACACTTTCGGTTTCTCCAAAAGTAACAACATCTCCGTTATTTTCAATCGGACTACCTGTATTTCTTGGAATTTTTGAATTTACTAATGTTTATCATTCAAATTCATGTATCACCTTTACCCAAAATATGAATTGTTTTTGAGTCATTCTAGAAAAAGTGACAAATGCAGCCTTATCGATCATTTTCATGTGAATTGAAATTTTCACTGACTGAATCATAAACATCGAAGGTTGAACACATAAATTGTATAAGTTACAGGGTGCACAGAAAAGTGGGTTCAAATAGTGATTGAGAAACACTGAAAAACTTAATTTTTATTTATTTATTCCCATGATTCGAATTCGAAAAAAAATGAGCCCTAATTCCGATTCACTTTCATATACAAAAAAACCCATAATTTCGGAAATATTCCATAATATTACTAAATTCTGCATATCAAATGCCTAAAATTCAGATGTTTTTAGTAAGCTGTGCATATCTTCCGAAAAAGGAATAAAAGTCGTTTATTGTTAGATCCGTCATCTGAAAAACTGCTCATGATGAGAGATTCACGTTTGTTTACTGATTCAAAATGATGAGAAATTAAAACAATATGTGACATTCATTTCATTGAAAATAACAGTCATTTCGGAGAAACTGGAAGTGTAACGAAAATATTTCAGTAGGATTCTAAATTTTTCCCTCACAGTCTCAACATATTTTCGGAATCAAACTAATTTAGTTCTATATATATTTAGATCGCGTTAACTCAGGAAGATTTATATACAGAAAGTAAATTGTCTTCCTTTCAGATAAATTGACAAAAAAAGTGTGAAAATATTTTTCCCGGTATTACAGATAGTTGCAGTAATTCAATTATGTGCGAATTCGAAGAAATATGACCTATCGCTTGCAAAAACAAACCAGGTTGTTCCATTCAGATGTAAACAGTTGATTGGAATAATAAATACTTCACAAGTAATGTTAAGAAAAATTCTCAATATTGGAAACTTCTTTGTTTATACCTGACCAATAGATGAACAGTTTTGTCAGTAAGCGATATGGACCAGAATGATTCCGATGTCCAGGCGATTAGTGAATTCAAAGTAAGCCGGTAAGTAAGTAAGCTATGTCTTGGTCTGTGATCGATTTGTTGACTATGAAGGTCACAGCTTTCCAGAGCTGTACATCCTAGCCCCGTAAATAAACAGTTCTATACAGTGATTTGAAGAAATCCTTCGCGTAGTCGCCATTAAAGGCATGTTCAGAGCTTTGACTCCTCTTGGACTCCCTCTTTTGCGAAGATGCTGCCGAAGTTCGAAGCTCTCCTCTCGCTTACACTATCCCTTCTCTCCTGTAATTTTTCTGCATTCAGCTTCTCATGTGAAATCTCAAAAATGTGGTCCAGGTATAACTCTTACGTGTCGGTCTTTTCCAGTATCAGGATGATCAATTGGGATCGTCATGTGTACCAGTTTTGTCTGTGAGCGATCTGGCTGCAGCATCCTACTGGATCAGAATGATTCCGATGTCCTGGCGATTAATGAATTCGAAAAAAGCTATATCTTGGTCTGTGGTCGAGTCGTTGACGATGGAGGTCATAGCATTCCAGAACCGTGCAAACATTAACATATCCTAGCCCCGAAACAGTCCTATACAGTTACTTGAACAAATCTTTCGCATAGTCGCCAGTAGGAGCATTCTCAGATATTCGACTCCTGTTGGAGTCTCTCTTCTTCGAAGACGCTACCGAGGCTCTTCTTTCGCTCACACTATCCCTCCTCTCCTGCAGTTTTTCCATCTTCACCTTCTCATGGGCATCGGCGATCTCGAAAATGTGGTCCAGGTATATCTCGTACGGGCCGTTCTTTCCCGGTATCTGGATGACCACTGGGAACCGTTTGGTGTACCAGTTTTTCCCGTGAGCGATCCTGGCAGCGGCCTCCTTCTGGATCAGGACAATCCCGATGTCCTGGCGGTTGGTGAATTCGAAGAAGGCTCTCTCTATGTCCTGGTCCTTGGTCGATCTGTTGACGATGAAGTAGTTGGGATTATCGTCCCCGTCGATTTCTCCTATACCTCCTAACAGGAAGCCCACTGCAGTGTCCTCGTCGGCTATGATTGATAATAGGTGAGTTTTCTCGTACGGACAGGTCAGTTTCGATGATGCCGATTTCGATGATTCCGATGACTCACATCTCAGTTCCCTGGATTCTTCTTCTTTGATGCAATAGAGATGTCCGTGCATTGTTTGGTACACTGAAATTTTCCCTAATTGACAGCTGATGACGAAATGGAGGTTATATTTGACATATACATTGATTGGTCGTTTTTATTTCTGTCATACATATGTCATTGCTCATTGCGTACGCTAGATCCGGTATCCAGGTTATTTGTTTTGTAGGTCCGGGGGGTTGAAAGTACTAAGCCATTGATTGGTCATTTTTATTTTGTCCACATATATGCATAGATCTTATTGCTTACGCTATATCCGGTATCCAGGTTATTTGTTTTGTATGTCCGGGGGGGTTGAAAGTACTAAGCGTTTTAGTTGTTGACCATACAAATGTGTTGTGTCACGTGATTATAGTACCTACCACCATAGTACCTACTTTCTTGCAGACCCCTCTATACCAAAAAAATACTACAGGATGCCGGATCTAGCGTAAGCAATAAGATCTATGGTTATATACTTCTCGTAATGTTCCAAATCATACATGGTGTATCAGCAAAATGGAATGAATGAATCGGGTATCAATGTTCTTTGCACCCAGTTATATAAACTTCAGGTATTTTCCACAAAATGCATGATGTGTTCATATCAGTATGTGATGGTGCAGCGAAAAACATATGACAGTATTTAGATGAAAGATCAATCAAGAGAATGGTGGAACCAGGTGACGGGCCATAAGTTAATCAGAGGGCCATCGCCAAAATACAGGAAGTTCCTACTTAGCCAGCAAAGACGTTAAACCAGAATCATAGTTGTGCTCCTGAATGGGCATTGCAGACTCAAAAAACACATAAACAACATTGGACTGATAGATACAACTACGTGTGGAGATGATTTTGTGAATTTTTATTATATAATATATAACAATAACACTCCACTTAGAAAAAGGTGAACTAAATCTCAGCGCACATACTGATGTGCTATTGCGAAGATCTGCAAGATTAAGATTTTTGATGATTGGGGAGGAAAACCCACAACCCCATTGAAGTATGAAAGACCTAATGTCTGGCCCATAGATATACAAGGTCAGGTAACTCTAACCTAACATGAAGGCGCACACACAATAGATCCTGGCCTTTTTCCCCCAAATTGAAAGACAGCTCAAGCAATTTAAAAAAGACAAGAATACCCTTGTAAATATAGACCCATTACACTATTATATCTGTCGTATCTGTAATGGAAAAAGAAATCAACATCAAGCTCATGACTGGAGGTGGCAATATGAATTTCCAAACCTGGAGATTTGCTCGCCCAACTTTCAATCTCGCCATCTATCTGAAAGTTATGTTCGTGGCATCGTTCTTTGGGGGCAGCAATGTGAAAATCGTACCTTTCTGTCTCTATCTCGCAAAAATATCTAAAACTGGCCACGTTGACAAAAAACGTACTAGGTAAAGCTACCCACAAAAATCATTGATTACGCATGGGAATGAAAATCAAGTTAAGGTGATACGTGTAGATGCATAAAAATGAAGAGTGCCGAGTTAATGCATTTGCGTTACTACACTATTGGTAGTCTAGCAAAGCTGGAAAAGCCTTGACTTCATCCATAAATTAAATGTATCGTATTTGTTCAATTTCATGGTTTTCGATTCCCATTCATCGATTACAGGACCGCAGAATTACTCATTACATATACGCAATGAACTTACAATACATTCGGTTTTGTTTGACTCATTGAAATTGAATTGTGATCTGATTCAACTTTTCTTTCAATCAGCATATTCATAATGTTAATATAAAGTTATGAAACTATTAGACATTTTGTTTTCTACGTATGATTTGACCAAAAACGTTCTGACATTTTGACGAATCTTTCATTCTCAAGATATATGAAATTATCCATTCTGACATAAATAATATGTAACTTTTTAGCATCATATGCCGGAGTTTGAAAGAAAAATCACTAACGTTCAAACAGCTATAGGCAGCTAAAACAGTTATACTATTCTGGGAGTGCCTAAAAGAGCTATAGTAAGTCAAACAGACAAATATAAAACAGGAATGAACATTTTGTGGCATGACAACATTACAAAAAAAAGCAACTCTTATTAATGGTAAAATAACTTGCCAGGATTCAGATATCGAAGAAGAACTTCATATAACATCCACAGACTAAGCCCGAATAGGAAAGCGACCAGAATAATAGTAGGCCTGGCAAAAGGCAGCCCCGGATCTACGATTTTTTCAAACCGGGGCTCTCACAAATATGTAAAGGTTGGCATTTTCTGAAAATTGTTTCCTTCTAAAAAACTGTTTGAAAATTTTTTTTGTTAATTACGTAGAAACGTGTTGTTCTACTCAGAGGAGCTTGAAAATAAGTTTGAGAAGAAATTAATATTCCCAAAAATAGAGAAATTAATGAAATTTGTTTAGTTTACTAGCTGAATGAAGTCAATTTCAGTAAAAAGACGTCAATTGTTGACACAACAAATCTCAAATAGGCATCTCGAGTCCACAAGTTCACAAGTGCACTGTTGTGTGTGCTGCCTTTTTCTTACAAGTCGGTGAGCCAATCATCAGGCTTTCTTATGCTAGGCGCTTCGTCAAGCAAGTTTTTTTATTTGATTTTGTATTATGATTTGGTACCCTGATCTGCCTCCCCCTGGATCTTGGTCTGGAAAAAGGCGTGTCCCGCACCAATGATGTATTGCCACAGATTAAAAAAACTTTACAGATGTGACAGTCAGACAGAGCGAATAAAATTAGAGAGAGATATCGAAAGCGCAAGATTCAAAGGTGCAGTTATATGCGCAGGTGCTGAAATTTTGATCGAGTTCTGTTGACATCGTTTTGTTGGTTATGTTACGAATCTTTTCGTTTCACACGGTTCTCGATCCAGTATTTCGAATATGTTCATGTTCTTACCATAAATAACAATTCAAAAGGAAAAGTAATAAAGGTTTCTAGGATTATCACAGCACAAATGAAGCAACCTGTTATCATAGGTATATACCTTCATTGTCTGGAATGTGAATCAGGTACAATAATATGTTTATTAGTAATCATTACTGTGTGTATAAAAATTGCAAATCATCTTCAAATAAATCGGAGAAATACGAAATACATTGTTTTCCGAAGGACGAAAAACTGTGTGTACTAATATTTAGTGATATTATTGACTTCGATCAAACTGTTCCATTTGATGAGAATATCAACTTTTTCGCTATACCTATACTGCTATATCACATTTCAAGTTGAGGAATTCAGTTTCTGATCATTTATTAGATAATTTAATCGTGTTTTATATTTCCTAATGACAATAAGTGGGCTTCATTCGAAATATTAGAATTTCTTCGTAAAATTCAGTCAGAATCCATCTTATTCCTATAATAGACACTTATTTCTGATGACAACTTGTTCATAATAAATCACTCAGGAGTATTCTTTCATCACAGATATTTCATATGGGTGTTGATTATGCATGCATTACTACAATGACAACATTACACATCAGTAGTTTCAGTGGTGACAACGACTATCCGGTAACTGCGATGCGCAAAATTTAAAAGTCCGAGGTCAATGAAAAACAATGTCGGTAAATCAAACAAAATGGGCGTCATCTGTAAGGTTTTCTAATCTGTGGTATTGACTTCATCACCATTCGTAAATGTCTACACTATAATAGTATACGTGATACGTGAATCATTGAATATATATACAGGGTGTCCCACTAAGGTCGGCGAGGTACGATATTATGGAAACCATAAACCTAAGTGCTCCGAGGAAAAATAATCGAGGACTAAATCGGCCAAGAGAAATTGATGGAACATATTTTCAAGTTCCTAAAATGACCGCTAGAGGGCACAATTACTATGAAATAACTGAAAATTCGATTTTTCTCGGAAAATCACCAGATCAAGGTACTGTTTCAATGATGGAAATGGAGAGTTCAGCAAACTTCGCGTCAGTTCGTTCTCATCATATTTTTCATATCTCGAAAGATAATAGCCGCGGAAGCTGTTTAAAAAATTATTTTTGGAATCGCTCTATCTCCTATACCCTTGCTCCAAATCCGATCAAATTGGGCTCGTTTGAAAGAGAATTTCACAATCATTCGAACGCTTCATTCGATGTTGATCTCCAGTTCACACCGCGACTACTAGAGGGCGTTGTTCATCCAAGGTTCAGATATTTCAAATTTTCTCAAAAAATTCAAATGGAATGCTACAAATTTATATCATTACATTTGAAGAGAATGTAATAAGCCACCTTTTGGTGAAAACCGCGATTCGATATCTTCATTCGTTTTTTAGTTTTCGCAAATAACTAATTCAACCTGAAAAAATCAAGTTTATTGTTGAAAAAAAATCTATGATTACCGTTATCTCCAGTAAGTCTATGTTGCATGCAAAATATGAGGTAATTCAATCCTATTTGCCTGATCTAGTGATTAAAACGGTTATTATTCGAATGTTCAGCATTTTGGTGCATTTGTGCGTTGATCTAATATTCCGTACTATACGCAAAATAACAATTGATGCAAAGCCACTTATTACTGGAAATGAATGTGTGGATCCTACTAGTCAAGAACTAAACTGCGGTATTGGAAACTCACATTTGAGAATTACAAATAAAATAATATCAAATACCCACTATATTCTGAAGCCGTTTCTATACTCAGCAATGTCATTACGGAAACACATTTTTATCGAAAGTTGAAACCAAAAGATGTCCCTACAGATGTTCAAGATTCATTCCATTATTTTCGATGAAACTAGCAGGATTGAAGAACGATTTCCATAGATATCACGATGAAAATAGAGGAATAGTTTGCATCATTGTTATTTTGCGTATAGTACGGAATATTAGATCAACGCACAAATGCACCAAAATGCTGAACATTTAAATAATAACCGTTTTAATTACTAGCACAGCCAAATAGGATTGAATCACCTGATATTTTGCATGCAACGCAGACTTACTGATGATAACGGAAATCATAGAATTTTTTTTCAACAATAAACTTGATTTTTTCAGGTTGAATTTTTTTATTCGCAAATAACTCAAAAACGAATGAAGATATCGAATCGCGGTTTTCACCAAAATGTATCTAATTCTATTCTCTTCAAATGTGATGATATAAATTTGTAGCATTCTATTTGAATTTTTTGAGAAAATTCCAAAAAACTAAACCTTGGCTGATCAACGCCCTCTAGTAGACGCGGTGTGAACTGAAGATTAAAATCGAATGAAGCGTTCGAATGATTATGGAATTCTCTTTCAAACGAGCCCAAGTTGATCAAATTTGGAGCAAGGGTGTAGGAGATACAGCTATTTCAAAAATTATTTTTTCAACAGCTTCCCCCACCATTATTTTTCGAGATATGAAAAAAAGTATGAGAATAAACTAACGCAAATTTTGCTGAACTCTTCATTTCCTTCATTGACACAGTACCTTGATATGGCGATTTTTCGAGAAAAATCGAATTTTCAGTTATTTCATAGTGATTGTGCCCTCTAGCGGCCATTTTAGAAACTTGAAAATATTTTCTATCGACTTCTCTTGGTCGATTTAGTTTTCAAATTTTTTTCCTCGGAGCCCTAAGGATTATGGTTTCCATAATATCGTACCTCGCCGACCTTAGTGGGACACCCTGTATAGTTATAGGGGACTCTATCTTACAGACAAATTTTAGCTCCAGGAATATCGTGGAAACTGACCTGAAAACTGGTCTTCGGAGCCTCAATCTTTAAGACAAGGCTAAACAAAGAAACGATAACGAACACGTAAATATAAGATATCGAAAATGTTAGATTAAATCTCAACCGTTTTTGCTTCACCTACGTTTCCATCTCCTTTTCAATTTACGAAAGTTTATGGGTAAACAGGTACTGAGGAACACAATTGCATAGTATGGAAATTCCCAAGTTTGCCTTTATTGGACTTCGCTATTGTGATAAATCATGACATGGAAAGGGGACAGATGAGGTAATTTTTCTGATATCGAAAAAACCGACATGAGAACAATCCTCAGAACAATCATAGCACGTGATGTTTGAAGAATGATAGGTATTTCTAATAATGTCATCCATATCAATTCTATAAATGGCTAATAAACGACTAATAAACTCACTTGGATTTGAACTGATAGATGGTCAATAAACGTTTTTTTAACGTTTCTCCTTCTTGCCTACCTCTCCATTCCTTAATCAGGTATTGAAATATTGTTGATGTTAAGCTCCCGTCTTCTCATTATCAATATGGTTCAAAAATTCAATCGAATTACCTAGGCTGGTGAATATTTAGGTAGCAGAATATATTGATATGCACATTTTCAACTTTTTACCATTTCATTAGGCAGAAGTTTGGAAGAATAAACACGAATGTTATAGCTAAAGCAGTTGACTTTGTATCAGTCTAACAAATGGCCGGAACGTTTTGTTGGGTGATGGTGAAATATCACGAAAAACAATTCTCAAGAATGATGAATTTCAGACATCGTTTCATCGGGTCATTTCCTGAAAATTATTTGATTTAAATGAATCAGTGTGTTTTTGAGTAACGCACTTGTATTTGCCAAACTATTAATCACATTATTGATAAGGTATCGATATCAATTTCCTTGAGTGATTTTTTCTCTATGTTAATTGTCGGATTATATACTCCTGAAATCTAATTTCAATATATTCCAAGATATTGTATTGAATTACGGTACAGCATGATTATCATAAAGCACAATTTGTCCAAAATTCACAAATCTTTTTTTTATTTATTTTCAATTACAATAAATTGGTCCTTTGAGTGGTAGTGTGAAAAGTAAATAATCATGGTTATGTGATGATTCCAACCGTAATTTGGTATCCCAAACTGACCGGCCCATTCGTATCTACTGTCCACTTCAGAAATTTGTTTCAGACTATCCTTCTAGCAAGATTTTTTGCTGATTCTTTCACATTGGTGATTTATAATAAATAAGTTGACAATAAATTGAACAACTGACGGTTGTTTTCTTATTATAAATTCTAGCTAATGAATTTTCGAGATATTGTTTATATATGAATGAAATGGATTTCGGTGTAGTCCTAAAAGGTTTCGGAAATAATGAAACTCCGAGAGTTAGCTACCAATGCTTAATCATGATATTCTATTAGCAATTCTCAGTTGAAACAATCATCTCTCGAATGATATTATATTGATGGCTATTTGGACCAAATCAGAGTGTAAGCTGTATGAACCTATACGTTATATTCATTTTGAACCATTGTTAGTTCAGTGAATGGCGTACCTAAATAGTGATTCATATAAATTTTATTATCACAGTATACTTCACATAGGATAACTTCTGCATATCGGAAAACATCATAAACATTTTGACGATATGTCAGACAATTTGAAATGCTAAGGATCGAGCTTCCTGCTCATTTATATACAGTATGTCATCCCCAAAGTATGCACCATATGGAAAACTTATTTATTAAGGGTATTTCGACGAAAAGTTATTTTTGATAAAAGTTTGGGAATCCCCTAAAATGCACCAACAAAATACAGTAAAACACACGTAATGTACGAGGAGCCTTCAAATATTTGATTTTGAGATGAATTTGTTCCGAAATATACCTATTTTATTTTGATGTTTTGTGATTTGATATTATTGAATATTGAGTTCTTGTTACAAAACTATATAATTTTGAGTAATTTTCGGTGTTAACAAAAAATAAAAATAACTTTGCACCAAAAAATTTGAAAATTATTTCACTCCTCAGAAAAATTGACCGTGGTTAACACCATAGTTGTGTGATTTGTAATATTACAGGCTTTTAAAATAAACCGTTGTATACAGGATGCTGTCTATTTATCGTTTTAGCAAATTAATTTTTTCGTAGTCGCCATCTAAATAACATTTCCCGAGATTTTTCAAAATAAGAGTACTTTACTCTTGTCTCAAAATCAAATATTTGAAGGCTCCTCGTACATTAGGTACGTGTGTTTTACTGTATTTTGTTTCGTTTTTGTGCATGTTTAGTTTTAGGAGGAACTTTTATCAAGAACAACTCTTCGTCGAAAAACCCTCAATAAATAAGTTTCCCATATGGTGCATACTTTGGGGATGACAATGTATATTCGATTTCGGCTGAACAAAATAACCGACTAAAAAGTCGTCTTTTTTTTTTGTTCTGAGTTCAGCTTTAGAAGTTGACGTTTCTCATACTGATATAATAAAATGATTGATAGGTATGTTGCTAGGCAAAGTAGCATATTTCAGAGGTTAATTATATGGATGAAAACAATCTGACCTATCTTCTTCAGTTCTGGAGTTATACAGGAAAAATTAAAAAAAAAATGTTGAAATTTCACTGGTAATATTTCCAAAACACTCTGTAATTCAGATGAAAATACTGTGTGAATATGAAACATACCTCTTGGCATTCAAAAACATGCAATAAAAAATACAGTTCCGTATTTGAAAATTAAAAGTTAAAAAGTAGTCCGAGAGCGGTAAAGTGCTATTTTACGCCCTCACAACCGGGCGATAAAGTGCCATTTTACGCTCAGTCGTGCATAAATAACTATTATGCACAACCGGGCGTAAAATGGCACTATCGCGGGCGAAAAGTTGTTGAAAAGTTATTGATGTACTTACTGATTGTTTACAGAAGTGATTAGTGAGTGATAACAGTGATTGATCAAAAATTAGCCCACGAATCTTGTTCCGATGACTTTATCGTCACAGGTTTATCTGCAAATCGCAAGTATCGCTTTGTAGATCACATCTATTTCTGCATCTATCATAAACTAATATCCAAAATCGTCCAACAATCCATCGAAAAATGAATATTCGAAAAATATATGTCATGATAAAATAAAAACATCGAATTGAAGGTTACATGACACATTTGATAGATTTTTAATAATTATCATACGTTTGCACTAGAAAGCTACTCTCCTCCATGATGAACACGAATGTCGATTCTCAATTCAAACTTGCGCATGCGCATATTCGCGATTTGTCCCGCAGACTGTCATTTGTTTTATTTCTCGGCTTCAGCTCTGGTATCCATGTTACCTATATAGTTATTATTAGATATATGGAATTAAGTTGCGATCATTATTCAAGAAATATCTAGGTTATTAGAAATACAATATAAACAGTATCCACTATTTTCGAGAAGAAATTTCGATACCAATGCATTAGTACATATTCAATCAATTTGTGAAATTGAAACTACTATTTGAAGATATTTGAAAATAAAATATACATGATCTTTCAACAGTTTTAGGTAAAAGAGGTCACGAGTGGTTGACCACTAGGGGAAAAAGTGTACACTAAACCGGAATTCCCCTGGAATTTCCCGGATTTTCTCGGAATTCACCGGAATTCCCAGGAATTCTCTGGTATATCCCGGAATTCCTACGGAATAAATATGTCAATTTGAACAAGTAACGATGAAATTTCAAAGCTAAATGTTCATAATACTCGGAATTCCGGATTTCCGAGGAGATTTCTGAGTTCAAGATAAACTTCAGACCTAGCTTCAGAGTGATGTCACTGTATATTACAAAATCTGAATAATATTGATATCAAGATTTCAAAATTTGTCATAAATAATGAGGCTAGGCTTCATTGTATTATATCGGAAACAAAGTAAATCATCAGATGGTATCAACATTTTATCATCTGAAAATACCTCGGAAAATACCGGGAAACGGATGGACTGATTCGGTCTGATTTCACCTCGGATTTCACTTTTTTCTGTTTTATTCCCTTCCTTATTCCAAGATCTGATTCCGTAAGAACGAAAATCCAAGAAAAACATATATTTTTATTGAAAACAAAATTCAGCAAATCTTGGGTGTAAACTGTGAATTATCATATCTATAGAACAAATGATTCAATTTTGCATACAGGGTGGTTCACGACTAGCGCGACAGAGATTTAAAGCGAAACTGCAAAACTTTCAAAGTTTTTCTCATTTCAGTAGTTCGTACGTTTATAAAGGCTAAATCAAAGAATATTTACGCTCAAGTATTCTTTGGCTAAATTATGAAAGTATTTTGAAATATGCAGGATGTCCCAAAAATTGTGGCTTTTTTTTATTATTTATTGCTTCAAAAAACAAAAAGTTTCACAGCAAGGGTTTGGTATTATAGTACCTATGTATAAATAAATGAAATATTATAGATAAATAATAAAAAAAAGAACATTCTATGTAGCTTAAGCTTAAACAGTATAAAATATGCTCGTCTTAGTCCAGTGAAAATTACATTTGTGAAGTAGCCTGGAAAATTAAATAGTATCATTCATTTAAGATGAATGAACGTAGTTTGAGGACATTCCAAATATAGTTGGCAATCGTTTTAGCGGAATGTATCGACAAGTTTTCGAGAGAGTGGATCAATGAGTTTGGGTTGGATAAACAATCGCAACTACGAGGTTTCATCGAGCAGTAGATTGGACAGTCAAATAGGATATGGTTAATAGTTTCCTGTTGATTTTGGTTACATACTGTGCAGTTTTCGTTCGGATTGATTGAGAAAGTTGAACCACTGTAAGTGAATTTCATCGATATATTATTGCACAGTCGTAATTGCGCTATGGTACGGGTTATTTGGATAGGGATGTTGAGTAAGAGGTAGTTATTTGGGAATTCGTTTATCTTGAAGAAGGTATAGTGGCAGAGGAACCTGGATCGTTGAGTGAGAGACGAGTCTGTCTTGAAAAGTTTTTGTCGAAGTTTGGAAAGGACGAGTTTTGTATTTATTTTCAAAGAGTTCAAGCTATGATTCTCCCAGATATCTCGTGCATCAGCAAACTCAAATAGATCCTTGAGCTGGAGATACCAGTTAAATCTACCATCACCATTACAAAGTTGTTTTTGTCTATTGAGACAAAGTTTGGGGAGTCGATTGTCATCCATGGCCATGATCTTGATATACCAGTTCAGGGTCCATTTGAATATGTTATACAAAATTCTTACTCTGCCAGTTTCAATACGGAGAACATAATCAGGGGTGTTAGTTGATAGAAGAAGTCTCTTCAGGAAGGTGGTTTGAACTTTTTCCAAAATTTCAGAATAGCGTAAGCCCCAGACTGGAATACAGTTGGACATCGTACTAATTACTAACGATTGAAAGAGATGGATTCTTGTTGACCAAGAATTGACTTTGGCTTTGGCGAGTATGGGTAAGGTTGCACCAATAGCTTGCTTGGCTTTATCAGCGGTTGCACAAGCCATCTCGCGAAAGAGTGTTGAGGAAGTAAATATTACTCCAAGGTATGTGTACGATTTAGTTATTTCAATGACAGAGTCGTTGAATAAAAATCGTTCACTTTCTTTTGTTTTATACGGTTCCCTTGAGAAACACATTATTTTTGTTTTAGTTGTGTTAATGGTGAGGTGATTTTGGAATGTGTAATCTTGGAGGATTTTGAGTTTTTTTCCAACGTCTATTTCAGAGTGAGCTAACAAGACCAGATCATCCGCAAAAAGTAGCATCATAAGAAGATCATGTGTATTATCAATGTTTATACCCTCTGCTCCTCTGTCCTTGAAAAATTGCTCAATGTCAGCTAGGAATAGGGCAAACAAGAGAGGACTCAAAACTTCACCTTGTATAGGACTCCACTTGTTGGCATTTAAAAGTTATATTGTTTCTTATGGAAGTCCATGTATTTAGTTGCATATTTATATTCTTCCTGAAACGCTTATTTCATCGATTGTTATCCCACTTGGGGTCTAGCGAGAAGATATAAATGGTTTGGAAAATCAAGATTTTTCATTTTCAGACATTTTTTGTGTCACAACAATTCATTGATGATCAAAACGGTTTACATAACTTTTGACCTACTATCTGATGACATTCAACTGAATCACATACAGGTGGGTTCAAAATTCAGAATTATGAACCACCCTGTATTTGTTTCATTTGAATTTCAATAATTGATGGCGAATAAAAATCCGTTTGGATCAATAATGAATAGATTCGACACAAAAAATCGAAGTTGAAAATCTCATTTTCACACCATATATTTCTGTAATCATTCCAGCTAGACCCCAAGTAAGATAATAAAATCAGAGAGAAACAAGATAACTTTGATAAGCCACAATTTTTGGAACGTCCTAAACATTTGAAAATAATTTGAAATGTAGCCTTCATATACAAACTACTAAAGTAACAAAATCCCAGTCAACAGAAATTGTTTCTTCTAAAAAATAGACGGGAATTAACTTATGGTACTTAGTGGTAAGTGGTTAAAATAATTTATTTAACATTGTTAGTACAAATTTATCATATTTCCTTGGTGTTTTCAGCAATTTAACACAGAAATTTCGTATTTTTTCTGGCGTGAAAGAGAAAGGAATTTCTTGGAATTTCCTGGAATACCCCGGAATTCCTTGGAATACCCCAGAATTCCCCGGAATTCCCATGTGGTCACCCCCCGAGAGGTCATCAGTTTTTCTCCTCTTTCATATATTGACCTTTTTCTGTCAGAAAATTGGCCATGCGTTAGCCATAATGGTATAGTTAGTTCAGTTATATTTTATTTGTTATATGTCAATTCTTTTAGGTGCAGAAAAAATAGCATGTTTCTTTCATGTCTCCGTTTGTCTCGCTCGTCAAAAAAAAGTTTTGTCCCAATAAAACAATGCACTATTACCATAGACTTATTACCCCACTATTACAGTTCAAATTTTTGCCATTGAAGCAAACAATGAAGCAAAATTCATAATTCATTCCTATGTTATTTGCTCCGATTTCTCTGTTCATAAAAGTGATACCTCAGTTAGTAATACATTTACTGATCAATCAAGATCCTTCGAAAGGCCCATTATATGACATCGTTAAGAGCTTTCGGTGTCACAAAATATCTCGAGATTTTCCTCATTTCGCTAGACGTAGATTGATGTCCGCACCGGCCAACCAGAATTTATCGAAAATTGTATTGCCACCAAGAAAGTTGGTTACTTTAGTTTATGCGAAACTTTGCTGTGTTGTCTGCTGAGCCAACAAACCATCATATTGTTCGAAGAACAGTGATTCGTCAAAAAATACGGTGGACTCTGTCAAGAGTTTCTGGTTTCTGAATGTCGATTTGTCATCAGAGTAACTACAGTGTGTCCATTTTTTGATACTAACTACTCACTCGTTTTTGGAGATAGGGAGTTGCAATTTGTTTTCGAAATACAGGGCGGAATAAAAAAAAATCAATTTCCAAACAATCCTTGTGTTTTGCTTTTCAATTCTGAATATTTTGTGGAAACATTTCAATTTTTTTTCAAATTGCGGATTTGAATAGATTATAAAATTCTAATTCCAGCAATAGGCTGATATAGTTTTGGAGATACTTATTCTTCAAAGTAAAGAATTCACATCTAATTTCACGTCAAAAGAGTCTCCATAGATTTCATTCCAAAATCCAAGGTCACACTTGTTTCAGCCGTCCTTTCAGAATATTGAACATGAAACTTCGAAGATTTTTTATCGAAATATTTCTGTAACCTTACTTCCTAAACTAATTTCAGAAAATTTTAGACCAGGTTCCACGAAATGTCTTTCAGAGAATATCGAATGAGATGTATTTATAACTTGTTAGTCACATCCATAGGAACCCCTCTTAGATCACTTTCACGCAAATACGATCTATCAAATTATATATGTCAATAAATATTAATGGACACTTAAAAAATTCATGTGATAATGATGAATGTTATAATGTAAGTAAACATTGTACTGAACTAATATGACCTTGCTTGGTTATTGTGCCCAAAGATTGTAGGAAGCAGGTAAACGTGTAAACGAGTATTTTTATTGGTATCCCACTATACACTATTACGCAAAAGTCTATAAATCTTCATACAATACGAGTACATGATTTCATACTATACGATTTCATATGACATAAACAATCATTTTCTGTATAATCTTCTGTAAAACGCAAAACAATAAAAGTCATGATTTACATCGACCATAATGGACCATTAAAAAACTAAGGTATTTGATGGCTACGTTCTCAATTTCATAGATTTTTTGATGAATAAGTTTGTTTGACCGCTGACCATAATGTAGTGAAAGATCTATTTTGTTGGCAATAGAAAATATTGGATTTGCTAACTCTTCAATTTTTTCGTTCTTCAGTTCTTTTGGGACTCACTATTTCACCATGTACAAATTTTGCAGATATTCTGCATGCATCTCTCTGTAATTCACAATGAGTCGTTTAAATAAATAATTTCATTTAATGGCTAATATATAGTGTTATGTGCAAATAAATAATATAAAGGGATATCATAAAGGACCCATCATTAACACATTCATTTTCAAATTATTGAATCAATGTGCGACCATTTTCTGGGATATTTCATTGAATCCTATCGCATTTTGAATGATGTTTGTCTACATTCACTGCTGTAGATCAGAAAGAAATATGATCTCAAAAGAACATGGCAAAAAAATGTGAAACTCGTTTGGCATTGGCGAAAGTGCCAGTAGTATTATCAAACATTGAAATTATCATCATTTGGGAAATTTTTCCGAAAACGACGAAGTTGATGCGTAAAGTATCAAATCTCTATTATTTCAATAACATAAACCCTCGCATAAACCACATAAATTGACAATAAATTCATAGGCGAACCACGAATGTGCATACCTACCTATATGGTAATTAATAATGTTGGGGCAATATTTGCAACAAATCAAATCCCACGTGCTGTAGATTTCCAAATTATACGCCATGAATTTTAAAGATATTCATCATTATGCAAACAACTCCCCAAAAATTTAAATGAGTCCCGCCCATGCTAAACACAATGAACAGATTCACTGCGAAGAACGAACTCAGGACAAAACGAAGAAGAAACATTTCTTCGCTTTTATCACTCTACACTGCGCATGGCACATAACCACCATTTCTCAGTACTTCCTGAACTGGATGGTGTCCTCAGACTTTCAGAAATGGTACATATTTGACTACGACTATTTCTCGAGTACAATTATCTCTTCACACGCATTTCATTTTGAGTAGTTTTCCAAACTACTGCCGAGAAGTAAACACTTATAGGAATGTTACTTTTATAATTGTGCCGCTTTTGTTGGTATATAATTTTTTAATATGATAATTTTAAGGTGATCTTCGTTGGACCTGTCCTATACATTTTGCAATGTCTGATATTATGCCGAACTAGTGCGAAGGGATATCGGAGCTGCTGTCTCTGACAACAGAACTCTAACAGGAGCTTTCGTGTGATATTACGAAATTTCAGGTTTTTTTCTTCACAATTCTCTTCCTACGATACAAAAATATTACGATATTTCAATCGACTCTGAAAATACATGTAGCCAACCCCACGATAGAAACAAAATACCATAAAATTTGATTTTGTCATTGAAAAATACGCCCAGATACCAAACTTTACTCTAATATAACCAGTTATTTTGAAATTCAGGTGGATGAAAATCACATGTGCGTTGATAGTGTAGTATCTCACGTGTCGACTACATAATTATATCACAACTGTCAAGATTTTTATAACTACCAATAATAATTTCTAATTGATGTTCTACTTGAAAGTACATCATTACAATTAACTAATAATTTACCCTATCTGCCTGAAGTCATCTATGCAACCATGTAAAATATGTTAATTAAAAACTATGGACCTGATGGTTTTGCATTTAGCAAATTAAAATGACCACCACTAGCATCGATATAACCACCGGAGTCAGTAAACCTTGCAGTTGACTTGATACCTTGATAATACAAGAATAAATAATAGTCATAAAATGAATACAAATCAATAATGAACATGCTCCAAAACATTCAACTGTCTAGTTTCCGAACATGTGTTATATACAAATTCGATTGTCAATGCTAGAAACTCAAAGCAGTGATAAATTATTGAAAAGTGTCTTCTGATGAAACAGCGAAACTTATCAAATTCATCAAAATATATATTTCTATTATTGGCAATGATTACACGTCCAAAACTGATGAAAAACTAAGACTTACTCTTAGTACTATGTTTGAAGGCAAGATATAACTATGAGAAGAAGAACATTTGGTTCCAATTGATCTTTCCCCAACACAAGTTGATCCGTTTTTTTATAGTCATGGGGGAGGGGGAGATATCAATAATTGATATGTTTGTCATCTTGATTTAACTGAATATAGTCAAAGGCATCGAACTACAGAAGGATTTCCGTAAATCTACATTAATTTATGGTGCATATTATATGTTTAATAACATGTCATTTCATCTATAGATGAAATACATACGATTTACTCATGAACACAATCGAAAATTACAAGTAAATATGAAAACAATGACATATTTAACACATATAGGTACTTATAATGAATAGCAGATGTTATACGTGTAGGCGGCGACACCATATATGATGAATTCTTCATCTTGGAAACAAGAAAGCTAGGACAGATGTGTTGACATCATGAAGAAGATAGGTGAGAGAAGATTATGTTATATGTATTTCGTTTATGCGTGAATTCACGCCGTCGCTATGAATTATATCACAATCTATTCAACAAGTGCGACAACCATTTTTTACGGATTTCTCTAGTTCCTCGCGGCAAAATCATGCAATATTTGATAATATGGATGCGTGTAAAGAAATAGTTGTACGAGCCCGTTAGCTGCGACTTCGAATTGCAGTTTGAAGTGGTCCACCACCAAATATACACAGAGAACAAACCTCAAAGTATGGTACAATAATGGATCCAAGGTAAATGAAAAAGCTGTAGTGGGCGTTACAGAGCCAAGTTTCAGGCGGTCAAAAACCCTTGTTGCGCCCCAACCATATGCTGTAGAGATATTTGACCAGGGTTGCTTCGAAAGGGGAACCCAGAAGGCAAAAATCTATATCCTATCATAAAGCAAAGCAGCATTGAAAGTTCTCAAGTCATAATCCCGTGAATCTACGACATGGGACTGCGAACAATCTCTGAGACAACTGACATCAAACAACCGGGTATAGGTAACTTGAAAGAATAGTTGAAAACGCTGGAAAAGAGATGAAATTAAATTTTTACAGGAGTGCCAAAACAAAGACAAGCGAGGAGACTGGTGATCCTATCGCCAAGGAAAGCTAAACAGTTTCTAGGGTTCGAAAAGGAAGACTTGAAACTGGTAACGGGGTTCCTCACTCCCTCTGAGGTATAACCTCAAAAAGATGATGGACAAATGAGAGAGTGTGACCAGCTACTTCGCTGAAACTGCTTTTGCGAATGTCCAGCACTTTTGTGCAAGAGGCTCAAGTTCCTGGAAGGTGTCTCAGGTCCCAGGAAACTTATTAACTTTGTACGGAGTCTAGGCAACCCGGGCTTAGTTACATCAAGGATCATGCCAAAAAGTTCTAATAGTTTGATGTGTTTGTGAGGATGCATGTATCATTTATGTATAGGTATATACTTCAAACCTATTAAATTGATGAAAAAATGGAAAAACCATGAATTCATTGGACAAAAATTTGGAAAGAGAAAATAGTCTATCCAATTGAAAAATATCAAACATAGTTTGAAATTGAATCTCTGGTAGACTACGAGAAGAAAACAACTGCTGCTTGTAGTCCATGCAACGATTCACACAGTGCAGAATGCAGATCCCAGAGACGTGACAAATTCACATCTAGACCGGTTTCGGGTTTATTGGCTCTCATCAGTGCAGGGTCGTTAACCGAGTAGAGACCGTGAGATCTCCACTAGAAGCGGTGTCTGTTCCAATGTAAAATGGAGTCTATTTGACCCCACTGAGCCGCGGTCCAAGAGAAAGTTGGAAGTGGCGACACCATGCGGCAGAAGAAAGAAACACTCCAGAAAAAAAACTCCCAAGTGACAGAACTTGGAAGTGGCTGAGAGCTCGACTAAGCTAATAAATGAAAAAATGGAAAAGCCATGAATTGGACAAAATATAGCAGATATAATTCAATGTTTTGCGTGGTATTTGCCAGGAAAGTACTTCTTTCTGCTCAAAGTCTACCAGACATTTAATTTCAAACTATGTTTGATATTTTTTCAATGGATAGACTATTTTCTCTTTCTAATAAATTGAATTAAATTAACTTGCGATGTTGCATGAAGCCACCCTCGAAGCCACCTTCAGTTTTCAACACAGTTAATGATGTGACAGGTGTCAGTTTACTGAATTGTAGAAGAGAGAACAAAATACCTACAAGCATGTTGTATTTCGCTGATTGCGGTCCTGTATGGGTGGGCAGCGTGCATATTCAAAACCTGATGTGGCCGAAATAAAAAGAAGACGAGTGAAACAAGTGACCGCGAAAAGATATGTTCGCAATAATACCAGCTTGCCGGTTGAAAATTACGAGAAATGGCACTAACCAGAAATAGCAACGAGGTGCCGTATGAATTATTTAGGATTAATTCGTTCATCGTGCATCCCTTTCAGTTTGTAAGGGGATAATTATTATTCTTATGCTGGATCATTATATCTGATGTGACATTACCATAATTATTATGAAAGTTAGATCTCGAATACCAACTTTTCAATTTCGTTTGATTTGAACAGAATACAGAGTTTCTATAATCAAATTATATTATCATCGTGACATTGAGGTAACTGAAATATAGAAAAGGAAATTATTGTTTTCTTATTCCATCATATACAGTTCCACATAAATTACACAGGGTAATGCAAATTTCATGGTACACTATTGTCAAATCGTAAACGGGAGAGATACGAACTAGACATATGCGCAATTTCATGGCCTTTTCGAATATCGAAGGAAATCCAGGATATCTTACGTAGTTCCTGAAATATCCTGGAAAAACTGAAAATTGTCGATAAAATCTAGGCACACTAGATTGGAAGATATCAAAGCCAGTTTTGATATTTTCAATGGCAGCCATTTTGGATTTTCACACCATATGATAGTTCATGATATTACCAATTCATCGATATATCATACACTTGTATGTTTAATAATGAAGAAGTCGCAATATTAAAAAAAACTAGAAAATATGAAGTAGAATCTATGATGTAGCATCAATGCTTCTAGATTATTCATTGTTTTTATGTCATAGTCATCATCAGAATCAAGTAGGCTGCTGTCAGAATGACTACTAATTGTTGGATAATATAATGTTATGGATAATTCAACTGTTATTTTGATCTCATCTAATGTCGAAGAAAATTATGATTGATATGCACCTACGATGTGTACAATCGTTGCTTTTGAAATTCGACACGTGCAAGTAAGGAAAGTGGCTGTCACAATGTCCAGATCTCAGTGCTTGATGTTATAACATGAGAAAATCAGAACTGCCAATTTCACAGTTGGAAGACTACTAGGTACTTGAAAATTACAATTCAATTCAGAACAATAAGTGACGCTGCATGATTTGCAACAAAAAAATTGTACAATCAATTCAATACAGAAGGCAACACAAAGGAGAGCAGCAATTACTTTTATTTTTCAGTAGAGTTGCCCTCTAGCACCTCAGATATTGAGTTTCACATTATTTTTGTCACTTTTAGTGAAAATATCTGAAATTGCAAACCTGACAGATCTCGAATTAACTAGATATTTTATACTTTTCCTATTATATCGACTTCTCTCTCATTAAACACACAAGTGTGATATATCGATGAGTTGGAAATTTCATGTTCTATCCGATGGAGTGAAAATCCAATATGGCTTAGTAACTATACCTAATTTCAGAATCCTAGTAGCAATAGTTGAAAAGTTATCGATGACTATAAGAATTGACAATTTTCAGTGTTTCAGAGTATTTCACGAACTACGTAAGATCCTAGATTTCTTTTGATATTCGGGATGACCATAAAATTGTGCATCTTTTTCGTAATTTAACCTCGGTCGTATCTCTCTTCGTTTCCGATTTGACAATAGTGTACTATGAAATTTGCATTACCCTGTATAGAAACTCTGGGAGAATGTAGTGGAAACTATTATTTCAAAAGCGAGTAAAAAGGATTTTATCGGAAGTCAATTATACGGATTCTTGTCGTCCATTATTTGTCAATATTTGAAATACTTCCATTGCGGTACAGTGACACTCTCAATTTATCTGATATTAATCTTCCTTACGAAGGTTGCCTCGCAACTAAGTTGGCGGTTAAAAAACACCTCAAAAACAAACGCCAATCTATAAAAAAAGCAGAGAAAATTATCAATTTTTTTTCCAGAAATATAATAATTTGTTGTTTTGCATCCTACAAATTCAATTTCAGATTCAATAGCTACAAGTTCTGATAATAAATTATATTAAGTTTTGATATGAATGGGCACTAAATTCTCTATAATCCAAAGTACCCACAAATTTTTATGAATTGTTCGTTGATGCTCATTCTTATTTTTACTGTATTATGATTATTTTATCACTAAGTAATATGCGAAAATGGAATTTTCTTGCTTTCACTAGTTTTTCCAATTGTATCAAAAAAAATAAGACGATGTATAAAATAAGTATATGGAGAAAAAAATGTATTCGTATTTTTTCGAAAGAACTTGTCATAACTAGATTTTTCGAACTAAGTATCCTATAAGTCTATGACAATGGAACCAGTTGATAACGTATTAATGTGTGAAAATGATAATATTATATTTTGTATTTCGAAAAAAGATTGGTGATGGCTAAAACTAGGTTGAAACACATTCAAACCACTTGAAGAGTATTTTCGAAACGTGTTTTTTTCAAGTGATTTGAATGTGTTTCGAAAATTTGCATAATACATGGTTGTGTTCAGGATTGAAAAGATTTCAGAATATGTAAAACACGAGAAAATCAATATCAAAAAGAGGAACTTCAATTTGCAAACGATAGATGTTTCCGAGAGAATTGATAAATATATTATCCCGTTTACCATTTTGCAATGCAACCACACAGCACACACACAGGATAATCCTCGTGATAATCTAAACATAGATTAAATACTCCCCTAACGTTTTCAATTGTTTCACATTATAGACAAGTGTAAATGTTGATTCTAGTACCTAAGTCACCTTTCCTATTATTGGGCCTTATTAAAATACATATTAAAATTAGTCATTATCGTTCTACTCGTATGTTCATTAACAGTATATGCGAAATGACACGTTGCGTAGACACTTGGTATATTAATCGTATGTATAGACGAAACGAATGTGGAATTTCCAATGTAAGCACAAAAATACACTTCTAGATTCGAATACTATACTAGCAATAACTACCTACTTAAATATACGTGAGCGCCTTATCTTATCAGTGAGGAATTGGAATTGAGTTCAATGCCTCCTATTTTATAATATTCAGCGAAAGAAAAAATGATGAAGTATACTTTTTCAGTATAGCTGCACATACACAAGGTGAATCTGACAGTGAATTTTTTTTCAACAGAGCATTACATGGCCAAATATTGTTGTTTGGACAAAATTTGTTTTTATAGAAAATTTAAGACAACGGATGTTTAGGTATTTAGCCTTGGGCGACATGGACCAATTTTATTACCTCTACGGTTGCCGGACTTTATCCTGCGGTGGTACAAAAAAAGTTTGGTTTACCCTTCGGAAATAAATACTTCGGAAGAGTTACGTACGTGATAGAATCCAAAATGCTAGTGAAACAATTCGAGGACGCGAATATTTCATTTTAAAAGCTTGTACTGGGTCTTGCGCACATCAGACGAATGGGGATAATTTTGAACAATTTTTGTAATATATTGTATCATATTTTCTCTTATAAAACATAGACTATCGAAATTACATTTCAAATGTACAAAACCTTGAAATACCTGTACCTCTGTTATCTAATTTTCTTTATATATAAACCATTTTTGAGCAAACAACATCTTTTCTCGAGATATATAACCTGTTAAAAAACCTCACTTTCAGATTCACCCTGTATATATATTACTATTCATTGTATCACTATTGAAAAATGATTGTTTGACCCTATACAATACGCTTACTATAATAATAAAATTATTATCATGTTCTTGTAATCAATCTGTCGAGGAATCAGGCATAACGTTTTGTTCATATTAACTTTGTCTTTGTGATAAACAATACACAAATACCAGTTTCTACTTCCAAACATGGAAATGCAAAAGGGTTATTATCGCATCAGCATACTGTGATTTGCGAAGATTTTACCCATAAATTCAATTCTGAATTTTTCGAGCATAGTAAGGTTATCAAATTTTATCTATAGAGCATGCTTAATTGTGTCAATATTTAACGTAGAAATTATGTAATTTTTTTATAGCTTCTGGCAGACCAAGGATATTCTCGATCGATATGATAGTACTCTACAAACTCCTATTTTTTCAACCATTTGGTGTTTCTTATGAATGCAAAAGTATCCCTCTAAATCACCTCATCTAACTCCTAAGATCAAAATTGTCACCACTAAACACTTTATCATGAGATGTAACGATAATAAAATTGATAAGCTGTTCATGTTATCTGACTTGGATCTGAAATCCATTCGATTGAAAGGATGTTAAATTTTTTTACAGCGACGTCAAAAAAATTTAAACAGATGCACTTGTGGCTCCCGAACAATCTAAATGATGAGATAATTCAAGACCAAAAATGTTCTAGTCGGGGCTTTATTTCATTTGTCATAATTCGTCAACCGAATTTCAGATTTTGGGATTCTGACAATCCCAACTTCAAACCCTACTACATTTTTGAAAAATTGGGATATGTTTAGCAGTAGGCAATATGTGGAACGGTTATCAGACCATTTATCAAACAACTGAATGACGAAAAAATTCAAGTCGCGGCTATTTTTAGCAAGAAGAGATGTGTAAAACCCCACAGCAAACCTAATGGAAAGTGGCTATCGATGAAATCTGCTGAAACTTTGGATATCCATGCCGTGATTGAATAATATCTATAAGGTAAAAGGCTATCGAATTGACGTTTTCAGCTATCTGTGATGATTGATTGTTCCGATTGTTCCAAGTATACCTATACTCGATAGTTCCGAAACTTGATGGAAACATTACTCCGGAAGTTTTTTCAGGGTACATGTAAACAAATTCAGGGTCATAATTCTAAAATTCACGACATTGTTTTCCTTTTGTTTGAAGGTGGCTGACAATGTCTCGAGTTGTGAAGAAAAGTTTCGGACTTCCATTGTCTAAAGGTATGAAGATTTGAATCCTGAGAAAAGAAAAGATGATTTATGCTGAAAAAACGAAATAAGTGATGAATAAAAATTAACTATTTCATCGAATCAAGAAGATTCGAGTATCAATAAATCAGGTTAGTATTAATGTTAGTATATATGAAGTCGAAAAATGTAGATTTAAATGGGAGTTTAACTAGTCTAATAGCCTGAAAAAAGAAAAGTTGAATTAGAAATCAATAGCCTGAAAAAAGAAAAGTTGAATTAGGAATCAATGCCTGAAAAAAAAAAGAAAAGTTGAATTAAAAATTAAAATAAAATGAATGAATAAAGAATAAAAATTCTGAGAAAGATTCAAATCGAGTTTGTCACGACGTTTCGATTGTGTGTATCTACAATCGTCTTCAGTTCTCACCTGAAGACGATTGTAGATACACACAATCGAAACGTCGTGACAAACTCGATTTGAATCTTTCTCAGAATTTTTATTCTTTATTCATTCATTTTATTTTAATTTTTAATTCAACTTTTCTTTTTTTTTTTTTTCAGGCATTGATTCCTAATTCAACTTTTCTTTTTTCAGGCTATTGATTTCTAATTCAACTTTTCTTTTTTCAGGCTATTAGACTAGTTAAACTCCCATTTAAATCTACATTTTTCGACTTCATATATACTAACATTAATACTAACCTGATTTATTAAATCATCTTTTCTTTTCTCAGGATTCAAATCTTCATACCTTTAGACAATGGAAGTCCGAAACTTTTCTTCACATTGTTTTCCTGCCCACAAAATGGCATATTTTTCGATATCACCTAAACTGGATGAAATCTTAACCCTTTAAGGTCGCTGAGGATGAATTCTTATACATAATTTGTAAATTGACGTCAGTTTACCATTTTCCTATTTTTTTCAAACAAATTCTGACCCCAGAATTAATTCTGTAAACTTTGTCATAAGTTAGTTCTTAGGTTATTAATATCAATAACTATCAAATACATAATTTTCATTTTACTATAGGTGAAATGTTTATTTTCAAGATTTTTGTACTATGGAATATCCAATATACAGGGTGACTCACGGTCGATGGTAGGTTAAACGTTTCTAGAGAACAAGACTTAGGATTATTATGAAAATCTGGTTTCTTGGGTGATCAGTTTTGTTCTATCGATCTAAAATACTTTCAGCGTTGCGGCGTTGCCGCTTCTATCAAAAAGTAGCAACAACTTTGTTATTTCAAATAGAACACCCTGTATTTTATTTCATTTTAAGATTCTTCCTGAAGAGCTGATTTCGTCGATACATCATACTTGGGGTATAGCGCGAAAGATTACAGAGATATAGGGTGTGAAAAATCGAGATTTTTCAAATTTAGGAATTTTTTGTGCCGAAACTATCCATTCTTGCTCAAAACGGCTTACATGTCCCTATCTCAACTTTCCATTTACCATCGATTGATATTTAATTGAAACAAATACGGGTGGTTCAGAATTTTGAGTTTTTCATCACCCTCTATTTGTTTCTATTGAATGTCAATAGATAGTAAATGAAAATTTAAGATAGGGACATGTAAGTCGTTTTGAGCAGAAATGAATAGTTTCGACAAAAAAAATTCCTAAATTTGAAAAATCTCGATATTTCACACCATATATCTCTGTAATATTTCTCGCTATACCCCAAGTATGGTACATCGCCGAAATCAGCTCTTCAGGAAGAATCTAAAAATGAAATAAAATACAGGGTGTTCAATTTGAAATAACAAAGTTGTTGCTACTTTTCGATAGAAGCGGCAACACTGTATTGATGAAAATATTTTAGACGGATAGAGCAAGTTTGATTATCCACGTCCACAAATTTTCGAAATGATACTTCTAATGTTCCATCCACTGTGAAACACCCGGTATGATAACATTGAACATTAGTGTTGAGAGTATTTCTAATACTAGTGTTAAAAGCGATTTTGAGTTGTGACACTTTATGAGAAAACGTCACTCATTTATCCATATAACCATAAATTGAAAACGTTGTGCAATAATAATTTGTATTTTTTTTTTTTATTTGAATGATCCATTATAATTTTCACTTTGTCGGGCCTTTACACGAGCTCACGTGGAAATTGTACTATAATCGAATGAGGTCGAACTTAACAGGGAAGGCATCTAATGAACGTCTGTGCTTGTATTTCGGGGAAATTCGATGAAAGGGCAAAATTATGTATCAACTTATAAGGTTAGTTAGTGACTTGGAGTAATTAAATCAAAACTTTACATTCGCTCAAATTTAAATTTGAAAAGTTTGCTGTTTTTCATCAGAAAATCCCTCCTAATTATCTGAAGTGATAATCATTACGAATAAAGGAGTTTATGGTTAATACATCCGCATCCCCTTCACATCATGCCTGATGCCGGGCATTTCTTAAATGGCAGCTGTGTCAGATCTGACGGGAACGTGTTATTATTAGATCATATTCATTTTGAGAAAGGCGGCAAGCCCAAATATGTCCAATAGAATATTAGTCAAATGAGCGCAACTATCCTGGAATGCGAGATAGTCAGCTATATGAAGTTGTATAAACCTTTATTTTTACTTATCGTAGGGTGTCCAATGTCAATGGTAAAAAAATCGATTTTTAATACATTTATCGCAAATAATGATTGAACTGGGCAGTTTTTTTCTTCAAGTGCTGCATCAGCATTTTGATATACGAATTCGGAAGTTTATCGAGTGTTTTTTTTCTTTTCTAAAGAGCACTGAAGTCGTGTCACAGCCACTTATTGCGTGAAGTTGTGTTTTTTAGAACGAGGATATTCATCAAAACTTTTGGAAGAGTTTATTATTAGTAAATTATTCAGAAATATATATTTATAACGAATTATAAACTTTAAAAGGCGTGTTTTTGATCGGGACTACAGGTTGACCTTGAATGAAACTCTAAATAGTTAAACACTGCGCACGCTCAGCCCTGTATATCGAAAATGTTTCTACAAAACTCGTAGAGAATTTAATCCTCTACAATATTTATGATGAATCAAAAAAGCATAAAATCCAAAGGAAACGAGATATTTGCAATAAATGTGTAAAAAATCAATTTTTTGACCTTTGACCATGGAATATAAGTAGTCGCGGACACCCTACCCTAAGCAGGTTTTGAGACAAGTTTGGGGTTGTCAAAATAAAGGTTTATACAGGTTGACTATCTGTCATTCCGAGGTGATAATCCTATTATTCCTGGACATATCTTTCAAATTGATCAGGGCAACGGAAACTGTTTTTTTTTCGATCTTGTGGATTGTCTTTCAACTCTTCCAAGTACGTATTATCACATGTAATCTTTCTAAATTAAAGTAATTTTATTTTCTGAAATTAAGACATAACCAGCTCCAATTCGCCCCATATTTCTCTATGGGATGACAAAAGTAGAATGTTGAAGAATTATTCGCATCGATATATTGAAATTTATTCATCATTGGTAAGGCTATATAGATGTGAAACCGAGTGTGAAACCCTTTGTTATCATCAGGCAGCGTCGAGGGCAATTCACATCATAATCATAATCAATTGGGATCCCGAGGAACATCTTAGATATTTAAAAATGGTAGACAACTATAGCAGGAAACAACTGCTTTCCTAGCTGTTGAATTATAATATATAAACGTGTCTGTCTCAAATTGTGAGCAATTTCGTGACATTAGCCAGGAAGAGATCCAGAAAAAGCATGAAACTGAACGTGTTTACCTAGTGGTGTGAAAATGTAAGCGAATCACATCAATCATGCAATCGCAGGATATTGAAATTAAATCTGACTGAGATGAAGACGTACCTTCATATCTCTTGGTGGGTAATATAGGTACACATTTAATAGTCTGATCCTGAATGAATCGACTACATATTCTGCAACTTTGTCTTGGTATATAAGTTGCAAATTTTCATGCAAGAACAAAACACGTACGTTCTCCTCACTGGATTAGGACCACGGTCTTAAATTATTGTTCCCCACATTTACCTTTGTGTGTGACTTATGGTGAAACATTATAGATTATCATATTTCTTCCCATTAGAAATCTGACCCAGATATGTCAGTTTAAACGATTCCAGCCAAATAAAATGGAAATGCACAGTAAATTCTGCATGAATTTACGTTGTTACATATTTCGCGTAATCCACATATGAATGTTAGATGCTAATGGAAGTTTTGCAATGATAATTATTTATTTAGTCACTGTCCATTTTCTGTGACAGGTTAAATATTTTGAACATCTATATGGGTACAGTAAGCACAACCCATCGATTTTGATGGAAATCTAGTTGGCTATAATATATTGTCACAGTGACAAAATGACGTCACCCTTCCTGGTGAGCTATAGCATGATATATACACCTATACATTTGATATTTTAAATGTTTATAAATTTGTTGATGCATGATAATGATAAACATAGTAATATCAAAAATAAAATGGTTTCCCAATAAGGTTGGTTAGGGGCTATATCCTATATCTTACAGAAACCACATAGATTTCGGAAGTGACCTCAAGAACTCTATGGAAATTGTTTTCCACTCTCAAATCCCTCCGTATTTGGCGTAATTTCAAATCTATAGCCATTGGGTAATGTGACAGGGTTTTCGTCGTAGAAGGGTTTTCCACAGCATGCTTGCTTAATGATGTTAAAAATAACTGTCATCCACTTGTATGACGTCGCATGGTAGAGTGTCAATGTCAACTTGATTACGAACCGATCTTCCAGGTTACATTATGTATGTATAATCATTGAGGAATCATTTTTCCGAATTTGGAAATATTTGTACTCGGTATGTATAAAATGTTATCTTACGCAGCTGATAAGTTTCCGAAAACGCGCATTATATATCCAAAAAGAACGCAACAAAATGATGAGTTGAAGATAGATAGATGCTCGATATGCTCTAATAACAAAGATAGTGAAGTCTGACGGCCTTATTAATCAGACCTAATCAAATAAAACACGCCCAATATCGCAGACCACATTATGAAACTAACATGACATAATGTCCATTTGATATGACCTTTTTATTCAAATCACCGATTCGCTGTTCTTTATATGGATGATCATTATATCATTTCGCCTTGAACACATTGACATCACCAAAATACATGTTTTTTATCGTTTATTAATAGAACTGACACTCGATGAATATTCAATTAGAACAACGCATCGAACATAAATTAGAATGAATTAAGAAAATGCTCGAGAAAGTGTATCAATAGACTTTTCTCTATTTTAGTTCAAAGCACATCTTGATTAGGTAGGTTCTCAAGGAGTTTTTCAGGTACGTATGTATATTCAGATACATTTTAAATGTTGTGAAGAGCAAGAGAATAATAGTGGGATTGAATAAATAGTGTGAAAAATAGTGTGAAAATGCAAACAAACCATACTCACGCAATCCCAAGATATTGAAATTCCTTTATCATTTACTGTAGAAACAGGAACAGATCAATATATATATATATACAGTGCTATTCAAATTCGAGTCTATGCATGGGAATTTCGATAACGGTAAGAGATAGAGGGTTGGTTAAATGTGGGCAAAGTAGCGTATTTCAGAGGTTAATTATATGGATGAAAAAAATCTGGCCTAGCTTCTTCAGTTTTGGAGTTATACAGGAAAAATCGAAAATTTCGAAATTCTTCTTTTGCCTATATCTTTTTATTTTACGAAGATTTTTTTTGCCACTTTGGCATAGCAACTTTTTGTAGCCTTTCCAAATATCTGAATAAAAATTATATACAGGGTATCGTATAAATTGGGCCACCCTCAACTAATTTTCAAATACGGACCTGTATTTTTTATTGCATTTTTTTGAATGGCAAGAGTCATGTTTCATATTGACGTAGTATTTAAATCTGAATTACAGAGTGTTTTGGAAATATTGAACTATTACCAGTAAAATTTCAATTTTTTTTAACTCCAGCTGTAATTAAAAAAAAATATATCATAGAATAAGGTATAGAATGCATAGGATTTTGAATAAAATCAACATTATTCGACGAAGATTGTCTTCTTCGAGAATTCATCCACATATCAGTACACGCAACCCATGATCAAAACACTCTGTAATTCAGATTCAAATACTACCAGTATAATACATGACTCTTGCCATCCAAAGAAATGCAATAAAAAATACAGGTCCGTATTTGAAAATTAAAAGTTGAGGGTGGCCCAATTTATACGATACCCTGTATATAACTTTTATTCAGATATTTGGAAAGGCTACAAAAAGTTGCTATGGCAAAGTGGCCAAATTTTGAAAAAATCTTCGTAAAATAAAAAGATATAGGCAAAAGAAGAATTTCGAAATTTTCGATTTTTCCTGTATAACTCCAGAACTGAAGAAGCTAGGTCAGATTTTTTTTCATCCATATAATTAACCTCTGAAATACGCTACTTTGCCCCCATTTAACCAACCCTCTATCTCTTACCGTTATCGAAATCCCCATGCATAGACTCGAATTTGAATAGCCCTGTATATACTTTATAGAATAGTTTAATGGATAGTGAAGGGGTAGGTCTAAATTGTTGGTGAAAAAAAAAGTTAACTCAAAGTTTGATAGATCGACGAAATCAGCACTCCGAGGACAATCTAAAAAGCAATAAAATACAGGGAGTTCCATTTGAAATAGCAAAGTTTCTGCTACTTTTCGATATAAGCGACACCGCCGCAGCACTGAAAATATTTTAGATTGACCAGAATTGATTAAGCCCTGGTTTCCTCGAATGCGGTAACGACAAATTGCGACCGCGGTAATGCGACGAATGACGTCATAGAAAACTGTACCATGGACATCATCAGCAGTGGTTATTAAGGAAGCGTTGGTGGTTACCGCAACGCAATATGACGGTGCCGGCATAGTGAATGCGGTAGCCATTGCGGCGAGAAACAGTTCGTCAACGGTTTATTACGGTGGTGTTGAATATTTATATAATAGTTTCGAAGTACTTTGTATGTATAAAACAAAATGTTAACGACTTTGTAATTAACTACGATATTTATGTCAATAAAAAGTCAATTTTAGTATTTGTGAAGACAGTTTTTAAGTCAGAAAAGCTGGTTTACTTCTATAATATCATCAAATACTTAACATTTGGTCCTTCGAGCATATTCTGAACGTCCGTGGATAGTAAAATATGTCCACACTTCGAAAAAGTGAGCGGCTGAACAAAGGTGTCCCTCCAGAAAGATATAGTGATAATGGTGGGAGAGGACAACATGCAAATCATGGAGAGAGCCAATCATTGAATGCAGTCGACAGAATAGAAACTAGAAGAACGAGCAATGGTCATTCAATGAATGAAATTCAAAAAGTTCCATCAAAAACAAGCATCAGCAGTTCCGTGAAAAGAAGACAAATGGAAGCAGAGTTGAGAGCAGAGAAGCAGTTGATTGAAGCTCAAAGAAGATTGGATGCAATTGAAGAAGAAAGACGGTTGGAGAAAGAACAAGTAATAGAAATGGAAAGAAGGTTGGTACTGAAAGAACTAGAGATAAAACGAGCAAGAATTGAAGAAGAACAAGAGATAGAGATACTAGAAGATGTAGATAATCCTGAAGGGTCTGTTGTTGAAAATTGCTATAGTAGAATTCAAAACTGGATTGATGAAATACCAACAGTAATTCATGATAGTGATTCGTGTTCTAGGTTTGACAAAGTTATTTATTCTGCAAATTCAATGAGACAATTTGAAGAAAAAGAGGTATGTAATATTCAAAAAACAAGAAATGCACTTCCAGTTACTGAAAATGATAAATTTATGCAATTCATGGCAAGGCAGTCGATGAATAAAGAACTTCCAGTTTTCACAGGAAATCCAATGGAATGGTTGCAATTTATCAAGGAATTCAGGGAAACAACAAGTATGTGTGGTTTCACAGAAAGAGAAAATATGGCACGTCTGCAGAAATCATTGAAGGGTAAGGCAAAGGAGAGTGTGCAGGCTCTACTGAATTTCACCACCGAAGTAGACAAGGTAATTGAAACTTTGGAAAAAAGATTCGGAAAATCGGAGTATGTGATTGAAGATCTGATCAATACGGTAAGAAAATTTTCTTCTTTGAGAGAGGATAAATTAGAATCAATTATGGATTTTTCGTGTTCCATTCAGAATCTTGCCGTCACATTGACAAATTTGAAATGTCAGGAACATTTGTCGAATCCTCAGCTTGTAAATGAAATAGTCCATAAGCTCACACCTAATTTGAAAATGGAATGGGGAAAAACTGTTAGTAAGCTGAAAGCGAACAATAAACATATAACAATTTTAGATTTTTCAAATTGGTTTATGGAAATGGCCGATGCTGTGAACCATGTCACCTTTTCCGATGCAGAAAATGACAAAAAGAAGAAGTTTGTTTGTTCCACAACAGAAGTTCAACATAATAGGAGTTGTACCTACTGCAAGAAGGATAATCACAAAATAGATGATTGTCACATCTTTAAACAACTCAGTATTGACAAGAGATGGGAATGGGTGAGAAACAAGAAGGTTTGCTTTTACTGTATTGGATTGAATAATCATACCATGAAAACATGTAGAAGAAAAAAGATGTGCAACAAGAATGAATGCAAAAGTTTTCATAATCCACTACTTCACAGGGATTCTACAGGTGAGCAAGCTCCTTTATCCAAGTCTAATCCAGAAACAACATGTCATTCATTTATTACTGGAAATCAAGTACTTTTAAGGATAGCTCCTGTAGTTTTGTCTGGCCCTTATGGCGAAATCCATACTCACGCACTTTTTGATGAAGCGTCGACAGTAACATTGATAGATAACGCTTTGGCTGATCAGTTAGGAGTGAAGGGGCCTATTGATCCTCTGACATTAAGATGGACTAATTCTATCACAAATAGTGAGAATAGTTCTCGTAGAGTAAAACTAGACATAAGAGGCGAAAATGAGAAAATATCATATTTCTTATCAAATATTAGAACAGTGAGCAATCTGAATTTGCCAGTTCAATCAGTAAATCATAAGATTTTGTCAAAAAAATGGAAACATTTAGCAACAGTAGAAATACCTCACATGAACAATATTAAGCCGAGACTTTTAATTGGTCAAGATAATATCGATTTAACAATTGCTCGGGAAGTGATTGAAGAAGGAAGAAATGCGCCTGTTCTTTCTAAAACCAAACTCGGTTGGGTCATTCACGGTAATGTAGCACAATTTCGGAATCGAGTTGATGATGAATTTACTTTCCACATGATACACGAAGAAAACCATGAAGATCTACATGAACTGGTGAAACAATCATTTAGTATCGAGAATATGGGAGTGAAGTTGATGGAAAAAGAAATAGAATCTAAAGAAAATCAAAGGGCATTGAAAATCATGGAAGAAACAGCTAGAAGGGTTGAAGAAGAGAAATGGGAGATCGGTTTATTATGGAAAAAAGAAGAAATAAATCTTCCAAACTCGAAACCTACAGCAGTCCAAAGATTACATTTCCTTGAAAGAAAAATGGTGAGAAACTCAATATTCGCAGAAAAATATCCACAGAAGATAGAAGAGTATTTGAGTAAAGGATATGCAAATAAAGTGAATGAAGTAGAAGAAATTGTCGAAAATGGAAAGAAATGGTATTTACCCCATTTTGGAGTAAGTCATCCCAAGAAGCCTGGTAAACTTCGTTTTGTTTTTGACGCTGCATCTAAAATAAATGTAGTGAGTCTTAATGATGTACTTCTGAAAGGTCCAGATCTGCTGAATCCTTTACTGAATGTTCTTTTCAAATTCCGCTTGAAAAAAGTTGCTTTTACAGGAGATATTCAGGATATGTTTCATCGAGTTAACATTAGGCAAGAAGATAGAAAAGCACAAAGATTCCTTTGGAGAAATAAGAAAAATAGGATTGAAGAATATGAAATGAATGTTATGATCTTTGGAGCCAAATCTTCACCAACATGTGCGCAATACATAATGAGGAAAAATGCACAAGAATTCGAAAAAGAATTTCCTTTAGCAGTCCGAGCTATTTGTGATCAACACTATGTAGATGATTACTTGGATAGTGTTGACACTGAAGAAGAGGCTTTGAAATTGATTCATTCTGTTATTGAAGTTCATAGACGAGGTGGTTTCAAAATAAGGAACTGGACAAGTAATTCGAGGAATGTTTTGAAACAAATACCCGAAGAACTTAGGGCAGGAGAAATTAAAGAAATGAATATAGATGAAGAACTTCCTGTAGAGCGTGTTTTAGGACTTTATTGGGATCCAAATTATGATCAGTTTATGTTCAAACTAAATATAAAAGATATAACAAAAACGGAAGAAAGTAGCCAAAGAAGTACAAAAAGGAATATTCTGAAAATAGTAATGTCAGTATTTGACCCATTTGGATTTTTGAGTAATTTTATTATCAAGGCAAAAATACTTCTTCAAGATATATGGAGACAAGGATTAGGATGGGATGATGAGGTGGATAAGAAAACAAACGATGTGTGGCGAAACTGGTTGCGAGAAATGTCTGGCATCACAGAATGGAAGATTCCGAGATGTTATCATGGAAATTCATCACTTTCAGAAAATATACAACTTCATATATTTTGTGATTCTAGTTTAAAAGCATTCTCTTCTGTAGCTTATTTTCGTTTCAGAAGTCAGTCTGGAATTCGTATCAGTTTTGTCATAGCAAGGTCCAGAGTATCACCTTTGAAAACAGTTTCCATTCCACGACTTGAACTGCAGGCAGCAGTTATGGGTAGTAGATTGTCTAAATGTATAATAGAGAACAGTTCAATACATATTTCAGAAATTTATTATTGGTCAGATTCTAGTACAGTACTAGACTGGCTGAAAACTGAAACGAGGAAATTAAAACCATTTGTGGCTCACAGAGTAAGCGAGATATTAGATCTCACAGAACCCTCAAATTGGCATTGGGTTCCCACCGCTCAGAATGTTGCAGATGAAGGAACTAGGGAAAATATAAAAACTGACTGGAGTGAAACGAGCAGGTGGATAAATGGCCCAAAATTTCTCCAATTTTCTGAGATCCAATGGAATTTCGAAGACATTGATGAAGACCCCAAAGAAGAATTCGATCAAGAAATTAAAAAAGAATTTTTACAAAATGAAAATGATTATGTGGCATTAACGATTGAAACGGAGAATCTTTTAGAATCACTTCCAAAAATAAATAGATTTTCATCGTGGTTGAAACTAACTAGGTCTACTGCATGGATTTATCGAGTTTTGAGAAAGAAAGAAAACCTTGAACTTTCCTCAGAATTGACCACTCAAGAAATGTGGAGAGCTGAAAAAACTTGGATTCGTTTAATTCAGTACGAAGGTGGTGATGTGGTGCAGGCATTATTTTTGCTCAGGAGTCAATGAATTTTGAACACGATTTGTTGGTTTTGACCAAAGATCTGCTTTTATATATCCTTAGACGTAATCAAATAAGACCGGCGACAAACGAAAATATTCACTGAACTTATTTTCGATAGTATATAGATGGCGACAAAACAAAATTTGGAATACACCCTGCAGTTCTTTTTTTGAAAAGGTCGGATTCACTTCTATGAATCTCTTACTCTGATTCCTCGGCATTTAGCACTAGCAAAAAAGCAACATCGAGCTCGTCCATGTCGCTTATTTTTAACGCAAAACGGTACTGGCGACGCTTTCTGAAGTTACACATTTGATTGCCGCAATTGAAAACCCTGAATTTCCCACCGCAATCTGACGTCATTCGTCGCAATTTTTCGGCACCGCTTTCAAGGAAACCAGGGCTTTTACCCAAGAAACCAACCAAAGAAGATTTCATGTACCACTATTTCTCAGTGAAACCACATGTCAACAACGTTAATTATTGATTGGTTCCTTGATTTCTGATTCGATATCACAAAAAAAATATTTGAGGTCGGTCAAAAGCTCACTAAGTACTACAAAGATATTTACTTTATTAGTGTAGACGAAGAATATAATAAATAATAGCGAATTATAATGAGCCTCAATTCCACGTTTGACCTAACAAGAAGAAAACGTCCATCGATAATCTATAGCTCTATATGGGGGAACTTTGAAAGGAGCAGTACCTCGAGCAGTACTTATTTTATTGGCGGAAGCACCAAGGTACATATTATGAACTCTTTATTCTTCGCACGAAATAACGTTTTTATTACTTTCATTACGCGAAAAATACTGCACCAGCATTACAAATAAAGATAGGTAATTTTATTGCAAGGATGTGGTAATATGTAGGCATAATAGGAATGCGCTTGCAAAGAACACGTGCTATCTGAAAACGGAAATGGGATTGGTTATGGGACATTGGGACGACGGTACTTAAAAAAACCTATCGATTGCATCGACCATTGTGGTCGCTCGCGGACTGTGGGTGCGCAATAAGTTTTCAAAAATTTATTCAACTATATTGTTGAACTACCTCAAAATAGAGCAAAAACATTCACTTTGAACAACAAAAAATACCAGAAAAATTCGAAAATGCAATTTGAGACACAGTGACGAAAGAAACATTGCTGATTCCTACACACATAAAAACAAATTCTCAAATGAAAACGATATATTCGTTCAACGTCCAATTCTTGTTTTGAAAAAGCGCATTCTTCTTCTGAAATAATTTATTTGAAATGAATGTCAATTGTAGAAAATTATTTCACTGGAATATTCATTTGGTATAACAAAATGTTCTCAATTCAAGAAATTCAACGTATCCAGAAAAAATAAATAAATAAAAAATAAGTTCTTGAAAAATATATCACGGAATGTCTTCTTTCAAAATAACATTCAACATTTAATCTCTGAATAAGTAAATCTCTGAGAAAGTTTCTTTGGATAGACCATAACATTTTCTTGAATATAATTGCGATCCCTTCGAGCCGAGAATGTTGCCAAACGGTGTGAGTGTGTTGTTTCGGTGCTCTTGTCGTGCATCCATCATTGTTCAACCAGTTCAACCTATTTTATTGGCATAGAAATATTGGCATACCATGAAAGAAAAACTGAGATCTTAGGAGATATCTGAGGATATAATTACCACTTTTAGAGGTAAGTTACATGCCTATATCTTATCGACGTTCATTCTTGGGTAGGTATTATTGTGTATCCAATCAATTAACGTAGCTATATCATCTCGAACTGATAATTCGTGAAAAACTTGAATAACCAGGATCGGCATAGTGAGTGAAAATTGGGGTTAGGTACCTATGTGCGGATGAACGTTTAAATTTGTCAAAACACTGATTGAACAGTGGAAAAGAGCTTCTTGAACTGGTAGACATCTTAGGTAACATATTTTTACATTTTTTCACCAACTTCGATCCAAGGAAAATGAAAGGAATATAACTTTATTGCGAGGTAAACTGGTGGACAAGTTCAGAAATAATCACTACGAATAGGGGGAAAGGTTGTCAAGAAGAAGGTCTGCAATTGATTATGTTATTGATGAGAGCCCCAATGAGAGAACGGAAGTTGAGGAAATCGTTGAGGAAAAGTCAAGAAATCGATATAATTCCTCTAATTTGATAAAATTCTTGATACAAAACAATCTACAGCTAAAACTGAAAATCTGATTCTTTTTTTTCAAGAAAAATGCGAGTCATTGAGAGATTATGATTGTCTTGATTTGAATATATTGTGTTCTCAATCTGAAATATTGTATTATTCTCACGAAAAACTCCATTCATTTACGATTCAAGGAATCTATAACATTGGTATGAGTGTATTTAGTTGGAAACATAATAGTCTTGAATTGAGCAGACATTTATTCCAGTATATATAAACAAGCCATACTCTTGAACCAAAGCATATCAAATCAAATTAAGTAATTCTTTTTATGTGTGTATCCATAGACAGAGGGAAAATATCTACTAATGTGTTTGAAAAATGTTTTTAACCGCCAACTTAGTTGCAAAGCAACCCTCGAAGTCTCATTGAGACTTGTATGAGTAAGAAAGACGGGGACCTTAGCTTTTTAAGTGTCATCCGAAGCACTACACGGCTAGCTATCGTTGAGAGTCCGAAGGATTGAAATCTATAGTCCATTTTAGTTAAGAATACAGCGTTGAAGAGATAGGGAAGGTTTTTCCTCGCTTCTCATTGGTCTAGAAGCCAGACAAGTTTACACAATGTAAAATATTGCGACATCGCAACAATAGAAGTGGTTAGTTGACCGACGACCGTGTAAAAACAGTGAAATAAAATCCAAAGTTGACGAGATTGAATGTTGGTCTTATTTCTATTATATTTACCGTGAGTTTTTTTAATCGAGGAGTATGATTTCAATAATCGCCGGACATAAATTTGATTCTCACTAACACCTGGCAGTTTTCATAGTCTGCCGCTACGGTTAACCAACCACCAAATCTATTATGACCATTTCGAAAAATTATGGTAATAACCTGTGATCAATTTCACTATTATTTTACTTCTGGATACATCGAAATTTGAATAATTATGGCAAACAACCCAGAACCAGGTCCTGATGCAATCTGCATGAGTACATATAGTGCCAGCGCCAGAAAGAGTCATTGTGGTAAACATGTACGAAGTGTATTTCTCAGACATATAGAACAGGAAAACTCAGTGTTGAGTTTGCAGCAGCTGAGGTAGCTTTCCGGAATCAATCAAGTGGAAAGTTATCGCTGAGATGCAGGCTGAAAGCACTGTTGCATCCCAAGGAAGAAGCGAATCCAAAGGGATACTTCTACAAGCATTGAATGAAGCTGAGTAACAAGATATTCTTGCAACAGTTCACGCTTTTGTCCATAGAAATGAAATACCAACATTGTGATTATTGTTATTATATATAATACAAGAAATACATGAATTCAACTGAATATTTTATTTTCATGGATAATGCTCAATACCATTTATTAGAAGAAACCAACCAAGCATATCAAACTCAACCTGGAGAAAATATGATCATGGAATGGGATATCAAATTATAATTTTGTATAGTGGTTTCATCATTTTTTGTGTGTAATATTGAAATTAGTATTGATTTACTATTTTGAGGAATATATTTCTACCTCTACCATTCTCAACATTACATCAGATTGAATATCCTTGGAATACGTCAACGAATTATTGTTCACTTATGTGCTTCTTGAAATTCCATAATAAAATTATTTTACTCAGAAATCAATGAATTAAGGCATCTTATATTCTGCAGAATATACCCTTGCTACATAAATATTCAATTATTGATTCATCACTTAACATTTTCATAGTTCTGAAATATTTGAATTTGGCGGGTTTGCTATGATGTAAACCAGGATACGTACACCGGAAATGGACTATAGGTACCAAGAATGTTCGGTTCGTCACCTGTCTCCTATCGCTAAACGATACTATAGAAATAAATAAATATTTCCAATAGCCGCCGCGGGATTTGAACTAAACTTTAAGCCAGCGATTGAACGTATTCGAACACCAGCCCAGTTTTATCATCAATCAAATAAGTAACAAACTGTCCAAAGCTCTATGAAACGTAACATAATGGTTATTCCGTTGTAATCTACTTGAAAAGTTTCGAAAATTATGACAACTCGGAAATAGTTTATTGAGAGTTCGCTGCTGAACGTTTCGAATAATTGGGAATATTCACAGACTGAAAATGAAATTGTATTCATAAATTCCGATGACATCGTCATGAAATATTGTTGCTATAGCTGCTCATACCTTTTTTCCATTCAAATATTCGTTATAAATCTCAAATCATAGCGAAAACATTGTTCCCAAATCATTGTTAAGATTCGTTTCCTGGTAAGTTCCGATTCCAACCTTATGAATTTTGAAAGGCCTATTTTCAGATATCAGACTTCTTTGACTAAGGTCAGTTCTATTCAATTGGTTGTAAATTTTTTTCGCATTTTTCACATTTTTTTTGCCCATACATTCACTATCTATATACTTCGATCTACACTATTCGGAACGACTCGGTGAAGAAATTGAGTTGCTGTCACTCTTATAGCAAGTGTACAATCATGTGCATCACTCATTGTTGAATCTGGTTGTTCAAGACCGAGTTCAAGACACAATGAAAAAAGTAGATATCCACATCTTTGAAAATTATTGTGGAAAACTACCTAAACAAGCTTAAAGTACTGCACTGTTTTCGAACAACAGAAACTATCAGAAAGATAATGCCGGCCTAATCCTTGATCGAAGCTCTAAATAAAATACTTTACAGAAGATTGCTCTACTTCTGCGAGAGCTGACGACACTATTGATACTGTCGAACAAATCATATCATCCAAGAACTGAAAATTTCAAATCGATAGGAAATCTTTTCTGAATCTATAGTTTCGGAATTGGATGAACCTCGATAATAACGGCATTTCTGTAATAATGAAAATGTTTCAAACGGATAATCTGCTTCTAATACGTCATTCCTTATGAATCACCCAATATATTTATTCGTCGGTGATGACTGAAAATTTCAGATTTTTTCATTAAATGAGCATGAGCCCCAACAGGGTTTTCTAGGAGTCGGCGCCCCTGATTGGAAAAATATAGATAATCTTATAAAGTTTGTTAACAAATATTGGAATTTCGGATACGCCTTCACATAGACTGAAAGCAAACATTTCAAGGATGTTCTATATATGTAGGTATGTATCATCTCGATCTTCTGTATATTTCTTATCCTTCAAATCTCATTATTTTATGTGAAACTTTGTAAAAGCTACTTATTACCAAATAACTATTTGTTCTAAGAATTATATACGAACGAATAATTGATTGAGACGTTTTCATTGAAATCATTCTTTCACTATACTCAAAATTTAACTAAACTGTAGATTAATAAAAACCGACTTCGAACTATCAATAGACACCTTCGGGCAAGAGTAAACGACAAAGCAGAAGAATGTTACCAAGACCAAGATAAGTAGGTAGAATAATCTACTACCTAGGACGAGGTGTAACATTATTGTATCTGTATAATAAATAGGTACGATCGAGGGTACAATAGAATCAATCGTTTATCCTGTTCGGGCGCTTTTAGATTACCTACTTCGAGTTTAAAATGTGGGGGTCGCTAGAACGCTTGTGTCAGCTGTCAACAGGAGTTATATTAATATAGATGGAGACTCGGATAGAGATGAAAAATAAGTTATGGTTGATTATTTGGTAATTTCGAAATTATCATGCAATATATTCTTCAGTGAAAATGTTTGTACCTATATACCTATTTTTGACTTTGACTTCTGGAATCCGAATTTGACAGAAAAATCGTGAATATACCTCTACTTTTCAAGATAATCCATGCCAAAGTTCGAAATTTCACCTTCTCTTACTGATCTATCTTTCTTTTTGGCAGGTATTGAAAAGAGAGAGAACACATATCACCGAGTCGTTTTGCTTTAAGGCAGCTATGAATATACCTTTATTCGCTCAAGATTCGCACAGAGGTTTTCAAAATGGCCGTTGTTTATATAGCCTAGTTGGTGAAATTTTTGGAAAGTTATGTAAAAATTTCAAGAATCATAATTAACCATGGTACATGCATGATATGATACTTTCCCAAAACTTTCCAGACAAAGAAGACGAAATTTCGAAATTTGAGGTCCAAATACATAGGTAAAAAATTTTCACTGAAAAATAGATCGCATAATAAGTGTAGAAATTACCGATTATTTCTTCATAGGTTGACCTGTTTTTTTTTTACTGATAACACGAGGACATCGCGATAGTAGGGAATTTTCCCTCAGATGCATTCTCATCAAATAAGTCGTTCAATATGTCTTTCATCGTTATTCATGCTTTCTAGAATGGTAATCGGAATATTTCAATTTTTCCATTTTTAAAGTACTTTTTTTATGAGGCGGCGTACTATGACGTACGTATCTTGTGAATCTAGAGTGTACCTACTTATACCGGGTTAGTCAATAGTGTATCCTCCTTCGATATTGGCCGAATCATACAATACAATAGTTATACAATAGGGTTTAGTGGAATCTGTCATATAAAATTATCATAAATATAGGTATATCGTGTTCGAATTTCAAGATATCAGCCCATTTTTTTAAATGGTAACCCTATACAGGGAGTCCCGAAATAACATAGAAAGATTTCAGCTGCTGATTCTAAGAACAAAATTTGCAGTTTACATGAACATGGGTCCAGAAATGCCCTATATTTAAAGGTGAGCCCGAGATGAAGGTTTTTTGTAAATATTACTGAAACCCTTTGAGATGAAATAACCAAATTTTGTCCATATACCTAACTTTTTATGCCCAAATCAAAAATCTATCAGCATAATCCAAAAATCAATTTATCTTGAAAACAGTGAATACCTACTATCGAAACTTAACAATTGTACAATTTTTATGAAAAAATGATGATTTCTATATTTTTCGATCAAACTGCCGAAAAATGCGAAAAAAAAGTTGGGGGAAAACCACCTCCCGTTTCCCACGCCCCTGAACAAAATTTTCAGATATCCTCAAAAATTTTGAATTGGTCATTAAAAGTCAGATAAATGGACAACATTTGGTTATTTGACCTCAAAGGGTTTAGATATATTATGCACATTTTGTCAAACTGAATGCTCGACTATATATATGGCTTCACTGAAAAAACAATTTATTCATAGTAAACTAAATTGATCAACAGCTAATAAATTATTTATTCGAATATGGCGGAATAAACGTTTATTTTTCAAGAACAAATAATTCATTTAAACTATTCAAATATACCTCATTATAACCACATTCAAATTTATTCCCAATAAATATATAAGTCCCGCTATAGATCTATAGATTGATCAATTGTAAGTAAATCATTATTCATTATAAATAAAGAATACTTATTATTATACATTTCATTAGCAATTAATAAATAAATTTTTTTCTTAATATGTTCTGTTTGTTATAAAAAAATGATATTCATTATTAATAAACCAAAAAGGAAGCGAGACGCCTCTTCTGAAATCGAAAATGAATTCAATATAAAAGGAATCGGAATCAATTTACCCTTTATAAACTTACCTTGGCATGTACTTATCAAATCAACAAAATTGATATCCCTCACAAACTTTTATCAAATATACAAAATTGATATCCCTCAAAAACTTTTCTAACCCCTGAAATTTGTCCTCCTCCATTTTGGCTTGATCAACTGCGTTATATACTGATATATCTTTCACAATACAATCACTGATTTTATTTTTATAGAATGTAGATTCAAATCACTTATATTATTATAATGAACCTACTGTTATCGTGTTCTAGCATAAATAGTTTGATTTTGAATTGAATTCATCACACATCATACATGCCACTTGGCCACTCGACAAACATAACATGAACTATACAAACGGCACCACACGACTATAAACTATAATTTCAATGGATATTTATTATTTGAAGACGAATAATAATATATTTTCCAATGAAACCAATGATTGATTTATAACATGTATAACACTGAAAAAGCAGAAAGTAAATATTTATTATCTGTCACTATGACTTATTCACTTTAAATAAACTTGTGATTAATAATAAATACATTTCCAGTAATATCACCCAATAAACTATTTTATTAGGAATAAATTTATATTGTTAATAATACACAAATCGACCAAAAACAAACTATCTATTATTTATTAGTCGATGATATTTTCGCGATTATTATTATTAAATAATATTATTTAATGCTAAATGAAATTATCTTTTCTTCATTAATTGTGAATAAATGGCACCCAAACAAATATTTATTAACTATTAGCCCTATATTTTTTTCAGATTCCAAAACTGGAGCTTCATCACAATAAAAGCTTGAGCTTTCGTAGAAAATGTGTATTAATTTTTTTAGTCGTGTCACCTGAGGTATATTTATGTTGAAAGTCATAAATGCATGAGATCATAAATCTTAATTTAATCTCCGATAAAATATTAACAATAAATATAGTTCCATCATGAATCTTCAATAGCTCGACTGGTTTTCTTTCATTAGAAATCTCGTTCAGTATAGTGTCAAGTCGAAATAAAAAAAGTATAACCGTATGACATTTTATACCGAAATAAAGAGAAGAAATAGGAAAAACCGAGGCGAAAACATTGGTATATCCGATTAAGAAATATAAAACATGGTTTGAAATTGAATGTCTGGTAGACCACGAGCAGAAAACAACTACTTTTCTGGCAAATACCACGCAGAATATTGAATTATATCTGCTCGTATAGTCTATGCAACAATTCACACTGTGAATGCAGATCGCAAATGTTTCTTTCTTCCTGAGACATGTGACAAATTCCCAAAAGCCCAAGACAGCGCCGCTGAGAAGCATATGAATACCATTAATATATTTTTCAATTTCAAATCTTTCGACTGTCAACTCTCTTTGCGAATTGTAACTCAAAAATACAAAAAATGCCCCGTTCTACGAGGGCCACCGAGATTTTTTTATATTTTTTCCGACTTTAAACTCGGAATTTCCGACTATAAACACGAATTTTTTTTATTCCGACTTAAAACTCGGAAATTCCGACTTTGAACTGGGAAATTTCCCAAAACAGATCCTTGTGGAACATCATCCATCGTAAAGCAAAATTCCGAGTTTGAAGTCAGAATAAAATAATTTTGAGTTTGAGGTCGGAAATTCCAAGTTCGTAGTCGGAATTTCCGAGTTTGAGGTCGGAATCAAATAATTCTGAGTTTGAAGTCGGAAAAAAAATTTTGAGTTTGGAGTCGGAAAAAAAATATTCCGAGTAAATTTCGAGTTTGAAGTCGGAAAAAAATAATTCCGAATGCAAAGTCTGAAATTCCGATTTCAAAGTCGGAAATTCCTAGTTCAAAAGTCGGATATTCCGAGTTTAAAGTCGGAAAAATAAAAAAAAACTCGGTGGCCCTTATAAGCTTTCGTACCGTTCCGAGTATATTTTTCGACATTTTTACTCAATTTTAAACTGAAATTTGAGAATTTGATGACATATTGTACTGAGGAAAAAAGTTAACAACAATTAATGTCCAAAGCAATAAAATTGATGATGATTGTTTTTGGCTACCATGATGAATAATGATTATATACGCAGACGCAAAACAATAAAATAAATTGAAGATGATAAAAAGTTAAATTGTGTTATGTGTCTCGATATGTACCATTTGAATTGATGTGGGTCACTGTTCAATCATATCGTTTTATGTGAATTAAGAGGACTAGAAACCGATTAAACAGTTATTGATTATCACAAGGGACAGTATACTGATAACTAAATCGTCAGTACACTTTGTCAGTGCCAACAATATACAATTCGATAACGAACACAGAAGAAATCCATGAAAGTAATATAAATATAAGTAATCCAGTAATAATATTTCGGATATCTCAATTTTAATCTCAATATCATTTCGGAAATACTCCGAATATTGTGTTCCTGGTACTGTAACATATTTGGGAAATTACCTATACATATTTTTCGTCATCGATGATTGTGTGAATATAGCGAGAACAATAATGATAACCAAGATGATAACAAAATGGATAAAACAAATATATGTCCAAAAATATCAGAGGTAGGTATATTGTGGGAACCCTCGTGGGTACGAGTAGGTACATGAACGAGAGTTTGAGACTTCATGAGACTATCTAAATAAATAAGAACTGGAGTTTCTTCTAGTTTCCAGAAAAGTCAGAGTTTATAGAACCCTCAATTCATTCATATGATTGAAATTGGATGAAATTCTGGCAACATATCGCACCTCTGCTGTTATTGTCAAGGTTATTGTCTTTTATTTCAACTAGCCTAGAATGTCATCGAATATCACTAGTCGCATTCATTTCTGCATAGTTGTTTTCTGCTCGTTGTCTACCTTTATATTTCAGTGAAAAACATCTTGTTATTATTTCCGAGTTGGAATGGTGGGTAGAAAGGTATCAATTTTGTTTATGTTAGAATAGTAGAGGAGGTTTGCTGACTTTGCTCAATGAATTGTAGCAACGGTTTACTACAGGGAGAAAACATTGTTTCGGTTCGTCCCAGTGAAGAAGAATAGTACATTGTGTTACTAAGATCAAAAGTGGCACTAAGTTTGGCAAGCAAAATTTGCGTCTGCGAGCGATTAGCGAATCTGAATAGGATCCTGAAATTCACTGGAGCGAGATATATACCAAAAATACACTCAATGACCAGGTGGGGTCATTTTTTGTACACTATGCTCGTCTTCGACTTCGAATTTTCAAAATATTCGTGTTCTCAAAAAAAATTCCAGCAATAATTGAAGCTCTAGTGGTATTATAAGTGAGTATTCATATCTCTCGCGAATAGTTGAACTCATGTTGAAACCTGAGGAGCAGTATAGTAGACTTGTATGCCGGGTGAAATGTTTTGTCTTGAAAAAAGGTGTTGGTAATTGGTGCAAAATTGGAATTTACCACATTTTGGTCCGGGATTGGACCAAGAATAGTACGAATAGACCACGAGGACGGAACGGACCAAATTTGGACAGAATGGACCGAGATTAGACGAAATAGTCAAGATTACATGAAATCTACAAGATTAGACTGCATGGACAAGATTTGGGATTAGACGCTTAAAAATTTTTTTGTGTTTGTACAAATCGTATAGAATACGAGACTTTTCTTCAAAAGTTAGATAACATTGATTACTTAAGCGGGATTCACAACCAAACTTTTTGAATTTTGCTTTTTTTCGTTTCGCCTTCTGATTGAGGGTGGTGGTGTGTCAGTTTGATTCCCAATTTTACTTCACCAATCAGAATACGAATCGCGAGACGAAACGTGAAAAGCAAAACGGAAAAAATTTGCTTGTGAAACCCGCTTTATGCGTCAATATATGGTATTTAAGTTTGACCTGTTCATGACATCTTCAAGAGCAAAGCAAAAGACATTGACATTGACACTGAAATATTTCGCATTTCAGCAGAAGTTTGACAATAATGGTTATTTCAATCGTTTCAGTCGAGGTTTCAGTGCAATCGAATGCAATCTATTAACGGACAACTAACCTACTTTGCAGCTAACAATGAACTCAGGTTTAATCATTGAAAATGTGTAACTCGACATCTTTAATAGCTTATGAAGCCGCAATAGCGAACTTGTCATATTTGATTACTTCGTTATTACCACGTTTTTATCAACTTCTTTTCTCGTATTTCTGTCTGTCTGTCTTGAACCACTTAGTAAAGTTGTTCGATTAACTTTAAATTTGGGAGGTGTTCGTAATTCCGGTAAAACTTTTGCTAGAGAAAAAACAAAATGGCGACTCTTATATGGCGGACGTGTTTAGTGATTATGTTCCGATTCGATTCAAAATTGGAATGTGAGGGTTTACGGGATCGGAGATTATTATTTTATTGTCAACATTCACAAACTCGAGATGGCGGCTGTAAAATGGCGAAATTTTTTGTGATCATGGTCCGGTTCGATTAAAAATTGGTATGTTGTGGTTTCGGAAGACTCGAGGCTCGACTCGAGGGCATATGAAAAACCGAATGGAATGCAGCGAGATGATTACTCATTACAAAATAAGATTTTCATTCAATCTACATTGCACCGACGAATACATATACCAACTAGTGAATTTTACGACGGACTTTGACAACGGAGAATTGTTGTGAAAAATCTAATGATCAGATAATGCTAGGTATTGGTAGTAGGTATAACCGTGTATAACCTCGGTTTTATGACATCAAATTATTGAAAAGCATTATAAACATATCAGGTTGCACTTTCTGCTTTGGGTTTATCGTCAACACGTTTGTCAATAACATTTCATCAATGAATTATTATCAATGCAAGAGTATTTCAATGTATACGTTAGGTCTCGTATCATGCCCAATCATACAGTGTGTACCAGCCAAATGGAATAAATTCGTTAATAAATAAACGGTGGCGTTTTAGGAAAAACGCTCGGAAACGTCGATTTGTATCTTTAGTTGCGCTTTTTTTTCAAAAAAAAAACTTTTATACAGGGTGTGTCATGCCACAGTGGCCAATATCAACTTTCTAATTTTAAATGCAAAACCCTGTATTTTATTTCATTTTCAGATTCTTCCTGAAGAGCTGATTTCGTCGATCTATCATACTTGGGGTATAGCGCGAAATATTACAGAGATATAGGGTGTGAAAAATCGAGATTTTTCAACTTTAGGAATTTTTTGTGTAGAAACTAATCATTTCTGCTCAAAACGGCTTACATGTCCCTATCTCAACTTTCCATTTACTATCGATTGATATTTAATTGAAACAAATACGGGTGGTTCAAAATTTTGAGTTTTGCATCACCCTCTATTTGTTTCTATCAAATGTCAGTATATAGTAAATGAAAAGTTAAGATAGGGACATGTAAGCCGTTTTGAGCAGAAATGATTAGTTTCGACACAAAAAATTCCTAAAGTTGAAAAATCTTTTTCACACCCTATATCTCTGTAATATTTCGCGCTATACCCCAAGTATGATAGATCGACGAAATCAGCTCTTCATGAAGAATCTAAAAATGAAATATAGGGTGTTGCAATTAAAATATTGATATTGGCCACTGTGGCATGACAAACCCTGTATAAAAAGTTTTTTTTTAAAAAAAAAGCGCAACTAAAGATACAAATCGACGTGTCCGAGCGTTTTTCCTGAAACGCCATCGTTTATTTATTAACGAATTTATTCCATTTGGCTGGTACATACTGTATAGAAAACACTCAGCAGTGCGCAAAAAAAAACAATGCGTCGCGGACATGCTGAACGAACTATTGATATTGGATGATATCCACTTCTTAAATAGCAGAAATTTGAGATGGAGTATTTTTTAGACAAAAAAATACTTGGGACTGCTGCATTTTAACTTAAGATTCGTGATCAGGAGACCAAGATCAAGGATATTAAACTGTTTTAATATCCTTGACCTCGTATATCTTATAATAACTGAGATTCCCATGGTGAGCAATAAAGCGGGCGTATAACCAATAGGTCGGTATTTGGTCGAAGAATAGTTCGCAACGCATTGTTGCCGTTTTTTCATTGGCGTTTGATGATTGAGCAAAACTACATCGTATGACATCGTCGTAACTGACCGCCAGTGTCCACAGCGGTGTCGTTTAGTTTATTCATGACAGGGGCGGACTGGTAGGCCGGGCGATCGGGCATCCATCAAATAATAAATAGAATTGATCAGATTGTGGTTGTGGTACTGTCAGAAGAAGCATGATAGTAGATGACCGTAGTAGCGCACATATCAGTGACCAAGCGAACGAAAAGGACCGCGGTTACATCAAGACTTCAGCCAACTCGAGGGCAACCAATTTTACCAATTTCTTTCCACGGAAAACGTCACTTCAAACAACCGAAAAAGGAAGTGACTGAATGCGTTTCAATAGTGATGCCCGATACAATGGGTGCACGACATGGTTGTCAAAGTTCAGAAAAATCTTCAATTATACCACTAACATCAATATTTTTCTGTTCAAAGAATAGTAGGTACCTCTGAATTTCATCGAAAAGTATGAAATACAGGTTCATGTAACCATTAATGAAATTATCACTGCACTGGAATCAAACCTAATCTCGAACCTAATCGTCTCCTGAAAATGTTGAAACAATTAGCGAAACACGAGTCGATGTGACAAAAATAACGTTTTGGATGCGGCAAAACTGAATTGACAAAAAACGCGGATTTTACTTCCTGGTGGGAATTCTAACTTACTCAAACAGAAGATCTTTGAGTAGGATATGTTTTCGGTGAAGAAGGATTGAGGTCGATTTGCAAGAAATGAATATTTTGTTGTTCTTTTGTTTTCCTTCGTATTTTGCATAAACATAATATGAAGGTAAGACCTCGGGTAAGACGAGGCTCATTCAAATTTAGAGAAACTTATCCGGGCGCTTCCAATTTTTTTAAATTGATGTTTATTTTGAATAGGCTAATACTCTCCAAAAATATATTGTTTCGGTGGCTTTAATGGTGCTAGCCTGCGAAAAAGACATTTTGCTCTGAATCGAAAGCAAAAAAAATCCGAGAAAAGTTCAAATCAATGATATTCCTCCAAAATCTAATATTCAATGGTCCAGTCCGCCCATGATTCGTGGAAAGCATTGAAAAAAACCGTTGCACAGCAGAAACTCGAGCGAACCCGGTTAGTCATCGCATGCACAGACAGGTTCCACGTACCTCAGAATCAGCAGAAATTCTACACGAAATCGCCACCAGCAAGAAGAAAACCGCCAACGGGACGAAGCCGGCAAGTTTGGGAACCCTGTCGAGCCCACCCATGGTCGAACTGCAAGTACCAACTACCAACGAAACTTTGTGATATCGTCCGCGAACTCAAAATGTCATCGTCCTCGGTCGCTCGAACTCGCGCTGGACCAGAGACTGAGGCTGGAAGGAATACTGACTGCTAGCCGGAGCGTCAGTCTCTCGTGTAGGCTAACAATCGCAACGCAGTCAACTTTTCAAAAGTGAACACATGGCCAACTTGCCGCGCGGTTTTCTGCGTGCGCCGCTGTCGTCGGATTCGCGGCCTGCTATTGGCTCGGTATCGGCATGCTATTACCACTTTGGGTCTATACTGTGACCACAGCTATTACGAATAATTATGATATTTCAGCGATATTATTTTTGGGCGGTGCGACGGTGGTGGTTCCAGACCCTTCCATCCGATTTTGATTTTAAAGTTCGAATTTAAAGAAGGGATCCACCCAGGGGCGGACTAACTGATGGCGGAGCCCTGGAAAATATACATCTCATAATAATAATTTTTCTATTCCGTAAAAAAATAACGGAAATGAAAAATAAATACCTACAAAAATTCAACGATACATGATTATTTCCTCTATTGAGAATTGCTTTGATTGTTAGAATTTTTTTGACCATAATTCAATTTATTGTTTACCCTATTGCCGTATTCTTTGATCATTTCAGACTTTTTGAAAAATCGCATAAAAAGAGAAATTTCATGAAAAATCTTAATAAATCAAAGTTCATTCAAGGCACTGATTTTAACCTATTGCCGAATGTTTTGCCTGTTCTGATTATGTTTTAGGTATTGTAGACAAAATATATGGCAAATTTGAATGAGCCATAATTTCGCCGTGGCATTGGGCTGAAATAAGTATATTTTGATTTGTCTATAATGTCCGATTGATTCATTTACCACAAAAACCAGCATGCTTAAAAGACATTCAAGAGCCTTGAAATATGGTGAATTCAGATTTTTCATAATTCTTCTCTTTTATTTTTGGTTTTGCTAGCTCGAGTAAACTTGATTGATTTCTATTGAATTTAAATTTAAAAAAGAGCTAAAATTAACCTTAAATTAGCTTTCAATTAGACTTGAATCCGCCTCAAAGTGATTCTAAGCTAGCTCAATGATATGCTTATTATTACCTTCTGAAATAACTCTTCCGGGATTTGCTTTGAATGATTGCTTTCATTGCCTTATTGACTTTTATGAAGATTTAGTATTGATGAAATTGAGAACTATAGTCCAACTATCTTTGTACTCTTCAATAATTTGTTTCAATGTTTGTTTTGTCAAGCCTTTCCCTTATTCAATTCCTTTTGGAATCTACTGTTCACAAGTTTTCATTAATACCGTAATACAACACTTGATTAAAGAAAACAACGAAGTTCATACTATTCTCGTAGATATTTTGTTTCATAGAGCTCAGAGGTCGAATAAGAATTTGAACTTATTGCCCATATCATCATTGAGTACTCTCCCTCTATTAAGAACTCTTGAAATAGTATCAAGCAACACATTTTCTGATTGAGTAGGGAATGAGATTCTATAAATATAGAAGATCTGACGTCATAAATAAAAATATTATCATTTTGTAACAATATTTTTTTCATCCTTCATTATACAAGTATTCACAATGTTGGGGCCCCTGCAAAATCCGGGGCCTTGGGCTCCAGCCCCTATAGCCCCTCCCTATAGCCCCTTCTTTATCCGCCACTGGATCCACGATCATCCACCCGGTACCGATACTGATATCGGTTATATCGGCATCTTTGTCGGTTAATTACCGGTGAAAGAAACTTTATATCAAAAACAGTGGCGTAACTTCAGTCATAATTTGTCGCTCTGTTGACGTCGTAATAGTTATTTGTGTAATTAGAGCGCAAAGTGATAGATTGCCGTTCGAATAAGACAGTCATGGAGAGCTCGAAATACACACAATATTCTTTCTACAAATACCTTGCTAGTTCCTAGACAAGGAAACTCGATTTTTCATTCAATTAATTATCTTATGCATTTCATAATATCCTTCATCTGAACCATTAATTCAATTTATAATTCACTATTATGTTGAAAATAATTCATGCATCTAATGGAAAAGATTCATAGAATGAAAAAGAATTACCCTGCCCCGAGATCTAACCCTGACTGGTAGCTTGAGAAGACGCGCTTTGAACCCGTTGGCTATTGAGGCTACTTGAAAACTTATGTATATCCTATATAGTTATAATATTGGACTGGTGTTTTTAGATAAATACAACAAGTTTAGGACTTTGATATCTTCAGCATTCAAGTATTTCATGGCACTATATGCCATGAATCTATCATAATCATAATTCAAACTTTTCTCGATACACAAAAAAGTGGAAATATATAACAATTTCCCATAGAAAATTCGATATTATGTTTGTTATTAAATCCCTTCCCACTAATACATTATTTGTAGATCCTCCAATCCAAGCCTTAATTATTGTTATACATTAATATATGAATGATATCTTGGATTTTTGCTTGATTGAGGAACATAAAGGTTAAAATATAAAAATCCCATATAGTTTACATGCAGTGTGCGAAGTAAGTATTTCGCACACTACTTCGCGCACGGTGTCATGGTAACGAAGCAAAATGAAAAAAAGGGTCACTTCGCACTTTATTGTCAATGCGCGAACCTTGTCATTTTTTGACATTTGCAGAAAAAATATATTTCTTCTATGTTATCTACAATTCTTTGTACCTCTTTTACGATGGGTTTCGAGATCTCATAATGAGGACTTGAGGAGCGTATACTTTGAAAAAATATATTTAGGTGGTTTATCAGAAAGATGAACTCGTCTTACGATATCTTTTCGAAATATTTCCATAAGGGGCTTGTTTTCTGCAATTTGATGGTTCAACCCTTTTGTGAACCACAATATGAAAAGGAGAGAATGACCGGTAGACCGATCCAATCATACTTATGTAGTTTCTGGAAGGTTTCCATAGAAATGATATCTATGAACAGGATCTGACATGCAGAATCCATCAGGAGAAAAATTCGAAGCTATTTTAAACGTGGTTAATCAAGAAATGACATTATACCGAGTACTTATTATACCAGCATTCGAAATAGATTATTGTTTGGAATGATCTCAATCAGTGTCTCGATTTCGTATATTCCGAGTGTGAGCTAACTTCTATTTTAGACTCTCTAAAATGTTATGTACAGACCTGTTTCTCTTTCTTTATCGATTTCATTAGAACTTGACTTCTAAAATTAAGTTTATTACAACCAATACCGGACATGGAGTAAGGAAGATGGATATGTGTAAAATATCATCTGGTGCTGCATAATGTTTGCTTTGGTGATAAATGAATATGTACATACATATAGTTTGCTAATCAGGCTCCGTATTTTTTATGTCGTACCTACTGCAATTGCCATCTCGAAAGAGATAAATGATATGAAACTGGTTAAACTTGATGACAGAATTTAACTATTTTAGTGAATAATGAAATTATGATTTTGAGATCTACGAGGAAAAAACCGAAACGTCTTGTTTTCTCTTCGCTATATACGCATATATTATGAGAAATATGGAAAAGTGTTGAAAATGCTAATATTTGCCGTGCTTTTATTTTCAATACGACGTTTCGTTCTTCGAGTACCATCACCTCAAATCTATTTTTTCAAATACGGAACAGTATATTTCTGAATGAATCCAAGTAGTCCATATCTTTCGGAATTCAGATACACCTTCATCATATACCTGGTATTTTTTTTCATTACTACCAATAAATTCCATCATCAAGGTCTATAAACAATATGAAAATCCATTTCGGTTTTAGGATATATTGTGAAAACGGCACGTGATATATATTTTCGATTCGAAAACATCGTCTCATTGTTTACTAATTCTTACGAATCACGTTGTTCCGCGGTGCCACTGGGTAGTACTGGAAAGTGCTATTTTTAAAAACAGTATTGGTGTATTGGTATTTATATACATATAGTTATGTACTATATAAGAACTAAGATAAAGTCCCTTATATCCCTTTCAGGAGTTTCAGTAATTTTCAAAAGTTTAAAATTTCGAGAGTTCGTATACAATTCGATTCTGTATGTACAGAGAAGTTAGCAGTTACCTTCGATTTCACCGAAAATGTCAACTTGTATATATATTTTGACAATAGTATAACCTCAATGTTGTAAAAAGTCAATTTAAAATCGGAGATCATTGCATATGTCCAAGGTGGGAAGATGGTAATAAAATGACTCCAACTTTTATTCGTCAAAACCATTTTAGACCGAGCATTAGACCTTTTATAGCGAAGTATCATCGATAATTCTAGAATAATTATTAGACAGAAACAAATTCGTCGTGTTTACTTGTAGCACAAAATTAAAAAAAAATGCGAATGACTGTGAAAATATTCATCATGACTTATCAGCAAACGTGACGCCATCCAATGTGAGCTTGTATACTTATTACCGGTGTTTAAAATGATTGTTGAAATTCAACAAAATCAAGTAGGTAAGCGACTACAAGCTTTTCTAATGCCTCATAATGGAACTAGTTTCACCATATCTATATCCACCTTTCCTATATGCAATATATCAGAGCCTTGTTTTCCATAAAGATTTTCATGTATGCCAAATGTTGAGGCTAATGTTTTTTATATCTGTTGATGGTATTCATTCATTTCGTTATTTTTATGTTTATTTCCATCATTGTTTTTGCAGATATAATTTAATCTTATCTATTCCTAGAAATGACCGAAAATTTAAATAGGTACATGATAATCCCAAAATTATATAAGTAAATAATTATTATGATATGAGCCCAATAATTTGGGATATGATGACAACGAAATCATAATCCCGAGCGTCATCAAGTTTTACCCGGTAGATATCCGTTATGAAGCAAAAAATAGACATTTCTTTTTGAATATGGCGGTAAAGGAGACATATTTTCTAACATCAATATGGCAGCACTGTGACGTAATCGATCGTCAAGCAACCTAATAAAATACCTATAAAAAATTAAATACTTGTATATATTGAACTATTTTAATATATTCACCCATATTTTTATGTATTTTTATGCCATCAGATTGTGAAATTATCAGTAGTAAAACCACAAGTGATTGGATTTTCGAGATAAGTCTGTTGATTTATTACTGAGTTGCTTGGAAACATCACAAGTCCGCAGGACGAGTGGTGTTTCCTTCAAGTAACTCAGTTGAGTTATGAAATGAAACACAGACTAATGAGATGAATCCAATCACGAGTGGGATTTTATTAGACTATTTCACAAACAGACTGGATGGTTGAAATTGATTAATTCGATTAAAATTATACCAAATCTGCTCATTTTGAAATGTGTGCACAACGTGAATATTTTTATTTGACGTTTAACTGTCACATATACACAAATCTGAAAACACCGAAATCAGAGTCAAAAGTCAGGTTTGTGTTATCGATAATCTGAACTTGACTGAGCTCTTGATTGGTTCATTTGGCAAGTGCGTGAAATAGTCGTCGGAACACGTTTCTCATTCTGAATGTGATCCAATTTAGAATTATGCTAATGCCTTTTCAATGCCTTTTCAATCGTTCTTCTTTTGTACCTATTTTAGCCCTTCAAAATGAATCAGGGGTAAAAATTACAATAAAGAGGTACTATAAAAACAAGGAAATCAAATAATTGTCATCAGCGTACCTGGTATTTGTTAAGTCGAACGAGTTATACAAAGTTATAAAAAATTAAGATGAAAGGTTGTATTTCTTGAAAACATTTACGGAAAATACCATATCTTACAATTACAATTTTCGAGGAAATTCTAGAGAAAGAATGTCATTTGATGTGAGGATTACTAAAGAACCTGATTGGCGATGAATTGAAATGTTTCTTCAAAAGAGGTTTCAACAAGCTACTTCATATTCAAAGGAAAATTAAAGGAATATCCATATGCGAGATTTTTTCTTCCTACAAAAGAATATTTCACTACCTACAAATAACTAGATAAATAATTATTTCATCGATAAAATGTTCATATATATATTAGTTGTTTGGCCCTCCCACCCCAATTTTTTGACATTTCTATACTATTATACAGGCCCTTCACGTATATGTTGAACCTCTTCTCTCAAACTTTTTATCTGCTGTTCATTTTTCTCAAATAAACATTATGAAATCTTCAAGAAAAATTGAATGAGATCAAAGTTAAGGTACTATTATTATTATTATGATGACAGTCACCATTGTAACAACTGCTTGAGATGAAATTAATAACACGTGTGTGCTTGAATTATTATCTTCCATATACTCTTTTATCAGATGAATTATGATATTCATCATGCTTAGAAAAATTTATTTCAATTAAACTGAATGATCGCCTATCAATTTTATATGCTATAGTCCAGTTAATAAATAAATTCATTATATTTGCTATTTATAGATTATTCTGTTAATGCGACTAGGAGTATTTTATAGTGAATAAAAATTTCAGAACAGTATATAGTTGTTCTTCAATTGTTTATTCATCTTCTTATATCCAAGGATGTATAATGCTTTATCATCAATTCAATGTTTACACATCACTCTTCAAAAATCCTCCAGAAATTATTTATAGCACCTACAAGAGTTCATAAAAATAGGCTAAATCATAGAGTTATACTAAGTTGAAAACAGGCCATCACTGAATCACAACATTCAAATTTTATTAGTTTATGTAAAAACTGTACTGTGTCATCATTGTTTATTTTGCCGTCTAACTCACCCTTGAAATCACTCCCACATCCTTGAACGATACACCTATTTGGGGAAGTTAAAATCACTATTTCTTAGATGTATAGGTTGCTATAGCTCATATACGAAGTCAGTTAAGACAGATGTAGCTGGATTTCATACACATGCAAAGTAACTAGATGAATAACAAATGAAAATTCATTTGTTCATAACTTCGCTGTTTGATGTAAAAAATATTTCTTGTATAGAAAGAAATTCGGCAGATCTCGAGCATGACAATGAGCCCCATCCAATCTGCCTGTCACATTTTTAACCTTTCTTCAGAACATCAAATCCATGCTAAATGGGTAAAATCTTGGTAAAGTAAATTCAAGATTGAATGAGAGATGAAATAGTCACTATTGAAGAGGGTGATGAATAGATTATTCTTTTAAAAAATGGTGGGCATTGAATATAGGTGGAGTGTGGACCACCATTCAGTTCTCAGAAAATATATACCTACAATATACAATCACAAATAACATCAAAAATTTACGTGACTGTTCAAGTTTCTCGTTCTTCTGAATATCATATAACACGACACCGAAAAGCAGACTTAAGAATATATAACCTATAGGTTCTCCTTTCTGCGGTCATCCTTTTTTAAGGGTATGAATATACATGCACCCATTTTTAACTATACCAAAGATCATTCTACAGCCAGCCACCGTACGAAGCAGACGCTCTTGGTCATCCTTTTTTAAGGGTATGAATATACATGCACCCATTTTTAACTATACCAAAGATCATTCTACAGCCAGCCACCGTACGAAGCAGACACTCTTGGAAGGACTCGAAAGAGTGAAGGCAAGAGGAGAAGTTTAGTACAAATCTTGGACTATCGAATACGAGACGGAGTGAGATTTTAATTGATTCGAACAAGACTCGACGACGAATTAGAAGTCGGCAAAACCAAAAGATTATGCAGTGCGCAGGTTAATACCGAGCGCACTGTTGATTGGACGAGGAAACCAGCTTCAAACTAACCCTTTTCTAATATTTCAGGATTATTTTCAGGATTTCTTTTAGGAATCAAGAAGATAAAAAATGGAACTTCCCCAGGATGATATGTTTGTAGTCCCAACAAACATGGACAGGGCCAGGGATACCAAAAAAACTAGGAAGGCGGCCTCGAAGAGCCGCAGCCCTTATTTGCTACTGTAAACTTTGGATGGTTTTCAGCTTGGGGTTCTTATGGCCGTTGTTTATGTAGCCTAGTTTAAGAAATAATAGGAAAAATACGGAAAAATTACATATTTGTGATGTTTTTCTTACACAAAAATAATAATTAACCATGGTAAATGCATGTAATATGTCCTGGGATCTAAGAAGATACAATACTTGCCCAAAAGTTGCCATACAAAGAAGGTGAAATTTCGAACTTTCGCATTGTCTTCAAAATATAGATCGCATGATAAGTGCAAAATTACCTTACTTATTTTCAACAATTTTCAGCAGAATATACTAGTATATTTGAAAAGATTCAAACAATTTTTTGCCAAACCCATCGAGAACCGAGCATGACGGGAGCTGAACTTTTTGACAGTGTCAAGTTGACAGCTCAATGTCTCGTGCTCGTGTTTTCGAAGAACGATACATGTTTTCAATAATATTAAATTATTCGCTAAAAAGTGTTGAAAATAAGTAGTATTAAGCGTGTGTGCTGTTTTAGTTGACAGAAGGACGAATTTTGAGTTTTTAGTAGAAGAAATTCAAGATGTCAAATGGTGTATTTACAAAACTAGCGTTTCGAATTCTTGTTCTGGAGGCCAAAATACGTGAGTACCACCAAAAATTGTCCTTGGAAAGCTTTATTATTGTTCCTAAAAACTGGAATTGGAACTATTTGAGTAAAAATATGTATAAAAGTAAAAATATGTCAGATTATGATAGATATATGCAAGGTGGATATAGGATGGTGAAACCAAGGATGGTAAACTAGAGAAGGATGGTTCATTCAAGCGATTTTTTCGGCCAAAAGGCGTGGCTTCCGAAGGCGCGCGATGACGTAGTCAACGGCCCTGAATTCAAAATTATTAATGCTGAATATCACTAAATGGGCATTAAAAGTAATTTTGCTGTGATGTACCTTTTCATAATCGATACATATTGATTATTGATGGTTATTGGTATCATATGGCTTCAAATATTAGTAATTTTTGTGAGCAAAAACTCCTTGATTCACAAAAATTCAATGAAATTTCAATGAAGAATTCATAGGTACTGATGAATGATGCATGTAATATGTATGTGTGCATATATATTATTTAATGCACAGGTTATTGAAAGTTCATAGTTTGAATTGAAATTGATATACCTAGCTATTTTATCAAGTTTAACAATTATCAGTGAATGGTGAAAATAATATACATTCTTTAATCTGAATTATGGGTACCTTACATTATACATAATAGGTATATAAATATATTGACATCAATTTCGATTTTCTCATTAGCTGACTATTCTCTTCATTTATACATTGGACTCTACTATAGATGCAATCCAGGTTTTTTCTTTATTTGCAGGTTTTTGTATCCACATTATAGCTCGAAGTATACAAAATTCCTGAATCTGATTACATGGAACATCATAAAATAATGAGAATAGGTACTCCTTATTCATAACACATTTTCATCTACCCATTTTGTAGATTTCTTTCTTGAATTTGGTTGGACAAATCACAGCATTGATGTATGTGACTTGTATCAGGATTCACAACATCTGCATGTTCACAACTCATCCACCTTTTCAAATAAGTATCTCAAACAAAATCAGTGCCTTTTGGAATTGTGTGGTAAATAATACTGGAATCCTCTTGTTTTGTGTCCAAAAATAGCAAATCTGCTACCTGGCATACTGGTTATCAGATGGTATATGAAATTGAAATGATTTCATAAACACTACACACTTTTCAATGGAGGTGATGTAATAATTTATTAATATTTATCCACACTACTAAATCTTCTTGCTGAGTAATTTGATTATACCTACGATTATTGAAGAACTCTGTTTAAAGAACAATTTGTAGAGCCACAATCCACCGTATGAATATTGAAACATAAATGTACACAAAGCTTGAGGGCCGCCAGTGACGTCACGATCGCGTCGTTCGATGTGCCAACATTGCGTCTTATGGCAATGAACCATCCTTCTCTAGTTTACCATCCTTGGGTGAAACAGCTTCCTATTAACAAGCACTAGAATAAACTGTAGACCTTTGCCTACTTGATTTCATACCGTAGTAATATTTCCTGTGTTTTGATGTCATTTCAACTCATCGTCTGACAGATGCGAACCACAGAAATACATGAGCAACAGAAATCTTCTTCGATAATCGATCTCACCGCCATCTTCATTCAAGTCGTGGAAAAATTAGTACCTTCTCAAACGGTCTACAAGTTTTTCGCAGAAACAATTGAGCTGTTTCACCATCCTATATCCACCTTGGATATATGATACGTGCTGAAGTTAGAAAAAAAAAAGAAGAACGTAACTTCAAACTAAAATTGGATATCTGACAGAAAAAAAAAACGAGAAAAAAACTAAAACAAATGAGCATCGAACGACTTCTATAAAGTAGCGACCTCAACTCACTGATCTGTTTGTATTATAGATCAGTGCCTCAACTTGGCAGACGTTTGGGACTTGAGTGAACAGACAATTATTATACTTCCAGCCTACTATAGGTTTCCATTTAGAACATTAGATCCGGTATCCAGGTTACTTGTTTTGTAGGTCCGGGGGGGTTGAAAGTACTGAGCCATTGATTGGTCTTTTTAGTTGTTGACCATACAAATGTGTTGTCCCACGTGACCATAGTACCTTATTTCTTGCAGACCCCTCTTGACCTAAAAAGTACTACAGGATGCCGGATCTAGTTTAAGCAGTAAGATCTATGATTTAGAACCACAATGGTTGATCGAATTTGTTAGAGTTATTCTGAAAAGACAGATCTGAAAAAAATTTTGAAAATATCTTACATGAAGCCATGATTATTATACAGGATAAAAGTGAAAAACTCCAAACGCGTGCGATGGCGAGCCTAAGGAACCACAAGTATCAAATTATTTCATTCTAACAGACTGCATTTTCTGATGCACGACCAGAGAGTATCAATCAAAAACAATTATATATAAAATACGAACTCCAGTGGAAAGTGAAAATTATTGGTGGCGGAGCTGGTTCAGTTATAGAAATGTCAGCCTTCTAAGCGATGTTCACCTGATGTCGACCAACCTGGTTTGACGACGGCGGAAAAAATGTCCCGGTGCCTCAAGAAGTAGTTTCGGATCGCACTATGATAGATAAGTAAGATCACCATTATCCTGATAACTCCACGACTGAATTACAGTAAACATCAACTACTGTAAACTGTAATTCAGTGGATAACTCATAACTCGCACAAGTTTCCAGTAAACCTCTGAGAGGTAAGGCAACTAGGATAATGGGTAAAAAACGATTTTAGAAAACAATTCCCAAATGCAACAGTATTGCATGTTTTTCAGTTTTATTTTTTTTAGTCGTCATTAAGTAGGTAGGTACCTACACCTACTTATGTTTTCGAAATTTTCATGAATAAAGTAATTTTTTTTTACAATCGTTCATTAAGTACCTTTGATCTGAGTTTCATACCTCAACTACCTAGTGAAGTAGTGAAGTAAAATAGAGTGAAAAGAAACAGGGAGGAAAATAGAAAGAAAAGTGGAGAAATTCCTAAATTTCTGAAATTTCGCTTACATCTTGCACAGGAGAACTACCATGAGCTACTTTGTAAGCTGAGGCTGAGATACAAAAAAAATGTGTTTCAAATTGTTGTAAGTGGCGCCATCCTTTAGTGAGCGATTGAACTAAAATCTTATTAAACCCGGGAGTGTGTTGACAAGATTGGTGATTTGGTTTTGATTGTTTTGGAGTTTGGTGACTCTACAGTGACTCTATACTTGTATAGAGTCACTGTAGGTGACTCTAGAGTCACTGTAGATAGATAGACTGGTGAAATCACTTCCTATCCTGTGACATGTCCCAAATCTCTTGATTTCGTCGCCTATTTCGATAAAACGTGTATAACGTGACATGGCGTTGGTGAATCTCATAGATCTTATTGCTTAGGTACGCTAGATCCGGCATCCTGTGGTAATTTTTAGGTCAAGAGGCCAAGAGGGGTCTTCAAGAAAGTAGGTACTACATGATCACATGTATGGACAAAAATGAAAACGACCAATAAGATCTATGGTGAATCTCGCTAAGTGGAGCCGCGATTTCAACCAAATTTACAGGTTATTGCAGGTGTCAATACGAAAATATGAATATTTGATTCTGAATGACTTCTAATCGTTTCTAACAATTTCATGGAGCCATTTTCCAATTAGTTTGATGTGAATCTTCCGACAGTATCGCCATCTATTGTTGTACATGAGAACCCCACGTGAAGAGTTAGCGCCACCCACTGAACTCATCCATCATTGTTTTGAGTTTTGTTTGATTTGACTTTTGAGGTTATCTTTTATATATCAGAGATTTCATTACATTTGTTTCAATAATAATTCATTACAGACAGAATGTATGGCATAGACTGAATACAACTAATACGAGACAACTCAACTAAGCAATGTCTGGATTAATTGCTGTGCATTGTGGTAATTTTCTACAACATGGTTGATGTGTGAGTTATCAACTGAAATTATGAATGTATTTTTCATCAGGTGCCGGCTCTCACAGTACTAAACTTCACAATGACTACAAAAGACTTTGTAACAGAGCTTGTCGCAAAGGAATCCAAGTGATGAAAGCGGGAGGGACAGCAATGGACGCAATCCAAGCTGCTGTTGCAAGTGAAGATCTCCAGATAGTTTTTTCAAAGTTTTTTTATGTAATCATTCAGTTTTAGAGAATGATCCTTTAACTAACAGTGGTTTTGGCTCGAATCTCACTATGGATGGCATGGTAGAAAATGATGCGTCTGTTATGGATGGCAAGACACTAGCTTTTGGTGGTTGTGGAGCAGTGAAAAAAGTCAAAAACCCCATCACTTTGGCTCATGATATCTGTGCTAAACAGTCTGTAGATCTACCATTGGGTCTCATACCACCTTCTTTACTTGTAGGGGCAGGAGCACTCAAACATGCAAAGAATTCTGGGCTAAAAATTGTCCCCAACAGTAGTCTAGTTTGTAAGAAAGCATTGAGGCAGTACAAAAAGTATAAAGCTCTATTAGATGTCCACAAGGAAAAATGTCAGAGACCAGATACCTCTCTTGATACTGTTGGAGCTGTGTGTATTGATAGAAATGGAGATGTAGCTGCAGCATGTAGTTCAGGTTAGTCTGCTGATCAACTAAAACAATGGGGATATAGAATTCTATTTCTACTAATAGGTGGTTTGATCCTTAAGAAACCAGGACGCATAGGTCAAGCAGCACTTTATGCTAGTGGCACTTGGGCTGATAGTCTGAATAAAAAGACTGAACCATCAGTGGCAGTGTGCACTACAGGTAGATACTCTTGAAGTTGATAAGTTATGTTCAATATGGAAGTATTATAAAATACTCAAATGGTATTTTTGTTGCATGCATTTCCTTTCAGAAGTCAAATCTCCTTTCCAAATAACTCCCTATGCTGGAGTTTTCAGAGGAAATTGCACATGAAATTTATTATCAGATTTACCTCTGTTGTTACTCCTTCAATGGTTATCAATTACAAATTATCAAATTTGCTACAGGATGTGGGGAACATCTCATTCAGACCCACCTTGCCAAAGAACTGGCAGAGGACCTCAAATTCAGTGCCAATGCTATGACATTTCACAAGGCAATGGGTACAAAGTTTTTGAACTCAAAATTTCTTAGAAATGTCAAGGGCAAGATGGGGGGAGCCTTGATGATCCACAGAGATCACATGAGTCAGGAGATTTCTGTTCTATGGGGACACACAACAGACAGTATGGGGGTAGGTTATATGCAGACAGGGGATGCCAAGCCAAAGGTTAGTGAATAGTAAGCTTTTAGTGCTAAGATTGTATTGAGTTAATGATCAATCATAATCATTTTTGAAGATTTTTATATTGGTTTCAAACCAGTATCAGCTTCAGGACTGTTGATGTTAGGTTTTCAGCAAAAATATTCTGAAGTAATGTAGTAAGTATTTTTTTATTTCAGAGTTTTATTTGTGAATTGCCACAATATGCTGTACCTGGTGAGTCCATCAATGTTGGTGGAGCACATTTCTTTTCTGATGAAAATCCCTCCATGTTAATTAGTGCATAAAGATTTAATTTGTTAATACATTTCTGGTAAAATAAAACTATAAACTATTAAACTTGTTGGTACCATTTTATTATATAATGTACACACAATAATAGTAAATATACATATATTATTTCAATACATCATTTGATACATGAACATTCCATTTGTGTAAGTACTAAAATAAATTAGTTGAAATATCACAATCAAAAACTATTTGCAGATATATCCTTCTCCTAATATTGGCAGTAACATCACATTGATAACAAAAATATGAATAGTTAGAATTTTATTACCTGTATGTAAGAATAATTTTCTAACAAATAATTCAAAAATTCAATAACACAACTATAACATCTTGACTGCCAATGTTGGATAACAACAGAAAATGCTTTCCAAACAGCAAACTAAAAAAATATTAGCCCCAAACCCTTACTGTTTGGTCCCAGCTGCATGTAGCTACTGCTAATCCATTGCTTGCTACTGAAAGTGAGGTAACACGGTTTTCGTGACCAGATAAAGTACCTACGAATAAATAGTAATTAATGGTTAATATTCCACTGTTATCTTCTAGGATATATTTTCAAATTGGAGGGCATTTTCAGAATTGAACAAGTTAAGTATGCATACAAAATCGAAAATTCATTACAAAAATTTATTATTATTATTTATTAACTCACTTGATAACAAAAATACATACATTTTGATCGCGCTATATAGAGGCATCTGGTTCAGGAGTAGAAATTGCCTAGGCAAAGATGCCTGTATTGCATTTCCACACCCTTCCAGTTGCTTTAAAATTTGTATTCTGTGCAATATAAGAGCGAGTTTACAATCGAAAATAAGTTTATTGCAGTGTTAAAGGAAGAATCCAACGGAAACACAAGGTTGAATAAATTATTAAATAAATATGCTGTTGTTGAGTTGAGTTTTTTCTATTGGAATTTCTCAGGGTTCTGTAATACGAATTTTTTCACTTGAATTTTAAACTTCTTGTGGTTTTTTATTTCTCTAAGGTCAAATGCAATGAGAAAATTCTTCATAGACATAGCATACATAACTATGATACAAGGAATCAGAACAATATAGCTCTGCCGAATGTGAGAACCAACATTGCATTGAATAATCCCATTAGTCGTGCCTTACAAGAGTATAATAGGCTTCCTGATGAAATAAAGCTAGGTCACAATTATGCAATATTTAAGAAAAAAGTCAAAGAGATGTATCATTAAAATTATAATTTGAGGGAAATATTTATGATATGCTGTTATTGAAATGAATCATTCTATTTTAGTTTATTTATATGTTTTGTTTATTTATTTGCACACTAGTTCACCATTGAATATGAGTATAATAACCCCAAGACCAGCATCAGCTGATTAGGGAGTTTCGTTTTTATTAACATATATTTTATATTAGGCACTGTTGAAAATTTATATACCGGGTGTCCCATTAAGCCTATCGACCGGATTTATCCCAGAAACTATTGGTCCCACAGTTTTAGGAAAAAAACTATCCGATGTAAAGCAGTCAAGAAAAATTCAACTAAAACATTTTTAAGTTCCTAAAATGACCGCTAGGTGGCGTAATACAGATTGAAAATTTAAAAACTCCTTTTTCTCAAAAAAGTCAAATACAAACGTAGGTATTTTTTAATGTATTCTGCATCTCCTAGTCAATACCTAAAACTTTTGTAGAACACTCTTTCTTCTAACTCTTCATACAACGACAACAAAAACAAAAGAAAAACGGTATACAAAAATCACCATAACTTCGGTTTGTCTTATCCGATTTGAATAAACTTTTGATCGTTTGATAGGTAATTCAAGGTAGAATAAGAATACGATTCTAAATATTTTGGCAAATTCCTCAACAAACCGCCAGATGTCGCTTTTCGTAATTTTTACCAACTATTGATGATTTCTTAGAAATTTTAAATGTAATGACATATTTTTTAATAAAGGGTCATATTCTGCAATAGATTTAGAAAAGAATGCCGCAAACCGGAAGTCTCTAGTGTTTTTTAAACATAAGTTATGAATGAAAATATGTTTATAAGATTACGAGCGTTATAATTGCATATTTTTAAAATATCAAGAAGGCTATGAATACAAAATAATTGGCAAAACTGTCAGGGAGATGATGAAATCTGTCAAGGAGATGATGAAATCTGTCAACATTTTGGCGTTGAGCCATTCTTATGCTAAGCTTTTAGTGTTCAATTATCAAAAAACCTTTTTTTTGGAAAATAATGTCTTACACTATTGCAGAGGCATATGATATGCTTGCAATATTTTTTCGAAATTTTGAAAATCCAGTGATTGCCTCGCGAGAATACAGTTTGGTATATCCAGAAAGAAGGCAACATTCCCGAATGGTATTCCTTCGCCTGTCTCGACGCTTAAGGGAAATCGGAAGTGCCAATACCACCGACCAATAGACGTCCAAGAGCAAGAAACGAAGAAAACATAATCAACGTTCTTGCTTACGTTGAAGCACATCCTCACTCCAGTATCAGAGACATATCAAGAGATTTGGGTGTATCAAAATCAGCAGTTCAACGTATTTTGAAAGATCACAAATTGCATCCGTATCATGTTCAAGCACTGACAGCTTTAGATTTTGACAGAAGGCTGGAATTCTGCGAATGGATGCGTAATATGTTAACAGAAAATCCAAATTTTTTGTCCAGAATCTATTGGCAGATGAGGCAACGTTTACCAGTTTCGGTAAGGTAAATTTGCACAACAGCCATTACTGGGCGGAAAATAACCCACACTGGATGATTGAAATTGATCAACAACATAAATTCTCTGTTAATGTTTGGTGCGGTATTATCGAGGGCAAAATTATTACGTACATTTTCGAAGAAAATTTAAATGGGGCAAGATATTTGGACTTTTTAATCAACCACTTTTATAAAAAGATGTTTCTTTGTAAACCCTCAGGAACATGTGGTTTCAACATGACGGTTGTCCGGCGCATTATGCTCGCAATGTAATGGAGTATTTGGATAACCAGTTTCCTGCTAGATGGATTGGAAGGGGTGGTCCATTTGCTTGGCCTCCTAGGTCTCCCGATTTAACTGTCTTAGACTTTTACTTATGGGGAAGAGTAAAAGATGCAGTTTATACGACTAGACCAACAACGCGGGAAGACATGATTTTGCGCATACAAAATGCTGTATCATCGACCCGACGAAGATGTGTATTGAAAATATTGGCGGTCATTTTGAACATCTCAAATAAAAACTTATAGCCTTAAGCAGTAGGTAGGTACCTAAGTTATTTGTTTTGTATCAAAAGTCTTCAATTTGTTTTTCCTTTTTATTTATAAGATTGTATAAAAAAACAACATTTCAAAACTTTCTAAGTAATTTTGACAGATTTCATCATCTCCTTGACAGTTTTGCCAATGATTTTGTATTCATAGCCTTCTTGATATTTTAAAAATATTCATTTATAAGGCTCGTAATCTTATAAACACATTTTTATTCATAACTTTCGTTTAAAAAACACTAGAGACTTCCGGTTTGCGGCATTCTTTTCTAAATCTATTGCAGAATATGACACTTCATTAAAAAATATGTCATTACATTTAAAATTTCTAAGAAATCATCAATAGTTGGTAAAAATTACGAAAAGCGACATCTGGCGGTTTGTTGAGGAATTTGCCAAAATATTTAAAATCGTATTCTTATTCTACCTTAAATTACCTATCAAACGATCAAAAGTTTATTTAAATCGGATAAGACAAACCGAAGTTATGGTGATTTTTGTATACCGTTTTTCTTTTGTTATTGTTGTCGTTGTTTGAAGAGTTAGAAGAAAAAGTGTTCTACAAAAGTTTTAGGTATTGACTAGGAGATGCAGAATACATTAAAAAATACCTACGTTTGTATTTGACTTTTTTGAGAAAAAGGAGTTTTTAAATTTTCAATCTGTATTACGCCACCTAGCGGTCATTTTAGGAACTTAAAAATATTTTCGTTGAATTTTTCTTGACTGCTTTACATTGGATAGTTTTTTTCCTAAAACTGTGGGACCAATAGTTTGTGGGATAAATCCGGTCGATAGGCTTAATGGGACACCCGGTATGTTTTTATGTCATGGTATATGTTAATAAAGGTTTAAAAAAAAATTAATCAGAATCGATTCAAGGCCCATTGATGATTTAGCAAAAGTGGTATATTTCTTAATAAATATTTAAAATTTCATATAAGGGTCTAGATTCAAACTTTTTTTGCAATATTCGAAAATGGTTCTGAATTTATCAAAATTGTCCAGTCATGCAGCTATTTCCACCGGTCTAAAATATGATATGGTATATGAATATTATTCCGCACACCTAAGAACAATAACGGTCGACATTAGGCGACATAAAATACAAATAATTGAACGTAGTGGTGTTGTATTTCATTATGCTGAGAAGGTACACAATGGTATGGTTGAAATCTGTGCCTATAATGACATATAACCTCAGAATTCGTCTTCTTTCATTCTGTCTTCCAATGATAGAAGCAAATATTCCACACTAACCGTTATGTTGATTCTTTAGCGTGTCCCACATATGAACATTATGATCATCCGATCCACACAAAAGTATTCTTCCACTTATCGACAACGCACAGGAGGTGAATGCGCTGTTTGGAGTTGGAGGCTTGTAAATTGCCAATTCTTGGTCACTCCTTATGTCGAAAAGTCTAGCAGACTTATCTTCAGAGCCAGTTGCGAAACAATATCCACTTGGATGATACTGAAAAATATGACGAGATATCTAGCGGGTCAGAGGGTACAACCACGTACGACAACTTTCACAGATGGAAAATGATTTAGGCTCTCTCCTAACACGAAGTGCATGTAAGAACAGGGACGCGCCGTCCATATGTGCAAAGTCGTGCGGCGCACGACGGCGCCAAGACCAAAAAGGCGCCTACGGTCGTTTTGAATTTTCTACACAAATCAACATTATCAAACCAGTGGTGAACATGTACTATCCACCAACACAGTTCGCCGATCGGCAACCGGTTGATTGTTCATTATTGTCGCAATAAGTGCCTAAGTCGTATAGAGTGCCTTATTTGCTATTATGTATCTGAGGCAATTTTGAAAAATAATTGAGCAAGTAAGATTTCAGTAGGGCGAAATTTACGATGTTCTTTATGAAATTTTTTCCGGAAATGATTTCGACAATGCTACAAAACATCTAGCTACTTGCTTAGGTAAAAAAATTAAAAACTATGAGTTTGTGTGTATGGTAGTCTTGTGGTACAAGATTCTGAATTAAGTGGATGTTGTTACTAAGATTCTGCAATCAAAAAAATTAAATATTTCCCAGGCTTCCGAAAGTTTGAATAGCCTTAATGAATTTCTCAAACAATATCGATCTGACAAAGGCTTTATTGACTTATTAGTAGATGCCAAAAATAGCTTCTTGCTTAGAAGTTGATGCAAAATTTAGATCTACAAAAGTGTTAAAGTAAACGAAGGTGACGACCAGCCGATTGAAAATCAAGAAATGAAATTCAAAGTAAATTGCTTTTTCGGAATGCTAGAGACATCACTCTTTCATCCGTAAATTAAAATTTTCAACTATTATCGTGATTTATTTGGCAAATATTCCGATCAAAATCAATTTGATTTTTGTAAGAAACTGGAGGAGACCTTAACCGACAAAGATCGAAACGAGAAAGATATAGATGGAACAGATATTTCACACGAACTACAATTTATGCACAATGGCGACAAGGACGCGATGTCTGTAACAAATAACCTAACCCGCACTCATTTCCAAACATTACGATTGTATTGCGCATATTATTAACCATTCCAGTTTCTGTAGCTACAGCAGGGAAGTCATTCTCTAAATTGAAGTTGATACAAAATTATTTAAGATCTAGAATGGGCAAAGAGCGGTTAGATTATAAAATCTTGCAATTATTTCTATAGAGTCTGACTTTTTAAAGCAACTCGAAATGGAAAGTATTATTGATGAATTTGCAAAAAGTAGAGCTAGAAAAGTCCAATTACTGAAAAATCTCTCCATCATTATCTGTTCCAAAACAAAATTGCTATTATATTTTTGTTTTCTCAAATACTGTTGTTTCATATTCTATTGATATTTCTCGTGTATTTTTTTGTCACAAATAAAGAGATTTGACAGAAAAGTATAGTATTATTGAAAAAATTCAACAAACAACTAGAAGAAAGGGGTGGTAATTTTACCTCAATATTATAACATTGGTTATTAGAGGCGCTTATCATTATTTCGCACGACGGCGCCGAAAATACTTGGCGCGTCCCTGTGTAAGAACATCATCGTTGCAAACAGAATTAGAATCCTAGATAGTGTACTCGTACAATAACCTATCATTTTCCCGAAGGTATATCCATTATCACCTACACAAACTGAATTTACGTCTGCTTCGTGCCCGAAAAAGGTTTGTTTCGGCTTTTCTTCCCGCATATCCCATAACCTACAAGTTTTGTCTACACTGCCGGTCACAAAGGTATTGCCATCTGGAGCTAGGCTGATTGATACCACGTCACCATTGTGAGCAACGAAATCAGAAGTTTTTCTGCCAGTCTCCAAGTCCCATTTACAACTGAAACAATAGAAGAAAAATCTTATTCGATCTATCGAAGGATTATTTGGAATTTGTTACATTTTCATGTCTCCTGATCCTGTTATCAAAGAATTTTCGCTGGTGAAACGGCAAGAACTGAGAAATCCATCGTATCCAGCTAATTCTCTAACCATTTTGGCAACACCGTTGGAATCCCTATTGTTCAAGTCATAGACTGTGCACATATTGTCCATCCCTCCACAAGCTGGAAAATAATGTGTTAGGTACTATAATTTGTCTACATCCACGAAGCGACTTTTGAGAAACCACATTTTTGTATTGATACCTGTAGTAATCTGTGAATTTGGTTGAAGACGAGGCTAAATTTAACAAGGTTTACCCTGTTATACCCACACGTTGTCAATATATATTCTATCCATCTCCAACCAAGTAATGAAGGATCGAGAGGATCTCACCCAAACACATGCAATTTATCGTACTTTAAAGCGAGCTGTATACCATTTTGGTAGCAATATTTAGGAACTTCAGAATTGTGTGATGCTCTCCTATGCACAATTTTCTGCGTATACAACAAAAACGACTGGATTTTTTCAAATTATATTTCGCCTCGATAAACTATATACATTTGGTAGCATTTAACCAACCTCGTATCTCTCACCGGTACGGACACCCTGTATACTTTGAAATATAAATACATCACATACTAGCAGGAACTTTCTGAAACATAGTCCTTGACAGCACGTATACGGTAGCGACATCATCTTGACAGACATTTGAGGATATCTATATTAACCCATTAATGTCCAGTATTTACGAACATTCATATTCATCAATGCTCAGTGGGTCGTTGATGACCCAATACATAAAAAATATATTTTTTTCGGGGATATCAACATTTACTTCATTTACATCGATAACAACTTTTGCAAACAATATTTTGATGTTCCCATGCTATTTTTTTGATCAATATTATCTACACCAACATGTGAAAATCGATTCAGTAGTGATTGATGATCTACTCTGAGTTGCTGTGTTGAGAACTTGAGTAGATAACATTCACTTCCTTTTGTAAAAAAAAATTCTCAGTATTTATAAAGAATAACAATCGTATAACGAGATGATCCCAATTCGAGTATCTGAAATATTCCAACATTTTTCAACCAAAATTTGTCAACCAAATTGAAAGGGTCGTTATAACGACCCACTGAGCATACGGTGCATTACTATGTTTTGGATACTGTGTTCAACTCGATATTTATCAAGTTCGTAAAAAGAGTAGCATTTCGAAGACTTGAAATTTTCACCTCAGCAAAACTGTTCAGTTTGCTCGGAGAAATGGGATATTCAGCTACAGGAACCGTGAGAGCTGACAGAACTGAAAATTGTGGCTTACCAGGTGATGATTTGATGAGGACCACAATATCTTCGCAGTGCGCTGGAAGGATAACAGCAATGTGACATTGTTATCTAATCAATTTGGTGCAAATCCCACACAGAAAGCGCTTAGAAGTTCAGCTTAGGACAAGAAAAAAAATTGAGAATCCTTAGCCGTTGTGTCTATGTATAACAGGAATATGGGGAAAGTGGAACATATGGATGTCCAACTATCAAATTTCTATATACGTGGAAAAAAACTGTACATGCCTATAATTTTATGACTTTTTGATGTTGCGATGAATAATGCTTTACGCCATAGTACACGTTCTATCAATTAAGAGTTTGACATTCCGAAGGAAAGTAGCCTAATCCTCGTTAACATAATATGGAATTGTACCCCTCAGAACTGGACCAACATCTTCAAGAAACTATCCTCTACATGCTAGACTCAGTGCCCGACTCATAATTCTCACTAATTTGGCAAGAAGATGTGCTGTTTGTTAAAATAAGTCCACCAAAGAATATTCTACTTGCGAAGTAACACTCCATGATAAATGTTTTGTTTTATATCATCAAAAATAAATAGTCGAATAAAAGTTATGTACTTCTATATTCCAGATTATTCAATTGTCATGTGCTTATAGTGGGTCGTTGATGACCCACATCCTAGTAACGCCATTTATAATGAGATATTTTTTTTCTATTTTTCTATGATCAATCGACACATGGGCACCCTAAAAAACTCCATTTCTCTTCAACCAACCTAAAAAAAAATAGTGGGCACTACTATAACCTGGGTCGCTAATGACCCACTGAGCGCTAATGGGTTAATAAAACTGAAAAGTTATAGCCTGGGCTTTCAATTAATTAGACAATAATGCAAAATGAAGAAGCCATGAATTGGACGAAGTATCAAAATTGAAAGAAAAAGTCTTATCCAATTAAAAATATCTCACATAATTTGAATTTAAATGACTGGAAGATCACGAACAGAAAACAAAAACTTTCCTGGCAAATACCACGCAAAACATTGAATTTCATATCTAGTCGTAGTCTCGTAGTCCATGCAACGATTCCCACAGTGAATGCGAAATGCATGTGTTACTTCCTTCCTAACACGTGACAAAGTTCACATCGAGACAGGCAAGCTTATAGATCCACAGACCGGTTTCTGATGACTTATTGGCCCTCATCAATACAGAGTAGTCACCGAGTAGAGATCATGGTGTCGCTAATTCCAAGTGTCTCTTGGAACGCGGCTCAGTGCGGAGATTGCATTTTGGGACACGCACCGGTTCGATAGTGGAGATCGCATGATGAGAGGTTCGACGTTGGGAAGCGGATGAAATGAAATCTCACTGGAATAAAGTGACAGGACAAAGACAAGCGAAAAGGCTAGTGAGCCTCTCGCCAAGGAAAGCTAAACAGCTCGATCTCGAGTTGGACCAATAAAGACCAGAAACTGGTAACGGGACTCCTCACTGGAATCACCTCAAAAAGATGGGTAAAACAGAGAGTGATAGTTGTTAATTGCTACTGCGAGAACTTCGCTGAAACTGTAGAAACATTTGCTTTGCGAATGCCCATCACCACTCTTCTGCAAGAGGCTCAAGTTCCTGGAAGGAGCCTTATTCTTCGAAAACTTTACACGAAGTCTCGGAATACCGGGCCTCGAATAGATTAAGGATTGTGCACAGAAGATCAAATAGGTCGAGATGCTTGAGCGGTTTATGATACCTCCCCATCCCCCATTTCCTTCCACCCCCATCACTCTCCCACGAGTGCATGGACTTCAACCATGTTGCCTTTGGCAATTCGCAACTCAGCAGTCAAATCCCCCTTTTTTTTCAATTTCGGTAATTCGACTTTCAAATCTCTTGGTCTAATAAAATTTGGTTGTGTACCCTGTCCTTCATGGAAGTTCCCTTCCTCGCGGGATTTTTCTTTATTTAATTTTTAAAAAAGAAATATATAAGATAATTTCGAAAAACTTTTGAGATTGACTTTCCGAGTTTTGGTAGTTTGTATTCTTGTATACCTACTTGTTTGTTTGGTTTGAGTTCCTGTGTTTCGTTTATTGTAAGTATATATTCTTTTGTTTTCGTATTTGTTGTATTGGTCTTTTGTAATTTCGATAGATCGATAATGTTATATATAGCAATAGCAGAAACCGGCTTGTTTGTTCGCCGAAAATGTTGTTTTTTCTATAAGATTGATAGATCACCTATTTAGGAAACAAATCTGGTCCCATTACGGATCACCCCACATTTACCAACAAAATTTCCTGAATAAGAAAAAGCCACCGCCATCACCCACGCGGACCGTAAGGGAATAATCTGCATCTTGTTGCCGGTGTAGGTGTCCCAGATGATGAGTTTGCCATCCAACGAGCCGGTGACGCAATGCCGGCTGTCTCCGCTGTAGTGCACAGAGTTCACCTTGTTCAGGTGCCCCTTCATCTGTTTCTTGGTGTTCAGTTTGACCCTAGGGGCGGTCGCAACCCCTTCCAGCGCCTCCTCGAAGGTCGTGTCTTGTTGTTTCTTTTGTTCCTCCTTCAAAAAAGAATAGTATATTATGATCAAGGTGGATATAGGATGGTGAAACAGCTCTTCAATTGTTTCTGCGAAAAACTTGTAGACCGTTTGAGAAGGTACTAATATTTCCACGACTTGAATGAAGATGGCGGTAAGATCGATTTTCATGGAAGTTTTCCGTTGCTTATGTATTTCTGTGGTTCCAATCTGACATGCGTGGATTGAAACATCTGATGAGATTGAAACAATGTTAAAACGACTATATTTTCAGTGAATCTGGAATTATTATAAATATTTTTACTGACATAAGCACAGTTTGTGTTTTACCGACGAAAGGTATGGCGCCATTTCTGGTCATTTCAGGAAATATATTACTATGGTATGAAATCAAGTAGGCAAAAGTCTACAGCTCATTTTAGTGTTTGTAAATAGGAAGCTGTTTCACTATCCTAAATCCACCTTGATTATGATAAAAGTTTTAGAGGACGCAATTTTGTCGTACGCGTTGTTTGGAGTACGACGAGCGACAGCGAGGAGTGCTCCAAAGTCCAAGGGAACAAGTGCGACAACGTATTTTATAAAACGTGTGTCATATACAATATTTTCTATTTTGCATCAATTTGAAGTCTTTAATTGAAAAAAAAGATTGAATTTCGATAAATAACAAACATTTTCGATTGGTAACAATGATGACACAGAAATATTTGAAATCTGACGCACAAGCGTAAAGCGTAGTTTACTGTTGTGTTGAGCTGTTTTGATTTTTGCGATACCAGCGGTAGAAAATGTAAAGTTATTGTTTTTATTGGTCAATTGAAATCAAATCACACTCAGAAATTTGAATCTACCAATAAAAACTTTATGTTGTTCACTGCTAGTAACTCCAAATCCAAAATCGCTCAAAAGTAAGCTGGGCCTAACTCTTCTGACTTTAATTTGACAGTTCGATTGTACCAATCTCCGAATAATAAAAAATGCGTATCGAAATAGAGGCTATTTCGACACGCATTTGCGTTGCACAATGACTTCATTATACAACCAAAATAGAAAAACTCCATTCTGGCATGCCATGATGAACCCCTCTGTTTCCGATTAAAGCCCGCCTGACCTTAGTAATGCAAAGGTCAGCTCTTTGGATAAAGCCCTGTCTTCGATGTTGTTGAAAAAGACAGAATGTGAAGCCGCAGAGATTTTTCAACTTCTGCAGCTTTGATGCGGGCTTTCCTCCGAGCGTGGTCTAACTCAGTGACTGAGTCACGCATGGACGTATTTATACGTCCATGGAGTCACGAGTTCTCCGCTCGGAATCGAAAATCAGTTAAAGTTCATCGGCTGCTCGGTGTGCTGCCTTGAACAGAAATGCTCCTGCATCTTCATGGCACTTGACCGTTTGCAGAAGGGGATCCGAACTTCTGATGATTTTACAGGCGCTATCCAGAACCATTCTGTTATGGAGATACTGCCAACTCAATTAAGAGTCCATGGCCTCCCTGATCTCTTGGAAGATATAGCCGTGGAACGGACGATGTTGGATCATCTTGCGAGTACTAACGTCAAGTTGGCGCAGCTCAGCTAGTGTCCACTTAAATACTCTAAAGGAATATAATAGTAGGATCGGAACAGCAAGCATGTTAGTAGCAGCGACTTTATTATTTCCCGACAGTTCCGAAGACCAGATCTGTCGAAGTCGCTGCCGACACTTGCTGCGGAGAGCGTCTTTCACCATTCGTGTTTCTTGTATGTATTATTATTGTTAAATAATGCATAATTGAGTTTTCATTACAAATATTAGTTGGTTTAAATATTATTTACGGGTTGAGATTATTGACTAAGCTCATGTGCATCAAAATACATAACATAACTACACTCAGAATTAGTTTTGACCCAAACTTACGTGATTTATGTTATCATAGATGTTTCCAGATAAAACAAGAATGTGTAATATTTCTTTGTGAGGGTAGTGTAAAAAAATCTTTTTTTTCTGGTTCAAAATTGGTCCTCGTTAGATTCCACAATATATTTTCTCAACAAAATTTTTCGATATCTTGTCAATTTGACCCATTTTTCGGCACCACAGAAAAACTTTTTTGAATTCCCGCCGAATCTGAGGTCACGTGATATAAGTCGCAAAGGATTTTTTGATAGTCAGACAACATACAGAAAAACGAACCGCCATTATAGAGTAAGAGCCCAGGGCCGCCAGACATAAGTTATTTTCTGACAGACAAAATGTCTGGACTATTAGAGTCTTTCAGAGATTTCAACAACAAATTTTTCCCCTACATAACCAACGTCATATGGCGACCGCTGTATGAAAATGCAAAAGCTATGATTTATTCAAAAACATCAGTTGAAAAAGAGTAATCTTGCAATACAGCCGTGAAAAAAACATTTTCTACCTGTAATTTTTTGTAAAGTTCTTCCAGCTCTTTCTTCAATGCAATCGTCTCAGGATCTGTCTTCGGAGGCATAATCCTCGACTTTTTTGGAAATATCTTCTGGAAACAATTACAAACACATGGACAAACTCGCAAGTCACATCGTAAAATGAAAAGCAGCTGTAATCTCTTTAGCCCTAATCTAATAAGACGTATAGGGACCCCGTAAAAGTGCATGTTTTAACCCAATTCATTGGTTATTGATTTTGAAAAAACAACATTGTTAAAGTAGATTGATATTGGGTACATTACATGATGATTTTTATAATACACAAAATGCTTGGCGGACATCATTATGTAATAGTCTTCATAATAATAATAATAATAATAATAATAATTTATTCAGACATATTACATTTACACTATAAATTAATAGCATTCGTAGTGAATAAATTGAATTACTTACGAAGCAGGGTATACCTGCTTGTTTGTAAGAGAATATACAATAAAGATAAAATAGAAACATATACAACATATACAATAAATAGGATGCATACTTATCACAGATACTGATTTCTAGAGTTATGTTAGAGTAATATGAGCCAGATATTCATATAGTATGGTAATTTGGATCGGTTGAAGTATGAAAAATTGTAACAAAAAGGAGTGAAATTTGCATGGATACAATATATAACACAATATGCAGATATAGACGTACAATATTATAAAGGAGGTTAGATAAAGTATGCACTCATTTTTCGATGATGTCGTGTATTTCTTCACGAGATGTATTTTCAACATACGCTTTGAGGTTTTTTACGAATTTTTTACGGTTTAGCTCGCATTTTAGTGTTTCTGGTAGATGATTAAAAAGTTTCGGTCCTAGATAATAATAGTTCCTTTGGCCGACTGACTTGTGCATGACTAGTATTACATTTCTTTTTTTATGACGTGTTCTATAATTATGGTTGGAAAAAATTAGTTCGTTTTTATGTTTATATTGAACTATGGCTATGTTCATGAAGAATAGTTGTCTCTGATCGAATATCTCAGATTCCGAGTAGAGAAGGTCACTAGGGTAGTTATATCCCTTTTGTAGGATACATCGTAAGAATCGTTTTTGAATAACTTCAAGCGAGTGTAGATGTGTTTTAGAGACCCCTCCCCATCCAATTATGCCGTAATTCAGATGAGATTCAACCAAACTTTTATACAATATTATTTTTTGTTTATGATTGAGAATGTTGATTATCTTTTTGAATTTGTACAGAATACATCTTAATTTCTTGACAACATGTGATATATGTTGGTCCCATCTCAGATGGTTATCTAGGATTATGCCAAGATACTTAATTTTTTTGACTGGTTTGATGACGGCCAAGTCAGATATTGCGATGTTATATTCTGGCAGGGATATATCATAGCTACTGAATGGTACGTAGTACGTTTTTTCGAAATTGATTGATAACAGTCTGTAATCAAACCACTTCTTAATTTGGACTAGGTCGTCCTCTAGCTTGAGTTTCAAATTGAACCAGTCGGCATCTTTACAGAATATGACTGTATCATCGGCAAAACTGATGATTTTTGAGTGAGTGCTTATTGAGAAAAGATTGTTAAGGTATATATTGAATAGGATTGGTCCTAATACTGTACCTTGGGGTACACCACATGTAATGATTTCTTCGTCACTAAGTTTCTCACCAATGTTTACTATTTGTTGTCTATTAAAGAGGTAGCTACTGAAAATGTTATGTGCTACGCCTCTCATCCCCATATCCTCTAGAGTTTTAAGTAATATACAGTGATCTACGGTATCAAATGCTTTTCGCAGGTCTATGAAGACACCAATTGATGGCATGGACTCATCTAAACATTGATATATATTTTGTGTCAATATTTTTATAGGATCTTGAGTGGACATGTTTTCTCTGAAACCATACTGTGATTTTGACATTAAGTTGTACTTTTCGAGGAATTTATTCAACCTCCTCTGGATAACTTTCTCCAAAATTTTTGCTAAACACGATATCAAAGTGATAGGCCTATAATTAGAAACATCGGTCATGTTTCCATTTTTATGAATCGGCGTTACAATCGCCATTTTGAGTGCTGTGGGGAAATAACCCTGTTCCAGAGATTTATTAACAATATAGGTTAGTGGTTTTGCTATGTAGTTGGAGATAAGTTTGAGGGTTTCTGCTTTGATATTATCAATGCCAGGGGCTTTTTTATTTTTTAACTGAGATATTACTTCTTTCATTTCATTCTCGGTTGTTGGATGAAAGAAAAATGAGTGATCACATACAATTTTTTTTTCTGTGTCGTCTGGATTTTTGTTTATTTTTTCAGCTAATTGTTCGCCAACGGATATGAAATATTTATTGAATTCGTTTGCTATTTCGAAACTGTCACTAATCTCTCGATTATCTTCTGTGATAATTGATTTAACTGGTGGATTTTCAACGTTAGTCAGTACTTCGTTCACAGTTTGCCAAAGTTTTCTAGAATCATTTTTCACCTCCTCAAGACGATTTCTGTAATATGTGTTTTTGGTGGTCTTAATTAATTTGTTCAGATTCAACTTAAGATCTCGGTATTCTTCAGAGAGAGCGGTATTATTTGATTCCTTCTTTAGTCTGTAGTATAAACTATTTTTTTTTGTTCACTGACTTCACGAGGGATTTCGTCATCCATTTTTTTCGTTGCCTTTGCTTATTATTAATTTTTATGTATCTAGTGCATCTATTTTGGTTAGTTTTTATAATTTTAATTAGTTCATTTGTTGCAGAGTCAAGGTCTTCATAATTATAAACGGTTGCCCAATTTTCTTTTTTTATATCTTCTACGAATTTTTGTTCATTCATTTGTTTATAATAATGTGCTGCCTTTTGTATTTCGACACTTTTTTTATTTGTTATTACTATTTGAGCTAGAGTTGTGTAGTGGTCGGTAATGGATGTTTCGAACGTAATTGGTAAGATTGTGTCATAGTTATGATCTTTTGATTTTATGAATATATGATCTAAACATGTGCGAGATTTTTTTTGAACTCTTGTAGGTGTATTTATTGCCGATATATATCCATGTTCGCTCAGAGTATCTAGGTAATATTCAGTGTCGCGAGAAGTATTCAGTAAATCAATGTTTATATCACCAATTATTATATTATAATGCGATGTTTCATCTTCTCTACTCAAAATAGCATTCAACTGGTCAACAAAAGGATCAATGTCTGTGGATGGTGATCTGTATATGCCATTTACAATGAAAGTTGAGTTATGCACAGTCATTCTAGCTCTAAGAAGGAAACTATCATTTAGATTGATTGTGGTGTGAGAATCATACTCCCCTGATCTTACGAAAATTATTACTGAAGATTGTGATATCCGGAATTATGTGTGTTTCTGTAAGGACTATACAATCGAAAGATTCATCTAATTCATCGAGGAAGATCAAAAATTCATCGAAATTATTTGATATACTACGGATGTTATTATATAATATTTTGAAATTTTCATATGGATTATTGACTTCTAGAACTTGCTTCACTTCTTTATCAGTACTCAGGGAGAAAGATTTCAATTTGGTGATAATGAAGTCTCTTATATATGGATCCATTTTTTGTTTTTATCTCACTTCGTTGGTATAATGAAAGTTCACATAATATAATATCAGAGGTTTAAAAAAATCCTACAAGTTAAATTATCAGTATAAAACATAAAAACACAAATACATGAATACTAAAATTTTGGATAGACTTATTTTTTGATTTTTTTGGAGGGTGGAGTGGGAAGATCTCCACCACCATTCCTTGGTCGATTCTTTCCTTGATGTCTGGTGATATAGGTCACAGATGATTCCGGTTGTGATTGGGTTAGTTTTTGTGTAGCCTTCGTGTGAACTGATTTCCCTCTCGTTATTTGTTCTTCGTTGTTTTCCTCGATTTCCTCTATTTCTTCTGTCTGTATGATATCTTCTTTATCCTTTAGATTATCGTATGTATAAGTATCGCCATTTATTATCAATTTATTCCGGTAGAGTTTTGTTAGGTAGTTCTTTTCTTTCGCTTCTTTGTAGTGTTTTAGAAGTGTTTGTTTTTCTTCTCTCTCTTGAGGTGTGAGGTCGTGGCTGATGAATATGCTGGTCCCTTTCAGTTTATTGCACTTACTCAATATCTCCCTCTTCTTTATGTAGCGTGTGAATTGTATAACGATTGGACGTGTTTTATGTGTACTTATTTTTCCAATACGATATATGTTCACTTCGTACTCATGTAGAGTAACATCAAGTTTTTCTTTCATAAAATTTATCAGTTCCTCCAATAAGTCTATATTTTCTTTCTCTTCCACACCGTGTAATATTAGATTATTTTCTTTGGACTTTCTATAGTTGTTTTCAATGCAAAGATTGAGATTTTTGTTTTCTTTTTCTAATTCATGAACTTTTTCTTCTAGATCTCTGACTCTGTTGTTTGAGGTGAGCAGCTCCTCTTTGATTGATTTTATATTTTCTTTTATTTCATGCATAAATACACTGCTCAATGTAAATCTTTATTCATCAGGAAAATCCGGAATAAACTCTAAGATAGACCATTTTTGATACCAACTTGCAGGAGATGATATTGATGATATAATATTTCAAAGAGACAATAGTGTATCCAATTAAAAATATCAAACATAGTTTGAAATTGAATATCTGGTAGATTACGAGCAGAAAACAAGTACTTACTGACATATACCACGCAGAACATTGAATTATATCCACTCGTAGTATATGCATCAATTCATATAAATGAATAAAAATGCAAATATTTATTTCTTCGAACATGCGTTTATGCTCGCAACGAGACAGACACGGCTGACAACCTGTAGACCGGTTTCGGGCTTATTGGCCCTCATCATGTACAGGGTAGTGAACCGAGTATAGATCCTGAGATCTCTACACGAGGCGAGGTCTGAATCGATGGAAGCATCCACGCATATTTGATAGCAGTGACCCGTTCCCCAAGCAGTGTATGGAGACGGCGACACCAAGCGGCGAAGAAAGAAACACTCCTTAATAAATTTCCCATATTGAAGATATGAGAGTGGCTGGGTTGCTCGACTAGCCGATTGAATCAAAGGGAATAGCCAAAAACTCTAAGTGGAGTGGTGGTGTAAAAAAGGAAAATAAATAACGCAAAGTCATCTCCACAACATTATTAGAATAATCTAAAATAACTTAATGAGGGCCAATAAGCCCGAAACCGGTCTACAGGTTGTCAGGCGTGTCTGTCTCATTGCGAGCATAAACGCATGTTCGAAGAAAGAAATATTTGCATTTTTATTCATTATGCATAGACTACGAGTGGATATAATTCAATATTTTGCGTGGTATTTGCCAGGAACGTAGTTGTTTTCTGCTCGTTTTCTACCTTGTTAGTTTAGATTAGGTATTCTAATAATGTTGTGGAGATGACTTTGCGTTATTTATTTTCCTTTTTTATAAAAGGAATAGACTTATCTAATTATAATTTCAAACATAGTTTCAATTTGAATGTTTGGTAGACCTGGTATGTGCCAGGAAAGTAGTTGTTTTCTGCTCGTGGTCTTCAGACATTCAAATTCAAACTATGTTTGAAATAATAATTGGATAAGGCTATTTCTTTTATTCTTGATACTACGTCCAATTCATGGCTTCTTTCATTTAGTGAGTAATTTTTATTACACCCTTGTAAACACATTAAGTATTTTCCAAATGAATTGAATAAGGTAAAGGCACTTGATGAATCTATAAACTTCGGAAAAAGAGAAGATACTCAGAACACACTGTCATTTTCACAAATGCTCCAATGCATATCAATGATGTAACTGAATAGACATTTTCACTTCATCAAAAATATGTCTGATGACGTTACTCATAAGAAGTTGCGAAGCGGAACGGCCGTTTTCATGATTGAAAATATATAGGACAACAAAGAGGGAAGACCGAGGAGAAGGAAGGTAGGACTAGTTCCGTTGATTGATGTATTGCAATACATCAATCAACGCTAGTTCTCTATTTTGTCAATGCCAAATCGTTAACTCATAATGAGGCAATTGAAGCATGTGTTAAAAGCAAATCCTGGTATAGGCTCCTTTTAGTATCGAAAGCAGAACCACTTTGGGCTAGATTATTACCCTATTGTCAAATTTTTCCTCTCGGTTATTTAAGACATTACAGCTCTCGAGCTACATAACCAAACATAGAAAAGGAAGTTTTTAAAAAACCTGATGAATACACCATATTTTAAGGCTCTCATTTTAGCCTATCATCGAATATTTTACCCTTTGTTTTCAGAAGGCAGAACATTCGGCAATAGGCTGAAATTAGAATTAATGGACCCCAAATTATTCAGATTTATCATGGAATGTCTCTTTCATGTTATGCTCAACGGTCAAGCTAGCAAAATCAGCGATTAAAAAAAAAGTTGAGAAAAATAGCGATGGGGAGGAATAAAAGTGTCGAATGATCTTAAATTATGATACTATTGTCTTCAATATTCGATTCAGATATCATCATACCTAAAAAATAGAGTCAGTATTTTTTTTTCAAGAAGAGAGGCTAAAGGGATCCAGGATTTTTCGTAAAATAGCGCAAAAAATTCGGAAATAAGGTAATAAATTTGCCTCCAATTATGGTAAAAAAATTCTAACAATTCAAAGTAATTCATAATCATGTGTCGTTGAATTTTGTATTTATTATACATTTCCTTTTCTTTTTGTTCATGAAATATGAATAACGAAAATTATAACATTTATATATATCCCTAGTCCAACATGACGACACAAAAAAAATGTAGTCTGCCTCTGGTATTAACACAGAATCAAATAAGTATATGGATCTGATCTGATCTTCTTATTTTTTCAGTACAACAAGAGCTTTCACTAGATGAATATGAAGTAGGGAGCTTATAGATTATAATTCACGATAAACCTGTACCCATTGAATTTTTTTTCCTATGGGATCATTTTTGAAATTTGATACCGAAATATATTCGATTCTCCATGAAATTTTTATGACGATCCACTGATTCAATGGCACCAACCGTGAAATGTAAATGTTTAAAAGATTGTACTACTCACCTGGATGGAAAACACGAATTACCTACTTTTAAAATGCCCTATGAACATGCCTATGTTAATATCGCTTTGATTGCTATGACTCTATTTTGGCGATTCACATATCTACCTACCTTATGTTGATTGTTACAGAAAATATTTCTGATAAAAATATCGACGTTTTAATGATATGTATAATATATTTATAGACACCCATGTTGAACAACAAAATGATAAAGGGAAATAATACTGAAACATTCACTTTTTATCACGAAAAAATAGTCAAGTTTTCCTTATTTATTAATAATTGATCTTTGTGCCTTTTATTCTCACCTCAGTACCTAAATGTTTAAAAAAATATATTTAAAAAGGATATTGAAGTTTCCACATATTTTTGCCTCTCTATCTTCATTATTTTTTTAATTTGTAATTTGTATGTTTATTTTTAGCAATTAGGTTAGCAGTTTGAGTCAATTGAAAAATGGAAAGTTTGTGGAAATATTTTTTTGTTGTTGTTCGTTTCAATGTTTTGATTAGATATACTTTTCACTTTCATCTTTTTGTCGTGTTTGTTGCGATGGAACAAGCAAATAATGTACCTAAATCAATTTTTTGGTTGATTGATTTCTTCGAATATTCCGGTACCTGAACTTTTACTTGACAGTTATTCAATCAGTTGTTAAACTGATTTCCTCAAATAAAGATCATTGGAGAATGCTGACGAGTCGTGAATTCTGGTTGACATTGTTAAGTTTCTTATTCTTTTCAATATTCACAGGATCATCAGGTAACTATATACTTGTATATAATACGAACTGCCCTGTATACAATAGATCTGATGGTATCATTTATGTAGAACAGCAAGAAATATTGGCCAGACATGAATCAGGTGCAGCTCCAAAATTTGATTTTTCTGCAACCGATACGAAAGTCGTCCATTTTTGTTTTACGTTTTTCTTAGTAACATAATAAAATGTACTTGGTTATGCAACACTTTTAATGTCTAGAAGCTAAAGTTGAAGTTGAACTCCAAGGAAGTGTGGCATTGTGATCATTATCTTGGAATTAACTAGAATAACTATATATGTATAACATTAAGATTTAATAACATAGGTATAGGTTATTATTCATCAAAATAAACTCTGATACAAAATACATGAATAAGTACCTATCAATAATTCAATAATTCAATAAATTCGGTATAATTAATTAAACATAAATTATTTTGTTTGCTGAAGAAATGACAACTTTATTTTGGATCAAAAAATGTGACTCGCAAATTTTGTGTGCTCGGCTTCGCCTTCTCGGTTATCCACGCAAACTCAAATTTAGTTTTTCAAACAAAGTGTCACTTTGATACTAATAAAGGAATGTTCTTTTTTGTATTTTGTAATGTTCCTACCGAAATATCAACAATTTTGTAGGACTGTCCTGCAAAATATTTTTCTACCCGACTATTCGTGACAATATTTCGGGAACCTGTTAATGTCAAAATATTAAATTTGAAAAATGTATCGTGTTTCTGTGGAAAGTAACTATCTCATATTCTCAAATTTCGCTAATCTGAATTCATCAAATACTTCAAATAGGCTTTTTTGGTCAAACATCTATTAGATCAATATTGTTATGTTTATCCTTTACACGAAATATATGAGTGATGTTATAGATAGATGCACGGAAATCGATATGGATGCATATGCAAAAAGGATTTGTCACTACAAGAAACACAAATTGGTAGTCCCATCAGGAGTTTCTAAGAAAACGAAAGAAGTTTTTGAGATGGAAGCAAAAATAACGCAATGATCTAACAATAGATCTTAGACAGCCTTTTTGAATTACGTATATGTTCAATTTTCTTATCTTATTCCTTATTTTATCTTATAGCGAATCCCATTGGTAAAACCAGTGTTGCTCTAATTTTGAACTAGTTTTGCACTGACACTGCCTTCGTTTTGAACTGGTGCAATCTCAATGGGACGATCTCCGACCGTTTAAAATTTCAGATTAGTTAGGTTAGGTTTTCGAATTTCGATTTTAATATCATTCAATTCATCAATTCTGTTTTCAATATAATAAAAATGGATCATTCGAACAATTCCAGTAGAAGCTTGTACATCAACCTGTAAGTATACTTTACCACTTTATACTCATGATATATTATCAGCTGACAATTACCCACTCTAAAAATTATTGGCGGTTGTCAATCTGCTTATGCTCCATTTAATTATATATGTTTTCATTCACAGATAATGTTGTACTCATCAAATTATATTATTGACTTTTTCGAAATCATTGGACCCGCCATTTTTCCAGTGCACTGAATCGCGCACGACTTCCTAAAGCAGGTGCGAAAATTCTTGCACTGAGTGCAAAACTAGCCGCACCAGTTTTTCAATGGGACACAAGAACTACAACTGATTATACCAATGGGACGCGCGATTTGCACTCAGTGCGCACTAGTTTTACCAATGGGATTCGCTATTATTCACTATATAATATTAGATTATATTGATATTATATTAAGTCGAAATTTCGAGATAATTAAGTCGAAATTTCCATATAGTTAAGTCGAAATTTCGACTTACTAAGACGAAATTTTGACTTATTTTTTTATTCGCATTGGCCCTCCAGAGCCATCGTATGAAATAAAGTCACACGTTCGTGGTGAACTTTTTCCAGTACCTATACTCGTTTTGAGATATATTTACGGTCTAAAGACTCTAAAAGTATCGTTAAGATTCATATTACGATAACCCTTCGAATATATCGTATATCGTAAACGGCAAAAAATGTTCACATATAATTTCCCGCCTAGAGCTTGAATTTTTTTCGAATATTAACATATTATGAAACACCCTGTGTATTTAAAATGTTTTTCAGGTGAACTGCAATGTGAAAATTTGAGGGGCGAAGTTGAATGTGAAGAGGCAAAAAATATTCTTTCTTATTTTCATAGAGGTGAGTTTTAAGGTAGGGACTATAAGTACCTATTAAATTCTTTCGAAATGAAAGCAATTTGCTTCTCAGGGGGTGATGTTGAATGTGATGAAGCGAAAAATATTTCTTCTTATTTTCATAGAGGTGAGTTTGAAGAAGAGATTAGTCATGCGATGGATGACTATTAATCTCTGATGGTTTATTGAAGGTAGAGGTACTATATGTAGGTATTAATTTCTTTCAAAAAGAAAGCAATATTTTGTTTCTCAGGCAGTTCACCTTTTGAAATCACACTATGCACTGTCTCCCTCCTCCAACGTGTATCCTAGAGATAGAGATATTATTTATATTTCTTGAATTAAAAAGTGTATGATCCATTCAAAATAGAATAGCTCTATCTCGAATACCATCAACCAGTTGAAGTTTCCATTCAAGGTGAAGTGATGACTAATCCACAGAGTGTTCTACCTCTAATCTTTGACTAATCTCTGGTATGTCCAAAGATTAGAGGTACTGTAACTCTGTAGTCTGTGGTCTGTCTCTGGTTTAAATTATAATTTTTTTCGTGAGTTACGTCATCGTCGCCATCTCTTATTCAGCGATAGAACTAAAACCTTGATTTGTAGCCAAACTTTTACCACACAAAAGAGCATCAGTAGTGAGAACTTCAGTATGGTTTTGTCACAGAACATATGTAAGGGTATATGTTCTGTGGTCTTGTAACGTTATTTTGTTCCATGTCAAAATTAGTATTTATTTATATCTAATAGTTTTTTATGGTTAGTTCCTGTTGAGCTTGTTAGGTGGTGGGTTGAATGCCATGTTTTTCTAATTTTCAAATAATTCGTACAAAAATATTTATTTCGCAAACTGTAGAAATAAAAACGAACAATGAAGATACCTCTTTTTTTAACTTCATTCATTTTAATTATTCATAGTGCCATCTCTAAGGAGTCTAATGGTGAGTTGAGTCAGTTTGGTGCTGACAATTTTTCATTATTTTCATGACTACTTTGTAGTTTATCATTGAATGATTGTATTTGCAGTCAATGAACTTTTCCGTAATGGGCTTCATTTATCATTATTGAATGTTATAAAATAAATCCATTGTTTAACTAAAAATATACTAGTTTTTGGAATACCTACTAATAATACTGGGTGGACCAAATAAGTACGTATAATGGTTTGAGATGAGCTTTTTTGTAAACTTGGCAATAAAGCGGAAACTTCGGCGGAATCCGGTAATATATTGCCGACCGCGATCACTTGTCAACAAGAAAGAGATTTTTTGTCGATTTTTTGTTAGTTTATAGGTAATTCTTTTCAAAATGTGTTGAAGAGTGTGTATATTTGTGCCGAAGAAAAAATGGAGGAATTTTGACAGGATCTGGCTGGATGAGAGAGCCTCAATTTTGTTGTCTTTGGCACGCCGTATCTCTGATACTATAGTTGAGAGCGCCAAATTCGCCAAAAATTCTTTTCGGATTTTTTGTTCAGAAGGCCGAACTTCCATCTAGATCCGGTATCCCAGGTTACCTGTTTTGTAGGTCCGGAGGGGTTGAAAGTACTAAGCCCATACTAAGCCATTTGATTGGTCGTTTTTATTTTTGTCCATACATGTGTTGTACCACGTGATCATGTAATATACCTACTCTCTTGAAGACTCCTCTATACTATCTCTAGACCAAAAAATTACTACAGGATGCCGGATCTAGCGTAAACTATAAGATCTATGGATCCGTCAAACAACATTTCTCTACAGGGCGGAGCCCGATATAACATTTACCCAGAAACGGTGTAGATAATAAGTAGACCTCGATTTTCGAAAAATAATAAAATTGCGTTTATGTATCGCTTGTCCACCTCTAGTTTTACTGAATTTGCTTTTTTTATAATTTGGTTCAGACCAACTACATAATATTTTTTCACACTTTTCATTGCATCAGAAATAACATCTTATAAAGTAGATAACATATCAACCATGTTATTTGGGCCATAAAAAGATAAGGCCTCTGCTTAGGCCTATCAATTTAGTGATAAACAATTGAAAACATTTCCATTAATCAGAGGAAATGATGCCAACACATCAGACATTCTGTTTCAATCATTAGTTATTTGTGGAGTTATTTATATTTCATATGGGCTTGATGGTGATGTAATTTGTAAATACATCAACAGTCGGAGCCCAGAGTGAATTGAACACATGTGTAGGCAGAAACTGTAGGCTCTCAAATTTTTTATAACATGGAAAGAAAACTAGGACAATTCGAATTTATTCTTTATTCCCTTGAATTCAAACAAAAAAAATCGAGGAGAAATGGATGTTGACTAGACCTGTTGGGTTGTTGGCTTTATGCAGCACAAGTATACAGGGTGTCAAAATATATGACTGAGTACCTATAGAAAAATCGCGAACCGAGTCGTGAACCATAAGAATTCATATTTCGCAAAATCGTTTCAGTTGAATACCTTCTCTGCAGAATATACCTATCTACCAACAATAAATTGTATTGTCAAATTTGATATCCGTCGCGTTTTATACAGTGTCCGCCATAGTTGTTGGCTACACCTTGTGACAAGAATAAATCGGGTTTTCGTAATCAAATATTTTATTGGTTTTGACCCAACCTTATGTGATTTAGGTTATTAAAGCTGTTTTCAGATATACAATATTTACAATGTTTCTCAGAAAGGGTAGAGGATTAAAATTGAATTTTCGATTTTTTTTTTTCAATCTGGTTCAAAATTGATATGTGGGGTCTCCGTTAAGCACATTTTTTCGATAACATTTTTTGATATCTTGTCAATGTAACCCATGTTTTGGCACCACTGACAACTTTTTCCAAATTCCCGCCAGATCTGAGGTCACGTGATATAAGTCGTAAGGGATTTTTTAGTTATCAGACATGCCATTAGTGTTTTTCAGAAATATCAATAACATTTTTTCCCACATATGTAGCCAACTTTAAGGCGGACCTTTATATGTATTTTACTAATAGAGCTCTATTATAGATTTTTACTTTTGTAGTGAGTTTTTTTGTTAAGTTTTGACCTTTCAGTGACAACAATCGATTAAATAAATATTAATAAAATATATTATGAATATACTCAAAGGACGTAAATCAATCGAGTTAATATAAAAATTCAGAAAGAAGATATTATCCTTGCCAGTTCCGTCGCACTAATGGATGGTCTGCTCAAAACTTGAGACAAAAAATGAGACAAAATCCAAAGAAAAATTGGATAAAACGCTGGATTTATGCAGAGGTTTTAAGTCGTTAGTTTTAAGTCTTAAGTTTTAAGTCGTAAGGAAAAATCGACCATTTATGCAAGAAGTTTTAAGGACTGTCAATAGTGTCAATCCTGTTATTTTGTGTGCTTATTTTTCTCATTTCCTTCGATTCAATCCAAATTTCCAGGACTAAATCCTATTTTTATTTTATGTCTATTTGCTTTACATGCATTCAACTCCTGCTGTTTGTTACGATACCCTTTTGCAAAATCAGACGCATGCGCAAATCGATCGAGTTTTAAGTTTTAAGTCGTAAGAGATGAATGTTGGCCAACTTTTTTTAGGACTTAAAACTAATGACTACTGTATAAATGGTTACATTGAAAACCAATGGATGAACTTCTTATGACGGATTACTTGAAACTTAAGACTTAAAACTTACGACTTAAAACCTCTGCATAAATCCACCGAAATAGTGGAGAAGTTGCTGAAAAAAATGGTGTTTTGCTATTTTGCAAAATAAACGAATTTCGAAACGAAAAAATATTTCGATGAGATGTGTGAAGACAAATTCCAAAGACTCTAACCTGTTAATCTAGTTTCTGAAAAAATAATGATGGTATTTGATCGACTTCAGGGGCGGCGAGTGCATGAGCGCATGGGAGCATCGGCGCAAATGCACCCATGATTGCAATGGGTGTGGGTGCAATGCACCAAAACAGATATGTGTGAGAAAATCAAAATAGAAACCTGCGGTTTCAATACTTGTAATTGTTGCATTTTTTTGTTCTGCATTCTGAATTCACTGTGTGAATTGTTACATAGACTACGAGTATATATAATTTGATATGCTGTGTGACATTAGCCAGGAAAGTAATTGTTTTCTACTCACCTGTTATTCGTGCTGTGTTTGAAATTACGAATTGAATGTTATCTTGAATGTATTTTTTTTTAATTGATAAGTACTCTTCAATTATTGATACTGGCTTTCAATTTCACAATATCGACTCAACAATGTCGCAATGTTACATTGTTATAGAGAACGGATGAATGTATTAGAAATGAATACTGATGAATTCATTGGCATTGAAAGTTTTAAGAAAAATAGGTTCTATATTTATTTACTCACACAAGTCTCAATGAGACTTCGAGGGTTGCTTTGCAACTAAGTTGGCGGTCATATTTTTTTGTCACGTTTGTTTACAATCTACACATATCGATATTAACTATTGACTTGAAACCCGATTAGTCACAAAATATTATATTTTGGTCGAGAGGTTTCACAAGTAATGCAAAATAAATATTACTCCTATATCTATTATCAAATTTAAAGGCATTTGACCTTGAACCATGAAAAATTTTTGCAGTTTTTTCTGACATTAAACAAGTCGACAAAATGTTTTTATATGAACAGAGAAAATTCCCTGTCCCTTCTAATCTTGTGCTTTCTTCATCTCTCTCTTTCTCTCTCTTCATCCCTGATTTCAATTCTTTCTTTCAACTCTCTAATCTGTAATTTTCGTAGTACTTACTAATAACATCATTAGGTGTATCAGGAGTTTTCGTTATTCTCAAGTGTCCTATCGATTTCTACAGTTTGAATGATGAAAACGGATCCACCATATAAAAAATACAGGGTATTTTAAAGACATGAAAATATGTTTGCTGAATAGAATACAGGATACCTTCGCCAATTTTAAAAAAATCCAGAATTGCGACATTTTGTAGTTTCCTTATGTAGTTAGAACACTCGGTAGAACATAACCTATATTCACATTAATACGGATCATACATTTTCATGTCAGTGTAACAGATAACAGAATAATTCAACTGTTAAACTGACACTCTCGTATAACCCGAATATTTTAAAGTAGGTACTTATAGTATTACTACTGATTATACGTAATAATACCAATCGTATTTGGTTGGTGATTGGTCTGATTACGTGATAATTTCATTATGAGGGAAATTATCCCGATTGGTTTGTACGATAGAAATCGGTATTAGATCACCAAATGCATAATCGTTTATTTATTGTAGACCATGAATTATAAGAAACAATATGGGGTCTCTATTAAAATGCATAACTAACCATTGTCCATAAATTCGGAATCCAGTGATCTAATAATATACGATATTTACTTGCCGAAAACTTGCAAGAAAACAAGGCGAAATTTCGAAATTCGGCATGGATTTTTTGGTTTCATTATCAAATTCGTGTTCATGCAGTCAAAACATAAATCGCATGATATTCTCATGTTTATTCCTGGTTTCCTATGTGAGAATCATACATTCTATTATTAGCTTTATTGTTCATCTGTATCGGCTACTTTGAAAGACTATTTCCAGAGAGCTTTTCATTCTCATTGTTATTTATTGAAGGTTTCCTAGAATAGGTATAAGATACGCATATCATGTATCAAGTATATTATTTTGCTTATCTCACATAATACCGGGTGTTTCACAGTGGATGGAACATTATAAGTATCTGGAGAACAGAAAGACAGATCATTTCGAAAATTTGTGGGCGTCGATAATCAAACTTGCTCTATCCGTCTAAAATATTTTCATCAATACAGTGTTGCCGCTTCTATCGAAAAGTAGCAACAACTTTGTTATTTCAAATGGAACACCCTGTATTTTATTTCATTTTTAGATTCTTCCTGAAGAGCTGATTTCGTCGATATATTATACTTGGGGAATAGCGAGTAAGATTACAGAGATATAGGGTGTTAAAAATCGAGATTTTTCAAGTTTAGGAATTTTTTGTGTCGAAACTATTCATTTCTGCTCAAAACGGCTTACATGTCCCTATCTTAACTTTTCATTAATTATCTACTGACATTTAATAGAAACAAATAGAGGGTGGTGCAAAACTCAAAATTCTGAACCACCCGTATTTATTTCAACTAAATATCAATCGATAGTAAATGGAAAGTTGATATAGGGACATGTGAGCCGTTTTGAGCAAGAATGGATAGTTTCGGCACAAAATATTCCTGAATTTGAATAATCTCGATTTTTCACACCCTATTGACAGCCGCCAATTTGTAAGGGTCTAAATTCGGGCTTAGAGCCTCACAAGGGAGCCCGGGAACTAGATACCTCTGCTAAGTATATCGGTTGCCTCGAGCGCCAGTTTTTTATTAAGTGGTATGTGTTGTGTGGTCTAGGACAGGAATTATGGGATGTGCAATACATACGACTACTCAGTGAAGACTGTCTTTAATCTGGCTCCATAGATTTGTATCTGAGACATGGAACATTAACATTCATTGACATTGATGTGTTGACACATGTCACATCTTCCCCCTTTAATTTTATTTTTCTTACATCTGAGCCCTCTGTAGCTGATCCTACATTGACTATATACAATACATACATTTTTATGATATTGAACATTATATAGGTATTTTATCGCATTCTTTGAGTTTTAAATCACTAATCCTTCTCCTTATCACAAAGGCTTGTCTTCCCTCTGAAATGTAGCTTTGTTGATAATGAATCATTTGAATGAATAAAAATTTTGGAATTTTTTAGGATTTCTAACAATTCTGCCTGACCTGGTGGTTGATATATTATTGGAAAATTCTGATACATGTTCTTCTTCAGTACTGTTATTTGTGAAGTTATTTTGTGAATTCAAATCTTCACTCGTTTCTGATGCATAATCTGTATTATACTCTGAAATTTCATCTCTTATGTTTTCAACACTGTTGTCAGCTCTGTCAGAATTTTCCAAGTTCCTATTCTGATGATTTTCATTTCTAGCATCGTTACTGTTTTCTACATTCAAATATACATAATTCTTAGAACTATTACAATCATAATTTCTGATTTTCCCATTCTTAGAGAATGGTTCAATATCTGTTTTGTATGGTTTTATGAATCTTCTGTTTCTTTCTATTATTGAACCATTTTCCAATTGGATTTCATAAGATCTTATGCCAACTTTTCTTAATACTATACCTTTTTTCCAAGGACTTTTCAATGTCTCTTGAATTAGTACATTTGAGTTATTTACAATGTCAGGTAGAGTTTTCACACCTCTTTTGTCAAAGTATTGTTTTTGTTTTAAATTCGATTTTTCGATCATTTCATCATGTTTCTCTTTATCAAAAAGTTTTGGTACATAGCTAGTTTGATTCTTTGGTAACAAGTCTCTCAAATTCCTATTGTACAAAATATTAGCAGGCGAATTATGTCCATATGTCAAAGGTGTGTTACGTAATGCTAGTAATGCTAAATAAGGATCAGAGTTGCTAGCTTTGCATTTCTTTAAAGTATATTTTACTGTTTCTATCGTTCTTTCTACCTCCCCATTTGACTGGGGATATCTCGGTGATGACGTTTTGTGTTCAAATTCCCATTTCTTTGTGAATTTTCTGAATAGTAGACTGCTAAATTCTGGTCCATTATCTGTTATTAGAATTCTCGGGATTCCTTGTCTAGCAAATATTGATTTGAGTTTTACAATTACGTTTTCGCTCGTCAGATCCTTATTTAGGTTCGAAATTTCAAAAATTTTTGAATAATAGTCTATTACAATTAGAAATGATTTTCCTTCAAAGTGAAATATGTCAGAAGCTACCTTGAACCAGGGCAGCTTAACCACGTCATGAGGAATCATAGGTTCAGCCCAATTAGTTTTTTGAAACTGTTGACAGTTTTCACATGTCATTATCATGTTCTGTATCTGCCTGTTCATAGAAGGCCAGTAAAAAGAACTGTTAGCCATGCTTATGCATTTATTGTTGCCTGAATGACCTGCATGAAGTTTTCTCAAGATTTCTTGTCTTAATGCATGAGGTACTATGAGCTTCGTACCCTTATACAAGAGATCTTCTGCTATTGTAATTTCAGATCTAAACCTATAGTAGAATTTGATCTTATCTGGAACATATTGTATTTTGTTTGGCCATCCATTAATAATTTGATTTTTCAACATTGTTAATTCTGGATCTAATTTGGTAAAATTTACTATTTGTTTTCTTTTTTCTTGTGTTACATTTAAATTGTTTGAAAGTAGGCATATTTGAGCATCTAATTCTATATCAACATTTTCCTCAAAGCATTTGTTCTCATATATTCTAGATAATGTGTCAGCTACAATTAAATGTTTTCCAGGCTTATATACTAAATTGAATTCGTATTTTCTAAGTTGGAGTAACATTCTTTGCAATCGAGCTGGACAATCATTTATTGGTTTTTGGATTATTGATATTAATGGTTTGTGGTCGCTTTCAACAGTGAACTTTTTCGCAAACACATATTGATGGTATTTCACACATCCAAACCATATTGCCAGAAGTTCTTTTTCACATTGTGCATACTTTTTCTGTGCTTCTGTTAGAGCTCGTGATGCATGAGCACAAGGTATACCATTTTGAAAAAGTGATGCACCCATTCCGTTCTGAGATGCATCTACAGACATCGTAATCTCTTCATTTGGATTGAAAAATCTTAAACATGGTGTTTGACATATTAACTTTTTTAGGTTGTTGAATGCTTCTATTTGAACTTTTTCCCACATGAATTCACTATCTTTTTTTAATAGAATTCTCAATGATGCTGTTTTCTCTGAAATATTTTCCACAAATTTACCTACATAATTAACTAGTCCCAAGAATTTTTGCAACTCATTTATATTTTTTGGAGTGGGCATGTTTTTGATGGCTTCTACTTTTGATTCATCAACTGTTAAACCTTTTTCAGATATTTTGTGACCCATATATTTGACTTCTTTTAAACCAAATTTACATTTGTTTTTATTGAATCTGATGTTGAATTGTTCTGCTCTTTTGAAGATTTTTTCTAAAAGTTTGTCATGTTCTTCTGCCGTTTTTGCATAAACTATAATATCATCTATGTATACACTGCAACCTTCTATATTACCGAAGATTTCCGTCATACGTTCTTGGAATACTTCAGATGAACTAATCAGGCCATAAGGTAGCCGCAAGAATTTATATCTCCCAAATGGTGTAGCAAACGTGCAGAGTTTCGAGCTTTTGTAATCCAACTTGATTTGCAAAAATCCTTGTGTTGCATCCAACGTGCTGAATATTTTTGCGCCATTCAGTTTACTAGTTAAATCTTCAATGGTTGGAATTTGGAAATAGTGTCTTTTAATAGCTTCGTTCAGAAATTTGGGATCCAAACAAATTCTAATTGATTTTTTATCAGGTTTCATTACTAAAACCACTGGATTTACCCAATCGGTATACTGTTGTCATCTTTTACAATAATTTTTTCTTTCTCTAGTTCATCTAGACTTTCTTTGAATTTATCTTTTATTGCGAATGGTACTTTTCTAGTATAGTTAATAACCGGTTTTGCATTTTCTTTCAGCTCAATATGGTATGGTTTTTCAAGACACCCTATTCCTTTGAATAAATGTTCATATTTATTTATTAAATTTTGAACTTTTTTATCATGAAAGTTTTCTATTACATCAACTTTATCTATTCTTTGAATCATGCCTAATTTAACACACGCTTGAAGGCCTAAAATGCAACAACTGTCCATATCAACAATGTGAAATGAGAATATTTCATTATGTTTATTATAACTACATTCTAGATTGCATTCTCCTATTATTGGCAAAAGATCTCCTGTATATGACCTCAGCTTCATTGTACTTTGCTTTATTCTGTTATAATCAAGTTTGATTTTGTGAAATACACTTACAGGCATAACATTGGCTATAGTTCCACTATCCAGCTTCATTTCTATTTTGTGACCATTTATATTTACTGCAGCAACCCATGATTCCATCTGGACGTCACAAACTGTCCCATGTTCTATGGTACCTATAAAGAGAAAATCATTATTTTCAGTTATCTTCCTATCTCTATAAGATTCTATTTCATTATTGTCATCTTCATAGTCATTTTCTACACTATTAATATTTTTTAAAGTTGCTTTATTTTTATTATATTTTGAATAGTTACTGCCCTTATTGCTTCTGCACATTCTAGCAAAGTGGTTTGTGTTTCCACATTTTGAACATTTTCTTCCATGAGCAGGGCATTTTCCATAACCATGACTGCTTCCACATTTTCCACAGCTTCTTTCATTGTTCTTACTGCAACTCGAACTATTCTTGCTTGGGTAGATGCTATTGGATGTTTTTTGTTCACTTTGTGTCCCTCTTCTGTCCCTATTCTTTGGTCTGAAGTTTCTTGATATTTCATCCATTTGAATGTTGTCTCTGTTGTTGGTAGTGATTTCTCTATTGCGTTCCTTTGTTTTCTCCATGTTAATGCATAGCCTGATTGCTTCTTCCAGGGGCTGATTGTCTTCTTGTAGTAACTTTTCTCTCAAAGATTCTGACCTGAGACCACATATCAGAATGTCCCTTGTTAAACTATCTCTCAGGTTTCCGAGTTCACATGAATTGGCTGAATTTTTTAATTCTGTTACATACTGTTCAATGGATTCTCCTTCTTGTTGTTTGCATGTCAGAAATTTGTGTCTCTGGTATGTTAAATTGTTTCTGGGACTGAAGTGATTCTCAAATTTTTCCAGCAATGGATTAATTTTATCTTTCTCATCTGGCAGCATAGTGAAGGTATTGAATATCCTGATACCTTCATCTCCTATTAATGTTAGCATTTGGGCCCATTGGGTAATTTCTTCTTTTTTAGAAATTTCTGTCGCTAGTAGGTAAGTTTGAAACCTCTGTTTCCAGAATTTCCAGTTTTCTGCGACATTACCGGTCATTTTCATTGGTGGAACACCTCGGAAATCCATTTTGTTCTTGAATTTTTTCTCTTTCTTTCTTCCAAAGATATTTATTTGATACTAATTTCAATTTTGCCAAAATTTTTCAAGATGGCGAAATTTTTTGTCTGGTTACTCCTTTTTAATCCTCTGACTGCGCCATGTTGTGTGGTCTAGGACAGGAATTATGGGATGTGCAATACATACGACTACTCAGTGAAGACTGTCTTTAATCTGGCTCCATAGATTTGTATCTGAGACATGGAACATTAACATTCATTGACATTGATGTGTTGACACATGTCACAGTATGCTCCACTTTCTTCCAGAACTAGAGTTCTTAGAAGGCCCTAGGTAGCTACAGTGAAGAAGGGATACAGAATAAATTCATACAATGCACCCCCTTGTGTAAACCAGAGGTCAGTTGGTTAGACAAAAGGATAACAGTAACTTCTAAGGAAATGTAGTCTTTAGTTACATCTCCTTAGGTTAGACTGGTATACAAGCTACTTTAACAGATGTTCTTTATTTGATCTTGGTTTTTAAGTTTCCACAGGATTTATTCAAATTAACTAACTAGATACTCTCTAAAGGTAAAATCAAAGCACAACCTCAGTCACCCAAATAAAAGTCAGATGGGTTTTAAATCATTTATTTCATGAACTACACAGCTTTCCACGCTTGATACTAATTTTCCGGAAAATATGTAAATAAAACAGTTAAGGAAAATGACAGACTACAACTGATTGATGAAACACAACAATTTATTCAGTGAAAATATCAGTCAAAATCGCAGAAACAAATATAGAAACTTTTACGTTTGGAAGCCAAAAAAAAATCAATATTTTCCTGAAAATGATAAAATTCGGGCTGGACAGGTTTATTCCATAAATCAATGCAAATCAAGAGAGATACAATTTGTAAGGGTCTAAATTCGGGCTTAGAGTCTCACAAGGGAGCCCGGGAACTAGATACCTCTGCTAAGTATATCGGTTGCCTCGAGCGCCAGTTTTTTATTAAGTGGTATGCTCCACTTTCTTCCAGAACTAGAGTTCTTAGAAGGCCCTAGGTAGCTACAGTGAAGAAGGGATACAGAATAAATTCATACAATGCACCCCCTTGTGTAAACCAGAGGTCAGTTGGTTAGACAAAAGGATAACAGTAACTTCTAAGGAAATGTAGTCTTTAGTTACATCTCCTTACGTTAGACTGGTATACAAGCTACTTTAACAGATGTTCTTTATTTGATCTTGGTTTTTAAGTTTCCACAGGATTTATTCAAATTAACTAACTAGATACTCTCTAAAGGTAAAATCAAAGCACAACCTCAGTCACCCAAATAAAAGTCAGATGGGTTTTAAATCATTTATTTCATGAACTACACAGCTTTCCACGCTTGATACTAATTTTCCGGAAAATATGTAAATAAAACAGTTAAGGAAAATGACAGACTACAACTGATTGATGAAACACAACAATTTATTCAGTGAAAATATCAGTCAAAATCGCAGAAACAAATATAGAAACTTTTACGTTTGGATGCCAAAAAAAATCAATATTTTCCTGAAAATGATAAAATTCGGGCTGGACAGGTTTATTCCATAAATCAATGCAAATCAAGAGAGATACAAAAAAAAATACAGATCCCAAAACGACCAAAGAAATTTCGTACTACGAACCACAGCAAGGATAAGTTAGTAATTTCGTATACCGGGTGGTTCACTCACGCGAGGTGAAATGTAAAACAGGTTTTCTTTTCAGGAAGTTTTCACGTATTCTCGTTATTCTGGTGAAAGTTACTGGACGTTTCTGGTTTCACAGGGTGTTGTATTCGAAAAGTGAATTTTCTGGTAAGATTTTATTCGCTTTAATGCGCTGCCTGACAGATTAATTAATCCGAGAATTTATCAGCCTACTTTTGTCTTAGGGACCGTGATTTCGTTATGGTATAATCACGAGGTATCGTTGTCTAAAAATGCGTTGCACCGGGACACTAGGTGACCTGTAAATCGACCGCTCTGGTCAGGATAGAATTTTATTTCGATTTCGACAGGGATGTAATCCAGGGTCCGCTCAACTATCGGGTGTTACCGGAACCTCAAGTAACCCTATCAAGTACAAGCTTGGACAGGCAAGAGTATTGAGAGGATTGAAAATTCGAAATCTGGATTTCACCTATCTGCAATAACGGGGCACTGGATTGCGAGTGGATAGTATCCCGTAGTGGCCAGGTGATACGATCAATTCGCAATTTGCCTACAAATAAATAGACGACAACTTGGTTATTGGATTAGAGCGATCTTAAACTCGACAACTGTCCCTCAATGATATTGATTCCCCAAAGCCCACTATTTCCCAAATAGCTTGACAAAATTAAAGCAGGAAAAGCGAGGAAAAGCTAGCAGGTTCTATCAACTCGAATTCGGATTATCGTATCAATTTTACTCTTACTTTGCTTTCTGGTGGTAAACGGGAACTACCACGGCTCGGCTAATCCAGTATCAGGTATCCTCAGGATTTTCACTGGCTCACCCACAAACTTCGGAACGGGAATATCTCGGGAATATGTGGGAATTACACGGGTTGACAAAAGTGAAGAGCAGTAATCGGTAGGAAATCACGACACACTGATTTACGGAACCAAAAATCATCAATCCGATGCGCGAATAACTGTAATCTTTCGCGCTTTACCCCAAGTATGATGTATCGACGAAATCAGCTCTTCAGGAAGAATCTGAAAATGAAATAAAATATAGGGTGTTCCATTTGAAATAACAAAGTTGTTGCTACTTTTTGTTAGAAGCGGCAACGCCGCAACGCTGAAAGTATTTTAGATCGATAGAACAAAACTGATTACCCACGAGACCAAATTTTCATGATAATCCTAAGTCCTGTTCTCACGAAACGTTTAACCTACCATCGACCGTGAGTCAACCTGTATAAGGTCAATTGTCCTATCATTCATTTGAAATTCTGACTTACTGGAAATATTTTATCTGGAAGTATGAACATGTGTCAAATTTTCGATGTGACATTTATCTGTTCGTCTTTGAAGATAGAAATTTTCTTTGGTTTAACTACCATCTTTGTTTTCGAAAATCAGGTTTATTGAAAGTGTCTGTTTACCCCTTGTGTCTAGATAATCGTTCAACCTACTGACAAGATGAAAATGGGTCCTTATACTGGGAGTACATATCCAGTGTCAAAAAACTTATGAATGGTTCCTTTCAATAGATTCAATAAGGAATATCTTTTTTGGAGCCCTTGTATAATATTGAAAAGCTTACAATGCTGAATTGTTTCAATTTACTCAAGTTTTTTGAATGCGGAACATCATAAATCATATTTTTTTCAAATGCGACAACCTGTATTTTTTACATATTTCGATTAGAATCATATTTGGTTAAATGACATTTACATTCAACTTCGCAGATAATTAAGTACCACTTCGAGTTTTGTTGTAAGGAAATATATTTTTCTGCAACCGACTCAAAAGTCGTTTTCAAATGCGGCATCCGATCACAACTGATGTCAGAATAAATTCAGATTGAATTCCTCATATTCAATCACGATAGCTATGTATTTACATTCAGCACTTTGCTTAGAATCGAGTCTTTGATTTATGTTCACCTACACCTAGCTTCCTACATGAGTGCATTTCCTCAAATCGAACATTATATTGAAACACAGAATGAGTTGAATGCATTGTTTGTTTATTTTATCATTTTCCAGATGTTCTCGTCTACACTGTAGCAACCGAAGAAACAGATGGTTTTCTACGATACATGAGCTCAGCTAAGGACTTCAACATCCAACCGAAAGTCTTGGGCAACGGTTCCCAGTGGCTCGGCGGAAATATCAAAAACTCGCCAGGGGGAGGTTGGAAAATAAATCTATTGAAAAAAGAGCTAAAGCTCCATGAAGGGGAAGAAGACACACTGGTGCTTTTCACGGATGCTTATGATGTGGTATTTCTGGATAAGCTCAATGAAATAGTGAGAAAATTCGAGAAAACCGGTGCTAGAGTCTTGTTCAGTGCTGAGCACTTTTGCTGGCCGGATCCGGAATTGGCATCCAAATATCCGGAAGTGACAGAGGGCAGAAGGTTCTTGAATTCCGGGATGTATATCGGGTATCTTTCAGAAATCTTGAAACTGATCGACAGGGAAGAGATTGGTGATACTGGTGATGATCAGTTATTTTTCACCAGAGCCTACTTAGATGAGACATTCAGGAGTAGCATCAAGATGCAGTTGGATCACAGGAGTGATATTTTTCAAAATTTAAATGGTGTTTCAGGTAAAGACAAATTCTTAACCTGAAAAGAAGTTTAGTATTTGAGTTTGTATGTATATTTTTTCAGATGAAATCGAAATAGTGTCTGTGAATTCCAAAGAAACAGGTCCAGAAAAGTACCTGATCAGAAACATGGTAACCAAAACTGAGCCAAGCCTGGTGCATGGCAATGGTTTATCCAAACTGTCCTTGAATTATCTGGGAAACTATGTGCCAAATACTTGGAATACCATTGACGGTTGCATAACCTGCAAAGAAGGGCAAATAGACCTTAGTCAGAAAGCCACAGCAGATATGCCAGTTGTTGTTGTTTCAATTTTCATTGAGCAAAACACCCCGTTTTTAGAAGAAGCCTTAGAAAAACTGCATGACCTAGATTATCCCCGAGAGAAAATACATTTCTTCATTCACAGTGCTGTAGGTTATTTTGATTAATTCGAAAATTATGAACGCCATAGATAATTAAGATGGATATATTTCTAGTTGTCACACCTCAAAGTCCAATTTTACATGGCGCTTTTCAATCTTTTATTTTTATTGATCAAAATAAACGGAAATAATGTATCAATAATTCTTCCTATCTTAGGTGAAGTATCACGCAAAACACGTCACAAGATTCGCAGAAAAATATGACACGGAATATCCGTCCTTTAAATTAATCACACCAGATGATGGTACATCAGAATGGAAAGCCAGAGATTTATCATTGTAAGTACTGTTGTAAGATTTAACCGCAGGTTAATTTACCTGATCATGCCGATTAAAATTATAGTGCATAATTCATTCATCATATTAGGTGAACGCGTCAAAATTTCACAGGTATTATTTGGACTGATTATATAGTCCCATGAATATCAGAAACATAATTTCCATCTCAAAGCGACATCAAGTAACATCATCTAATAAAATTGGCGGTATTCCAAGATGGCAAATGTTGACTTTATATTTTTTGATATCTGTAGCCTATATATTGAAACGAAATATGGATTTCCGGTGAAATATTTAAATTTGACAGTAAACAACGATAATAGGACAACGATATTTTTTAAGCAATATTTTTGTGGTGTTGGCCCGATTTGAAATGACCAAAATATCTCTTTTCAAACGTGAATATATAGAATTCAATTAAATTCAACGTGAAGTGTATTGAAGAAAACTGGTAAGAAGTAGTGGCAGATTTCGAAAATAAAATAAAATAGTTCAAGAAACCGCTTATCCGCCATTCTGAAACTTTTAGCTGTATTTCTATACATCTGCTTACCTCAGTTATTCAAAAACGGTTCTGCGCTTGCGTTGTAGAAATTTGAGAATGAACATGAGGAGAATGGTTCGGAGATAATGAATTTTTTTGTCCCAAACATGTTGTATAGGTGCCTCCCTTTTTGTGTTATTTAGAATGAACGGCTGAAAGTATCGAACAAAAGTAGATAACCTCAAATATATGGCTCAATTTTCATATGTATAAATAAAATTAAATCGGAAGATTACTTTCAAATATATCATCACCATACCATGTTTTTTTCATCTTTCTAAACCCATGAAACCTTATTGTTTTATTTTTGAAAATTATTTATGATTTGCACATTTCCGAAAACACACCAATTGAATAGAGTACCTTACTGATGGAAATGTCGTTCTTTTACTCAGTGAGAGCATTTTTTAGGGACCATTGCCTTGCCAAGAAGTGCGATTTCTACTTCTCGGTAGATTCAGTTGCCCACATTGACAATCCCCACACATTGAAATTGCTCATTGAACAAAACCGTACCGTGGTGGCCCCTATGTTAGTGAGACCTGGCAAAGCCTGGAGCAATTTTTGGGGATCCCTCACCAAGGATGGGTTCTATGCTAGATCAAACGATTATATGGATATTGTCCATAATGAAAAGAGGTGAGTTCAGCTGTGTTTGTTACTTTGATATATCATTCAAAATATTTCATCAATATTAAAGCTTTTCATCATGTTCCATGACTTTATTTACATCAGTGGGGGGTTATAATATCACAATAGTTGCAGATAATTCAATCAAAAGCAATACTGAAATCAGTTTTGAAGGACTTTCGATCTATAGAATACATGTTGTCAGCTGTACATTCATAAAAACCGGCGTCCATTTGAGTTGCTGGGTCGATTTCTAATTTACTCTTGATTTTGTCCCTTCCAATTTGCCATTCATGTATCTAAAAGTAGAACAAACTGTTGTCTTCTAACCACCTATCAAGTTGTCTAATACTAATGAAATCGGAAATTCAACATTAGATATCTTGTAAACTGAATAATATACAGGATATCCGGTAAATTACAAACTCAGCTCCACTAGAAATTCAACATTAGATATCTTGTAAACTGAATAATATACAGGATATCCGGTAAATTACAAACAAGAGTGAAGCAACCCAAACTTGTGTTATTAAAAGCAACATATCATCTTTATCTTGTAAATTCTAGCCTTTTTGTGAAATTTTCCTTTTCTCAAAACAATTATCATATCGGGATATCAGGGGTTAATGGAATATATAGATGATAGATAAAAAGATGCTCCAACAGCAAAAGTTTGAACAGAATTTCGTTCATGGGATATTGAGATGTTTATTTTTATCTTTAGCTAGCCCTGTGAGAGAATACAGTTATTAAATATAAGTCCCCGGGTAAGTCCCTTTACACATACGATACCGAAAACGAAAAATATTTGAAATCATAAAAAAGGTATAGCTAGATTAACCAAATCATCACAAAAAAACAACCAGTACCTGTTTGTACAGGGTATGCAGAACTCGATGGCATATTAAAATAATCTAGATCGGGATCCAGTACCTATGCTGGATTCTAGATTAGAACGCTGTATTGTCTTTCCTCATTAATCAAACACTCAAAAACCTGTTGAATGATGTGTCATTATAAGATATTTGGGTTAAAAAAAAATTAATTTCTGGTTCTCACGAAAAGGAATATCCTGTAATGTTCGATATAAAATTCAAAGTGTTTTATATGAAAGAATTGACATCTTCAAATTTATTTGTTAGTTTGTGCGTTTGATTCACCCTTTTTCAGGAGTCGATGTCGAAACATAATAAACTCATTAATATGAGAGATAAAAGAGAGAGATAATATATACAGTGATGGGAAAAAGTGTCGAACCAAGTGAAACTCTCGGTGACCGTTTACTAGATTTATTTAAATTTTTAGGCACGGTGATTTCAATACATGGCAGATTCCAAAATGTTATTGACAATGTTGCCACGTTTTCTGTTTTTCTGAAATTCTTGTAAACTTTACTATTTCAAATTACATACCCTATATGTTTTTGAAAAATTTGAGAGATAATAATTCAGCAAATTCATTGATGTATCATTGGTTATTTTTATTTTCAATAAGAAAAAATCGACCAAGTATTGAGGCATGATGGCTGGCTCAGCAGAAGTGAGTGTTAATATCTCAGTTCGCCTTGAAATTGGAGATATCGTGCACTTCTGCAAGTTTCTGAATGGAATTTTTATTGGTAGTGACGATTTTGAATAATGAGAACACATCAGTTCAGTTAGTTTTGATTATGGGGTTACTTCGTTCGTTACTTTTTCAAAGACTCTTTCTCATTGAAAATAAAAATAACAAAAAATGATACATTATTGAATTCGCAGAAATATTTTTCTTTCAGATGTAATGGAGTTTGTCCTTTGAAATAATGAAGTTGACAAGAATTTCGTAAAAACTGAAAGCGTGGCAACATTGGCGATAACATTTTTGAAACCAACCTGTACAAAAATTCAAAAATATGTAACAAACGGTTACCGAGATATTCACTTGGTTCCACACTTTTGCCCATCACTGATGTATATATGCTATTGTATAGAGTGTATAATTTGAAATTTCAAAGTTGGTGTTTATTACACTGGATCTGGCAACAGAGTAAAAGTAAAAAAAATTGTAGATCCTAGCATCCCATAACCGTACCCTGAATACTTCCACTCCTTTACACAGAGTGGGGCAACCGGAAGAGCCACATTCTTGAATAGCCGGATAGGGCTGTCGAGGATAACATATACTACAACATTTCCATCTTGTTCATACAACTTACATGTAGATATTGATGAGTGAATATTTCGCTTCCATCCTTATACCATGTTATGTGGGGTCTAGGGTTACCCCTGGCAACACACAAAAATGCTATCTTGTGCCCCAGTACGTATTCATAATCAAAGTGAGATGCTAGAGTTATTTTTGCACCCTAAAAGAAGCAGTATGATAAATATTTTTATAATTTTCGAATTCTATTCTTTCCCCTTCAAAATCAACAATCAAAATAATGAACATTTTAATGAAACTTACATTGTTATTATTATAATATTGATCTGATTCAGGATCTCTGTATTTTCCGGTGATTGGTAATCCAATTTGGAACTAAAACAGGAATATATGGTGGAAAATGTGTCTTTCTCGCAATTCGTCTACGAACAGCATGAACTTTCGAATGCTCACCTTGGATTTTGTTTTGCCCCTGACTTTTCCTCTTCTCAATTCCACGCATCCTAAAAAAGCGAAAAGAACCAACAGAACAAGGGAACTCTTCATGTCCGATTTTTGTTTATTGAACTGGGGTTGTTCTGTCGGCAGTTGTTGAAAGAACTGGTTGCAGAATCGGCCCCAATGTGATATCTCTCTGATGGTCCCCTCGAATGGCACAAATTGACAACAATTTAGTTCAATCAAATCGTCTGGATAGATAATATTCAATTACTTGTATTTTCTCGAGGGGGCATTCGAGATAATGTTCTTCGATCATTTACTTTCCAAGCTAAATGAGGATAACAGACGGAATTGTAATGATGGGCTGTTCAAAAACAATAATTACAAATTTTACACTGATAGATGTAGCAGTGAATTCGAAATATCACCCTACTTTTTATCATTAAATGTAATTCTGAATGGTGAAATGGAATTCAGAAACTGTAACTTATTATTCAGATAAGTAAATTGTATTTTAGAGTGTGTAATTTGAAATTTAGATAGATGAATTGATATCAAAAATTGTAATTCAACAACTCGTAGGTACGTACGTTTCACCTATAGAGACCCGAACGTGAATCATGTCATGTCCGAGAAACTAACAGAATATCAAATCATTGAAAAAGATTCATATGCGATGAACTGAAATTCACGAGATGGTGTTTTTATTAAAATGTGATGATGCCAATTTACTTGAATTTCGAAGTTCGAAGCAACAAGAATTCTTGAATTTGTATCAACATGCGCATATCCAGCCGATGAAACATGGAAGCCATCAAAAACAACCTCGCGTTGTCCCAATTTATCAATATTTAGAAACTTTAGGTGTGATTAAATTGGTGTTAATGAATCACTGATATTCAAAATGACGCTGATTGCTTCATCTGATGAATAATTTTACTATAATTGTATCTAAGAGAGTTATACATATTTGATTGAAACCCAATAAGTTCCTAATCAATACCTGTCAATACGAAGTCTGATTTGGTTGACAGATTTCTTCTACTCGTTTTTTCATATTGAGGAGTTTACCGTCAGATGTCTGTAAAATAATATATGCAATACTACATGTAGGTTTTTCGAAATCAGCATTATTCTAGACTACATAAGTGTCATACACCAGATTATGAAATATACATTTAATGAGAGCTCGTCTGAATGAAACAACTTCATTGTTTATTGTCATAGTTATTAACAAAAATACAAAAATCAAATGAATAACCATATACATAAAACTGTAAAGGTGATATTCTTGAATAATCGATTTTATGTAGGTGATTGTCATCTTTCCAAACGTTGATATGTCACTTTTATATCTGAAACAAAGAAATTATGTTCATACATTTTATTTCATGTTTATAGCAAGAGGTGTTGAAGTGTGATGTTTCTGAGATATAAAATTGCTAGTAGAATAATCAGTAGAGGTCAATATGGAAAAATTTATGAATATAGGATGAAATATCTAAAGGCATTTTAAAATGATTTACGATTTACGAGTACTGCTTGCCAGCCACGACTGGGACTTTTATAAAATCCCGACCATGACACGAGGTAGGTGTGCACCGAAAAAACTTTGGTACAAAGCATAACGTTGGTCCCTTACGACCAGCGCCCTCTACTGTCGATAAGGGTAGAAGCGCGCCTCCTTTCTCGAGTAGTTGTGGAGTGCAATTAGGAGGATCCAATCACTAATGGATGGAATAAAAGATAAAAAACCTTGTTACGTTGATGTTGTTCAATATTATTGTAGTTTCTACGTCAATTCGCAATAAGTGCTCAGTGATACGCTACCTAGCGCTGACACGTGAATACACTGAGTAAAAGATAACGTTTAACCTCTGTTGTGTCAACTTTTTTTCTGTTTACACAAACAATCAAGGCAACGACACAAATGTCAGTAATGTCACAATGACACAAATTTCATAAATACGAAAACAAAACAAAAACCATTCCGAGAAGTTCGAGTTGTTACAATGAGATAGCTTTTATCGCGAAAGAAGAACTTCAGTAGAATTGAACAATCTAAAGAAAATTACAGAATTTATACACATATATATATTCATTACGAGATACAGTGGGGAATTTGAAGATTTCTGAAACTATCATATCACATCATTAGGAATTTGGGTATTACTGAGATCTGAAATAAGTATATTAGTATGAATCGATATGAATGATCGCCAATGAAACTTATTCCTCAATTCGCGAAGAAAATTTAGATCTGTTCAACATCTTCAAAAGATACGATTGAGAAGTTAATAGACAAAGTCAATATGATAGAGATCCGAAGCTAGTATACTTAACTTCATTTCCTACTACAGAACTGAATTAATTAACTCGTACGAAAGCTATACTATTTGGTGATTAATTCATCTTTACCCACCTAAATGTTTTCCTTATATCAACCTCAATAAGTGAACATGGCATAATCTGTTCGGAAGCCTCTTGAATCGACTGAATATTTGTTATTAGCCTGACATTCGTAATACCCAGCATCTTTCTGAGTAGTGGGGTCAATCTCCATTTTACTTTTCATGGTGTCGTTTCCAATTGACCATTCGTGTACCTACAAAAGTATTTTCCAATAATAAGCAGAATAGGAGTCTCGCCGATCTAGAATATTCAACAATCAGAAAGTTGAGGTGCCTCATACAATAGTTGTAGCAGTCACCAAATTCTCGCTATTTTCATTACTATTGGCCAAAGGGACTCAACTTTCTTCTTGCTTGGTATGTGCTAATAGAAACAACCTGGAAGAAATTGTGATATATCAGTTCTATTCCGTCTTTGAACCAGGTTATCTCTGGTCGAGGATAACCTAAAAGTTTCAGAGCTGTAGTATAGAAATACTAAACATGGGATGTATACCCTGAGCCATACAGAAGAACGTAATTTTTCTTCCAAGCATATATTCCAGTTCAAAGTGGCTGGCTTTGATAATTTTGGCACCCTGTAAAAGATACAGTTTAGTTTTCTGTCATTGGGCCTTTCGGTACAGCACAACTGCAATACTGCGATGTGATAATCGTTCAGGATTTACACTACAAACCTAACAAAAATGATTTCTGTAATTCAACAAGATTTGATGGAGAACTTAGTACTAAGGAAGTAGTACATTTCAGGGCAATGTCTATTTCAATGAAACTTAGTTTGCTAAGGTTATAATAATATTCTCTTTCCACTAAAATAAAATGATGTAGGTATACTATTTTGAGGTGATTAGCACCCTAACCACATTTTTTCTTATTTCGATATTGGAAATGTTAATTTATCACTGAAAAATATCAGATTTTTAGAAGCATCAAGAAATATATTGATGAAATATTGGAGATAATATTTATGAAATTTTCCGTTTGAAATCTGTAATTGTACTGTACCGAGCGGTATTTTTTCATTACTAGAGAACTGTTCCCAGCTTAGACCATGTTCTCAGTTTTAAAGAGGGCAATTTTGATGGACTTACGTCTTTATTCTCGTAATAATTTTTGGCAGCTGGATTTCGATGTATTATAACTGGCATTCTCGAATTATACAATCTTCCTCGGCCTCTCGCCAATTTACCTGCAATCAAAACAAACTGGAATTTGGGCATCGATTGGGATAACTGCACCTATCATGGAACCAAGGTGGATATAGGATGGTGAAACAACTTCCTATTAACAAGCACTAGAATAAACTGTAGACCTTTGCCTACTTGATTTCATACCGTAGTAATATTTCCTGAAGTTATCAGAGATGGCGACATACCTTGTGCCGGTAAAACAGAAACTGTGCATCTGTAATATTTTTATCAGTTTCATCTGTTCTAGATGAAAAATGACTGAGAAGAGACAAAATATCATTCATTTCAGATTTATCGAAAATATATTGTTTTAATGTCGTTTCAAGTCACGTCTGTCAGATGCGAACCACAGAAATTCGTTAGCAAAAGAAATCTTCCTTGATAATCGATCTTACCGCCATCTTCATTCAAGTCGTGGAAATATTACTACCTTCTCAAACGGTCTACAAGTTTTTCGCAGAAACAATTGAGGAGGTGTTTCACCATCCTATATCCTATATTATAATGAAAATTTCATAAATTTATTTTCAACCAATTAGAAGGCTCCTTTTTGTATACGTTGCTTATAGCAACGGGCGATTACCGTGATAATTTTGTTAGTTCCTATTGACGGAATTTCTAAGTGATAATTTTTCTGTCAAAAATGAAGCGCCTCATATTTATTGACAAACGTCACTCAGAATAAAATCTGGGCAGACATGTTGATAGATGTTATGATTGAAAAAGGATTAATGTTTTGAATGTTCCTGAAATGTTAGTAATAAACATCAGTTACTATCTTCAGTATCTACACAGAATAGGTCGTATATATAGGGTTCATCTTCTCATCATAATAACAGCAACTCCAATTTATGAAATTTTCTTACCGAATATCCCACGCAGCAGAATTAATTCCCTATAACTTTTTTTTTCGGTTTCACTCAGGTTTTTGTTGGTAGAAAATTTCCCTCTTCTTCGACTCGGGATAATTTTCTATCAACAACCAAAACATTCGTGACCTTGAAAAAAATTATCTGTAATAATTCTGCTGCTAGGGAGATTACAAGTGAGTATCAATCTAAAATACTCAAAATAAATCACGCGGGTATTGGCTTTAAGTAGTATATACCTACCGTTCTGTTATTTTTTCCTAATTCTCATTGCCAACCAATAAGTAGGCAGAAGTCTTTGAAATATTCTAGAATTACTATGGCTAATCTGAGTAGATGCTTAGAAAAAACAACTGAGGAGTATTATTGGCATCCAAATAAGATCTCACCTCTGCTTACACTTCTGGCACTTCGACACACATCAAAACCAATCAGAACGCACACCAACAAAACCGAAAAAAATTTACCCCCCATTTAGACGCCTTCGATTTTATTTCCGCAGGACCTTTTCTAGGTGCACTTTATTTTTGGGATGTGCTAACGCGAATGGGGTCAACCATTGATAGGGTCATTTATTTCGCCATTACCTAATTAGGTGCCATTCAGAAAGGGGACAAGGATTGGTGCAGATGTGTAGCTAGATTGTTACTCTTCATTGATTTGTTTACGTGTTTCTGTTTACGTTCCATGATGATTCTATAAATAATAACATTGCAAAAGAAGGGGCTGGTGGACATATTGAACATTATTCATGCTTATTAAGCTTCAGCAGTGTCCCACGAGGATAAACAATTTTTTCTCTTTGAACCACTGAATCCTTATTGATTCACTCTGTTTTCAATCAATTTTTACTTTACTTCATTTTGGAAAATATGCATTTTACACAAACACTTTGGTGACAATAAAATCTTGAATTGAAATACGATTTCCAAACTAAAATTACAGAATAATCATACTATAAGTGAAAACGTTTGGCTAAATCAGGTTTGAAGGTAAGTAATTCTACCCCCGTTTTTTATGACATGGGGAAGAGCTTCAAATAGTCTAAATATCTTGCGAACCATGAAGTAATAAAAACTATCTTGAATTATTGGAGTACAAAAGACATTATGCCTCATATGTCGTTCTTACCCTGATATTCTTTAGAAATCGCATTTGTCTTTAGGACTTTGCCTATCCGACAATTTCTCTTTTCAAAACATCACGAGACTGCGCAGTTGGCATGTTCATATTTTCGTGTTATAAGATTTTTAACATTATAATTACCTATTATTGAGATAAATTATGAGGTATATATCTTTGGTACGTTCATTCACTTCGTAATCTGAACAAATACCTATATTTCCTGTCTCAATAATTAGTATTCTGCTTGTTTTTTTCCATGGAATACATTTCTCCAATCGAAGAAACAGAAATCGAAATTTTGTTTTCATCATTTATGGGTACATTTGGCACCGTCAAAAGTCAAAAATATCTTGCTCTCCCAGATGACCACCGACATTTTGTTGTTTTCCGGGTCAATACGTCATCAATATCTACCGTTTTGAGAGGGTGTCGATTTTTATTCCAAAATTGAGAACATGTGTAAATCTTCATATGTACAAGCTGTCCCATTTTCGATTTCCTCGAAATCTCGCTTATTTTTAAAGATTAAGATTATTTGCTGTATTCGCGAAAGTTGGCTACTTATTTGTGAAACAAATATACAGGGCGAAATTGAAAATATTGAATTTTGGGACCCCCTGTATCTTAGCTATCTCTCTACTTATAGGAGAAGTGAAAACTGTCTCTTGTACATTTTTTCTGTAGAATCCAGTGGCGTACTCAGATTTTAAAGTTATGCATGTATATTTTTTGATATTTGAATCATAAATGCTATGCGCTTTCCAAAGAGTATTAGACCTGTATTCAAATGATTTTCAGGTTTCACTGCTAGTCAAGACAAATATTACTTTCAACATAGTTTTTTTGGCGCGATAGTCGAATACCACTTCGATAAGAAGTATTCATTTAACATTCATTATTTAATATAAGCAGCTAATCTATTTGACAAATCAATAAATTTAAACTTTTTTTCGAAAGTGTTATGGGGAATTCTCCTTTGGACGATAATGTAGTAATTCTTATTAAATATCTTCAAAACGTCGCATTTCAAACTCACCATTTCAACCTTTTTCCGAAAAAAAAACATTTCAAGTGCAAAATCAATACTTCCTATGGGGATTTAAAATTTAAAGCACCTTGTTCCTATTTCACCATTTGGCAACATCGACTGCCAATTTTTATATATAATAAAGGACAACAGATCCATTACGTTGATTATAGGTAAATAAAGATAGTAATATTTTGATCAGGTGAGAACACAAAAGCAATATATCAATCAACGCTTATACTACCAATAAGTTCTGTGGGTTAGGTGCCATTCTACTTATTTCTGTTCTATGCTCCTCAAAAGTTTGGAGGTTATGTTTACATTTGACTTGTGGATGGATTGGTGTTTCTGTTGAATTGGAATTCATGTTTTGACTGATTATTTTTTTACATTAGCAGTTTGATTCCCATTGACATCAAGTGTACATAATGAAAGTGTGGCCAAATGTGAGTTGTTGTTCTTCTAGCCTACTAGGCGCTGTTGCCAATTTGTGAACTAGAAACAAAGCGATTTAAAATTCAAAATGAAAAATTAATTTAGATAGTTTCCGCAACGAATTCGAAAAATTCATAAATGAAACTCATAATCAATAAGTTCATACTTGAATTTGCTGTAATAAACCGAATTGAGGAATATTCCCCATTGCTGCTCATTCTGTCGAAGATACAGCAGCAGTAAAAAGAGTGGTCTAATACGTAATTATTCGATCTCGATTATCGTGCCGCGACTGCGCATGTGATATATTTTATTTTTCATAACGCCATGTAGGAAGACATCTGATATCTATAAGCCATGGTACCTTGGTGGCTACTGTCTTACCCTCGTAAGTATAGGACCTTAGGTGGATTCTACGTGAAAAATGTACGAATTTTACCTCTCTCATAAGTTGAAAGATAGCTGAGACTAAGGGGGGTCCCGAAATGCAATATTTTCAATTTCGCCTTTATCTCAAAAAAAGAAGCGAACTTTGAAGATTTCGTTTGTGGTATCGTGAGTTTCACAAAAAGTAAACAATGACAGCAAATCTGTAAACGGAACAGCCTGTAGAAGCTATACGACGACCCAGCACGGTAAAACTTCGTTTATCGCACTCCTATGAGTTCGGAAAAATTTTTTTGTGGAACTTACGTATTTTGACCTCCTGATCGCGAATCTGAAGTCAAAACGCGGCGGTCTCAAGTATTTTCGGAGATACGGCCCCATTTTGTCTCAAAAATGCACCATTTGACATGTCAAAATTCTGCTATTAGGAATACACAAAATTCACCCTTCTTTGAACCAAAACACTATACACGCATATATTTACTTGTTTCCAAACCTTCTCAGCAGAAAAAACTATTATTTTCCAAAAAATTCACCCTTCTTTGATCAGGAGGTCAAAATACATGAGTTCCACCAAAAATTTTTTCCAAACTCATAGGAGTGCGACAAACGAAGTTTTACCCCCAGCACATTCAGATTCCTCTAACCTTCTCCAGGGGACTGTGGAACGTGCCTTTCGTAGGCAACGCCTACCTCATAAACGCCACTCTTCTGAGGAAACACGACCGCGCCCAACTGAATTTCGACCAGGCCAACATTGACGCCGACATGGCGTTCTGCGCCAGGCTGCGGGATCTGGGCGTCTTCATGTTCGTCTCCAACAGGGTCGATTTCGGCCACCTGATCAACTCGGACAGTTTCGATGTCACCAGGACCGAGCCCGAAATGTATCAGATTTTCGACAATGAGGTGGACTGGGAGAACCGGTACATTCACGAGGATTTCCCGGAGAACTTCAATCCTGACAAAAAGGACTTGCAGGTATGGCATATAAAGTCCGTGTCTCACGGTCAAACTATTTGATCAAATCTGTTTGACGTGACGTCATTTCTGTCTATTTGATTCAAATGTTTGAAATGTGCAGAAATCCTGTTCACACGATTTGAAGAAGTTTGCTCAAACAGTTCACAAATTCATTGATCGTAACGGAAGAGAAATCTACATTCAAGATGGAATCTCGCTTTTTCAACAATATTATATATGAATAGAAATAATACACAAAAATCTCTAAACATTTATTTCATGGTAAGTTGCGCGTCCCTTCTGAGATTAGTGAAGTAGAAACCTCAGTTTCCTATTGAACTGTGTTTGCAAAACATTGAACAATGCCTTAACTCCTTATTCTATGGAATATATATGTAGGTATACTTTATCAATTGAAAGGATGACGAGTGATTCAGAACACCTGACATCTTATTTCTCTCATGGTAATATTTTTGTGATGTTATACAAAAGTTATTTGCTTCTATAGAGATCTATTAGGACCGTTCCTTGCTCCTCGATCCAATTTCAAGCAGCAGACATTTCCAACAGTCCAAAACTAAGTATTCTGACGTTTCGATTTTCGGTGTCAACAAACAACCTCAACCTTACTTTTTCATCAAACAGGTAAAATATTTAGAACATGTTCTAATTTCAGCTGCTGTTTGATGTGACGTCATTGATGACATCACACTTCCATAGTATGATCAAATAGTTTTACCGTGAGACACGGACTTAAGAATCTCGAAGTTTAAATATTTTATTTCTGACAGTGACATTATAAGCTTATATCGTCATAGTTACGATATCTATAATGAGGGTCATAACTCCCTTGGTATATTAAGGTTCAAAAACTCCCTCTTACCTTTTACAGGTGAAAATGATACAAGAAATGCTTATAAACGTTTATATGTAATGAAAACTAAGACATATTTTCCTTATTCACGTCATTACATCTTTAGGAGATAAGACAGCAGACTTTTTCGGCTTATACCCCTTACTTTTCCGTTTCAAAAAAGCCTCTAGTTCGTTGAACTTGGTGATATCTCTTTTCTCATATATGGTCACCATCGATTTGAGTATTGACCATTTAGTCCATAACGAATTTGGGCTAAACGTTTCTGACTGCAACGAATAAATACAATTATTACCAAATCTACCAGAAAATAATGAAAATATTTTACCAGTTCTTGAAAATATGCTAGAAAGACAGTTTCGTTGGCATCTTTTGACATAACATTTCTCTGTGTCAGCCACTTCAGATATAAGTTGTATTCTTTTTGATATAGGGCTTCACTTTTCGATGGAAGTAATGATTGTCTTGCTTTTTCCGCTTTTTTATAATATCCTCCATTATATCAGAAAAAGATCGTCGAATTGTGGTAAAAAATAAACACGTTTTTAACAGAAAAACATTGATTGATAAAGAAAGTTTGCTTATAAACATGTAACATAGCGACAACCTAGCAACAACCAACAATGCTACAATCAACGCTACCTAATTCAAATATACCAGAAAGGTTATGAATTTAAACATTTATTGCGTTCTAAATATGGACATATTGTTATGAAAATCGGTCAAAAATAAAATTATCTATGTACCACGGGAATTATAGAGCCTTAATAACCTCTGGCAATTGCTGTCCCTCGTGCCAGAGGCCCTCGGGACGCAAACTTTGCCATCGGTAATTAAGGCCCCCATAATTCCCTTAATACATAAATAACTATTAAGCTCACAGTACTGCGGCGTCGTACGATTTCGTCGCATCCAACCAAATCGAATGTGATTTGATCGTGTGTGGATGTGCATCCAACGAAGTCGTACGATTTGACCGCAGACAGACAAGTCTGACTGCTGCAGTACAACATCGTTGGTTGGATTTTATCCGTGTATGGCCGAGTCCTACTGTTTATTTCGAAAATGGCTTGAATGATTTTTTTTCTGATTGTACAAGGAACAAGAGTGATCTCTCAGACGAATAAAAAACATAGACTAGTATTTTCCATCATTTTCATGATGCCAAAACGACTGTCAAACATTCTATTTTCCACGATATGAATCTATCGTTCGGGCCTCGTCGGACCAATCCGTCGTGGTTGTGTTGTCGTATTATCGTTCTCAAAGCGTTGTTTCGTGCGTTTTTTGTATTAAATATATTTCTCTTCACTTAAAATGGTAAAAAAAATTGTGGTTAAAAGCAGGTTTCTGGGATTAAAGTGTCAATAGTGTCATTTCATTTGTGAGTGCCAAGGTGGATATAGGATGGTGAATTAGCTTCCTATTAACAAGCACTAGAATAAACTGTAGACCTCTGCCTACTTGATTTCATACCGTAGTAATATTTCCTGAAGTTATCAGAGATGGCGACATACCTTGTGTCGGTAAAACAGAATCTGTGCATCTGTCACCTTTTTATCAGTTTCATCTATTCTAGATGAAAAATGACTGAGAAGAGTCAAAATATCGATAATTATTCCAGATTCACTGAAAATATTGTGTTTTGATGTCATTTCAACTCATGTCTGTCAGATGCGAACCACAGAAATACATGAGAAACAGAAATCTTCTTCGATAATCGATCTCACCGCCATCTTCATTCAAGTCGTGGAAATATTAGTACCTTCTCAAACGGTCTACAAGTTTTTCGCAGAAACAATTGAAGAGCTGTTTCACCATCCTATATCCACCTTGGTGAGTTCCATAGTCGTACGTTCGGGAATGGAATAATGTGGAATAATGCATGGATATTCATTCTATTCAAGATGATGAATATTTTCAGCTGATCGAAATTGTATTTTACAGATTTCCTTCACATGTATAAAATAGTACAAATGAACAATGCTGAATATAATATGTTTCAAAGAATCAATTCGTGTTATATTTTTGTGGTTTTATCCGTCTGAATATTTAACTCTATAAATTTCATTTCGCACGACTATTAACATTGCCACCCGCTCTCCTCCTCTCTCCCCGATACCAAGAGAGATCGTGCTTTCAAACAATGTAATGCAATTGAGATAGGAAGGGCCAGTCTATGTATATTTTATTGGTCTAAGACTGACCACGACAGAAATGCACGAAGAAAGGCTATCTACATTTTATTTGAAAAATTTAGAGAAGTTGATGAAGAAGCCAATGAAGATTTTTTGAGAAAAAATAACCAATTATTGAAAATCATATAAAAGAGAACTGAAACTGGTAAAAAACTCGAGCAAATGCGAAAAGGGGACTGATGATATTTATAAGCCCAAATTATGGGTATTTTCAACTACTGTCGTTCCTAAATGTATCCAGGACAGCGATTTCCAACCTATCGGATGATGAAGAAATTAGCGGTCTGGTCCCAAATCTCTTGATTTCGCCTACTTCGATAAAACGTGTCTAACGTGACATGGCGTGGGTAAATCTTGCTAAGTGAAGCCGTGTTCTCAACCAAATTTACAGGTTACTGCAGGTGTCAATACGAAAGTATGAACATTAGATTTTTAATGACTTCTAATTGTTTCTAACAGCTTCATAATGCCATTTTTCAATGAGTTTGATGCGAATATGTATCGAGCATGATTGAAACAGATTTTTTCATATATCTTTCGACGGTAGCGCCTCTATTGTTCTAAATCAAGGATTTTTCTGCTGAAAGAGTCGAATATGGAATACATATTTTCCGAATCAAATATCTATCAAGTCCTAGAATCACGAGGGTTGCTTTGCAACTGAGTGAAAAAACTTTCAAACACTAACGACAAAAATCGCAAATATAGCAATCGCGTTCAGCATCATCACACAGTTCGTGTGAGCTGTATTCACCTTATTTATCCCCTTGTCAGCCGTAAAACGTCCTGAACAGAAAAGGAACTCTGCGTCATATTTTGGGTTACTCTCCATATTTGAGAATTATTTTTTCGACGAGCACACACATATCTAATAATAACTATATATGTATCATGGATACCAGAGCTGAAGCCGAAAAATAAAACAAATGACAGTCTGCGGGACAAATCGCGAATATGCGCATGCGCAAGTTTGAATTAAGAATCGACATTCGTTTTCATCATGGAGGAGAATAGCTTTCGAGTGAACGACAAACGTATGATAATTATTAAAAATCAATCAAATGTGTCACGTAACCTTCAATTCGATGTTTTTATTTTATCATGACATATATTTTTCAAATATTCATTCATTGATGGATTGTTTGACGATTTTGGATAATAGTTGATGATAGATGCAGAAATGGATGTAATCTACTCTACAAAGCGATACTTGCGATAAAGTCATCGGAACAAGATTCGTGGTCTAATTTTTATTAATCACTGTTATCACTCACTAATCACTTCTGTAAACAATCAGTATGTACATTAATAACTATATAAACGCTCTTTTACATAATTTGGGTTAACCTATGAAATTCTGAAAATGTCAGTGGATTTCAACTCGTCAAAACCCGCGCATGCGCACAATTCATCATTAGCAAGCCAGACAGTCTTTTGTTTTTCCAAAACTGGCTTCACTTTCGCGTGAAGAGAAGAATTGGTGTTATCCATATAGTTGTTATTATATATATGCGAGCACATATGAAAAAGCTATAAAGTACATTGACAAGACGATGTCACAATATCACTCAATCGTACTGTCATAATTACTCGACTCATCACAGCAATGACTGTCTTCAACTGTTGAAAATCGAGTAAGCAATGAGATGAACACACTTGTCCTAAACTCCTAGGAAATGAGTTCTTTGCCAAAACTTTGGTATTCCATATTACCAGATATATTTCATAATACCCAACTCTACTCTGATCTTTGTTTTTCCATCAGCCTTGCCCAGACGTCTACTGGTTCCCCATCGTCTCCCCCAAGTTCTGCCAAGCGCTCATCAACATGATGGAGAACTTCGGCCAGTGGTCTTCCGGCAAGAACCAAGACGACCGCCTGGAAGGCGGCTACGAAGCCGTGCCTACCAGGGACATCCACATGAACCAGGTGGGGTGGGAGAAGCACTGGCTGCACTTCCTGCAGAAGTACGTGCGGCCGCTGCAGGAGAAAGTGTTCATCGGGTACTACCACGACCCGCCGAAGAGCCTGATGAACTTCGTCGTAAGGTAAGAAGAGAAATATTTATGTATTGACGTACGTACGTAATCCCTTCCGATTCTAATGTGATGATCCAAGGTGGTGTATAAACCTTCATGATTGTTCAGCCAGCAAGATGTGAAATTGGGCTATTGTGTTATAACAAACACTAGACCAAATTATAATCTCTTATTCACAATAGTGCTAAAAGAAACACTAGAAATAATATTACCTACGAATAACATTCGCTATAGTGTTATAACAAACACTAGTCAGAATGGTATATTCTCTATTCAGATAGATAGATGGATCTTTATTTTCCTGTTTGAACTGAACACGGCATAAAACACCGGTCTCAATTTCCTGAGAAGAATCATACTCCCTCTGCTCTATGTTCAATACATGACTGACTGTTCGTCTGTAAACCACTTTCTCCATAAGCTTTGTCACCAGTGGAATGAATCAATGGATTAACGTGACTGACTATACGGTGTGATTCTTCCAGGTACAGGCCGGACGAGCAGCCATCTCTCAGGCCACACCACGACAGCTCCACCTACACCCTCAACATAGCGCTCAACGAGTACGGCAAGGACTACGAGGGCGGCGGTTGTCGGTTCATCAGGTACAACTGCAGCGTCGTGGAGACCAAGATCGGGTGGATATTGTTGCATCCCGGCAGGCTGACGCACTTCCACGAGGGTTTGACGGTCTCGAATGGCACGAGGTACATCATGATCTCGTTCGTCGATCCGTAGACGTCCGTTCAGGGTGGGGGTTAATCGGAGGATTTGGTCTGCAGGAGGTTCCGCTGGTTTTTTCTTGTTTGAATGCGCCCGAAAACGGTTTGGTTCGAAAGCAATAGGAGGAGGGGAAAGAGAGAGTATTCAGTACAAAGAATCATTAAACTCAATCATCAGAAGTTGATCGTCGCCTCGATGTCAGCTAGTCTTGTTGGAAGTTGATTTATGACATTATTGATAAATTACTTTGACATACTTGCAATTGTTGCATAGAATCAGCTTGTTGGTTGAAGAGAAACGCCAAGAAACGACTTCTTCTTCAGGGAAGTATTTTATTTTAGAAACAGTGATCATAGAAACATAAACCATATTTTAAGTAATTATTGATACTTTTCTCAAAATTTCTAAAACTAGAGCGTTACCAGCCTAACTCTTTAGTGCAAAAGTAGAGAATAGAGAAACATATGTCTGGAAACGCCCCCTTACTGAGCCCATTTGAATTTGGCGCGTGTGCTAAAAGGCAGCCGTCTCATGGCCGGTTGCATAAAGAATTCAACAGACGGTCAAATCAAAGAGTATAGGTTCTACGAACAAGAGGTTTCAGTGGCCGTATTTATGAATGAAGTAGTAAAAATGTACGAATGACCTTGGGTAACTTTCATGAATGAACTATTTCGTCGGGTTCCAACAATTCTATTGGTCGCAAAGATCACGTGATAAATGCCAAGAAAATGACATCTGCAGTAAAGGCGAGTTCACGTGAATGCCGTTATCGTTCATAACGTCCGGTTTTTTCATTGGTGTACAGACTAACTTTTGTAGCGTATATTAATTTTGAGCCAATCAAGACAGAAATCTAGGATATAAGAAGAGATCATATAAACCCATGTTGTTGTTATTATTATTGTGTATATTTAGTATACATAGGAATAAATTTCAGATTTTTTATTATATCAGCTTTACCAATGTTAATATTGTTGATTACCTTCTGAAGAAAAAATAGGAGGAATCTGAAATAATAGAATTGAGAAATTCGACGGCAGGACCACCCATAAAAAACCTACTAGGTTGTGAAAAGAAGTTGGTGCTGGAAGTCTGAAACAAGCAGAAATTGATTCTTTCATCTTATTCCAATTCTTTAGTGGGAACATCTACTAATAATATCCAGTATGAATGCTAATAATTTATTATAGGTACTAACATAATAAAGTCGATAATGAAATATTTCAAAAAGTTTCACAAGTTATTCTTGGATATTGTTTTTCACATTTGCAAGGGTAGGTATACCTATCATAGATTGGTTATCACAAAAATATATGATGAAAACTCCTGGATTCTGCTGAACTGTGTTCAGATTGTTGACCCAATAGAAAGTGATTTCTCCTCTGAAAAATATGATATGAACATTCCATTTTCACTCCAAATGTTTCAGAAAGTGGTAGCAACATAAAAATAAGTAAAACAAAAGTATATTTTGTACTGATATAACAAATACTGGTACTTCAATCACTGATTTTGATTTTCTTGGTGATGTTTTTGCCAAAAGTTTCATTTCTGTTTGTATCTGACCTTCTGTGTCACTGAATGTGATTGTGTTGGAGTTTTCACCATAATAAAATATGTTTGTGTATCAATAGTGATTGGGATTACATCTATTCCGAAGATATCTGAAAAAGTGATAGGAAAGATTGGTATATCAGAAAAGCAGACATGATAATGATACTCATCACTTCTTAGTTCAGTAAGAACAGCACTTCTTTCAGTTGGTACTTTTTCATCATTGCATTTTATGGATTAGATTAGGATCCCTGAAAAATCTTAACTGGTCTATTGCAATCATTTTTCATTCCACCAAAGCTCTCTCAGTAAATATTTTCCAACAGGTACATATTGAGGTTAGGGTTAGATAATAAATTGTATGGGAAAAATAACACGAAGGTAAGTCACTAGAAGTTGATTAAACATCACAAAATATATTGGGTAAACTCTTGTAAATGCAATATAACTCCAAAGGCATTAAATCGCTATTTTAATAAATCGGTTGACAAATGGTTGACAGACAGCAATAACAACAGATCGTAGTAAAATTCCAAGGTCAATCCTACAAAATTTCCCGCGGTCGTCACTGACGCTTCTTGGTTAACCTCTATTCTTTGGTCAAATATTTGAATTGTTTGTAACCATGGAAACTCCTTGGCTCGCAAGTTAAAAGAAGGTTTGATGAACTTTATGCAACCGGCACTTAGCCAATGAGATAGCACCGTCCCGCGCGTCAAATTTGGATATGATTACATGTTTTCACGCTTGCAAATTTGTTTTCATTTTTGAAACTTTTCGATTTATATATTTTTTCCACTCGAATCATGCCTATCTTTGGCTGTTTACCCCACTTCACCAAACAATTGCATCATTTTGAATTTGTTTATGAGTATGTGAACCTCCTGTAGAACTAACTATCTGATTCTTAGATACTATGTAACTGTAGAGTTGAACCATAGGGGTTCTGAAGAACAACTTGAAGGAAATATGTATTGCCTCCTTTGAAATCCAGTGAACTTTTGTTAAAAATTTGGTGCATTAATCTCCAATTTTTTGCAGTAACAATTTGATGGAGATTTAACTTTTAGATGTTGATCAAACGTTTGGGAATCAACTAATTGCAATATTAACATATAGTTAATCTTTTTTAGAGTGAAGTAACTAAACTTCAATTTATTCATATGTGTTCCTGTAATTGACATACATTTTATCAGATCTGATATTTCTAAGTTTTGTTTTTATAGAGCTATTTTATACAATGCAACTTTTAATAAATATTAAAAAAATAATTGTTTTATTATAAAACCTACACGTTGCCCTGGTAAAAATAAAAACATGTTATAGGTCCATTGTCATACAAAATGTTTCCATTCAGAAAGACTTGAGAAAATAAAATGCCTTACCATGTTTTACCCTCATAAAATAAATAACAATTTAGTTGCCTATACTCTTTTAATATAACTCAAAATTTCAGAACCTTCATTCCATATACACACATCACATTTGACTATTCTCAATATACCTTCTTCATCAGTATACCCCTTATCTCTAGCCTTTTTGACAATCTCAAGGCATTTATAGTTATCCCTCACACAAGCCAAATCTTTCTCTTGCAACCTCAAAATCGGACAAAAATCATTTATACCATCACCAGAGTACACAATTTTGTTATAAATCAGTCCATTATCTCCTTGTTCTTTGATGAAATCCTCCATGATTTGGCCTTTGCACAAGTTTTTTGTACTCAGTTTGCAGTGGTGCTGAAGATGGTACATACTAATCTGCAATAAATCCCCCTCAAACTTGGCTGGGTTGGTGAATACCCTTGATATGCACTGCTTCAAATTGTTAGCTTCTAACCAAGTGTCTATAAAATAAGAGTTTGAATCACTGATTATTATAACATCATAGTTCAAGTTTTTGTGGAGTTCTTTTATCAGCTCACTCATCCCAGGAACTTCAGGCAAACTCTCTATGAGTGGCTTTATATTTTGTTCTTTTATGTCATGTTTCAACAATAATTCAAATATTCCTTGCATGAAAGCAGTCCACCCATCTGATTTGTGAAGTTTCTTCACTTCTTGAGGAATATGTTTGTGATCAATCATATTCATTACTTCTATATCAGAGTTGCCATGAATGACTGTGTGGTCAAAGTCAAATACTGCCAAATTTTTTGTCATCTGAAAAGATTTTTGGAAATAGTACAGGTGGTTTATGCCAGTTACATTTGTTTGCAATAAAGATTATAACTACTATCAGAATACGTTATGAGTAATTATGAACTACAAAATAATGAGAAATTCACCACTGGTGAGAATATTCTCTATTAAAAAATAAGATGTAAAATTCAATTATTTGTTGTCAAAAGTATATTACCTTTTCTATACTTCTTTAATAGGATTGCCCAGATGTTAGCACAGCAAATTCTTTTACCCACTGTGTATTCAATTTTGAATCATGATATTCAAACAAGAGCTCTAAGTTGAAGATTAGAATTATTCAGTGCAGCAGATGAGCTATTTATCAGAAAACTTTTGGCAGTTTACTACGGAATGTATTCAGCTGATCTAATAAACCTGTCATCAGGTGAATCGAAATATATTTGACGAATGTTTCTCCAAGTCTTGTTCTTGAACCTTTCCTTTCCTGTGATTTGAAGAATTTTATTATAGTTGTGTAAACTCCTCAGATGAATTTTTACAATCAATAGAGCTATTTTGCATCATATGCATTGCAAATTGCAACCAACATTGTAGTATTTGCAGTCAGATTTAAGTGAAAAAAACTCAAAAAGCAAAAACAAAGCCGTATTTAAGGTTATGTTATGTGAAGTGAGTGTTTTCACTGTTTTCACTGAGTAAAGTGACAGTTGTGACCTTGTCGTGCACAAGAACAGCAAAGACGGTAGATCTGGCAGCATTGGCAGCATGGCAGCACTACTAATACCAGAGATAAGTAACCTACTACGACTAGCTTAAGGAATCCAAGGATATTAAATTAATACTTTTGGGCAAGTATTGTATCTTCTTAGATCCCAGTTCATATTACATGCATTTACCATAGTTAATTATGATTTTTGTGTAAGAAAAACATCATAAATACGTAGTTTTTCCGTATTTTTTCTATTATTTCTTCAACTAGGCTACATAAACAACGGTCATTTTAAAGGTGGATTCATTTGATGTAGCAATACATCAATTGATGTATTGATGATTGATTTATTGCTACATCAATCAACGCCAGTGATATGTGTTCTCTCTCTTCAATACATGTCAAAAAGAAAGATGGATATCTGTAAAAGAAGGTGAAATTTCGAACTTTGGCATAGATTATCTCGAAAACTAGAGATATGTTCACGATAATATTATGAAATTCCTGTTTTTCAGGTCGAAATACGTACCAGCAAAATAAGTACCAACAAAAATTTTCATCAAAACATGCAAAATTACCTACTTCTTTGAAATCAATAAATTTTACTTTTTCACTTTTTCAAGTATGGAATAGTGAATGCGCCATTAGTCAACAGTCAAAGTCAACTTCAAATTTCAATGGTCAATATTCCAACGATTCCAACCAATAAACGTGTTCCATTTTTGAATTTTAACTGCCATGTTCGTGTTCGAATCCAAACGTCTCTTGCTGGCTTTAGACAGGGCACAAGGCTTCTGTAAAGGCGTTTAGTTTTCAAGTTGAAAAACAGTTTTTTGTTATTGAATTTGGTGAAAATCAGTGAATATGTCTAGGGAAGATGATGTGCAAGTGATACCTGATATTATTTACGATGATCACACAAAAACTAAGTATAAAAAAGGACGGTTTTTTGGCAAGGTAAACTATGCTTTCCATTATACCCCATGATTATACCTCAGTTACCTAATATTCAGTAATACTGATGGAGGAGGTCTTTCATTTTTGAAGTTCCAATAGAATCGTGTTAATCGTGCACTCAATTTTAGGGCGGATTTGCAAAATGTTATGAGATAACAAACGTCGCCAACAACCAATCATATGCTGGCAAGATAGTATCTAAAAAGTTAATGGCTAAACAAAACCAAAAAGAAAAAATGACACAGGAAATCCAGATTCATCAATCTTTACGTAACAAGAATGTTGTTGGCTTTTACAATTTCTTTGAAGATCAGTACAATATTTATATAGTTCTGGAATTGTGCAGGAAAAGATCAATGATGGAACTTCACAAAAGAAGAAAAGCTCTAACTGAACCAGAAACGAGATTTTACATGAAACAAATTCTTAATGGTGTTCATTACCTTCATCATAACAGAATTATTCATAGGGATTTGAAACTAGGCAATTTATTTTTGAATGATGATTTGACAGTCAAGATAGGTGATTTTGGATTAGCTGCTAGGATTGAATATGATGGGGAGAGAAAAAAGACTCTTTGTGGTACTCCAAACTACATAGCTCCTGAAATTCTGAACAAGAAGGGTCACTCTTTTGAAGTGGACATTTGGTCAATTGGTTGCATCATGTACACACTTTTGATAGGAAAGCCACCCTTTGAAACAGCTACTTTGAAGGAAACTTATGCTAGAATCAAGAAATGTGAATATAAGTAAGTCATTACTCCATCATTTAAGTGTTCAATTGGTTCTGAAGAAGTTCAGCCTTGATGTAAACATATTTTCTTATTTTAAAATTTTTAAATCTCTTATTGAAGTCAGACTTGGTCATGTGTTCAAGTTTTTTTACTTTTTATTTCAATATTCAAGTTTCTGTGTTTGAATTAATGAATTTATGTATATATTCCAAATTTATGAATGGAATTTCTTGTTGGTTTATGTAAACATTCAAAATGGTTGCATGAAATTTGTTTTCTGATTGTGAGTATTATTCATATGATTGATCTTATTAATTTTTTGTTCCAGAATCACTACTAACATTTCAAGTTTGGCCCAGCATATGATAATGCTGATGCTTCAATCTGAACCTAAGTGTCGCCCCAAGGTAGAAATGCTGCTCCAACATGATTATTTAGTGAATGGATATTGTCCTGCCAATTTGCCTGTTACTGCTCTTACAATGGCTCCAAGATTTGATAAGGTTGATACTTCCATGAGAAAACCCTTGCTTGAAATAAATTCTGGTAAGACATTTATTATACCAACGTTTTGAATCATCATAAGTGATAAGTATTGAATGTCAGGTGATAAATCTTAAGTCTTAAAGTTTTTTATAAAGTGGCCCTAACTCATTCTATAAATTTCAAATTTTCTTTTAGGAGAAGCTATGTTTATTTCCCCCAATAAAAAACATGATTCTATTGCTGCTGGAGCAGTTATGTCATCAGCATCTGTTTTTACATTTGATGCAAGAAGTAATTTTAATAAACTGAAGAATATGTTACTGAAAGTGAGTTGAATTTATGCAAATTTTGATTTTTAGCTATTTTCACATTTTTTTATTTTGATGATCATTTTATGGAAAATGGTTTTTTTTACATTTCACATGAGATTCACTATTGTTTAAATTTAATATAAGGAGATACTTTCTATGCATAAAAAATGTTAATCAATACCTTGATCAATACATATAGTTTTACATAGTAATAAATGAAAAATGGCACTAAGACACAAAATAATTGCTGAAAATTACTTTTTGAATGTGCTATTGAATCTTGAAGCAAATTTAAGCTCAAATTGAATTCATATATCAATTATTAATAAAAGCACTATGGTGCCAAAACTCTTTGAAAGACACTATGAAATCATGACAAGTAATCTTACAGTAGATTATTTAAAAAATCTTGTTGGCATACACCATGCTGTAAACTTACTACTATTGCATTTGCAATAAAGTAGGAATGATTTCTAATATTTCCTGAATAATTTTAATAGTTATGATTCCAGAGTTATGAACTGAGTTAGATGTAAACTAGGAGAACAAAAATTATGATTTCATAAGTTTTTATTCTTTGGAATATGGAATAGTCATTTTCCCGCCAGAGGGTGCTAAAACCATTGTTGATATCCCATTGTGCAGTCATAAGATAAAAAAATCCCTAATTCAAACTAATCATATATTCTAGGATGAAAAAGGGTAGGGAAAGAAATTATGACGGTTGAGGGTTTTATGTAGGAGAATGATCTCCTTGCAATAAAAACCGACTTGTTTTTGCATTTTTCCACAAAATACGCACATCAATAAATTTTTACCATGTGTTGTTTTTGAAACAAGAAACTTCAACCTTCAACTGACCTGTCTGGTAGGAATAATCTTTCATAAAGAGGGAGGGAGAGAGTATGAAAAGATATATTTGGTTTTGTGAATAGCATATATGATGTTTCCATGATTAATTGAGATGTCAGTGTTGATATTTGGTGTTTAATAAAAAAGTCCCACAGGAATCTCGGACGTAAATCCAACAATACGCGTCTGTAATACAATAGCCAAATCAAATAGTGCCTATTACAAGCCCCTCAAATGAAATAAAGGAAAAACACAAATGCACTGAAGGGGACAAAATGTCTGCATACTTACTTTCAATAGAATCCGACCATAATCTCAAAACTCGTCTGCCATCTTGAAGCCGCCAGTTTTTTTTTCTAACAAGAATTTCACAATGCATTGTCACTAGAATTACAAACGCCTACCCAATTATAGCTCAGTCCCATGTCCTCAAGTGCTCGAAAATTAATTATTGATAACAAACGTTGAACCAGAATGACATTCGAACGATGCAAGATAAATAAAAGCTTGTGAAAAGCAACTCCACACCTCCGTTGATTGAATTCTGTTGAAAAATATACAAGCTATCAATAATCGTCAATTTATGAGTACCATTATTTTGCCAAGGTGTTGAGAACGAAACCTGCCAGAAACCAGAAATTCCTGGACGAGAATACGGATCCAGCGGCTCAGCCTATGGTTTGGGTTTCCAAGTGGGTAGATTATTCCGACAAATACGGGTTCGGGTACCAACTGTCTGACGAAGGGGTAGGTGTCATGTTCAATGATACCACCAAACTCATCATGTTGCCCAACGGACTGTGAGTATTACTTGGAATGTTGTCATGTCTGCATGGAAAGAGGTACCTTATTGTGGAATTGTTTGCTCTTTGTTTTCAAAAGATTGAGTTTATGAAAAATCATAACTGAATGCTTATTTGGGCTCTTATTCTAACCAATCGCCGTTTTTACTTCTTTCAAATATTTATTTCAATAGTTGCGGGATTGCTAGCTGAATATAACAAATCTGAAGCACATTCAAAGCTTTCATTTCCAGATTGCTGCGTATGTAACTAAATCTCCCAAATGACATCAAGAAAGTATTGTTATAACATCACTTACCAAGGGCACATATCTTTGCAGAGCTTTTAAAGTTCACTTGCTTTATAGCAATTATGTTTTATTGATATTCAGGGTTACGAAAAACTTCATAAGGACCGTTTCTGCATATCGGAAAACCTATAAATTGATTTTTACTTATCGATACATTATTTTGTAAACTAGTTAACTCCACTTTCAAGAATATTGACTATTGTTTATATCAATTCTATCAAAATTAGTGACTAATATCCTGCCTTCATTCACAAATCAAATAACTCCAAAAATCTTCGTTTAACTTCTGCAAGTAACTCCAAGTGTGACAATAAGATTCAGTTCACCTCGACCAACTCCGCAGTTACGGCCTTTTTTTATGAACCTGCCGCGGAACCTATTGGAGCTAGTTGTTTTTCGGTGAATAAAACAATTTACCAATAACCCATTTGTATCAAATTCTATTTACATAATGATGAAATTGCAATTGGCAAAAGTAACTCTTTTATCTAACTAAATAGAAATTTATCTGCAAAATTTGAAATATCTGAATAATTGAAAATTGTTAATTATAGAATGGCTACTCTCTAAAATGTACATAGTGAGCATGTAGATATCAAGGTTGTTAAGTAAACTTACGAGATAATAACTACTTTTCCTGTAGTGGCGTCGAGAAAATTTGAAAATGAAGGTGCAATTTCGAGTTATGGCCTAATGTTGTAGTTTTTTGAATGGGTTATGGTTTGGTTGGAACAGATTTCTAACCATATATACACTGTCCAAGATAAGAATGAACAGCATGGGGATATCGGAAACGGTAAGTGATACGGGGTCGATTAAATTTGAGAAAAGTAGCGCATATATGTGCCTAATAATATGACATTTAGAAAGTTTTAATATTCCGAGTAGTTTCGGAGATATCCGAGAAAAACCGAAATTTGAGAATTTCGTTTTTATTTTCTTCTAGCTTTATTTTCAGAGGAAATGTAAAACGAATAGCACTTCGCCATGGCCACTTTTTAAGGACTACACGATAACATAACAGAATTTTTCTGCGACGTTTCGTCTCTTAGAAAACATCATCAACTTTGTATTTTTATATACGCCGAAACTAAAGTATGCGACTCCATTTTTTATTGTTATACAGCAATGTATCACACAATATGATTTCGGAAACATTTCTCGCGCAAAATGTAATTTAGTGATTACTTAATTTATTTTTCTTCAATTTTAGATAGTAGGCTTCTGAATATTGATTTACCAGGTCGTCGCCTCTCTGGATACTTATAAGAGTACGCACGTTCAGCATCAATACAATTTCTTTGGCACAAAATGTAACATGACAACATATCAAATTTTTCAGTATTCGAAAAGCTGCCGTTTTCCATTTTTAAATAGGTAGTTAACGAGATGTAAGAGGAGGAACGGTAATATGTCAAAAATTCTACCAAACTACAGTATTATTATGACAACAGAACATAATGTGGTCATTTTTTTCAGCGCCTACTATCCAATATTGAAGAAAAACAGATTTAGTAATCACTAAATTACATTTTGCGCGAGAAATGGTTCCGAAATCATATTGTGTGATACATTGCTGTATTCACAATGAAAAATGGAGTCGTATACAGGGTATACTTTAGTTTCGGCCCATATAAAAATACAAAGTTGATGATGTTTTCTAAAAGACGAAACGTCGCAAAAAAATTCTGTTTATGTTATCGTGTAGTCCTTGAAAAGTGACCATGGCGAAGTGCTATTTGTTTTACATTTCCTCTGAAAATAAAGCTAGAAGAAAATAAAAACGAAATTCTCAAATTTCGGTTTTTCTCGGATATCTCCGAAACTACTCGGAATATTAAAACTTTCTAGATGTCATATTATTAAGCACATAAATGCGCTACTTTTCTCTAATTCAATCGACCCCGTATCACTTACCGTTTCCGATATCCCCATGCTGTTCATTCTTATCTTGGACACTGTGTATAATATGTCGGGTCGCTTCTGATGTGTAAATTCTCAATATTGTACCTTTTTGAACGATATCCTCATTTTTAACGACATGAAATACATATTCACTGAAAAAGGTGAATTTTTCAATCATATATACTTCATACTCTATGTTACCTGGTAGGGGCTGGCGAATTTATCGATATATCGATAATTTTTGAAGAAATAAATTATCGATTTATCGATAATATCGATAAATTCTGATTATCGATAATCGATATTTCCAAATCATAATCGCCCATCCCTAGTACCTAGCTAGATTTCGGACTTTTTTTTTAGTTTTGAGTGTGGTATTAGGAATGTGAGAAGCAATAATTGATTCTCAAATTTTTGATCTGGCAACGCCGTCAGGTGCTCAGGACATCAAAATTGATATCGCTGGCGCACTGACGTCACATGGTTTCCCTCTTCTGATCGTTTGAGGTCGACAGATTATTTTGCCGTTTTCAATAATTTCAAACCCGATAAATTGAAGAAGATTCCAATATTTCGAAATATAATTTTTCTGGAAATGCTCTTGGAATGCGATTAATTTTCCATGCCTGAAAACATTTTGTAGCTGCTCACCCTGCAGATCAAAATTTTCAACTCACTACCTCGAATGAAAGGCCCATCAATATTTGTTTCTTCAGGAATGTGCACTACGTGGATAGGAACGGGGACGAGTCCTACATGACGGTCGACAACTACCCCAAGCAGTACGACAAGAAGATGAAGTTGTTGTCGTACTTCAGCCGGTACATGCGGGAGCACCTCTTGAAGACAGGCGCCTCCGTGGTCAAAGAGATCGATTCGATGTCTCGTACGCCGCATCTGCACCAATGGTGCAGGTCCACATCGGGCGTTCTGATGCAATTGAATAATGGCACTGTACAGGTGAGTGACATTTCGTTATCATTTCGCATCGCGAACGCAAAGTTCGCTTATCAAACAAAGACACTTCTATTTTTTCTGCAACCAAAATAACTGATATCTGATCAATAAAATTTCAATAAAATGACCACCTTTGCGGCTCATGCAAATCTAATCTTGACTAACTTTCTGACTGGAAGAAGACTCCAATAAGGGCAATAGGATAATAATAAGAAGAAAAACTATAACCTAACCTCTATTTTTCTAGTCTAAAAAATTCAAGTATTCAGGAATCGGGGATTTGATTTCCATTTGAGAAATACTAAATGTTATTGGAGTGAAAGTAGGATTCAAAAATCAACTTTGTCGACTAGACACTAAAAGTGTTGCTTAGCAACATATATATTAATAATTTTATTGTGTTAGTAAGAGAAATGTCAATTTCAAGAGCTAATTTCAAAACAAAAATGGACGACTTATGAGTCGGTTGCAGAAAAATCTAATATTGTCAAGGTTGTAAGACACAAACCAAAAGTTCCTTCAAAATTTTTAATGACTATCATTTGACAGCCAATTGAAAAATCCACTATATAAATAGCTAAATAATTAAATCCAGAATGTGAAAATCAAAAACCATATGACTAATAACTAATATGAAAGAAATGTTGGTATCTATATTATTATTTTGACCCCAACAGGAATTTCACAATTATATCGTGAACAAAACCACTAATTTTCGAGATTATCCATGTCAAGTTTGAAATTTCACTTTCTTTGTCTCGCTAGTTTTTGGCAAGTTTTTTCTCATCACTTTTATTTCACAAGAATGTAATACTTGATAATTTCAATCAATTTACTTCGCCCATTTATCCACTGTTTGTCAAGGCTAGTGGCTGATTATGGTGTGAATTTGTCCCACCTTATAAGTATTTTTCTTGAACATATTCATCATTCACTGTTTGTCAAGCTAAATTCATTATGATTGTTTTCACAATTTGTGTGGTTAGGTTACATTAGATTAATTCTAATTCTATTAATGCTGAAATTGTCTGAAATTTGTGGAAAATGAAGTGGATACATATTAAGAGTGTGTGTTTATCATGGTTCACACGAAAATTTGGTGTAGTGGCATTCATTTATTTACCAGGGAATCGGAAAATAATATGACAGATTGCAACTGGTTAGTCGTTGTTTAATAAAACTACCCTACTGCCTATGAATCAGAAAGCGAAATACAGAAACGAAAACACAGCATGTAGGTATCCAATAGCCAATCAGGAGCCGAAATACAAAATCGAAAACATGGTGTTATTGCTTATCAACACAATCATTTCAACCAATCAAAAACGTGTATTTTAGCATGAATGAAATAATCAAACAAAGACACTTCTGATCCGAATGAAATATGCTATTTTTTCTGCTTTTTTCTGCAATCAAAATAACTGATATCTGATCAATAAAATGTCATTAGAATAACCACCTTTGCGGCTCATGCAAATCTAATCTTGACTAACTTTCTGACTGGAAGAAGACTCCAATAAGGGCAATAGGACAATAATAAGAAGAAAAACTATCACCCAACCTCTATTTTTCTAGTCTAAAAGATTCAAGTATTCAGGATTCAAGGATTTGATTTCCATTTGAGAGATACTAAATGTTATTGGAGTGAAAGTGGGATTCAAAAATCAACTTTGTCGACTAGACACTAAAAGTGTTGCTTAGCAACATATATATTAATAATTTTATTGTGTTAGTAAGAGAAATGTCAATTTCAAGAGCTAATTTCAAAACAAAAATGGACGACTTATGAGTCGGTTGCAGAAAAATCTAATATTGTCAAGGTTGTAAGACACAAACCAAAAGTTCCTTCAAAATTTTTAATGAAACATTTTGAATTACATCCACTATATAAATAGCTAAATAATTAAATAGCCAAGTAACTATGAAGTTGATCATCTATCCAGAATGTGAAAATCAAAAACCATATGACTAATAACTAATATGAAAGAAATGTTGGTATCTATATTATTATTTTGACCCCAACAGGAATTTCACAATTATATCGTGAACAAAACCACTAATTTTCGAGATTATCCATGTCAAGTTTGAAATTTCACTTTCTTTGTCTCACTAGTTTTTGGTAAGTTTTTTCTCATCACTTTTATTTCACAAGAATGTAATACTTGATAATTTGAATCAATTTACTTCGCCCATTTATCCACTGTGTGTCAAGGCTAGTGGCTGATTATGGTGTAAAATTGTCCCACCTTACAAGTATTTTTCTTGAACATATTCATCATTCATTGTTTGTCAAGGCTAGTGTCTAATTATGGTGGACAATTCTATATAGTGACTCCCACCTTTGTAAGTATTTTTCTTGGACATATTCATGATAATTGAACATTTTTCATCCTAAACCTGCTAGGTATACCATACCAACCAAACTCCTAAAGTTAATCACCCTAGATCCCAAGTATGACGCATTGACAAAATCAGCTCTTCAGGAAGAATCTAAGAATTAAATAAAATACAGGGTTTAATTTGAAATAACAAATTTGTTGCTACTTTTCGATAGAAGCGGCAACGCCGCAACGCTGAAAATATTTTAGATCGATTGATCAAAACTGATTACCTAAGAAACCAAATATTCAGGATAATCCTACGTCCTGTTCTCCAGAAACGTCTAACCTACCATCGACCGTCAGTGACCCTGTATTTAATTCACGAATAAGTAATAATAATAAATTAATTGAGACAAAATGCACAAATCAACGCTTTGAGAACGATAACACGAATGACCACGTCATGAATCATAAACAATCTGAGAAACTCGCTCGAAACATGACTACGGCGAGTTGGTCCGACGAGTCCCGAACGATAGATTCTTATCGTGGAAATAAGAAGGTTTGACAGTCATGTTGTCATCATGAAAAGTATGGAATATACCAGTTTATATTTATTTATTGAAATAAATTTTGTGGAATAAAATAATTCAGGTCGTGCACTTTTCCTTGTACGCAATAGCAGCGAATTTTTTATTTCAGATGAACTTTGGCGATCATACGAAAATAATCATGTGCCCTCTGATGGCCGCCATCACGTACATCGATGAAGACAGGTCGTTCCGTACCTTCAGATTCGATAACATCGAAAAGCACGGTTGCAGCGTGGGTCTGTACGAGAAGATGCGTTATGCCTACGATAAAATCACCGTACTTCTAGATACACCATAGACCAGATATATATATGTATATTTTTCAGATAAAAAATTTCGAAGTCCACGATTCGGGTGAGTTGAGGTAAAAATAATGATCCTATGTAACAGATTTCGTGATAACGTTGGAAGTGTACTAGTCACAGGTTTTTAAAAATTCACTGTGATAGTAATTTCAAAAAAATTTCTTATACTGCCAATATCTAGGAATAAAATGAGGATTATTTTTCATCTCAATTTTTTTCAATAACTTCGCACAAGTGAACAAATTATTGTGTATTATTTTCATGGTGATAAATTATTGAAATTTCTACTGGTTGTTTTCCCGGATATACACAAAGTTGATCAATCTCAAAATCAAAATGAAACACTGTTCATCTGAAAATGATGAAATATGCTAAATCATCTACTCGTCGATTTTCATTTTTAAGTGGGACACTTTCATTTTGTTTCAAATCAAAAAATGCGATTCAGGGCAGTAGAAATTACTGTAATTTCATAAAGATTTCTTTTGATGCAAATGTCGAATGATGGATAAATGTTAATTACTTCATTATTTTTATTTTCAGCAACTTTGAATAGGAATCAATTCATTTTGTATTAATTAGGATAATAGAAATAAATCGTTTCAACCAGTTGGTTTCTCAAATATACAGGCCATATTTTTTATGTCGTACCACTGTTGGCATCTGGAAAACGGTAAATGATACGAAATTGGTTAAATTAGATAAATGTTATCTATTTTAGTGAATATGAAACAATGCGTCCAAATCGGATATATCCCGAACGGTTTTCGAAATATACAGGAAAAACCGAAATTACCCCTTTTCTTTTCTTTGCACTGGCGCCATTATTCTGAGGAATAATTAATTGCAAAATACAGGTCCTTGTTGAAAAAACTGAAGATGAGGGTGACCCCTGGAAGAACGAAAAGTCGTATTGACAATTGAAGCACAACAAATCATAGAAAATTGAAAACAGAGAAGGAAGTTTCTTAAACAAATTTTCATGTTCCCTGCATATTAAGAAAACGATTCGTGATATTCCCGATTAGAAAGCATCGTTTCATTGTCCAAGTTCAACTTTTGTCTAATTTAACTAACTTTGTATCATTTACTGTTTACGAGATGCAAATAAGATGCCAATAGTGGTACGACATTGAAAATACGAACTGTATGTACAAATTAGATTTTTTTCAAAATCGTGTACTATCACTCAAAAACATCCACTAACATTATTTGATTCAACAAAATGCAAAATCTTCTAGACCTAGACACGCTTTTCTGAGAGGATTTTTTTTAAAGCTGCACCTAGTGATACCCCATTGTAATTTTCCTGTTGGGAGAAATATGGGACTGTTAATACTGATTGAAACATCGTGCAGATCTATTTCAATGGAACTTTGAAAGACATATTGAAACAAATACAATATTGTTTGGTTTTTCATTGAGAAATTGGATCTTGAAGTGTCCCTCTTGTAGTAAAAATTGACGTGTCGCGATTATGACTACTAATTATATTTTCATAAATAACCAGGACATATTTCAAATAATTAATAATGGAACTGCTTTGGTGATTTGAACATTGACTGTGAATCATTGCATAACCAATCTATTGATATTCAGGTTGGTTAATTATATTTCTGAAGATTTCAATCAAACGTTAATCTGTTAATGAAGTAAGAAAATAGTTCCTCAACTCACCCATTGCCCAGTATTTATTGTCAAACGTTCTCCATGGCAATGCTTTTTTTACTTTTTATCAAAGAACGAATCGAGTACTATTAGTTCATGTTGATTTGTAAAAGAATGTACTGTTTTTTATTGTATGATATACTTTAGTCGCTAATAAATTTTATTTCAATAGATAAGTCTTATGATTGGCTTCCTCGATTTTTGGCGAGATTGCTAAAAAACAACCGTTTTATAGCTCTCCAACAGCACTGATACACTCGCTATGTTTATTCAATGAGGTTTACCTATACTAACATTAGGGTCCAGATCACTAACTAGATTAGTCCATAGCTTGATCTGTTTTTTTTTATATTGAGAGATAAAGGTTCTAGAGAGGATACTATTTAAACATGATCATTTGATGTGGAACATTCGTTAAATTGGCCGTTGGGTTGTATTGTTATACTTTTTTTTTTGAATGTTTGAATGTGAGATCGAATCCTCTAGCTTAATCCTTCATCTACATGATGTGTCATACTTTCCCTAATAAGATTGCATTGGTTTAATAACGTGATGGAAGGAAAGAGATAGGAACATAGTTCAGATTATAATAAAGATATTGTAATGAGAATCTAATGAATTTTGCATTTTTTTCACAAACTATTTTCCTTCCATATCTTCAATTCATTTAATTTTCGGTACCTCACCCTATATGTCACAAAATACCAGTTTGTAGCCCCTAATAGACGAGATCACAAACGCCTAAACTAAGTTCAAACATGCTGATAGTCCAAATATAGTGGTAAAATATCGTGTATTATAGTTTTTCTTAGATCCTAGGTCCCTAGGAGGTATTATGTCATTTTCGAATAAACGCTGCTCAAAAACTCCAATTCAAACAATAACATGGCCGCTTTTTGTGACGGTACAAGTCCTCTGATAGGCATATTCCTGTATTGCCAGTTTCACTATTTTTCGGAACTGCTTATAGTAGGTACGATAAAACTAGACCTAAACCCAAACATCAAAAAAAAGTTATTTCCCCCCCCCCCCCTTAGCACCTAGTAAAAAGTTACACCCCACCGAGCGTCGGGTTGGGGTGGCGGGAGGGTGGAAAGACGGAAAATTCAACTTTTCTTAAGGAAAAATATATCATGTCTCAATGATATTTCCTGAGTTGGGCATTTTCACGTCGCCACAATGCATCGGTTACATATTTGTGATGTGATTTCTTTCCTTACAATTTTTTTGAGGATCATATGGATAGATGGGGGTACCCTGTATAATTATCGCAATTTGATTAATAGTGATAATTTTGGCCTGAGTCACGGTTTTGCTAAAGAAGACAAAAGGCAACAGGGGGCCGCTATTTTTAAATCGCATTTGTTATCTTATGCCGTTTCATCAATAGGTAGGTATTTTAATTTCAGATAAGGTAAGAATTTATTGCTTGTATCATCATTGGTTGCTGACTCAATAGTTATTTATGACATGAAAAATAACACCAGTGGCTGTCAATAAACCAAGACAGATTCTTCTTCAAGCCAACTTTTATTATTATTGTGTGGTGTTACCACCACTAAAGTGTGAAATTTTGTTGGAGATGAGAACAACAATAGGTACAAGATGCAAAACGAATTATTGCTGATATCAATGAGTCCAAGAGCTATGGACGAAAGATTTTCACATCGAGTAGACTTTATTGTCAATAGTCTCCAAATAATTACCAGAAATTCTTGAATTTTAGAAAACTGATGAATCCATTTTTTCAAGGCAAGGGATTAGAAATTTTCATAATAATAATAAAAAAAAGTTGACCCAAGCCGTCTGTACTAACAAAACGTAATAGGCATTTACTAGATTTACTTGATTCCATTCATCAGAATATTCGCGTTCAAGCACAATTTTATATTTTACATTTTTACCATTGCTTACATGAAAAAACAAGAGTTAAATCGTTCTTTTTTGATGTTAAAAAGTTCTGGTAAAAATGGTAAAAGGGTTTAGAAATCACAAATTTAAAATGATATATTCATAAGTAGCCTTTTTATTGATAGAATATGCCCACAAAATGCCATTGCCAGCTGATTAAAGAAATTTTTTTTTCATTTTTGGAAGCATTTCAAAGTAAATGCCTGAGAGCTTTTGTTTACATAATAGACCCCCTTCAATTTTCGTCAAGGAATCACCTAAAAACTTTCGAAATGATTTCGCGATACCCTATATGAAAAAAGAGATTTCTCTCAATATTTTTGCAAACTATCTAGAATGTTATACAAAAACTGGATATTTAGGAAAAATTTTGAAATGTGAAAATATCATCAATGAGAATGTATACCTGCCAAGAGGTTATTTATCATATTGGTTTTTGATAATAAAACCTATAGATCTATCACAATCACAGACTGCTGAACAGATTCAGATTATTCCACAATATCCTGTAATTTTATGAATTTTTTTTACTTATAATTTTTATAATGTAATACAAATTTTAACCAACGGAATGATACAAATAAATCTTCGGTAATATTGAAAATCCCAACATTTTCGGAGCCGCACATGTCCAGCTTACTACAGAATAAATATTGTTATGCTCTTGTTCTTCAATCCTATTGGTCAAGCTATTCTAAATGGACAACCAGTAGGTAAATACTCTGGAAAGGGGAGTCCAGTTATTTTTTGATTGTCTTGACGATATGGCGCATTCTCAGGTGACTTTGGTAATGGCTGGATTATTTTTATTATGGAAATGGTGAGTTTGAATAGGTATTTTTCGAATATTCTCATCGGTCATTGGTTTGAAAAGAGAATTAACGTATTCGAGAAAGTTTTTTATTGGGATATTTGAAATACTGAAGGCAAAAACCAATACCATAAGAAAATATTTCAATTAAACGTAACAAAGGGAAAGGAAAGTCGAATTTTCTGATATGAATTTTTTTGAAATTTTGTTATATCCACACAATAAATATTTTTAAAATTTTCAAGCATTAACGGACAACCAGTGATTGACCCTTCCTTGAACAACACTTTCTATAACATAGAAGACCTAACTCCGCCCGAAGACAACTTTTCCGAAATCGTCTTTGTCCATATTCGTTACGAAGAAGAGGAAAATAAAGACGTCATAAGCACTACCATGTTGGATGAAAGTACCAATGAACCTGAGACGACTAAGAAAGAGGAGGCACCTCTTGTATCTTTTCAATTGTCCAGAATATATGAAGTGACAAGAGTAAGTAGTAAAGAAGGCCCATTTCTTATTTAATAGAATCCATAAACATACATGGTAAAGGAAAGGAAAGTCTTCCAAAATAATTAATAATCATTGGGATCTCGGTAATCGTAAGAGTTACACAGTAGGTCAAAAAGGCAAACAGTTTCGCAATTAAGGGGCCAATTAATCAACGTTGAAAAATCCCGAAAATGTGGTTTACTTTCGGAGATATTAAAAAAAAACTAAATATCGCGGGAAGTTATTAGAAAAGTTTTGAAAGCTACTTTCTCATCGCCACTTTTTAAGACACACCAATAAAATAGTACTTGAATCAGTTCTCGAAAAATTTACCAATTCTATTGAAAAATTTCAAGCATTCATAATTTGATGTATTTTTATTAGTGTTCTAATTTCGAGAAAAGCCTGGTCAAATAATAGGTTCGGTTGTGGTAAGATTTTCGGCGATTACTTGAAGAATGTTATGTTTAGTTTCAGTGATATGTATATTAATTTATACTAATAATGATTTCGTAGCACATCAGACTGTCCATCGACATCTGCTTCTTATTTGGAATAGTCATCCTTATTGAAGGAATCCATCTATTCTGCCTGGAAAACCTAATTCGTTTAGCAAGACCACGATTTGTCAACCACAAACGATTCAACCTGTATTCATCTCTAACTATTGCTTTAGCTTTTTTTATTTCATTTCTGAATCTACTCCTGGTTGTTTTATTTTATAAGAGCATTGATTTCAGTCACTAAAAGTTATGTTGTTAATTTTGGTAGGGTCCTGTTAAGCATGTTCTCTTGAATGTACCATTTTCATACATGAAACATTAGTTAATATTCATTATACTGTCTGAAATGCATTATATCTTATTACAATCAATCAAATAAATGTAATTATCATTGTATGAAATAAAGTATAAAATATTGACAGCTTTTTTTTGATACAACAAAGCCCAGTTTATTGCTAGGCGATTTTGGCTTTGGCGATAATAGCGGTGTAAAATGCAGTGTTGTTATTGGTCGATTTTAATCGGATCACAATTTAATTTGAAATTGACCAATAACAACATTGAATTTAGTGTTCTCCCCATACCAATGACAATTTTGACATAATATAGTGGAGTAAACTGTCAGATAAATTGTAAATATATTAGCCAATATGAAGGAACATATATTTATACTGAAAATTTATTATATGCATCATTCATACATTCTTTTGATCAAAAAGTTAGTAATTAATTCCAATATTTCACATATTTGAAAGTGTATATTAAATTCACTATAATAGAAAAATTGAAAATTTGTACATATTTGCTATTCAAAAATAAAAGAGCGTGTTCACAAAAATTTCGATTCACCTGAGGAAAATCTTGTATCCAACAATTGTGCCTTTTTCAGAACTGCTTTTTTCTGAGCCTCATCAAACCTATTCACCTGAAGATCTACTTCTCTATTAAAAGGCCTTCTTTCACTTGAAGCAGCAGAATCCTATTGGAAATGTTGATGAAGATCAATAATAATAAAAAAAAACAAAAAATACTTATGGTTTCAAACTGCATCATCTACAAAGTTTACCTTTTTTTCTTTCATTTTCTTCACATGTATGTCCACCAAACTTTCCTTATCCCTTTTGCTCTTTTTCACTACTACTTCTTGTTCTTTATCTTTTTTTCTTATTTCCCTCAATTCTGCTTCTCTTTGAAGATCTACTTTAGGTTCTTCTTTACTCTGCTTCTTCTCAGCTGTGTCTTGAGGTGTGTCTGTCCATGAAGATCTGAAAAAAGTAATAAATATTGAAACTTCACCATAAGAAAAATAGCCTACTGTCACAAATGAAACTTGCTCTGTATTTCATTTATGAAATAAATAGTGCATGACTTTGGAAATTAGTGAAAAATTTTTGGACAAAAGTATGATTTTTTATATACAGAAATGCTCAACAAATATTCCAGACAGACCATGATGGTGATTTGTCTGCAGGTGGAAAAAAATCCAGGACCCAAAATGTGAAAATCTTAGCTTTTATAACTGTCAGCAAAAATTATAGCAACTGAAGAATTTTTGATAATTGATTTATGTCTAAATTATATATATCAGGCATAAAAACATCTGAAAAAATTGTCAATGGAGTATGTATCCATCAGAATAGTAGAATATGTGAAAAATAATGTACCTATCTGAAAGATCAGGCCCAGCTTTTGCCCTGAATTTCCTGGGCCCCAACCCCAAATTGGCAGCCCTGGCAGCAGGCAATTCCACCATCCACTCTTCTCTAATGGGTTCCTGTTTTTCAGTTGGCCCCAACTGATTTATTTTCATTTGAAGAGCCCTCTCTTCCAAATCTAAATGAGCCTTTGAATAGTTTGAACCCACTGGCAGTGGACCATATGTTTCTTCTTCTTCCAAATCTTTGTTAGAATTTATGATTTCAACTTCTGCAAGTTTCTGTCTCAAATGAAGTGGCAAGCTTGGGCCTATACACTTGTCAACAGGTTTATCATTTGGTGGAGGAGTTCTTCCAGCAATTTTCAGATGTGGGGGAAGTTCAGGCCCCAAAACTATTTCTGGTTCTTCTTCGATTATCTGTATTTGTTGTGGCAAATCAGGTTCTATCACACTTGCTTCTTCATTAACCTCAGAAATGATTCCATCATTTTGTGAACTTTTCAGTTCATCCTCAGTACTATTTTCAACAACTTTATTTTTAAAATTTGGTGGCAATTCAGGCCCAAAAGAGTTTAGTTCTTGATTATGTTTGTTTTCTGTAGGTTCAAGTGTTGCTGCTTTCTTCTGTAAATGTTCTGGCAACTCTGGTCCACAAACTAACATTTTTATGTCTGACTTTTTATCTACTTTACTTGATGAGTTATGTCTAGGGATAACCCTCTTTTCTATTTTTTCCTTCTTCTCAATGTCACTACTTCTTTGTCTATCCCCATATGTATCTTCTTTTCTATATTTCTCAGATTTATATCTGTTTGCAGATCGGCTCCTACTTGGGGAATTCTCTCTCTTCTTTGTGTTACTATATCTTTTTCTCTTACTACTATCACTGTCTGAAGAACTGTACTTTCTAGTTCTGTTACTATGTCTAGGCCTATTGTGAGAATGTGACTGTCTATGACTAGATCTATCTCTATTACTTTCTGATACCTCACATTTTTTAGTCTTATTCCTGATGCTATCAGTTTTATAGCGGATGCCTTCATCTGAATCTACAGAATCTGAATCTGAGAAATGATACATGATGAATCTGTAAAAAAAATCAAATGATGGTAAACATTCAAACAAACATTTTCTTTATTTTTCTACTACTATATTTAACACTCTTAAGCAATCCAGCAGACATAATGCTCTTCAAACTTTGACTAACTGATGATTTGAAAACTATATCAGAAATACATTTTCTAACAATAAGTCCACAATCAGGATCATAGGCAATAGCTCTCAAAACATCCTCTGTGTCCTGTCTAATAGTGCCCCTATTCCAAAATCTTGTCAGAGCCATTTGAGGCCACCGTGGGAGCTGATTTAAGTGATGCAATCTAGCTAAGGGACTGACATCTTGTGAACAGTGCAAAGGAGGTTCATTTGGATCATACACTTTTGTTATCTGACTGATTTCATCAAGACTAGCTTCATTTATTTGCACAGGGATATCCACATAGTCCTGCAGTGTCATTAAAAATTTTTGGTATAATTTTCGGAAACCAGGTACTTGTGGTTTCACAATGTTTTCAACCTTATTCTTATTTTCACCAAAAGTCATGCGAAAATCACCACTATAACTTAAATTAGAAATAGTGTGATAAAACTCATATTCAGTAAAAGATTCCGGCAGAACAAGTAAAGCAGCATGGACTGCAGATTGTAAATTTATTTGTAAAGCAGTCTCAAGTTCTGAACTAAGTGGTTTCTTTATAAACTCCACCGGCTTATGCAATCTTCCAGCCAAGTATAGATCAGACCATTCTAATAGATCTGTGACCAAATCATCAGTGCTGACAACCCCATATTTGATGTAAACGTCATCTAGAGGGACAAGAGTGTTGAAGTATACCCTGGCCCCAAAATTCTGTTGATAGTGAGAAATGAAGCTGTGACCAAAATACTTGAGTCCACTGTAATGTGAAGGATTGCTTCGTATATTTGCTTCATGCCACTGATTTGGGTTATTTACGCAAATTATCAAATCGATCATGTTTTCTGAACCTCTGTTTTGTAATTGTTGTTTCACTGCCGACCCATATGCAAAACAAAACGTAAAATTCTGTGGAAATCTTGATAAAATTCGTTTGTACAGCGGGGCAACTATTGTGATTTTCGTAGACATGATTGGTTCTAAATTTGCAGTAAGGTTTCGTAAAAACTTTTATCAAAATTTTGGAAACATTAACCTGAAATATTTACCTGTCACATTCACAGCTGAGATTTGTCAGATTGCTCAGAAAAATGGAGATGATTTTGATCATAGAACCATAAGAAAATCATTGCATTTCTGTGGTTCTGTCACTTCTGTCCAGAGATTTGTCAAAGTCAGCTAAATGGAAAAAATCTAGTCTTCCGTTTGCTTCCGTGCCCAATCAGCGAAAATCACCTACAGTGATCTTCCAATAAAAATGAATACCACTCAAGCAGCGCCGCTTCCTAAACACTATTTTCGTATTTCTATCTCTGTTTTGGACCTAACCTAGAAGTGGCCAATATCTATCTATATCATAGAAGGATAACAAAAATGTTAGAGAAAACACTCGAGAACTCAGTTCACTACCAAATACACTAAAATTTTGGACTTACCTCGAAAAGTTGTAGGCACACAGCTCTTTTTGAGGAATTTCAGTATCAAAATGGTAAGCACAAATGCCACAATATTCAGAAATCTCTAGACATTCTAAAGCTAAAATGAATAAATTTATATTACCTACCACAAAGATTCTTCATGCAAACTATAGGTACCTATTAGTATATTTTCTTGCCCATCATGCTTTCCAAAATTGAAGTCACTGGCGAATTCATGAAATCCTATCACTTTTTATTGTTTAGATTTAGTTTTAGCGCAAAGTCGTGGCGTGGATGCATTTTCGCGGAAATGAAAAAGTATAAAAGAAACAAGAAATATTTTGAAGGAATATGACATTTACATGACTGACATGTGCACCCCAACCTACAAAATATGTGAAAAATCAAAAAATGGCATAAAATGCGTTATTCACTTGTTATACCACTCAAGCAGCGCCCTCAAACAATCATACACTGAACTTGGCCATTGAACAGACAAATATTATAGTGCACGGAAGACTAGATTTTTTCCATTTAGCTGACTTTGGTCAGACACACTGAACTCAAACAAGAAAAGTTATAAATCTTTGGCAGAGACGTAGTCAGTCCGATTACTAATCCACGGCAGTCTTTAACTAATCTCTGTCTTCGGTAAATATGAATAATAGATTAATAAAAATAAATACCTAAAAAATAGAAACCGCAACGCCGGCGAAAATGTTTGCAGAAACCTGTAATAATTAATCGAAAATTATTTTGAGTGTTCTCATCAGTCTCATTCGCTAACCTTGTGCATAAGAGATATAGGTACATATCAATTTAATTTAAAGTTGAATCACTTATCCATAAAAATACAACATCTCATTTTATTGATGATATCTGAGAACCTTGATCTAAGATCACAAGCGTTCCAGAGCCAACTTCAAATACAAATTTCTATGGTCGCAACCAGTGTCGGACTGGCCCCTGGTCATCCGCCAAAAATCTAGCCAGCAGTGGCGGATTTAGGGGAAGGGGCGAAGGAGGTTTCGCCCCTCCCTAGCGAAACGCGAACTCGTATCCCCCAGCATGTTCCATATTGAAATATTTTTTCGAAAATCATAACTGTGTATTTCGGAATCGCTCCCCCCTCAGATAAATCCTAGATCCGCCCCTGCTAGCCAGCTGGTGGACTCACGTTGGACGCCGTCGCCCGTCATTGGTCTGGATGGCGATTGCTAGCCGGCAGGGCCGGACCCCCTGTATATACTGCACAACTTCAACACCTACCTATATAGTAATCAGGGCCGTCGAGGGCCACAGGGTCCGGGCCCCACTTGTATTCTTATTCGTTTGTATGAATTCTAAATCAATATGTACAATATTTCGTCAATTACTTAAAAGTACGAAAGCGTAGAGGGGCCACAATAATTTTATTCTCGAAACTAATTCCGACTTAGATCTCGGAATTCCGACATCGATCTCGGAATTCTGACTTAGATATTGGAATTCCGACTAAGATCTGGGAATTTTGATATTGATGCCCAAGTGACACACAATATCATATGGATATCTACGAACGCGTAGAGGGGCCATCAATAATTTTATTTTTATTTTCGATACAAATTCTGACTATAAGATCTCGGAATTCCGACTTTAATCTCGGAATTCCGACTTAGTTCTCGGAATTCCGACATAGATCTCGGAATTCCGACTTAGATCTCGGAATTCCGTTTTGAGTCCATTTCATGTCGGGATGAAGGACATCTTCCTCTTCCAACATCCATCAGATATCTTATATGATACATAGTAGGTATATCCATTTCAAATTCGTCGACGGATATCTCATACTTCCAAATCCAGTAGAATAACTGAAGATGAGGATTTTTTCCAAAATATTCAATCCATGTACAGGGTGGTTGGCTATTATGAATTTCACGACTTATCTAGCTGATATCTTTTAAACGAAAGAAGATATTCGAAATTTACAAAAATCAAGTTGAATGAGATGTCGCTTCCTTGTGAGATAATGTTTTTCCACTTTATTATTTCATCATTTAATGTACAGGGGCTGTGTATAACTTTCAATTCCTCAAATGGAACCCCCTGTATATTATCACATATTTCGAAAGTGCTCTCTTTCTCAATTTCAAGAATATATTCTTTCTATATATTCCATGGAGGCATGGAAGAAATACAGCACCCTAAAATATATCTTCTCCGATCAAGTGGATATCATTTCAAGAATATATTCTTTCTATATATTATTTCTTTATATTCCATGGAGGCATTTAAGAAATACAGCACCCTAAAATATCTCTCCTTCGTTCCAGTGGGTATCACCTCAAAAAATATTTGATAAAAAGCGCACTCCCATAATATAATGCTTTCATAGAATATATAGAAAGTATATATTTTTGAAATCGACACAGAGAGCACTTTCGAAAATTCTGATAATATACAGGGGATTATATTTGAACATTAAAGAGTTATACAGAGCCCCTGTATAATAATTGAATAAATCAAGTGGAAGAACATTCTCTCAACAGGAAACGACATCTCATTCAACTTAATTTTTTCAAGTCTCGAATATCTCCTTTCGTTCTCGAGATAGGTATTATAAATTCATGAAATACGAGCATAAATGGCACTCAGATATTGATACCATTGAAATCATTCTGATAATCAAAACACTCATTCATAATTGCTGTGGATACTTGATCCAATCGAGGATATCGTTTTCAAATCCTTCGATGGATATCTTGTGGATGTCCATATTATATCTAGGGATATCTCGACCAGAATTGGATATGAAATGGATTTTCATGGGATATATCATGTGTTATTCGGATTATATTCTATGAATAATCTGAAAATTTTCAAATACATATTTTATACTTGAGTTACTTATTATGGTAAAAGAAGAAAATATATCCTTCATCCCTATCTGAAATGAACTCAAAACGGATATCCATAGGATATTGTAAGTCATTTGGGCATAAATATCAAAATTCCGAGATCTAAGTCGGACTTCCGAGATCTAAGTCGGAATTCCGAGATCTTAATCGGAATTCCGAGATCTTAGTCGGAATTCCGAGATCTATGTCGGAATTCCGAGATCTTAGTCGGAATTCCGAGATCTAAGTCGGAATTAGTTTCGAAAATAAAAATAAAATTATTGTGGCCCCTCTACTCTTTCGTAGTACGAGACTAGACTAGAAAACGAATTGTTGCGGACTTATTATCATTTTAATGTTATTGAAGGTCCTCCAGCTGGCTTTATTTTTCATTTAGCCGTCATTGGTTTAACTGAAAAAACAGTTCCGCCTTCTGATATTCATAATCTCGCATTATTGCAGAATGATCATATTATATATTTTCATACCTACACTTTTCTATAGAAAATAAAATCAACACAAACAAAAATCATTTTGTATTCATAAAAAATATATATGTACAGATATTTATTTGATTATAAAGAGTGACTGATAAATTATATCCTTATTGTACAGGTATTTGAGTATACATAGCAATTAAGTTTGAATTATTCCATTCGTAACGTCCTCAGGCAATTTTCTTCGTCACACTCATGAAGCATATCAGGAGAAGAAATGGCTATATCAAGCAATATACCAATCAACTTTATCAAACCCGGTATATTGTTGAATTCGTAATATTGAAAAGTTCAGCTATCGTTGAGGGAGAAAAAATATGTCTGCCTTAGTGTTGTCTTCGTCATCAAGATTGCAACTTAAAATGATGAAAATGTTATGATTAAGTCGTAAAAAAAAGAAGAAAACTGATATAATAATTATTTTGTGTTTGGAATTATTTAACAATCATTATTGTAAGCTTAGAATGCTCACATAATATACGAAATAATCGGAATAACGAAAATACTACAAGAAAAACAAACCAATTATATACACTGTGTCCAAGATAAGAATGAACAGCATGGGGATATCGGAAACGGTGGGTGATACAGGGTCGATTAAATTAGAGAAAAGTAGCGCATTTATGTGCCTAATAATATACCATTTAGAAAGTTTCGATATTCCGAGTAGTTTCGGAGATATCCGGGAAAAACCGAAATTTGAGAATTTCGTTTTTATTTTCTCCTAGCTTTATTTTCGAAGGAAGTGTAAAACAAATAGCACTTCGTCATGGCCACTTTTCGAGGACTACACGATAACATAAGCAGAATTTTCGTGCGACGTTTCGTCTTTTAGAAAACATCATCAACTTTGTATTTTTATATGGGCCGAAACTAAAGTATACCTTGTATACGACTCCATTTTTCATTGTGAATACAGCAACGTATCACACAATATGGTTTCGGAACCTTTTCTCGCGCAAAATGTAATTTAGTGATTACTTAATCTGTTTTTCTTCAATTTTAGATAGTAGGCGCTGGAAAAAATGTCATATTTTGATACATGTAGTGAATTGAATAGTCCTATTTATAAAAGTATAAATTATATATATATAAAAAATAACTAACCACTTGCCGGAATTATTGCGTTGTTGAATACAAAGATGAGTCGCAATATCAAAAGTTTAGTTTATAAATGTAATTGTAATGTAATAAATAACAAGGAGCTAATATGTATTACAGGAAATGAACAGAAACTTATAACAAGTGTTCAAATAACCCGCCATTATTTTCTAAGCACGAGTACGCTCGTCTCACAGACGAATTTAAAACTTGATTTAACATATCCGGAAAAATATTGTTAAAGGATTCAGTAACCAATCTTAGCAAATCTTCTTCATTCTGAAAATCATGATTAGAGTACACTTGATTTTTGATATATCCCCAAAGGAAAAAGTCTAGTGGGGTTAAGTCGGGGGATCTTGCAGGCCAGGCTGTATCACTATGAGTACCAATCCACTGTCCTGGGAATCGACGGTTCAAATAATCACGAACAATTCTAGCGTTATGTGCTGGAGCACCATCTTGTTGAAACCAGCAGCTGTGAGTAACCGCTAAAGGCAAATTATCTAGAGCGTCTTCCAAATCATTCACTAACAAATTCATGTACCGCTCTCTTGTTAAATTGTTTCGGTAGATAAAAGGCCCAATTATATTCGTACCGAGAATCCCAACCCACATATTGAAACCGAAACGATGTTGATGTCTGGACACTGTGTACACGCGGATTTTGTTGTGACCAATAATGAACATTCCGCCTATTAAAAATGCCATTGTTGGTGATCATGCTTTCATCAGACCAAATTATTTTGAAAGGAAAATTTTCATCGTCTTGGCATTTTCTAGTGTACCATTCACAAAAGGTTCTTCGTCTTGCATCGTCACCTGGTCTGAGTCCATGACAAATCCTAAATTTATATGGATGATATTTATTTTTCTTAAATTGAAGTGAGCGGTGGATCTGGCTACTCCGGTATTATCTTCAATGGTGCGAGTGGATATCTCAGGATTTTCAACAACGGCCTGTAACACATCACGCTGACTTTCTTCATTAGATTGCTTTTGTCGGGAAACCACAGGTTTTGAAAACTAGCCGTCTAAATATTGATTCACCAGGTTGTCGCCTCTCTGGATACTTATTAAAGTACGCACGTTCAGCATCAATACAATTTCTATGGCACAAAATGTAACATGACAACATATCAAATTTTTCAGTATTCGAAAAGCTGCCGTTTTCCATTTTTGACACAAATTAGGTAGGTAAAGAGATGTAAAAGTAGGAACAGTAATATGTCAAATATTCTACCAAACTACACTATTATTATGACAACAGAACATTATGTTGTCATTTTTTCCAGCGCCTACTATCTAAAATTGAAGAAAAACAGATTAAGTAATCACTAAATTACATTTTGCGCGAGAAAAGGTTCCGAAACCATATTGTGTGATACGTTGCTGTATTCACAATGAAAAATGGAGTCGTATACAGGGTATACTTTAGTTTCGGCCCATATAAAAATACAAAGTTGATGATGTTTTCTAGAAGACGAAACGTCGCACGAAAATTCTGCTTATGTTATCGTGTAGTCCTCGAAAAGTGGCCAATACGAAGTGCTATTTGTTTTACATTTCCTTCGAAAATAAAGCTAGGAGAAAATAAAAACTAAATTCTCAAATTTCGGTTTTTCCCGGATATCTCCGAAACTACTCGGAATATTGAAACTTTTTAAATGGCATATTATTAGGCACATAAATGCGCTACTTTTCTCTAATTTAATCGACCCTGTATCACTTACCGTTTCCGATATCCCCATGCTGTTCATTCTTATCTTGGACACAGTGTATAGGTTATATAAGTCTTCTTCTTTTTTAATCCCAATCATAGCATTTTCATTTTTTAAAGTTGCAATCTTGACGACGAAGACAAAACTAGGGCAGACTACGGGCAGACTACAGTACGGTAGGGCAGACATATTTTTTCTCTCTCAACGATGGCTGAACTTGTCAATAAGCGGTCATATAATAATATTGAGGGTGCCCCATTTGAATGTCGAAAGTTGATGACATTTTTGGAAAATCCGAAAGTGTCATATTTGGTTCGATACTTGCTGAATTGTACAGTCATAACATCAAATAGAAGTACCGAATTTGAAACATCCATATGAAATAACAACGAATATACAGGGGGAAAAGTGATTCCGGGTCACCGGTATATAACGGATAAATTGATTTTCTACCTTAGCCATTTTCGAAAAAAATCCTGTGACACATCGAAATATGTTTTCAAGAAAAACACTTATTTGTGACATAAAAAATTCCTCCTCCCTCATTTTGAAGGGTAGGTATACGGTATACCTTATAAATGTTCCATACAGTTTTATGAATTTTGTTCAAGCGTCATAAAAATTAATAGAATATGTTATTAAAATCAGTTATATAATGTTTAGAGGTGAAGAAGAGAAAACTCTTTCCGCCTCACCGATAGTATTTATTCAAAATCATAAATTAATAACGGTATTTTTCAGTGTTTTTCTTGAACAAGAGAATTAAATGTATCCATTATTTGCATGGTGCTCACTAATAATACTTTATTTAAATAGGATATTCATATTATTCCAACTATTTCTTCTTGAAGTCACCTTTCATCAACATATAACAGCCCGAAATCAAGATGAAAATTCCTAAAATGGTGTACTGAAACGTGAGTAACCAAAAAGCTAGTAAATAAGCTGTTCTGTTGCAGTATTTGCCCAATTCCGGGTCATAATTTGGTTGGTACTCTGTATAAACGACGTATGTGCCTGAAAACTCCAAAATGACATAATTACCTATGTGCTGCAAACACAATCAGAATATACACGGGGTGTCTCGAGATTCAATTACGGCATTTCATAAATGAACTGATCTTTTATAAGAAGAAAATGTGTTTTGACCCAGAAACCATTTTAATGAACTTAATTTGGTAATAAATCATGAAATTATTTTTGAGAGGATAACAATTTTTCCTGTCAATATCGGTAAATTGAAATTGTCATCGCACACATGGTAAATTGAAAATGGTGCGATTGGTTCAGTAAATTATCCAAAATCAGAAAATACAATAATATACAGGGTGTTTCATTCTGAATGTGAAAGTTAGTCTACCATGAAATTCCATGTACCTATATATGCCAGAACGCGACGTTTATCAATCATATAGGTCGTTTCAAATTTCAATCATCCATCTCTAAAAATAAGGGAGAAAAGGAAGGGGAGAGTGTACCATGACCCTGTTACACCCGGTGTATTGATCGATTATGACGAAAATTTGAAATCTAGTCACTTTTTTCGATAGGCCTTCTGTGTACAAAATGGAATGGTGTTTTATATTTATACCGCCATCACCAACGTTTTTTTGTACTCAATTACGAGAGCTACCTGCTGTAGAGCCTTGTCGATCGAATTTCGAAACACCCTGTACATGAGTTATTTGAAAATTACGAAAAAATATATATTTATAAAAAATTAAACACGCAACACACAAGCCTAAGAAATCTCGTTTTGGACTTGGAGGTTACTGTGATCACACCTTATATACACTGTGTCCAAGATTAGGATGTCTATCATGGGGATCTTGGAAACAATAACAGATACGAAGATGGTTACATTAGAAGAAAGTTGCGCTTTTCCAAGCCCACAAATATGCCGTTTGGAAAGTTTGAAAATTCCGAGTTGTTCCGGTGATATGCCTGAAAAAACGAAATTTGCCGATTTCGTTTTCATTTTTTGCTGACGTTATTTGAAGAAATACAGGAAATCAAAAGACATCAATATGGTTCTGCAAAATTTGAATCAGAAAAAATGGTTTTTATTAAAGTTCGACCTTTTTGGTGTAGAATGCGGTGAAATGATTACCCTGAGAAAATGTCAAAATAATTCCATTGACACATAGGAATTTTTGAACTTTGTTCTTGCATCTTGTCGCTAAATATTTTTTTTCTGTTACAAAATGGAAAAACTGTATGTGACTATATAATCATTTCACAGCATACCACACTAAAATGTTCGAACTTTAATGAGAACCATTTTTCCCGATTTAAATATTGCAGAATGATATTGTATCGTGATGAATTTTTTAACGGGCCCTTTAAAAAGTTAAGTTGATGATGGTTTCTCCGAAACGAAACGTCGAATGGAAAATCTCCTAACGCTGTTTGGTAGAGCTTAAAAATTAGCAACGAGAAAAATTCTTTTGTTTTTCTATATATCTTTGAATAATTTCAGAAAAAAAAAACGAAATCGGCATATTTCGATTTTTCAGGCATATCTCTGGAACTAGTCGGAATTTAGAATCTTTCTGAACAGCATATTGTTAGGCTTGAAAATGCCCAACTTTTCTCTAATTTAACCATCTTTACATCTCTTTTTCTAGTTTCTGAGATCCCCATCATAGACATCCTTATCTTGGACAAAGTGCGTATACTTGTGCTTAGATTAACTACCCTTTATATCTTTATAACTTACTTACCTAATCCATGCCATAAAACATCAAAGACCACTAAAGCTATTGCCAGATTGAATAGGTACCTATTTTTGCATGTGCTTAAAAATTTTGCCATAGCTCCCAAAAAACCTGAAAAAGTTTACTGAATAAAAAATAATAAATTTTTTCATTCACGCTTGAAGACATAAAAACCGCCATATACATTTCTGCTTGAAAAAAACAATGAATGGAATAAAAATATAATAATAATGTTTCGTGAAAACTTAAATCTAAAATAAATAGCTATGCTCATCGAGCTCATATAGTATTTTGCATGATTTTCAGTAATGAATTGTTGATATTTTGATATGTAGTGATTCACAACAGATCGTGACTGTCTGATTTCATTGTTCGAATAATATGTATGGTGTTCTGTATTTGAGTAAGAATATAGGATTGGTGACATTGGTGTATTTTCCATAAGGAAAAAACTTGTATTTCATTTCATAATCAGTTAAAATAATGAAATATTAGGCGTACTATGGATCACTCTGTATGTATATATGTACAACAAAAAATACGTCATCGGCTATGGATATTATTCACACAGTTGACAATTTTACAATTAGAATATAATCAGCAATTAGTTATCCGCACTCCAACAAATAATGAATGAACTGTCATTTCGGTTTAAAAGTTTTACCTGCTACAATCAAATAAATTGGAATTAATCTGTTCACCGAACAACTATTCAGGCTAATCCATCCGACTGCGAACATTAAAAAAAATACTGCATACAGCATTACCAAGGAGGCATTTATTCCAGCTGAAAAATGAAAATATGAATTCAAGGAAACATTTCTTTTAAATAACGAACAATATAGTTTACTCAGTCACAGCTGTTCGCGAGTTCTCAATAATACTCACGTGGTGGCTTTTCCTTCACCGTTTCTAATGGCTCATCGTCATCATCAGTCTCCAAAATCTTCAAAGTGCTATCCACTTTTTCAATTTCAACGTTTTCTGTCATTGATCCTGCTGTAGCGCCATTTTCTTGTTGCATTTTATAATCGCTTGTTTATATTCAAAAACTATACAAGCCTGCTTTTTCAAAAACAATAGCAAATGTAGAACAGAAAATACTATTTTTATATTCTGGCAACCAGTTTGAATTTATTTTTAGTCCACGATGTCGAATCAGTAGATTAAGTTGGCCACCAATTATTCCTCGGCAGAATTGAACTGATATTTTCAAGGAATTGAGTGATATGATAAATTTCTTCGATCTGAAATCTTTGACTTCAATTCAATTGTTATTCATCTACTTTGTGTAGACTTATATATATTGAACCATAATATGACCAATTAATGAAAGTATCACCATAGTGCTAAAATACAACCAAGCCACACAAATACTTCATTTATCAACGCCTGTATCTATCCTTATACATTATACATCTTTAGCACTTCAGTTTAGTTAACATTCTATCATTTCTCATACATTAGCACTTATTTCTCATAAATTGATTTTTACGAAATTTGGTATGAAACTTGAGTTGTCTACTTCGTTTGCTTTTGAGAATACGACTCTTGTTTATCAATAATTATTTGTTTTGCAATCATTTTGTATGTTAATGGAAAAAATTTAATGCTTCATTTCTGAAACATCTGTATTCTAGAGACAAAACTGGTATAACTCAGCAAAATGCTGCGTCAAAAGCAAAGAATCACTAGGAAACTGGAATGCCAGTTAAGTTTAACGGTATTTGTGTGAAAAAAGTACTTTGTGGTCGTACAACTCATTTCAAAAGTATATAGCAACTATACCTCCCGATGTTGAAATATATAAACTAATTGAATATCAACGAAAATAGATTTATTATCAATGTTACAAAGTAGCATAAAAATAAACATATATTCTCATAAATATTAGATTTCAACAGTTGTATATTCATAAAAAGCTAGTCAGTGCATTTTTCTTCTTATTATTATAAAACGATTAAACACAAAGTATAAATACATATTCTCAGGAGTATAATATATCTTCAAAAATATATAGCGTACCCAAGTAAAATATTTCAGTTGTAATTTTTGGCAGATCGGCCCTGGATCTATACGCAGAGCAGATCAATCCGGGGTATACCCGGACGGCAATTTGAGGGAGCCCCAAATTCATATAAGAAATTTATTTATTTAAGGATATTGGTTTTGTGACCTTTTTAAGTTTTTGTGTTGATCAGTGGGTGATTTTTGTTATCGTTGTATAGATAATGGAAAATTTCACAATACATGGAGAATCTCTCTCTTAGTTGAATGTTTTTAATTGCATGTAAACGAATATTAGATTAATATTGTGTTCTTTCGTCAACCCCAGTTTATTGGAGACATCCTCGATCAGCCCCTTTTACGTTTCTAGACATAGCTATGATGGTTTTGAAAAAGAGTAGACTCAAATTATTCGATAAGCATTGATAAGGACCTTCCACACACCTGGAATATATCTTCGACTGAAACGCATATCATGAATCATCTGGAAAACTATGAACCATAAAGTGCACAAACAGTAGCGACCTCTAAAAGAATATCTAAGCTCGTTGTGAAAAATGAATAATGACTTTTATCGTCTCTTTTTTTTTATTATAAAAGAAGAATAATCTGAAAATCAAAATCTGAATAGTAAATGAACATTGGTTAACACACAAACTATAGAAACATAGCTTAAATCAAAAATAATTATCGAGACCCATACGTCTCAAGTAAATGCTCGTATAATCCCGTTTGTCTGAATTCGCACAGTTAATTGAAATTACACTATTTGATATTATGAATCAATGATTATCAGTTAAATTCAATTCTCAGAAATAAAAAAAACGTTGTCAATTCACTGCATGCTTCAGTAGCGATTTGTTTGTTTTCTTAATAACAAAGTTGTAGGAAGATTAACACACCCTTGCTCGTTTGACACTGTACATACAAAGTGAATACTAATGCTCTGAAAATGTTCCTGAAAATATTGTTGAGTAACTCTTGGTTCGTTTTCTTCTGATAGTATAGAATATACTATATTCCTTGTACCACTAATAAGCATAACTACTTATTCAGAAGGATTTCCCAATTGATATTTTGAAATGATAAGGCGAAGGGAATGCGAGTATATCATCATATCATATCATATCATATCGAAACGGGTTTGAACATCTTCTTATCTAAGATATTCTTCAGGCAACTTTCAAGTAAAAGACTCACTGTAAATGGTTGACTCTGGATTCTGATTTCTTTAGCTTTCTTGTGAAAACCAATTTTCACAGACGCAGCTCGTCAGATTTTCAACTCTTCGAACGGGCTTGCTGAATATTCATATGGTGAGCTCATGAAATATCTAACTCTAATCTCTCACGTTGAAGTTAATTACTGCAAGTTTCACGATTCCTCCATCGCTAGTCCCGATAGAGTGGTACAATATAAAATCGTCCTTCGCTACTTACACTCGAATCTAGGATATTTGTTTTTTAATGGTTAGTTGCTTCACCTTCTCAATACGATTATTCAATCAAAATCGGTTTTGAAATTATTTTCAAATGGGAACAGCAATATCTCAACTTTCATCTCTGATAAACAATGAACTGATTATGCACATGGAAAGTATAAGGAAAGATTCCTGGACCCTCCCACAAATTATGCCAATTCTAACATGTGCTTGTTGTCGTTCATATAGATTTTTTACCACTATCATTTGCATCCTAGGGTTTTGCTTTTCAAGAGGATTTATTCCAAATTATCCATTTAGATTTCTGAAATGTTTGGTTTCTAGCACAGCTCCATCTTCTTTGGAAGACATAATAACTTCAAATATGAGTATAAAAGTACATAAAACACAGTAAAAATGATCCATCATCCTGATTAATGCCATTTCTAAACGAAGGTTCGCTCAAAATTATCTTGAATAGGAGATTTCCTTCGTGACTTCCGAGAATGGGTACGTTGATGAACCGACATCATATTATTTATCTGCAGCCTCCTCCCTCTTCTCCCCCTGATCTCTTTTCTCGACCTTGACTTGTCCTTCCACGTCAACTTCGGCAGAAGAGGCTGTTGACGCTAGAAGGCAAACGCAGCACAAGAAACAAAGTAGACCGCTTAGGACAGCCAGAATGATGGCGTAAAAAATTGTAATGTAGACGAAGGCGAACATATAGGCCGTCTTTTGGCAGTATTTATCGCCCGTGGAGGGTTCGTAACTTGGAGGGTAGACTTTATACACCCAGTAAGAACCTGAAAATAGAAGATTAGTTGATTCCTAGAAGATGAGGGCGATTTTAAAACTTTGATATCGCCCCCTTAGTGCAACAACTAGATAACTCGAAATCACTTTCGAGATGAGGCCCAAAAAATTACAACACTCGAGTGATCAAGAATATTGAATGTCAGTACAGATATGTTGCATATCGAACGATTTGTGAAATTTGGGGAGAGTTAGGTTTTATATTTTTGCAAATTTTGATAAATAAACCTGAAATATCTAGTTGTTGCTGATGAATCTAATCAAAAACAATGAAGTTATCTATTTTCAACAACTAGCACTTAAATGTAAATCACCTATCTAATACAAATTTAATAGTTTCAATAAAACCCAAAAAATTCCACACTTGACGCAATTTAAATGTCAATATCATACTCATGTCACTTTGGAAAACTGCCATATTCTGAAGACTTTGACGTTGGTCTTGAAATGGAAGACTTTCAAAATAGTATATTAAAATACAAGTTTTATAAGACGCTATTTTGTCGCACGCGTTGTTTGGAGTACGACGAGCGAAGCGAGGAGTGCTCCAAGTGAATAAGTGCGACAACGTGTCTTATAAAACGTGTGTCATATGCAATTTTTTCTATTTTGAATTGATTTGAAGAAAAAAATTGATTTAATATCGATAAATGACAAAAACATCTTTGATTGGTAACAATGATGACATTGAAATAATTAAAATCTGACGCACAACCGTAAAGCCCAGTTTACAGTTGAGCGATTTTGATTTTTGCAATACCAGCGGTGAAAAATTCAATGTTGTTATTGTTTTTATTGGTCAATTTCAATCAAATTAGACTCTGAATCGAAATTTACCGATTAAAACATTGAGTTTTTCACTGCTAATATCACCAAATCCAAATCGCTCAGAAGTAAGCTGGGCCTAACTCTTCTGACTTTCATTTGACAGTTCGATTGTACCGAATAATAAAAATGCGTATCGAAATAGAGGCTATTTCGACACGCATTTGCGTTGCACAATGACTTCATTATACAACCAAAACAGAAAAAAATGCTTTATACTCGCTAGTGGTAGTTGGCTTTGATACAAAGGCTCTAGCTCTATGTTATTATTTGCATTTGAGGAGAAGGTAATTTACGAGAATTCATTCGTCTAACTTTTCCATCGAAATTTCATCTACTTTTCTAAACACCAATTTTCGATCAGCATAAGCCTACACATCCTGCTCATCCAAAAATAAGCTGGGTCATTAAATTATAGGCTAATGCAGGGACTAACTCCAATTGGGCTACAATAATAAACAGCCTAACAAATGATTCATCGTTGTATTCTAAATGTCAAATGGATCAAGACACACAACTTAGTGCAACAAGTGGTAACTCAAAATTTAGGTATTTTTGAATTATCCATCAGTTGAATCTGATCCATTCATTCATTCTGCTCTAATTAATGCTACAACAGGATATCTTGTACGAGCAACTAAACGTATTCAAAGAGTGATCAAAAATAGATGAATTCCAAGATGCACATTCTATAACTAGACATCTTGAGTTATCCATTTGTTGCACTAGCATTATTGAGTTATCTGTCGGTACCTTCTTGGTCTATAATATTCATCTTTTGTTATGGTGAATAATAAACGTATTATTATTATTATATATGAGATATCTAGTTGTGCACTTGAAAAAACAGGTATATTTATGTGCTTCTATGCCTATTCCCAAAGTGTATTTCGAACAGTGTCAATGCAAAAATTACTTTAAGGGGAAAGAAAACTCAATAATACAATCATATTAAATGACAATGTGTTTGGTATCATTCAATGCTCTCCCAATATATTTATCAAAACTTACCAAGTACAAAGAAGACAGATTCGATTGTATACAGACTGGATTCGATGAATGTAACTTGAAAATGACGCATAATCTTTTCCCGTAGGAAAGTGATGATTTTTGAGACGAGACCAATAGCGCCTGAAAAAAATTACTTATAAATGAGACTCGCATTTTACACCACATTAACATATATTACAAAATCTTTCTATAGTTATAATATTTGAAGCCCGAAACCGGTCTGTACCCAGATAACACACATTCGCCTAAGGACGTCCTCTAATAGTCGCCAAAAGACTGTAGAGGATGTTCTATATTCTACATCCTGAGAACGTCACTAGGCTCAGAATTTTCGACATAATTGTCGCACATTAGTCCTCCGAGCGGCAGCCTGAGGATGTAGATATGTGTGGGCCTAAGGACGTCCTCTAATAGTCGCCAAAAGACTGTAGGAGGATGTTCTATATTCTACATCCTGAGAACGTCACTAGGCTCAGAATTTTTGACATAATTGTCCCACATTAGTCTTTTCAGCGGCAGCCTGGGGATGTGGATATGGGCCTATATGGATGTATTCTGATGATATTTTCGTCTTTAAATATGTATAGGTACTCATGTGAAGTTAGGAGCAATTGACCGGAGTATGTTCTACTCATAAATATAATTGAAAAAGGTAAATATTTTTATGTAAATTTCATCTCTTTCAAGTCACGAGATAGATATACATATATATTTTTTTAAATCGAGTTACAAATTATCAAAATCGGACGAAGCGTTCTTTATTATTAATTATTCGATATTGGTTGGTTCTCCACTCCATATGAATTTCCCAATTTAGAAGTGAGCTATATATATCAAGAAAAATTATCTTGCCCATTATTATTGAAAAAAAAAAATAAGTATTCCAATTTTAGTAATAAAAATCCTTGAAAATAATTGTTGTTCAAATCACATTGAAAGTTAAACATTTATAAGTTCACGGAATAGCGACATTGCAATGAGGAGGTAAGTTGAATCACAGAAGTCAAGCAACGACAGCAGTGGCTAGGATTTGGATGGGTGACCATGATAGCGCTGTTATTTTTTATTTTTTTTCATTTTCATTAGTTCTCAGATATGCTGAAAAGTCATTCTGAGAATAATAAAAACTCAAAAAAGGCATAACTGGAGTGAATAAAAAAAGTAAGACTTCGTGGGGATCTTCTGAGACGTTATTTGAACGTGGAAAATGGTAACAGGAGGACGTCCTAGGGACGTTCTTTGAAAGCCTCTCGACGTATTGAGGACGTTAATGTGACCGCCTCAGAAGATCCTCAAAAGGTTTTTGTGTTATCTGGGTAGGTTGTTGGGCGTGCCTGTCTCGATGTGAATTTGTCACGTCTTAGGAAGAAAGAAACATTTGCGATCTGCATTCACAGTGTGAATCGTTGCATGGACTACGAACAGATATAATTCAATGTTCTGCGTGGTATTTACCAGGAAAGTAGTTGTTTTCTGCTCGTAGTCTACCAGACATTCATTTCAAACTATGTTTGATATTTTTAATTGGATAGACTATTTTTCTCTCAAAATTTTTTCCAATTTATGGCTAATCCATTTTTTCATTTATTGAGCTTAGTCGAGCTCTCAGCCACTTCCAAGTTCTGTAAAACTTGGGAGATTCGGTTCTGGAGTGTTTCTTTCTTCTGCCGCATGATGTCGCCACTTTCAATTGTCTGTTGGAACGCGGCTCGGTGCGGTCAAATAGACGCGACAAAAATGCATTGGGACAGGCAACGCTTCGAGTTGAGATCTTACGGTCTCTACTCGGATAACTACCCTGCACTGATGAGGGCCAATAAGCCCGAAACCGGTCTGTAGGTTGTTAGGCGTGCCTGTCTCGATGTGAATTTGTCACGTCTTAGGAAGAAAGAAACATTTGCGATCTGCATTCACAGTGTGAATCGTTGCATGGACTACGAACAGATATAATTCAATGTTCTGCGTGGTATTTACCAGGAAAGTAGTTGTTTTCTGCTCGTAGTCTACCAGACATTCATTTCAAACTATGTTTGATATTTTTAATTGGATAGACTATTTTTCTCTCAAGGGTTATTTACCTAAGGTTGCGGTTAGTTATTCAGTAGGTTTTCGATATCTCTATGCCAAAATAAGTTGAAATCAGGGCCGGATTAAGCCTATCGGGGCCCCTAGGCAATGTGATTCTCGGGGCCCCTTTCCTTTACCGTTTTCTTACTTTTCAGAATATATTTCTTCTATTACAAAAGTCGAGTCGATCAGATCGACTCCTGCTTTTTGCTTTCATCGAATGAAATTATTTTGATCACAAAAATATTTTCACAACCAAAGAAAATATTTTTGTGAAGTAGGTACAATATCAGTTTAAATAGCAATTCTTGTATCTTTTTAGATACAAAATCGTTAAAATAATCTTGTAAGTTGGCCTTTTTCAACACTTTATTTTCAATCGCCATTATCGACAATGAATTTAAACGGTTCTATGATATTGCTGAACGAAGTCAGTTTTTATTAATTTTGTTTTGAAAAATTTCGTTCACCTGTGGCGTTCATCAGACTCCTATATATTTGCAATGCTAATCATTACATTCGGAAAAGTTGATTGACCATATTATCAAAAATCAATCCAAACGATGTTATCTGTCCCCGCATCCATCATTTTTTCTATGGTGATATTACCAGATGTTAATAATCGGTAATGTCACGAATGAAATCAAATGAAATCATTTTTTCTTGGTGCGTTCAACATCAATTATGCCCCCAGAGGCCCCTACAGTCGGTGCGGGGCCCCTAGGCAGTTGCCTAACCCGCCTTATGGATAATCTGGCCCTGGTTGAAATAGTGCGAATATAAAAGAAAGGGCATTATGAAAATAAAATGTCATTCCTCACCCGAAGCAGGTAAGGTGAAAAGTTACTATATGAGTTTGCCACGTTATGCTCACTGCAGAAGAAGCAAAAAATAATTTTCATTTATGTTACGAATATATTCAAAAATGTAATATCAGCAATAAAACTCAATCACTGGGTAAGGGTGGTTGGAGGATCACTACCTCAGTGAAAAAAGAAAACATAAAACAGTGTTGTCAGCTGATTGGTTTTTGTACCTATGATTAGTTGCAATTGTAATGATTCAAAAAGAAAGCATCCGAATAGTTTGGAAATAGAGGTGTGAAATTTTAGGAGCAAAGTGCTTTTCGCCTCTTTCGTGATCGGACGAATTTTTTTCATGCTTTTGTGGATCCATATACTCTACAGGCTATTTTTATTTCCACGCAGAAGTAATAAAATACATTTAACTGTGGGGAGATCGTATTTTTAGAGACTTTTGAACAAATCAGCACATCTTCTACTATGTATATTTGGATGGTTATTTCTATATTCTTTACGTTTTACTAGTAGAATAGCCATACGAGACCAGAAACTGAAGTTATGCATATCAGGGTACTTATGTAGTCACCACTTAGTTTCATTGGCGTCTCACATGATAATTTCGTACGAATAATTATCATAAATTACGTTAGATTGCTCCCAAATTTAACTCACACTTTCTTGAATGATTGTTTGATGCAAAGTTTTTTTAAGACTTAGATAAATTATCCTGTATATACGGCCATAATTGTGCATATATCGTACTTTGCACTCATATGCGGAAGATATCTTTTAGGGTAATTCATTTAGGGATTACACATACCTGTAACTATGAGATAAAGCGGCACATATTCTTGAACCGGACATTTGTTCACCGCTAAACAACCAATCACCAGCATGGCGAAGTTGACAACCAGTGATAGCAGAAAAGTTATACGGACGCTTGCTGGGGAAAAAATAATATTTCGGTTAGATACACTGGCAGTTAGCTGTTAAAAATCAACAATATATCAAAACTAAAATAAAACGCCTGAAATAGTTAGTTTGTCTTTGTTACGCCTATGATATAAAATAAAAAGTTGAAACATCATGAACTGTAATCAACAATAAAGTGAATCCCACATCACCCAATGCATTACTCACTACTTCATTTAATAGTTAATTGAAGAAATTAAATGTGCAGTGTTACCGTCATCTTATATATGTGCAGTGTATGAAATTTAAGATATTTTTCTCTATCAGTAAAAGGTCGACGAAATCAGCTCTTCAGGGAGAATTTGAGAATGTAAAAAAACAAGGTGTTTCATTTGAAATAACAAAGTTGTTGCTACTTTTCGGTAGAAGCGGCAACGCCGCAACGCTGACAATATCTTAGATCGATAGAACAAAACTGATTACCCAAGAAACCAAATTTTCAGAATAATCCTACGTCCTGTTCTCCAGAAACGTCTAACGTCTAACCTACCATCGACCGTGAGTGACCCTGTATATATGTTCGGGAACCTTGAAAAAATGTGGTCTGGGGATGATTATCACTTTACATTATGTGGCAACCTCTGTGGGGGAAGAACATATGAATATGAATTTCATGTTGGCTTCAAGCAATTTGGGGTGTTACTATTCTAGTGGGTTTGTTGTTCGGAGGTTATTGCTCATGAGAATGAGTTGCGACCCCCCGACCCCTCCTAGTTTACATGGGTAAACTTGTACAATTTAGGATAGGAATGATATTCATCATCATTATGATATGGGTGTTTATTGTTTTATTGTCCCATACCAAAGTATAGGTACAAAATTTGAGTAAAATCGCATGTATAAACTGAAAACGAATTGGAAATTGTAACTTCAGAGCAATCTATCCAAACTGAGCATTTTGTACTAGGGTAAGTATACTGAAATGCAACTGTTATTGCTTTTATCATGTTACATTGTGAATAATTTGAATACAATGTTATAAAAATAATAGGTAAATTATTTATAGTATTTTTCTACCTTTTCGGCTCTTAGAATAATTATTCTCGATAAGCAGTTCTCGATGAGAATTGTGACTCATTTTTTGAAGGACTGTTCGAATCGAATGAGTGCTGTCGGCAGTGTTGCCAACCACGATAACCCAAATTATCCGAAGACTGGTATGAAATTATCCGAAATTATCCGATCCTCCAATGATGAGTCGAATAATGTTTTAGTTAATTAACTGACCAATAGATGGCGCCACTTGCAACAATAATGTGATTCAAAATCATTGTTCAACCAGTTGTTTGATTGATATTTGTATTTGCTAATTTTTCTTTGAATAATAAAAGCTCCAAATCAGTGATATCTGCTATAGGGGCTATTCGTTTACGAATATAGACGATTATTATTCGAAGAGAACGATAGCAGCGCATCTTCCGAATGTCCTTCGAACTAAATCCTTATGTTGGTTCCAGTGTTTTTCACATAAAACATTGTCAGTTATTTCATTTCAGTCTTGTGTTAATACAACCAATGACGGCTAAATGAAAAATCTAGCCAACTTTTGTTGGCTCGGACTTTGTCTGAGCCTACCAGAAATTATCCGAAATTATCCGATAAATTTCAGGATCCGAAAATTATCCGCAAATCGGATAATTATCCGCAAATCGGCAACACTGGCTGTCGGTATCTTGTATTCCATCCATATCAGTGAAACGACAGTGAACCAACTAGTTTGCTAAACAATCGATGGCCATTACTTTCTTTTCCATTTCTCGAACAAAAATAACGTTATCTTTATTTTGAAAATAATTTGTTTGGTAATGTGCACAACATCATGTCATCAGAATTTTTGTGAGTTTATTTGGCACCTTCGAAATTTGTCAAGAATTCCTTGCACTCCCCTGCCGTTTTCAGAGAGTTTCGATTTTTATGTGTGACTTTTTGAAACGAATGATGTCATCATCAGGTACTCTTTTTATTTGAAAGGGTAATCTTGTGTTTGTGGAAATTCAACTATGCAGTACAACCTCATAATTGATTATAACGCCTGATATAATATACTTACTGCATATTATATCGACGTGCATTTATTTATGTAGATACATACTTATATTATAACTTCATCCCTTTCCTGAAACCCTGCGTTACATGTCCTCGAATTTACGAACTGAGATGTTTTTCTTTGTTTATATTGAAGTGAATATCGGAACTTATAAAAAATTATCATAAAAATATTTTTCATTTTGTAACTTGTGAACGAAGCTAGGCGAGAAGCTAGGTCACACCCTTTATAATAACTGACAGACCTAACAGTACGGGTATTTTTCATTACTATGTGAAAGCATTATCATTTATCTCATAATCTCTTGAATGCAAATAATCAGTAATGTGGACATGTGACAGAGAGATGCAATTATCTGATTACCTCATATGTTTCGCAAACTGCAACGCAAAAAGCTCAAAATAATCAGTTAATATTTGCATCAGTTTTATTCAAATGTCTGCATCACCATCACCAATCAGAAGATCAACGTAAAGAGTTTAGTTGTGAACGGGGTTTAATTATTCTGCCCCGAGAAAACGTTTCCTAAATCATCTTGAGTGACGCCACTGGGTAACTTTACCGCCCAATTTGACATTCTTGTCTTGTCTGAAATCTGTGTCTGAGGTTTTTGTTTTGTTTACGTATAAAATAACAATAATTTGTGATTGACAGCGAACTACAGGGATAGGAATATTCATCAACAAAATATAGATATAATCGACGTTGCTTGCCCATGAACATTTTGTTCAGGGCGGAGATATTATTTGATTACTTTCACCGCCTGGCACCGAACAATCGGAGGAAAACAAACCGGCATGCAGGCGGCTGTGGCGGCAGCCAGCTGTCAACATTGCGTATGTACGCGGATTTAGGTATATTATTTATTCATCTAGATAGCTAGGCTAGAACGAAAACGAACACTTACGCATAATCTTCTCCTTGATTTTGGTGATTCTCGCCTGGCGCCAGTTTTCATCAGCGGCTGCATCGCGATTTTCAGCGTTTCCTGCCTCTTGATTATTCAATGGCTGGGTTTGATGGGCAGTTGTAATCGTTTGCGAATCCTCCATGTCTACCTGGTCATAAAGCTAATACGTACTCTTGAGTCACAATCAACTATAAAACAGCGAGATTGAGATTAGTAGGAATTACGACTGACTCTTCGAGTCTTCGTATCTAGCTCTAGACTAGAATCGGCCGTTCGCGGCGATTTCCGTTCAAGTCGGAAAAGTATCGGAATTCGGTGTGCAGGCAGAGCGCATCGACAATCAGGAAGCTATTTTTAACTTTCAAATGCCAAATTGTTATGTATTTGGGTGAAGATAGGTACAAGCTTAGCAGTGACGGACGAATATATTTTTTCTATTGTGACACTGCGGTTAGATGCAGTTTGAGAGGGGAAAAAGTATTTTGCTGACCAGAATAGAATATTCCATTAGATTTCAGACTTCTACTGCGAATATCAGGCTCATAATACAAAACAGATATCTATAAAGAAATACCTTCTTGCCACCATAACAAAAATTTGAATACACCCCCATACGGGGGTAGTTTATACTTGTGATTTTTCTAAAAACATTGCTGACCGAGGGGTTTCAGTTGAAATATTCCACTGAAACATCATATTATGAATGTTCGATGCGGATACTTCGTGCCACCATAAAAAAATCTGGATCTACCCCCTCACAAGGGTAGTTTATACTTGTGATTTTTCTAAGAACATTGCTGACCGAGGGGTTCCAGTTGAAATATTCCACTGAAACATCATATTATGATAGTTCGATGCGGATACTTCCTGCCACCATAAAAAAATCTGGATCAACCCCCTCACAAGGGTAGTTTATACTTGTGATTTTCCTTAAAACTATGCTGACTGGGGTTTCTAGTGCAGATATTGCAGTGAAACAGTAGATTATGATTACTCAAACCAAACTCTTCATGCCACCATAGTAAAAATTTGAATCAACCCCCTCGCAAGGGTAGTTTATACGTGTGATTTTCCTTAAAACCTTGCTCACAAGGGGTTTCTAGTGTGAATATTGCAGTGAAACGATAAATTATGATTGATCAAACCATACCTTTCATGCCACCATAGTGAAAATCCGAATCAACCCCCTCGCAAGGGTAGTTCATACTTGTGATTTTCCTTAAAACTTTGCTGACCGGGGGTATCCAGTGAAGATATTCCAATGAAATAGTAGATTATGATTGCCCAAATCATACCCTCCATGCCACCATAGTGAAAATCCGAATCAACCCCCTCGCAAGGGTAGTTTATACTTGTGATTTTTCTTGAAACTTTGCTGACTGGGGGTTTCTAGTGCAGATATCGAAGTGAAACTGTAAATTGTGATTGCTCAAACCATACTCTTCATGCCACCATAATGAAAATTTCAATCAACTTCCTCGCAAGGGTAGTTCATACTTGTGGCAGATATACCTCAGTTTAGTAAGTTGGCAAATCCACTTCAGAAGTTCGTTTTCTGAACATTGATTATTATTTTGACTCGAACAAGAAACATTTTGTTCACAGGTATGAACTACCCTTGCGAGGAGGTTGATTCGGATTTTCACTATGGTGGCATGAAGGGTATGGTTTGATCAATCATAATCTTTCGTTTCACTGCAATATCCACACTAGAAACCCCCTGTCAGCAAGGTTTTAAGGAAAATCACACGTATAAACTACCCTTGCGAGGGGGTTGATTCGGATTTTCACTATGGTGGCATGGAGGGTATGATTTGAGCAATCATAATCTATTGTTTCACTGCAATATTCACACTATAAACCCCCTGTCAGCAAGGTTTTGAGGAAAATCACAAGTATAAACTACCCTTGCGAGGGGGTTGATTCATATTTTCACTATGGTGGCATGAAGAGTATGTATTTAACAATCATAATCTACTATTTCATTGGAATGTCTTCACTGGATACCCCCAGTCAGCAAAGTTTCAAGGAAAATCACACGTATAAACTACCCTTGCGAGGGGGTTGATTCGGATTTTCATTATGGTGGCATGGAGGGTATAATTTGATCAATCATAATCTATCGTTTCACTGCAATATTCACACTAGAAACCCCCTGTCAGCAAAGTTTTAAGGAAAATCACAGGTATGAACTACCTTTGCGGGGGGGTTGATTCGGATTTTCACTATGGTGGCATGAAGAGAATGGTTTGAGCAATCATAATCTATTGTTTCACTGCAATATTCACAATAGAAACCCCCTGTCAGCAAGGTTTTCATAAAAATCACACGTATAAACTACCCTTGCGAGGGGGTTGATCCAAACTTCCAGTATGGTGGCATGAAGAGTATGTTTTAAGCAATCATAATCTACTGTTTCAATGAAATATCTTCACTGGATACCCCCAGTCAGCAAAGTTTTAAGGAAAATCACAAGTATGAACTAGCCTTGCGAGGGGGTTGATTCGGATTTTTACTATGGTGGCATGAAAGGTATGGTTTGATCAATCATAATCTATTGTTTCACTGCAATATTCACACTAGAAACCCCCTGTCAGCAAGGTTTTAAAGAAAATCACACGTATAAACTACCCTTGCGAGGGGGTTGATTCGGATTTGTACTATAGTGGCATGATGAGTATGTTTTCAGCAGTCATAATCTACTGTTTCAATGGAATACCTTCACTAGAAACCCCCAGTCAGCAAAGTTTCAAGGAAAATCACAAGTATAAACTACCCTTGCGAGGGGGTTGATTCATATTTTCACTATGGTGGCATGAAGAGTATGTATTCAACAATCATAATCTACTATTTCATTAGAATATCTTCACTGGATACCCCCAGTCAGCAAAGTTTCAAGGAAAATCACAAGTATAAACTACCCTTGCGAGGGGGTTGATTCGGATTTTCACTATGGTGGCATGAAAGGTATGGTTTGATCAGTCATAATCTATTGTTTCACTGCAATATTCACACTAGAAACCACCTGTCAGCAAGGTTTTAAAGAAAATCACACGTATAAACTACCCTTGCGAGGGGGTTGATTCGGATTTGTACTATAGTGGCATGATGAGTATGTTTTCAGCAGTCATAATCTACTTTTTCACTGCGATATCTGCACTAAAAACCCCCAGTCAGCAAAGTTTCAAGGAAAATCACAAGTATAAACTACCCTTGCGAGGGGGTTGATTCATATTTTCACTATGGTGGCATGAAGAGTATGTATTCAACAATCATAATCTACTATTTCATTAGAATATCTTCACTGGATACCCCCAGTCAGCAAAGTTTCAAGGAAAATCACAAGTATAAACTACCCTTGCGAGGGGGTTGATTCGGATTTTCACTATGGTGGCATGAAGAGTATGTTTTCAGCAGTCATAATCTACTGTTTCAATGGAATACCTTCACTGGATACCCCCGGTCAGCAAAGTTTTAAGAAAAATTACAAGTATAAACTACCCTTGCGAGGGGGTTGATTCGATATTTTCCTACGGTGGCACGAACACCTCATCAAACACAACTCAGATTTGGAGTTTCACTCGATTATATATCTTCCAAGGTTCGGATTGGCAGGATTATTTTTTGGTCAGCAAATTATCCACATTCGTTTGAGAGCATATAAATGATTAGAGATTCATTATCTACCACACTTCTACAAGTTCTACCACCTCTGTTCAGTTTTGGAATATGCATGGCTGGTTGCCTGACATTTTCCTGCTCTTCAGGCGGTGTCGCATGTATTTCTTTATCATTTTATAACTAGTTTCAGTAAATGTATTTATAATTTTTCAAATAAGGCATGAATAATTACCAAGATATACATTTTTAGAAAAAATCAAGTTCAAAGCCATTACGAAACCATTTAGGCATGGGCGCCGCAATAAAAATTTCAGGGAGGCAGTATCCCTATATATTTTCAATAATAATTGTTCTTGATATTGTTACGATATTTCTCTTTGGGTTCGTGAATTTAAACACTGAGTACAAAACTCAACAATTTATTCCAATAAACACTCGAAATACAATTTAATAAACACCAGTTAAATCACTTCACGCTATACAAAATCGATAAGTTTTAATTGATATCGTTCAGCAGTCTGCCAGGTTTTTCGCTTCATTTCGCAGTTTTAGGGTAGGAACCAGCCACTATTTTATAATAACACCTATTCAATAAATCAGAAGTTATTATATATTGTCGCAACTCAGTCTCGCTTGGCTTTTAAGAGAGAGTTTTTTCAAGGGTTTCAATTCAACTATATTTTTCCCAAATAAAAACAAGGTTTTAATCTGAATCGAACATTTATTTTGAATCCATAGAACAAGAGGAAAGTCCTGTCAAACGGCAGCATGAATGGTAAAAAACAATGAACATAAAAAAACCGAGAACTGTTCGTACTCATAATAAGGTCACCAGGTCCTAAGAGGGCAGGTAACCATCATTCCTATATGGTCGGGATCTTCAGGGTGTAGAACAATCCGAGCAATTCAAAGTGGAATATTGAATTGATTGATGTTTCACATTTCACGCTATTTATATTGAAAACGATGCGCTTGCCTTATGTTCACAACATGCCTGGAGATCCGTACCGATGAATTATTGAATTATATAATTTTGTCGACTCTACAGTTTCTAAAGGTGAATGTAACTATAGATGAATCCTGCAATCGAAATAATTTTACTGTCTATGAACTCTGAATATGGAACTGAAAATGTATATACTGAATGATTAAATTTGGAATATAATGTGATTAAAGGTTTTTGATTGTCTCTGGGAATAAAGGTTTTACAACTTGTTTCTCATACTTGACACAATGATACTTCTGGTAAATTCTTAAACAAAGTCAAAATGTGCGCAAGAATAAAAGTAAATCGAGTAAAACGACGTGTAGGTTTTTTTTTGGGAAAACATTTATTCATTTATGAATTTTGTTCAGAAGTTCATAAGTACAATGTATAGCGTGTTTTTTATGTATATTTTCGCTAGGGGTGTGGGAGAATTTATCGATATTTCGGTAATTTTCAATACTTTTCGATAATATATACAGGGTCACTCACGGTCGATGGTACCTTAGACGTTTACGGAGAACGGGACGTAGGATTATTCTGAAAATTTGGTTTATTGGGTAATCAGTTTTGTTCTATCGATCTAAAATACTTTCAGCGTTGCGGCGTTGCCGCTTCTATCAAAAAGTGGCAACCACTTTGTTATTTCAAATGGAACACCCTGTATTTTATTTCATTTAGCGCGAAATATTACAGAGATACCTATAGGGTGTGAAAAATCGAGATTTTTCAACTTTATAAATTTTTTGTGTCGAAACTAATCATTTGTGCTCAAAACGGCTTACATGTCCCTATCTCAACTTTCCATTTACTATCGATTGATATTTAATTGAAACAAATACGGGTGGTTCAAAAATTTTGAGTTTTGCATCACCCTCTATTTGTTTCTATTAAATGTCATTAGATAGTAAATGAAAAGTTGAGATAGGGACATGTGAGCCGTTTTGAGCAGAAATGAATAGGTTCGACACAAAAAATTCCTAAAGTTGAAAAATCTCGATTTTTCACACCCTATATCTCTGTAATCTTTCCCGCTATACCCCAAGTATGATAGATCGACGAAATCAGCTTTTCAGGAAGAATCTAAAAATGAAATAAAATACAAGGTGTTCCATTTGAAATAACAAAGTTGTTGCTACTTTTTGATAGAAGCGGCAACGCCGCAACGCTGAAAGTATTTTAGATCGATAGAAAAAAACTGATTACCCAATAAACCAAATTTTCAGAATAATCCTACGTCCCGTTCTCCGTAAACGTCTAAGGTACCATCGACCGTGAGTGACCCTGTATAGAATATTCACGATATTACAATAACTCTCGATAGTATCAATAATTTCAGATGACATGAACTAATTTTGGCTATCGATATTTCGTCATAGCCCACTCCCAGTAGGTATACTCAATTGCATGACATAACATTCTACCTCTCAATTACTTTTCCTTATAATTCGAGGGTTGCTTTGCAACAAAGTTGGCGATAAAAAACATTTTTCGAACACTTTTTAAATAAACAATAATTAGACATTTTTTGTAAAATTGTAAAGTGGGTGGGCATCGATAATAAGATAATAACTGCAATCTATTCTATCCCAGCAGGAGGAACTTTTCTCTGAAAGGCAATGCGAAAAGAGTGAAAAATGGACGGACTAACTCGATTTGTACACCCCCAGTTTCAAGCGGGAATCAATAGTTGCTGGTTGCTGTGATATATGGGTTCAAAGAAATCATTCCGAATATCGAATTGGGTATTTTATATTGTTCTTCAGCCGGTACAAGAAATATTTCATCTTATTCCTACCTAAATGATGAAAAATAAAAATAAAACATTTTGGACTGAAGATAATTTCAGTGATAGTAGATGAATAACAAATGTTTTATAACTATAACTACATACTACATGCAGACCATCAAGAATGCTGTACCTATATATAGGATGGATCAGTCCCTATGTACTGAAATGTTTTTCAACAGTTGTGGTCTTCGTGTTGTTTCTTATAATAAAGTACGATAAAAAATTACCCAAAAATATTTATGGAATGAGAACGTTATTCGACAACTAAGTTTCTCCCGAATTCACATATGAAATACGTAGGTACCATGAATTTGGATAGCTTGGGCTGCCTGGTGTAGATAACTACAACATAAAATATCCATCCATTTTAATTTTTTTCATGTTTGTTCATTCGATAATGAATAAAAGCAGAATGATTAATGCTTTCAGTTTTAAGTGACAACGTTTTGTGACATATTTCAAAAAAAATTCTCAAAAATGTACATTCGTTGTGATTCGCGATTTGAACTATCAGAGCGCGTGTATTGCCTTAAGCCAATAAGGGTCAAGGAGACAGGGGATCTACAGTTTATACAAGTGGAATCCAAACCAATTTGGCCGATGAAGTGAAAACTGTGGGCGGAACAACAGATTGTTGATACAGTCGTTCAAACTGTGTTTGATTTTGAATTGGACAAGACGAGATAATTATGTATTTTTTCAATTTCGATACTTCGTCCAATTTAATGGCTTTTTCATTCTGAATTGATGTAGTTTAATCGAGTTATCAGCCACTCCCATGTTACGTGACATGGGAGATTCGTTACTGGAGCGGTTCTTTCTTTCTCCGCAGAGTGTCGCTAATTCCAAGTGCTTCTTGGAACCATATATATAATAACAACTATTGGAAAAACAAAAGACTGTCTGGCTTGCTCCACTTCAGGGTATATTTTGAAGTGTCAGTCGTCTAATTACAATATTGAGAGATTTTGGGTCGATGTTTTAATAATAGTCATATTATACCTGCACCTCGCAAATGCAGGAAACTTGCTAGTTTAGCGACCAACTGAGCATTATCCATACTATAAACAACTGAGAAAGGTGTTTTCATCTTCCCGTGCTTACGTTGTACATTATTGTTTGATTTTCAGTCATATACACCTGATCTTTATGAAAAATATATAGCCGTGCGTTATAGAGCCCCATTCCACGAACTTATTTTTAGGACTGGCAATATTTGCGACACATGTTTGATGACTGTTAATTGCATTTTTCAATTGGACAGATAGAATTGAACATAATTGTGCAGGAATCAGTCGTAAGCTTATCATAAAAAAATACATTTTCCCGAAACAGGTGGGCCCAGCGCCCTTCCGCCCCATCGAATAAGGCTGGCCTACGAAATTTGTATTATTGAAATACTAATGGTGAGATCCCCCCCTTTGTCAGTTGTTTGGATGTTTTCTGTTGTTTTTTTTTTCTCACATAGTTCGAGGGCTGGAACGGGTAAACGCCCCGATGTAGGCGACTGACAATCAGCGTGCGTCGGATTAATTTCCTGAAATCTTTGCTTTCCTACTACTATCAGTCGTGAACTTACGAAACATTTTTATAACTTTTTTTTGAGCAGATCGGTAAGCCCCCTTTCCTAACTTCGCCCCGGAAATCATGTATGGCGAGAATCTCTGTAGCATCGTCGACATCGATAGTACAAGTTTCAGTGGTCGATGGGCGTAAACTTATCACTACCAAAAAAGGTGACACGGGCTCTTGGTCTATATATTGTGCCAAAACCGATCCTCGTGGATTAGACTCGTTAGATTCGCATCTAACAACCGGGGTTAGGATATATCGTGGAATGGACAAAACCTCAAATAACCATTATGCCGAAAACAGCTAGAACGCCGAAACGGATCTTTGGACGAAACGTCGAAATTAGAGTTCGTTTGATTATTTGGTCATGTACCTACCCCTAAAAACCCATTACCCTCCCTCTTCTCCTGTTTTGAGAAAGAACTGTCATAGAATGATAAGAAATCTGGTAAGATATTTGTCTCCTATAAGTTTGTCACCTTCCAATCTGAATGAAATTATCGACCACTTTACCACAAAGGTGAAGATAAATTAACCACAGAGGTGAAGATGAAACTGATGAGTCAAATCATTCATCAAATAATCTCAATTTTCTTTAATGACAATGAGTACCTATACAACTAGTGAGTTTTTTTTAGATAGATCTGACAGTCTGATAATGTGAACATTATACTAGGTTAAGCGCTGTAAAGGAGAGTTCTGATTTTGTAGATATGTATACTTAAGGTGGGAGTCGCAACGGACAATTTTGAACCGTTATCAGCGGCTCGCTTTGTCATGTCCAGTGAACGAATGGTTGGAGTAGATGAAATGATTTTCGCTACAGAGATAGATGAAGGATCAATACATGCCGTTTGACCCATGGCAACTCCCAAAAATGGATGAATATTTTGAAAAAAAATCTGAAAAATGATAAATTTTGAGGTTATTTGAGTGATCAAATTATATATTCTAGAAATATATTTGATGATTATGAATTAGCTAATGACATCACTCAGAGTATAAAGAATGCATCAACCCAGAAAAGTTGAAGAAAAACGATCTAATTTTCAAGATGAACATGACAAAGTTGATACGCGATTTAATGCGTTCTGGTCCATTTTATGACGTACTTCAGTTCAGCTACTGACAGCAAGATGGCATTTCCTCTAAAATCATACAGAGTCATTGTAAATCATACCAGCCGTTGCCAGATCTTCAACTCCATTGATATTTTCATAACATGTTCAATTTCGGGTTATGTGTGTACGATTCAATTTCGTCTTATTATATCTGAATGTCGTCAACACGTCATTACAATAAAATCTACCGATTATTATATGATGAAAATGCAAGATCGGGGACAGTTTTTGTGATTGTTTTTTAATATTTTGTTTCGAAATTTGTATATATATTTTTTTTGGATGGTAAGTTATGATTTTCTCTGTCAAAAATCAATATGACGGAAAAGTTCTCGGATCCAAATCTGGAGGTTTTGTTAGTCGAATTATGTTATTCTCGCAAATGAATTTCGACCTACTTCTAGTTGTCCGATTTACTTGAAATTTGGTGGGTGTTGATAATTCTGGTGACAATAATGTCTAGAACATGTCTACAAAAAAAGCGGCGGCTCGAAGATATCGAGGAGTTTTGTGATTGTGGTCCGATTGGAAAGAAAATTGGTATGTGGAGGTTTTTGAGTAGAAGAATATGAATTTTTTGTCGAAATTCGTAAATTCAAGATGGCGGCTCCAAGTTGGTGGACGATATTTGTGTCATGGTTCAATTCGATTGAAAATCGATATAAGGAGGTTTCAAGGATTGAAGATTATAAATCGATTTCCAAAATTCCTTAATTCAATATGGCGGCTCCAAGATAGCGACGAGTTTTGCGATTATGGTCCGATTGGGTCGAGGATTGGTATATTGAGATTTTTGTAGTCGGAGATTATGATAATTTATAAATTCAAGATGGCGGCTGTATTCACAAATCTCGACCACCATCTTGAATTCACAAATTTTGACAAATCATTCATATAATCTCCGACCCCGAGAATCCATATACACCAATTTCAAATCGAATCGGACCTTATTCACAAAATTCGTCCGCCATCTTGAAATTTTGATTTACATTGAGAAAATTAAAATCTCTGACCCCGAAAATCCCCAAATCAAATACCAATTTCGATTCGAATCGGACCATATTCACAAAACTCCGCCATCTTGACATGCTAAATTTCGATCCCGAAAACACGATTTTGAATCCAATCGGATCAAAATCAAAAAACACATTCTCCATCATGGATCCACCATTTTGTTTTTTTTCTGAAGAAAAAAAATTGTGATGCATTGTCACTGGAACTATGAATAGGTACCAACAAAATATCAGCTCAATCGGATGTCGACTTGAAAAATACAATTATTATAGTTTTTCTACCTATTCAATAAAATACCCGAACTCAACCACTAAATTACATCAACCGACAACGTCGCATTCCCAATTGGACGAGGTCTGTTGGGTTGGTTGCATAAAACTTCATTTTCATAGCGCACTGGAACATCGCCATCTTGCGTTGTAGGTTGTAAAGGATGTTGGGACTCCCACCTTAAGTTCGGGTTTCTAATATTCCGAGTTTGCGACCTTCAACGGCAGGCGCTCTCGCCGCCATATTGAAAAAATGGTACCGTTCGAGAATATTTTCTCTATAGGTTGAAAAAAGTTAATACAAAAATTATAGGGAGAATTTTATACGAATATAATTTCAATCGGATGAAAAGTTTACGAGTTACAGAGGAATCAATATCAGCACATTTTTACAATTTGCTGAATTGCTACCAAGTTCAGGTTTGGTACGTGATATTGTTATAAGAGAAGTTTTTCTTGCATTCGAAGATATTGTAGGTCGATCAGCTCAAACATTTCGAACTAATTATTATTGTTTAATAATAATAATTTGAACTTCGAGTCACGATAGGATGATGTCTAATATGGTGAAGGTGTCATCAAATGAAACGATGAGAATGGAATAAAAGAAGCACACATTGAAACTATTGTGTCCCACGTGATGATCATCTCATAATCATATACTTTGAGGTTCCACTAAGAAGAAATTTCACGAATTAGGACGAAACTAACCCTAACTAACCTAACAAACTCGAAATCAGTTTGAACTTTCCCGTGAATTAATTAAGATGGCTCACTGTGGTCTTCTACCAAGGTCCTAGTTGGTTCTGCTTGCTACGTCCCTGTCACCTGTTGATCTCTGATCCGAATACTCTTGAGCGGTTAAGTAAACTTTGCAGTATAAGCAATTTTTCTAATTTATATAAGTTGACCCTTCTCGTCCGGAAAGTCTTTTTCGTGATGTATATACGGCAGCGGTTTTTTAACTACTAGCCATTTTCACTTAATGCGTTTCATTATGTCACCTATAAAATAAATTCCGACGCCGTCGTAAAATGACCGCCTCTCACGTATAAGCGTCGCGACGCCATAAGTTGCAGGACCCTGAGAGACACGCACCACACCCTGTCTCATAGAATTAATATACGGCGATAGCATAGCACGGGGTGATTAAAGTGAACATATTGAACCAACTAATTGAAAATATTATGATTTTATTCATAATTAAGCGAAGTAGTTTTTATTTTTGTTGATTTTCAACAATCGTTCTTCCATTAGCAGTCTCTTCGAGATTAACCCGTCAAGTTCAGTCTTCACACCCCTTCGTGGTCACTTTAGAGACCTGCAGAACGTCCCTTTCCAAAGACTCGTTCATCCAACGAACATCGAGACTTTGAAACTCATTGCCTAGGAAAGGTGTTCTCCAAGGCATGTCATCCCCAGAAATTTAAGGAGAACACCAACTCCTACCTTCTTTCCCTTTTGGTACTCACGATGTTCTCTGAACATTACAGGATATCTCTTTTCGTGAGAACCAGAACATAAAAAAAAGAACAGATCTCCGAGGAGCCGTAAACCTAATGAATGAATTTTGACCGTTATTATTCCACTTTTCGTTTGTAACCACCAAGAAGCGATTCCAGAAGTATGTGGATCTTCAACTGATCCTATAATTGAGAAAAAAAAGTAAATACTGATTAAATGTATTTCAAGTAGGTAGGTGATTACTCTCAACCCTTACAAGAGACGAAATTTCCATTCTTAGACCTATAATATAATATAATTCAATGTTCTGCGTGGTATTTACCAGGAAAGTAGTTGTTTTCTGCTCGTAGTCTACCAGACATTCATTTCAAACTATTTTTGATATTTTTAATTGGATAGACTATTTTTCCCTTTCAAAAAATTTTTTCGTCCAATTTATGGCTAATCCATTTTTTCATTTATTAAGCTTAGTCGAGCTCTTAGCCACTTCCAGGTTCTGTAAAACTTGGGAGATTCGTTTCTGGAGTGTTTCTTTCTTCTGCCGCATGATGTCGCCACTTCCAATTGTCTGTTGGAACGCGGCTCGGTGCGGTCAAATAGACGCGACAAAAATGCATTTGGGACAGGCAACGCTTCGAGTGAAGATCTTACGGTCTCTACTCGGATAACTACCCTGCACTGATGAGGACCAATAAGCCCGAAACCGGTCTGTAGGTTGTTAGGCGTGCCTGTCTCGATGTGGATTTGTCACGTCTTAGGGAGAAAGAAACATTTGCGATCTGCATTCACAGTGTGAATCGTTGCATGGACTACGAACAGATATAATTCAATGTTCTGCGTGGTATTTACCAGGAAAGTAGTTGTTTTCTGCTCGTAGTCTACCAGACATTCATTTCAAACTATGTTTGATATTTTTAATTGGATAGACTATTTTTCTCTTCAAAAAAAAAGGTTCCTTGGAACTTATTGGAGAAAACATTATGGCCCGCCCTTGAGGCTGGGAACTTTGGATACCCCCTTGGATACCCCTGATATATATTCTATATACTTAATATGCTTTTATCGACATGTTCAGTAGGCTGTGTGATTGACATCGATGTGTTTGATGTGTTCTGTGCTATATTCGATGAGTTCGACAGGTTATACGACAATATGTCAATGAGAAATAACCTCTTCATTCACTCTGATGGAAATTAGTCTTGGACTACTTTTATTACATGTTTGATGATGATGGAATCGGGTGTCATCATCCACAACTTGCTACTAAATAGTACGACTTGCATCACAGGACTTTCCATTTTTTACATTTGAGATAACATATCATCTTATATTTCTCGATTAATTTGAATACCCACTGTGTATTCCTGGTTGCGTGATTACCTGAAACTGTTTGTACAAACAAAGAAAATTCAGTACCTAATTCACATCTTGAATTGTCAAAAATGTTTCAAATTATCACCTGAAATATGAAAAAAGACAGTTAAGTCGAATCTGTCCTTGTATTTATACACTGTGGAACAGCCAAATGGAATAAATTCAGTATCTCAGATGTTGGAAATCGTAAGAAGACATATTTATTCATGATTAAATTTGTTCACTGTTTATGTTTGATATGAAAAAGAAAACCATAAAAGCTTCGAAAAAAATTTCAAATGGGGCCACGTTCTATTCGAAAATTCAGGGGTTGCATCCGCCATTGGAAGACGGTTGAATTTAAGGAAAATGTATACGTTGCGGGATGTCATTTCAAAATCTGAAATCGACGTGTCTCGGGATTTATTTAATTATGCTCAATAAATGGGATAGGCACTGAATTTATACCATTTGGCTGTTATACACTAAATAGCGTATCCACCATTGAATTCACACGAGCGCATTCGCCATTAATCCAAATATAATTTTCGTTCTATTTTAGAGCAACAATTCAATAATTGGATAATTCTATTTATGAATTCATTGATCTCATTACATTAGCTGCGGAATATCAATGCATACACTAATAGGACAACAATGGTGTGATATTATATGTAACTATAATATATTAAAATAAAAATAAAGCTGTAATAGCTGCATTTACTCTCTATGACGTGAATTTTCTTTTTGGATAGTGAATAGGGAGTATCAAGAACGCCTTCCAATGGAGGGCATGTCGGTATAAGCTTCTTCATAGTCCAAGATATACAGGGTCACTCACGGTCGATGGTAGGTTAGATGTTTCTGGAGAACAGGACGTAGGATTATTCTGAGAATTTGGTTTTGTTCTATCGATCTAAAATATTTTCAGTGTTGCGGCGTTGCCGCTTCTATCGAAAAGTAGCAACAACTTTGTTATTTCAAATAAAACACCCTGTATTTTGTTACATTCTCGAATTCTCCCTTAGGAGCTGATTTCGTTGATCTATCATACCAGGGTTCTAGGGTCAATGATTACAGAGATATAAGCCGGGTGTGAAAAATCGAGATTTTTCAACTTTACGAATTTTATGTGTCGAAACTATTCATTTTTGCTCAAATCTCAACTTTTCATTAACTATCTATTGACATTCAATAGAAACAAATACAGGGTGGTGCAAATCTCGAAATTCTGAACCACCCTGTATTTGTTTCAATTAAATATCAATCGATAGTGAATGGAAAGTTGTAATAGGGACATGTAAGCCGATTTGAGCAATAATGGATAGTTTCGGCACAAAAAATTCCTAAGATTGAAAAATCTCGATTTTTCACACCCTATATCACTGTCATCATTCACCCTAGACCCCAAGTAAGACGCATTGACGAAATCAGCCCTTCAGGTAAAATTCGAGAATGTAAGAAAATACAGGGTGTTCCATTTGAAATAACAAAGTTGTTGCTACTTTTAGATAGAAGCGGTAACGCCGCAACGCTGAAAATATTTTAGATCGATGAAACAAAACTGATTACCCGAGAAATCAAATTTTCAGAATAATCCTACGTCCTGTTCTCCAGAAACGTCTAACCTACCATCGACCGTGAGTGACCCTGTCCCTCATTTGTTATTTGGTGATGACAAAGATTTTATGTTAGATAATCAATGTACATATTATCTAACATAATAATCTTTGTCATCAACAAATAACTATTGAGGGTATATATTTCTTATACCATATCTTGAACTATCAGTCTTGTCTTCTCGGCACTTCAATCCATATATTACTACCTGTTTTATAACTATTACATTGGTCTTTGAGAATTTGTTCACATTTCAAGAGGCATCTCAAACATTAATGCTCCAAAATAGGATGATCCAGATGCTACATGATCAGATGTCACCAGTTGGTGTAAAGCATTTTTCACATGCGTAAAACTTTTAAGTTAGCTTGCTGTCAATCTGTTTGGTTGAGGGTGTGTTTCTAGATGGAGAATTGATGATATAGTTGCTGTTAAAAAATTCTGGTTAAAGTTTAAAAACAAAAAGTGAAACAATGTTATATTTCATTATTTCCTGAACCGCTTGAAATCTTTCAGTGATATATTCAGTACATATAGAGTGAGGTCCTAAAAAGTAACGGATACATTCATTTTCTCATACACGTTATTAGCCATTTCAAGTAAACCCTGAAACAAGTCGATTTATGTTTTTGAAAAGACAGTCTGTTACATATTCAAAATCATTGTAGATGGTCTAGGAAAGGGGGAACATTCATTTTTAACGCATTGTGACCTGACGCACTAGCTTTAAATGTGTATCACACGAGATATTACTTCAAAAAAATTATTTTTACGGTAATCGTGGGATTTCTCTATAGCGTTCTTCAAATCCTACTTGAGTGGAAGACTACAGTGTGTCTCAGTAAAAGGTAGAATCTGAAAGTTATCATTCAAGAAGTGCCTCAAGGTTCCATCCTGGGGCCTACTTTATTTATTCTATATATTATTTTAATAGCGATATCAACGATCTCATAAATTCTGCAAATCAATCTTTGATTATGCATTTTTCGACAGTTTGATGAGAAAATATAAAAATCTAAGCATTTTTGCATAAAAATGGTACATCTGTTCCGTTTCGATAGTTCGAGATAAATCGATTTTGAAATTATGCTGCGAAACTCCTAATCATTCACGATTAAATAGGTTGAACCGGTTGAACGATGATGGATGCACGTCAGGAGCACAGATACAACACACTGTTTGGCAACATTCTCGGCTGGATGGAATCGCAATTATATTCAAGAAAATGTGATGGTCAATCCAAAGAAACTTTCTCAGAGATTTACTTATTCAGAGATAAATTGTCTTGTAAATCTCGTTATTGAAGAAAATACTACATATGTTATGTTGAAAGAAGACATTCCGTGATTATTTTGTAAGAACTCAATTCTTTTTTCTGGATACTGTGAATTACTTGATTTGAGATCATTTTGTTATACCAAATGAATATTCCAGTGAAATAATTTTCTATAATTGGTATATACAATAAATTCGTTTCAAATAAATTATTTCAGAAGAAGAATGCAGTTTCTCAAAACAAGAATTTGACGTTGAACGAATATATCCTTTTCATTTAAGAATTTGTTTTTATGTGTGTGTCATTATTCTGTGCTTGAAACAGAAGCTTCGCTGTGCTAAAAGGAACACGTTATTCAAAATGTAAATAACAACGTTAGGTTATGCCCACTATTACATTTCAAGTTCAAAATAGTTCACGGTTATCATCAGAAGATGTCCCTGCCTTACAAAAAAAGTTACGTCATTGTTTCCACCATTCTAAATGAACACCTAGAAGACGGTATAATATTGTCTGTTTACTGGAAACAATGAATTTACTTTCTCCCTAAGGCAGAGGCATCTTCTCATAATAACCGTGAACTATTTCAAACTTGAATTGTCAAACCGGGCATAACCTAACGTTTTTATTTACTTTTCGAATTTCGCGCTCCTTTTAGCACAGCGAATATCCTGTTCAAAGGACAGAATTGTTCGATATCATTGATTCATTGATCAGAGATTCAGGAAACAGAAAAAAACATCGTCAGTCAGTGTCAGGGATATGACTGTGAAAGATGTGTAGGTATTGTCACAAAGTAGAAAGAACGCGTGTTAAAAATTGAGAAACTTAAATACGAGGCAAGTGAAAGTATTGTCGTATCAAATGTCGTATCAAATGTTCGACAGTTACCTAATACAATTATTTAATATTTGCTCCACGCATAGTTCATACCCAGTGAAAAATGCACACAAAAATTAGTCCTTCTTTCAACTAAAACACCACACAACATGTGAGTCTTGTTTTCAAGAATTATCAGCAGAAAAACTAGTATATTTGAAGAAATTCGCCCTCCAAAACATTGAAACCAATCGAGGACCGAGCATGACGGAAGCTGAACTTTTTGTAACATTGTCAAGTTGACAGATCAAAGTCTCGTGTTTTCGAAGAACGATATATTTTTCTGAAAAATGTGGATTTTTCACACTAAAAAGTGTTGAAAACAAGTAAATTTGAGTGTGTGTAGTGTTTTAGTTGAAAGAAGGCCGAATTTTGTGTTTTTAGTAGCAGAAATTTAGTATGTCAAATGGTGTATTTACGAAACAAGAGTTTTGACTTTAAATTTTTGTTTAAAAGGAAAATAAATACGTGAGTACCTCCAAAATTGTTTCTTCTCCTTGGAATGCGTTATTATTGTTCTTAAGAACTTGTATTGGACCTATAGAGTATAAATATGAATATATTTATATATATACGAATAAGAATATTACGATAGATACATAATTTGTGCTGAAGTTAGAAAGAAAAAAGAAGAGCATAACTTCAACCTAAAATTAGATCGCTGACAGAGAAAAAACTGAAACAAATGAGCATCGACCGACTTCTAAGTATAAAGTAGCGACCTCAACTTGGCAGATGATTGGGACTATAGTTCCAGCCAACTAGGTTTCTATTCAGAACGACAATGTTTCCACTGAACAGGCAATATTATATCGTCTACGTAAGAAGATATATGGACCTAATACTGACCCTTAAGGTACTCCCCAAGCAATATTAAATAATACAATATGACAACAATATGAAATCATTTGATACAATATTGAAATCATTTGATACAATAATATGATAGCATTCAACCCCACCTCAAAGTGAATAAACATTTTATCCCAGAGTTAGCTGTTAACCTTGGGTTATATTAACCTCACCCTGCATTGATAAACCGGCCCTCAATAATATACACGAGAATATACATCATATAGTCATTTATCATTAAAAAAATTCATACGAGCTCTATTTGACTATTATCTCTCTCAACGATAATATGTTTTTTCGAAGTAAAATATACAGGGCTATTCAAATTCGTTTCTGTACATGGGGATCTCGTAAACGATAAGAGATAGAGTGTCGGTTAAATTGTGGCAAAGTTGCGTATTTAAGAGACCTATTCAATGATGCGAAAAAATCAAATTTAGCACTTGGTTCTGGAGATATACAGGAAAAACCATTCGAAGTTCATTGTAGAAAACGTTCAAAGAGCATTGAAAATGTGAAGAAATATGAATTGGTACCTAAAAATCAAAAAAATACTCTCGAAAAACACACACATGTTCATGGGCAGACGTGAAAGTTGTTATTGTGTTTTTATTTAACTCAGTCAACCAATTTCCAGGGCCGTAATTCAAAAAGGAATAATTCACCCAATTATAATAAAATATTACCGAAACATCCCGAAAGATCAAATTAAATTTAATCTCTTAGTATGAGGGGAACGTCGACGATCCAAAAACTACAACAAAAAATACAGGTCCGTATTTAAAAATTCAAAGATGGGGGTGGCCCAAGTCAGATGACACCCTGTATAGAAGATTGATGAACATATTCTGATAGCCACATCAAGTGCCAATAGCAAAATATGGATAGATTTTCAATATGTCTGCAAATAAAGAAGATACAGGCAAATAAATAATTTGTGATTTTTTTGTTTTTCCTGTATATCTCCAGAACCAAAAGAGCTAAATTCGATTTTTTCACATCATCGAATAGATCTCTAAAATACGCAACTTTGCCACGATTCAACCGACACTCTATTATCTCTTATCGTTTACGAGATCCCCATGTACAGAAACGAATTTGAATAGCCCTGTATATTCCCTTGGTTAATTAATCGCTAAACTATTATTCTTTCTCCATAAATAGTTATCTATCATTTTATTTGCTGTCTTCGATTATATATTTCATATGGTAATTTATTTTTTTACATATACAAACTAAATCTCGCCCCACCTATAAGTTGACAATTTGTGATTCTTTTTCAATTTGGTAATAAAGGCATTTATTATTAACTCAACAACCATCAAATCAACCCCGTTTACATATACCGCTGGTGTCGATCCAAAGCAACAGGAGGAAGAAGGCCGATGCCAAACAAAATCCTGCCACGGGCGGCGCAGGAGGCAGCAGGAATCGCGTCGCCGCGACGCCGGATCGAGCAGGACTCGACGGCAGTTCGAACGCGTCGTTTGAAGCGTCTGGACGTCGACGCATCTTCAGGAGCAGCTCGCAAATACGAGCACACCTGCCGGTCACGGGAGATTTTCGACGAACACAGTTTCGCTGGGGTGGTTCGCAGAATCGAGTCGGCTGGGGGCTGCGTTCCTCATTTTTCTGGCGGTTTTTGACTGGTAATGTTTTACTGATTTTTGTGACAATTGTTCGGCAGTTGATGTTTTTTAGTTGGTTTCGATTCATTGACTTGTATTGACGTTATACGCACCAAGATCGAATCAGTTCCTCACCCCTTACCGAAGTTTTCAACGTTTTTCTCAGAAACCATTGGTCGCACAGAAAATTTCATTCCTACCAAAAATGTTCCCCATATGATTTCCCACAAAACAGGTACCACTTTTAATTCGTTTTATCTACTGCACTGATAATGTTTTCAATAATAATAATAATATATTTTAATTTTTCATCAAATCTATAAACAAAATGGTTAATACGTCAGCAAACAAACAATATGACAAATACGGCACAGCTTATAAAATATCACAGTTAGGTCAACACAAAACATCCAAGACTAGCTTCATCACAAAATTAAATACATTTATTAAAACGCATATATCTATCACACAATGTCAAAAAAATCACATCAAAAATACTCATCCAGCGTATAACAGGCTTTCTGAAGCAATTGTTCTTTGAGTCTCTTCTTAAAAATGCATACAGATGGGGAGCTTTTGATTTGCTCATTTAGAGAGTTATATAACTTACAACCATTATAATAAAAACTTTTTTCTATTTTGGTTGTATAATGAAGTCATTGCGCAACGCAAATGCGTGTCGAAATAGCCTCTATTTCGATACGCATTTTTCATTATCCGGAGATTGGTACAATCGAACTGTCAAATGAAAGTCAGAAGATTTAGGCCCAGTTTACTTCTGAGCGATTTGGATTGGGTGATATTAGCAGTGAAAAACTCAATGTTTTAATTGGTAAATTTCTATTCAGAGTGTAATTTGATTTAAATTGATCAATAAAAACAATAACAACATTGAATTTTTCACCGCTGTAATTGCAATAATCAAAATCGCTCAACTGTAAACTGGGCTTTACGCTTGTGCGTCAAATTTTAATTATTTCAATGCCATCATTGTTACCAATCGAAGATGTTTCTGTGATTTATCGATATTGAATCCATTTTTTTTTCAAATCAATTCAAAATAAAAAAATTGCATATGACACACGTTTTATAAGACACGTTGTCGCACTTGTTCACTTGGAGCACTCCTCGCTTCGCTCGTCGTACTCCAAACAACGCGTGCGACAAAATAGCGTCTTATAAAACTTGTATCATAATATACTATTTTGGTACAGAGTAGTGCGGTGTTTTTCAGGTTGCAGTTGACTTTTGAATCGAGTGACATGACTGTGCTTCACTCCGTTTTCTAAAAACTTATTCTTATATTTGTAAACGTTAACACAAACCTCTGGTATGTATAAACAAATAACTGTTGATTTTTGAAGTACCAGTATTCTATACACATGAACACAATTTCCCCAATTCAAAATTCCATATTTTATATGCGAGTGAAAATTGGCATAGTACAAAGACATTAGTATGTGTTGACTGCAATGATTCTTCATGAACTTCAGACTATAACAGCTGCTTTGTAATTTTTTGCTCAAGCAGTCGATGTGATATTCCAGTTGCCTGTCGAAAGTAATCCCCAGTAATTTAACTGACGTATTACTACTTATTTCATCACTGGAATCCTCAAAAAGTTTGACAACACTCTTGTTACCTGATCCAAAAAGAACTGTTATTGTTTTCTGATGGTTACGTAGCAGATTATTCTTTTTTTTCAATATTGGAATATATTACTTCAGCAGTGGTTTTCAGCCTATTCAGATCTTTGTCAACAACTAAAATGTTCGTGTCGTTAGGATAACAAACAACATGAACGTTCTGTATCCTTTGAAGAAAGAGAATAAGATCATTGGCAAAAATATTGAATAACAGTGGTCCTAACAACTGACAACTATTCGACAGCTGATGTTTTTTATTTGGTTTCCATCCATTGATATTGTATTATACTCACTCAGCTGAATCGAAACAGTTCTCAACTTCTAATGAGCAATGCCCCGTCGTTTTCAACCTTTTTCTCAGAAACTATTGGTCGCACAAAAAATTTCACGCCTACTAAAAATGTTCCCCATTGAATTTCCCAAAAAAAAGTTTCCCATATTCATTTCGTTTTATCAAGTGCATTTCGAGTAACGACTGGTCGTAGTTATAGGGGTTGCTTTCAGCGTTGGTTAGTTGTAACCGAAGTTTTGTTTATCTGACTACAAATTAAACATGATTTTAATTCAATGTCTACAAGCACTTTGGGATGTAGCAATATTATTATTTTATTGGCCATATCATGAACAAAGTACACATTAACATATTAACTTGATGAACATTCAGTGTTTGGATCTCGGTTTGGATTCAAAAGCTAAATATTTTATATCTACTGAATAAGAGCAATTTTACAGGAGAAAATTTTTCATTGCATTTTTGAAAATTTTTCACCTATTGATATCCTTCAAAAAGTTTGACAGATTTTTATAAAGGGATATAAGAATAATAATAAGTACTTTATTTCAAAAATAGGCATCCTACAAAATATACGAAAGTATTTCGAATTTGCTCCGATAAAATAACAGACAAACTTTCATTACATTGAAAATGTATGCATGCTTATCTTATAATAATCCTCGTAATAATCTGAACATGTGATGAATTGAAATTCTGCAAGTATAAATGAATTTGATGAATTGAAGACATGCAATTGTGAAAGGTAGACTTTCTAAATGTTGCAGTTTTATGTTTCGGTATTTTCAACATAAAACTTGTTGATGGGAAGTTACGATGACTTCCCAATATTTTGAAGTCAGAAATGTTACTTTTCTCAAACGTTAAACGTTATACAATCTAAAATGAAAACATGTTTCTTGAGTCCCGGTATATCAGATCAACTAAGGACTAACATGAATACTTTTTTATAATCAGGTGTTGTCCCCATGTTGCGATTTTATGATAAATGGCTATTTATTATACATATAAGCAACCGGACTAAAATGGGTTTCATTTATTATAGAGAATTTGCATAATATACTCACTCTATTGTGTTATTTACACACAGAGTATAATAATGTGAAAGGAGAAAACTAAGGTCAGAGTTAAGCCATGTTAAATGGTTCGATGTTTGTAAAGGGTAACAAATATACTGTATTTTTTAAGTAACGTAATTCTACCCCTCTTTTCACTCAAAATGCATTGGATGAAATTGAAAACTGGAAAAACTACGCAAAGCATATTTATAAGGGTTGTGTTTTTGGGGGTGAGTCTCACACTTTACACAAAGAACTTTTATGATTTTGAAATATCTTCTTTTGTTGTGTATAATCGATGGGAAAACTTCTCATTATGTTTGCAAAATTGAAGTAACAGATGGAAAAGGATGTCAAACATTTTAAATGAAGAATCCTGGACTGAAAATATAAATGCAAATAATATAATAGGTGGCTCAGGTTCCTCATTTTTTCGTCTTCGTGGTTTCCAAGATTCCAATGAATATACAGCTCGATATACAGTGTAGCCAAGATACAAGAACATAAATTATCACTATCTTGCAATTGGTAGAAATTGTTTCCAATATATTCATGATATGTTTTGGCGAAACTGTATAAATATGACTTTACATGTTATCGATATATTATTTTCATATTTTCTATCGTTTTTTATGACTTACCGCCTCATAAAAATCTGAACTATTTCAATTTTATAACCAACAATAAAAGTTCTCATTCCTTTTATTCCCTTTGAATAAGGAATTGAAAACAACGAGAGGAAAGAGTCCGGAACGTAATCATTGATATACAATGTGGCTTCACTAATTTATGGCATTGGTTCATAAAATATAACAGTTAAACTACGTTTTATATGTCTTCAAATCACCAGAGAAATATATAAAAATAGTTTGGATGCTATCAAAATAGCCAGTATTACGAATAATGAAACGGTTTTCAAAACTGAAATACGGTGAAGGTGAATATACAGGGTGATTTTATAATCTGTATCGCTATGGGAACAGTTCATGAGAAAAAATATCCATCAGGGCAGCAATTTGTTATCAGAAATTTTTCTAAAAAACTTCATGTCATCCAATTTCACACAAAACAACAGCTTTCAACTCTCTGTTTCATAGGCTTTTTTCAATTTCAATGTTCCTTTCTGATTTCAACAAGGAACTGAATATTATTAGACAGATTGCATACAATGATGGATATCCTAAAAGTTTTATTAACAAAATTTACAGTAAGCATTCCAATAAATTATTATTTCAGAGCCTTCTTCTAATTAATCCATCTAAATCTCATTTTTCTTGTATACCCTTTTAGGCTTTCAAGGTTTAGTTTCATATCGCCTGTAAAATATATTCCATAGATTTTCCGATGATGTTAATATTTCATTTGAGACATTCAACAATACCTTCAATCTTATCAATACCAAAGATGAACTTCCCATATTTCAGAACTCCGGAGTTTATAAAATTTCTTGTTTCTCTCCTAATGGTAATGCTTGATATATAGACCAAACTGGTAGGAAATTCAGTACTAGAGTAAATGAACATGAAAATTCTCCAAGAGATATTTATAATACCAATAGTTTCCTTGCCAACCATATACTCAACTCTGCACACCATTTCGATATCAATAGGAATCTAGATATTTTACATGTTTGTAACAAAGGCCCCTTGTTGAATCTTTTCGTAATTTAATCAATTCTTCCTTAAAAAACAATAATATTACTTCACTTAATGAACAAATACAATTCGATTGTCAAACATTCTTCAATCAACTCATATTTAGAAGTCTAGTATTTTTCTAATCTTGGTCTACCACCTTTCTTTCTTTTCTCTTTCTTTTTCGGTGCCAATTTGATTTTTGATTTTTTCCATTGACATAAAATTTATGCCATTTGTCATTAGTATTTTGAGTTAATGACACTCCTCATACTTATTGTTATAACTTCCTGTTGCTTTGTGTCAAATGTCACATAAGTCATTGTCACACCTCATAATCACTTTCCGTTTCCACTACAGCCATTTTGTTCTGTAAGATGTCGAGAACATTAATACCACGATTTATCTCTGGTAATCCATTTTTCAAGATATTACTTTTTTTTTCAGAGGTGGTTGAAATCCTTTATGGACATCATATGGGTCAAATTCCCCATATGATAGTATGGGACTCCCTGATCTCAGCCAGGCCTACCCACTAAAAACTCCACCCCCTTCGTAGGCTCGTCTAACCGAAGTCTCCGATGACACTTAGGCCTAATGGCCCATTGTATCTTGCCTATTTATCATCATTGTACCCACTTTATTATCTCAGTGCCTTGTAAAGATATTACCTTCCTGACAGCCCTAATTTGTGGATACAAAATATAAAATAACATGTCCATTTTGATATAATTTAATTTTTTGTTATGTGAACTTTCATCTTCATGTAAGTACTATACTTCTTGTCGACTAAAAAAAATTTTACCCCATGTTCTCTAGTAGCAATCACTTAATATATGGGCTGATGATGAATGCATATGCATTCGAAACATATTCCCTATAACTTGTTCTTAATAAATGTTGTGGGGATGACGTTGAACTTCATTCCGACTTTCAAATTATTTTACCAAAAATGTATAGAGTTCAAAAGTTCATGAAACTTGACGGTCCTGGCCACTGAGGTAGCTGTCAGCTGTCACCGCTCACTAATACCGTAAAGCAGTTGAACTTGGTTTGACTAGTCAGTAGTCAATAGCGCTAGCTGTTACCTTGTTTGTATCTAGGTTTGTTGATATGACTCACAGCGAATTTCGCCGGTATTACATCAGTACACGGAAAGATTTCCATTGGGAATCATACAAACCAGCGAATGTTCATTAATTTGGTGCAAATGTGTCGCAACATACCGCCATTCGTGTACCATTAGCAAAGGGAGTTGAGTTTGTCTGCGACTACACCTCAACAAAGAAAATTTCACAAAATTTAGTTTGGCTACAGACGAGCCACATTTACACATAATGGAGTGAATAATTTGTCTATTGTCCTTTTAGCAATAGAAAATGCCGAATGCCTTGCAAAATCGATTTTGTATCATCTCTCGATTGAATGAAAGGATAACTTATAATGTTCGAGGAACATCGTGGGAGCCAGTAGAACGATTTTGGTAGAATAGGTTTTGGAATTTTGCTTGTATGTTTGGAAGTTAGTAATAAGCAACTTCACTGCTCGATAAAAAATAATTCTGATAGAGCGAAAGTTCTACCGGTCTAGAGCTTGACAACAAAATGGTGACCGTTCTGTGCCAGCTCGGAATCGCTCGTGGTGAAATGATCTCCGATGAGAAAAGGAGAGATCGCCCATCTACCAAATATTTTGCACAAATCATTCGACGTTTGTTTTTTGTCTCTCTATATTTTCACCTATAACATCTCTGTACTCGTCTCTCCTATGGAATCGCCCGAGGGGGTAATCACGTGGGAAGTTTGGTGTACAGGCACAAGGAAGTTCGAAGGAAGTTCGGGGAAGTCTGAGGAAGTTCGAGGAAGTTTGGGAAGTTCGAAGGAAATTTGGGAAGTTTGAAGGAAGTTTGGGAAGTTCGAAGGAAGTTCGGGGAAGTCTGAGGAAGTTTGGGAAGTTCGAGGAAGTTTGGGAAGTTCAGAGGAAGTTTGGGAAGTTCGAAGGAAGTTTGGGAAGTCCGAAGGAAGTTTAGGAAATTCCAAGGAAGTTTGAGGAAATCTGATGAAATTCGTAGTTAGGTACCGTTTATTGTCATATATTTTCGAAATTTTCTCTACTATAATTCTCTTTTCTATCGCATACCAACGTATGCTTTAAAAAATTAATAATTATATCAATCTCAAAAATGACTCGTTATAAGAGGACATTAATCTCGACATTAATTCTTAACTTTGACAAAAGGAAAACAATATAATTCTAGTAGACATTTTGTAAAAAAAATTCTATTTCTGTTTCAAGTACTTCCTTCTTATGAATTCCCCGAGATTACTTGCTATTTTTATTGAATTTCAGTCCCCAAGAAAATCTTAACTGTCGTGAATTACCTTCCTATCAAGTCGAGTATAAGCTCGAGGAAAAATACCTCGAAAACAACTATATTTTCCTCGATATTTTATTGATATCTAAAAAATCTCGAAATGATTGAATCTCTGGGGTTCCAATAAGGCCGCTTTACTGCACCGAGTGCTTATTCATACCATAGTTGCCAAGTTCACCACACGGTTTGCAATCTTTGTTCACTGCCTCATTCACTGCCTAACTTGGCCTTAATTTTGGTGTGAGCAACCCGGACTACCCGGATTACATTTTCGAGTGATGTAATGAAGCATGAAATCCGCATTCAGTTTCGCATTCAATTTCAATCGATCAATTTCAGGATTTTTCTCGAACTATTCGTATCGAACTATATATCATCTTGTTCGTCAAAATTGGAATCTCGCCAAGAAATGGAAGTAGTAGAGTTGGTAGCTCGGTTGGTTGTTTTAAAAAAAAATGGAAAAAATCTAGGAAAAATTTTATGTTTTTGATGTTGAATTTTTTGTGAAGGAAATCGAGGCATCAAACAGAACAATTTGGAAAAATATCGAAAAACATGCATGCTTCGGATGAAAAATTAAAAAAAAAACTAATAAAATCCAGTATAGGTTTGTATCTGGAAATCAATGATATTCGCTTTATTTAATACAATATTTGATGATGTTATTTTACATCACCTATGTAATTGAGAGTGAACTTATTGCAGTTCTCCTGTGAAGAGAAAATACAGGTGATGAAAAAAGATAGTTTCAGAAATAAGAACGTGTTTCCAATAATTATAACTATGAATCTCGAATGAACGAGATTTCGATGTTATTTGACAATGGAATATTATTATTTGTTGTTTTGAATATCCGGCGATTTGCTGTAGTAGAAATTATTCGAGTCCTAGATCCCGGGAGGCGGGAATTCTATTCGACCTTGTCCCCAAACTATGAGTCCAAACGGAAGATTCTCGAAAAAAGAATGAGACATTCCTGATTTATTTTCTTTTAGAGATCGGGGTGTTGAGTTTTTTTTTATTAATAATTACCAAGGTTTACGGTAGTAAACGGAAGTTTATGCTTAAAATCGTATAGCCACCTCTCGGATAACATTGAAACTCAAAATATACCACGTGACTTTATTTCCAAACACTCCATGAGACCTGTCTATCTTGTCTGGTAACTTATTCCTGGCCATATGTAGGATCTTTGTATGCAAGATTTAGAATTTACAAATTCGTAGAGCGATATTTTTTTTCTTAATTTCAAGTTACAACTCAAAATTAGTAATAATTTCCTGTTTCAACTAGAAATTAAGAAGAAAAATATCGCTCTATACGCTCTCGTAAGAATTGACCATATCAAAAAGCTTTCGGTGGCAGTTTTTTGAGCATTCTTGGGTTGGCAGGTATCAACGTCAATAGTCATGTGCAAATGACTGAAAAATAAGCCGGCCAAATCATTAATATTTTTCAATTTATATAAATGTTTAGTTATTTCATATTAATAATAAATTTTTATGAAACCAGGACATGGAATCAATCGAATTAAATGACAGTTGACGTTAATGGCAGTTGACATTTATGACAGATTGGTACCAAACCTAGAATGCTCAAAAAGCTGCCACCAATATTGAATGTAATCAATTATTTTGAGCTATACAGGGTGTTACAAAAGAAAAGATGCGCATCGAAGTTTTATGTTTTCAAATATAATACCCTGTATTTGATTGTATTTTCAGATTTTCATTGAAGAGCTTATATTATCAATCCATCATACTTGATGTCTAGCTGGAATAATTACCCACAGAGATATTATATATATATAGTGTGAAAAAAATTTAGAAAGTTTTTGTGTAGAAATTATCCATTATTGGTCCAAACGGCTTACCTACGAGCATATCTCTATCTTAACTTTCAATTTACCGCAATTTACTATCTGCTGACATCTAATCTCGGATTTAATCGAATTAAAACCGGGGTGGTTCTGAATTCAAAATTCTTACCACCCTGTACCTATTTGTTTCAATCTCGGTTTCAATAATAATTGAATACGAGATTGAATATCAGTTGATAGTAAATATAAAGTTGCGATAGGGATAAGTTAACCGTTTTGACCAATAACGAATAGTTTCGACACAAAAACTTCCTAATGTTCAAAAATCTCGATATTCCACATCACCCTTTCCTTTTAAATTTTTTCACCAACGATGAAAACAGTTATATTTATACATTTATATTTAAATTTCCTCATAATTAATTCTGAACTTGTTTGAATCCAGAAAAAACAAGCGTTTTCAATAATATGCATTTATGAATAATACATACATAATTAAACAATTGTTCGGAGATGAAGCGAATTTGCAACAGAGTATATTTGTGGATGGATACCTTAGATTTCGAGGGGATCTTTCGTTTCAATTTGGCACAATAGTTCCGGAACACCCTGTATAAAATTTGTACCCTGTATCGGGTTCGAGGAAGTTTGGGAAGTTCGAGAAAGTATGGGAAGTTCGAGGAAGTCCGAGGAAGTTCCAGGAAGTTCGGGGAAGTCCGAGGAAGTTCGGGAAGTTCGAGGAAGTCCGAGGAAGTTCGGGGAAGTTTGGGAAGTTCGGACGCATAGGAAGTTAAGTGTACACTTTCTTTGGCCGTGATTACTCCCTCGGAATCGCCATTGTCTCACATTGAGAGAGATAACTGTATCTCGTATTCTCGTTTCGAATGGATTTTCCGGGGAATTTTCTTTCTGTTCCAATGCCTATTAAAAATATCCTATGCGTTATGTTACAAGTGGTTCTTCAGTGACTCATCAGGGTTTTAAGCTTGCATATTCCCCATAGACGTATGATGTATATTTTCTGGGTAAATTTTTCACCACAAATAAGTTCGCCAAAGTGAAACAGACTCGAGGAATTGAAATATAGACCGATCTTGGACACAAGCTCTGGGGAATCAAATATTCAATAGGTTCCCTGGTCATCATACATGCATAGTCAACTCTTCGTAAAGTTGAAAGGGTAATGATCATGTGAGGTCTATTGCCGAAACTGACTAACAGAAACTCTGTTTTCGTGCCAAGAGCTACTTGTTCACCTCAACAGCTTTTGATGATCTAGAAAGAACGAATTAGACCTGTGATGGAGTATTGTTCACATGTTTGGGTTCAGCACCCAAACATACGCTGAGGCTTTTAACTTTAATCCAGAGTAGGACGTGTTCGTCTTCTTGATGGATTGCACTTACAAACTCATTGAACTCTCTAGAACATCGTAGAAAAGTGGGCGATATCTTCCTCTTCTATAAATATTTTCATGGTAGTTGCTCATCGGAAATCATGTCTGTTATTCCAACACGGCGAGCGATTTCGAGAAGGCATACCTTCTTGGTAATTTTTTCGTTAACCGGCGACGTAGAATTTTTTCAAAATTTTTGGCTGTACTTACGTTATTGTGTCCTACTGAATTCGAATCTGCTCTTAAAAACACACAAAATGCATCCTTCTTCTAACAAAAATACCACACACCCTACTTGTTCTCAATATCAACTAGAATTTTGCCAAAAATTCATCTTGTTTAAAACATAAACAAAACAAGAGACTTTGTTGATATTGCAACACCACTAGCACCATCAGTCACCAGTTTCACCACAGCCAATCTGATTGTTCGGCTCCAGACGGGTTCGATGCAGGATAGGTTTTGTTTACGTTTGTAAGAAAGGGGATTGGTATCTTTGTAGGACTGAAATTCATGTTTTGACTGATTATTTTTTATATATTTAGCAGTTTGATTCCTGAATTATACATTGACATCAAGTGTACATAATGAAAGTGAGGCCAAATGTGAGTTGTTGTTCTTCTAGCCTACTAGGCGCTGTTGCCAATTTGTGAACTAGAAACAAAGGAATTTAAAAATTAAAACCCCATATTTGAAAAATGTATTTTGATAGTTTCCGCAACGAATTCGAAAAATTCAATAATGAAACTCATAATCAATAAGTTCTTACTTGCATTTGCTGTAATAAACCATATTGAGGAATATTCCCCATTGTAGCGGTGTTTGTGATGAATCGCAAGTTCCATTACATGATAGCGAATACTATTTTTGAGCAAGCGTTTGATGGCATCAAAAATCAACACCTGGTGATCTGGTCCATCAGCAACAACAAAGCGAAGAAGATTGCGCTAAATTTCGAAATTAGGCATTACATGTGGATTAGGCCTACAGGGCGGCTTACTGTACCTAAGTCTTCAAATATATATAAAATTATCAATTTTCAAAACTCCCGGAAAACTTTCCAGGTAAAACTACCAAATGACTGGACTATTATAGGTTTTCATCTCGTGCAGGCATAAGAAAGAAAATTTGGATATTCTACTGACCGTAGTGAGAGTGACAAGATGAAACAGAGATAACTGTGTTAGTATATACAGTGTGTACCAGCCAAATGGAATAAATTCGTTAATAAATAAACGTTGGCGTTTTGGGAAAAACGCTCGGATACGTCGATTTGTATCTTCAGTTGCGCTTTTTTTTCAAAAAAAAAAACTTTTTATACAGGGTGTGTCATGCCACAGTGGCCAATATCAACTTTCTTATTTTAAATACAACACCCTGTATGTTATTCAATTTTTGGATTCCTCAGAAAATTCTAGACATATTTCATGTACAATGTCCTATACCTATCATCAACTGTTTCGGAAATATTAAGTGTTTTCGAATTTATTGCAACAATTAACATGGAAAATAGAAAATTATTTGAATACAGAAATTCGCTGCAATTCACTAAAAATCTAAAAAGTAATACCGTTTATTTCTTGATATTGTAAAAACAAAGAAAAACATGAATGTCAACGTAGGAGATATTCAAAATGCTCGCCGCGAACGTCTTGGCAACATCCTAATCTTGTGTAGAAATTTCTTCTAACGTTACTCAACATCTCAGGTGTGACCGATCTAATCGCATGCGTTATTCGTCTTCTTAAGTCAGCTAAGTCGAGGGGTTTAGTTTGGTATACAATACTTTTGGCATATCCCCATAAGAATAAGTCTAATGATGTCAGATCAGGGGATCGTGCTGGCCATTCCATCGATCCTCGCCTCCCTATCCACCGATTTGGAATGGGGCGGTGCTCCATCTTGCTGAAACCATATCATATTCGCAGGAACTTGTGGGTTTGCTGGATCAGGATATAAGTTTGTCAAAGTCGGCACGACATCATTTTGGAGCAGTGCTAAATAATTATCTCCATTCAAATTGCCATCAATGAAAAAGGGACCTATGATATGATCTCCAACAATTCCTGCCCAAACATTAACCTTTTCGGGATATTGTGTATGTTCTTCCCTCATCCAGTGAGGATTTTGTGCAGACCAATAGCGGCAATTTTGACGATTAGCATGACCGTGAAGTGTAAACGTGCACTCATCAGAAAAAAGAACATGTTCTAACTGCATCACATTGTTATCAAGCATTGCCATCATTTGTTCACAAAAATACAGTAGCCTATCAAAATCGTCTTCCAGGAGCTCCTGAGTTGGTATCAGTTTATAGGGATGCATTTTATTTTCTTTTAATGTTCGAAAAATTGATGAATGGCCAACATTGAACAGTGGGGCTGCTTTTCGACTAGAATTATGTGGGTTTTCTTCAAACTCAAGCATAATATCCAATTTGGTTTCATCATTTATTGTATTGGCAGCTGCTTTTTTTATCGTTCTTACATGACCAAGCTCGCGAAACTGCTTTTCTATTTTACTAATTGTCCCTTGGGATATAGGCGGCGAATCTGGAAATGTTTCATGAAATAACCGAGCAACTTCACTTTGTGTCCGTATGTTATCTCCATAACCAATCATCTGTAGAATTGTTATTGTGCATTTCTGGTAAATAAACCATTTTTCTGATATTATGGAGTTAACGAAATTAAAGCGACTATAACACTGACACTAATCACTATTGTCATGCAGACAGACAACACTCTGCTAAGGCCGTGCGTTTTCAACGCAAGTAAACAAGACTTTTTATAGTTCTTTTATTTCATATCAGTAAGAAGGAACGCTAAAATGGTTTTTGCTTACTTTCTCATTATCAAAACCTAAATGGGAAATAAGTATTGAGTGTGTTGCAGCGAATTTCTGTAATCAAATGATTTTCTGTTTTCCATGTTAATTTTTGCAATAAATCCGAAAACATTTAATATTCCCGAAACAGTTGATGATAGGTATAGGACATTGTACATGAAATATGTCTAGAATTTTCTGAGGAATCCAAAAATTGAATAACATACAGGGTGTTGCATTGAAAATAAGAAAGTTGATATTGGCCACTGTGGCATGACACACCCTGTATAAAAAGTTTAAAAAAAAAAAAAAGCGCAACTAAAGATACAAATCGACGTGTCCGAGCGTTTTTCCTAAAACGCCACCGTTTATTTATTAAAGAATTTATTCCATTTGGCTGGTACACACTGTATGATTACTTCGTGTGGTCTTTACCCTATTAGAATGTCGAGAAATTGAAGGACACAATTAGTGGCGAAGTTAGATGAATAGGACCTGAAATAACAAGAAACAGCCCGAGACATGTTCAGTATCACTTCGGGTATTGTCAAGAAAAGAATGACAGACAATCTGATGAACAATTAATTTGATCATTTTTGAGTATTATATTGTTCAATTCATAAAAATAGGAGGTTACCAATAGTTGGGATTTTATCGCCAATTTCCTCTATCAATTGACAGTTCCGAAAGAGTTGCTAAAAAATTGGACAAGTGGATTGATTATGACGTGCACCGAAGAATCATTTATTAAAAAGTGCAAATTTGAATTTCTCAACAATTGTTCTCTTAAGTCGCTTTCAACAAATAATTTATTCCAATCTTCACTCGCTTATCCAACTAGCAATCAAAAATTTATTTTACCCCAATATAGATATGAAAGAACAAGAAAAGGTCCGCTTCATACCAACAAATTCACAACCACCTGCCTGAAAATATGAAATCCTTTCTATAAATGAATTCAAACGTGAGATGAAAATGTTCTTGAAACAAAATACATTTTACAGTTTAGATGAGTTTTTTAATAGGTAAATGGAAATCCTCTCTATTGTTTTTTATCCCAACGGGGTCCATTGTTTGAGCCCGTAATCAATATAGAACATGCTTTCATCGACAATTCTTCTGGTTATAATCTGTAAATTTATAAAACTCAAATACTCAATGGTCTATATTCCGAAAATATATCTTGTAGTAATCTTCATTTGTGAAAGCAATATAGAATTATTTTCAATCTGATATTGTTTCCGTTTTCCCGACGCTGAAATACTCTGTAAACGGTAAATATATCTCAAAAGTTTAGTAACATGAAATATTTCTGGGAAATAAATCTAATCTAATCTATAATGACATTCTCAAGTATTTAATTTCAGATTAGCACATCAGTTTCTCGATTTTCTCTTGTTGAATACCTAATACTATTTTCATTATCAAAGGAGGCGAATTCAAATAAAACGAATTAGGCTGTATATAGTTCTAGTTGTTAGAAGATTCATCTGCCAAGGGTCTAGACTCGATCTTTTCTTTTTGGGGTTCTTGCAGTTCAAACCTCATTCTGGCCCCAATGACGTCGCCACTGATCTATTTCATTAAGCGGCGTCCACACTGTGCCGCGGTTGGCTGTTGGCACTGCCAATTTGGCAAAGCCAATATAATGTAGACGTGGCCGTTGGCATGTGCCGCTGAGCCAATGGTTTGCCAACGAAAATCGCTCTAGTGTCGGTCTCCATCAAAGGAAGCCAGCAAGAGCCGGTAGTGGGGACGAGCCAACCATTGGCTTCACGCGGCACGCACGTGGTTCGTGGTTCAGTTGTGGATGAGACAGCGCTGTATTCAGTAATGGAGTGGACTTTTCTTCATTTTGTGTTGTAATAAACTTAAGACACATTTCAACTGAGTAAATGTTTCATTTGTAGAGAATGTTTTGCACCTAAAGCATTTAGTACATCCTCCTCGGCAGACATTTTGCGACTAAATGCCAACTCAGGTGGGGACGGCAAGCCAAAATCGGCTTTGCCGCGTTGGCTTTGCCGCGTTGGCTTTGCCAACCTGGCATTGCCAACAGCCAATCGCGGCACAGTGTGGACGCCGCTTGAATACGCGCCTTTTCCAACTCAGGTGGGGACGGCAAGCCAAAATCGGCTTTGCCGCGTTGGCTTTGCCAACCTGGCATTGCCAACAGCCAATCGCGGCACAGTGTGGACGCCGCTTTAGATGCAAAACCACGATCCCATCACGCTTGAAGTAGTCGCCATCAAACAGTCCTTCAATTAGACCATGAGCGTCCTTATTCACAGCCAGGCGTCTAGCCAGTTTCACAATCTCGAGTCTGAGATAATCAAATACGAATTTAGTACCTCTCACTTTGATTGAAAACATATCGACTCTTCCTTGAGAAAATGATTTCGTTTTGTGTAGAAGTTGATCATCTAGGAAGAATGATGAATTGAAGCATTAAGAAATCGAAGCAGTTAGAAGACTCGGTTTAATCAGTTGATTGGTAAAGTTCTGCAATGTCAGATTATAAACAGCTAGATGCGGCATTTAAATCGATTTATTCAGTAATTGAGAGTGAAATGAAGTAAGAATTATTGAATGTTTAACCGATTCCTATATCCAGTAACTCTTGGCTGTTCCCTCAATTTTTTCTGAAATTATAAGGCGAATATTTCTTGATATCAGACTAGATCGCATTGCATGATTTAACTGCATTTTATAAGTAAAGCTTTCACAATATTTGGCAGATCGATGTTGAGGTAGGTACTTACGTGAAGTCAAGTAAAGTGTATTGAATGACTTAATAATAATCCTGTATGTAGGTCACTCCGGTGGCTAAAGGCATTATTGAGGGAATTATAAACGAATTGTATAATAAAGGAATATCTCTTCTGTTTGAACCAGCGTGAAGATCAAAAAAATCTACAACAAGCATTCTGCATAAGTTGCATGTGTGTTTCATCAATTTCAATAACACAGGAGGATGGAAAGTTGCAAAAATGAGTATGTAAAATCCATCTATTTCGGATTCAATCGAATTCAATCAATCATATGTCATGTGGAACAACTAAATTGCTTTTACTTCTCTTAAGCAGATTTCCTCACACAATAGTAGCAACTAACGGAATCTGAGAACAATATACAGTGTGAAAAAGGAAAAATAGTCTATCCAATTGAATATATCAAACCTAATTTTTAGTTTAATGTCTGTAGCATAAAACAACAACTTTCCTGCCAAATACCAAGCAGAACATTGAATTATATCTACTCGTAGGCTTATTGGCCCTCATCAGTTCAGGCAAACTACGTTTCATATTTTTAATTGAATAAACTATTCTTTTTTTTGTCAGATTCATGGTTTTTTCATTTTAATATACAGGGTGTTTCAAACTTGATAGCCTATTAGACGTTTCCAGCATTGCAATGTTGCCGCTTATATCAAACAGTAGCAGCAACTTTGACATGTTGAATGATACTATTTTTTTATTTCTTCGCGTTGCTATTGTTTTGCGATTATTTTTATATAGTAGATACTTCCTTTACCTATCCCAAGCGGTTTTCGATAAATTATTATTTTGTTGTGCAAAACATAGTTTCGATCAAAATTTTAATTAAGTATTATTGCGCTATTTAGATTCGTAGAAAGTTGAAATTATATGTAAAGTTCATCAATATTAGTTAAAATTAAGGAAATTTGTTCTCAGGTTCGTTCAAAATTTGTGTATATAAATAATAGAATATATCGTTACCCAGTTACCCTATACAAACATCGAACATTGCCCACTCTCTACAACACATCGAAACAGAACAAGCAATATAAGTTTTCAAAAGTCGATATAGGCTGAAGCTTCTACAACTGATCTAAAACTAAACACAGCCTGATGATCAAAATTGGTCCAATTTCAGCATATTTTCGTAACACAAAATGCCATCAGGTTCGACATTTTTTATATTAATACTTTAACTTGACATCTTTCGCAAATCGCAATCGACCAATCCCATCATGTTAAAAAGTTTGATGAAAAGTTAAATTGCGGGTTTTGATAGCTGTCACTTATTCTTCGACAGATGACAGCTGTCCGCCATTTAGAAGGTATATCACGGAGCATAAAACACAAGAATTAGTGACAGCTGTCGAAAGCCGTCATTTGAAAAGAACTCCTGTCACTGGACTCGCCTTCTGACCATGGTAGAGGACAGGCGGCGTCCTCGAGGTTGGAAGTCAAGTTAATGTGAATTGTGATCGTCTCTTGTGCTAAAATGGGTTGGTTGGTCGGCAAATGCAGACATGTGGAGTAGGTTTTGAGGGTGTTTTTAAACAAAATCAGACAGAAAAAAGAAAATCTGTACAAGACAGAATAACGAACATCTTCAGAAAATTGGATGCAATATTGCTTCGAGCAAGACTTTTGCATCCAACAGACAAAGCTTTGATAACGAGACATACGTAATCGAAGGAGAGCTGGATAAAAGCATCACAGGATTCCGAGGTGAACTTTAGAAAAGGAAGGCAGCAATTGAAGAGCGTTGGAAGAGAACAAAAAACAAACTGAATACAAAAAAACCAAACCAATTTCAACTAGAAACCAAAAAACGCAAGAACAAGTAAACAAAATCAGACAGAAAAAAGAAAATCTGTACAAGACAGAATAACAAACCTCTTCAGAAAATTGGATGCAATATTGCTTCGAGCAAGACTTTTGCATCCAACAGACAAAGCTTTGATTACGAGACATACGTAATCGAAGGAGAGCTGGATAAAAGCACCATAGGGGAGCTATATATTTCCAAGAACAGAGAGAAAAAATAAGCCGTCATTTAACTTTTCACCAAACTTTTTTCCATGGGATTGGTCAATTATGTTCCATAATACGCACTTCCAACCGTTTTTGAGTTAGTTGTATCCCTCAAATTTCGACCAGAACCGATGCACGTGCTGATTTTAGGACTTTTAGGAGAGGCATCCACATTCAACTGGCTGCAGAACCGTAGAGGCACTTGCCACTCGTCTCCTCTCCCAAAACCCAAGGCACGGAAACACTTTATAGGTCACGTCCCAAGGGACAAATCCTAATCTAATACCTACCTACGCGAACGAAATCGTCTCCTGCCCGAGTCGGATTTGCTGAATCTCCAATTTGCCCAATAATCTATAATAAGCATTGTCGATTTTTCGTAACGCTGTTTTTCTTTTCGTTTAATTGGAAATTCTCTGAAGCGCCGTAACTTCCATAATAATTATCACTTTTCCCGATAATACAGCGTGATAATGGATCGCGTAGGTTTTGCAATCTACATCTGATTGGATTGGAGAAATTAACATTGTGGAAAGGGGCAGACAGCTCCAAATAGTGGGTATATAGGGTGAATCAGAACTATCAAGAGGAACGGGAGGGACGTTAAAACGGGTATTTATATAATGACATTCTGCGGCCGACTCAAAAGTCCTGAAATTAGCTCTTGAAATTGACGTTTCTCTTACTGATAAATGATTAATATGTATGTCGCTAGGCAACACATATAGTGTCTAGGAGCTGAAGATGATTTTTAAATTCAAGGAAGTAAAAATGAGTTACCTAGTTTATGTAGTATCAAGATTCGATTGTGATTACCATTTCAGAATAAACTAACTCATTAGAAATGAATATATTATTATTCATAGAAAACTTTTACAAATTACAAAAGCATACGCATACCTACATATAATATTCAATCAATCTGTGATATTGATTTTGGAACTACGATTATTTATACATCCTTGAAAATTGAATATGCCTGATTCGTCAACAGCGTTCTGTTTCTTCGTATGATTATATTGTTATAAAAAAACCTGCACCCTGGTTAACTTTTGCTATTAAAATGATGATCAAAGAGAGAGATGCAGCCTTAGCTAAATTCAAACGAACGAGAGCATCTGTGGATTGGTCTAGGTACAAGGAGTTGCGAAACTTCACTCTATCATCAATTAGAAGAGAAAAGAAGACTTACTACGATAGTATTTTCTATTCACGTGATTCGAAACAACTATGGAGTGCCCTCAATAAAATTAACCCAAAGAAAAATAATACAGATCTGCCAACCAAGTTACAGGAACCTGAACAAATCAACAATTATTTCAGTTCTGTTTTCATTGATAGAGAAGTTGATAATGACCTCCTCAAATTCTACAATACTGAAAAATTTCCTCAACTAAAAAATCATGATTCTCCTTTTAAAATACACTTCATTTCTGTCATGGAAGTCAGAGAAATTTTGTTAAGTTTGAAATCTAATGCTGTTGGCTTCGATGGAATAACTATTAATATGTTGAAATATTGTAGTCCAATAATTGATATCTATCTAACTCATATATTGAATGTTTGCATAGAAAAAAACTATTTTCCCAATTTATGGAAAGTAGCTATAATCAAACCTCTCTGTAAAATCAAGAACCCTCAAGAATTTTCTGATCTGAGGCCAATTAGCATTTTACCTGCAATATCGAAGGTTCTAGAAAAAGCCGTTCATCGGCAATTAACATTGTATGTTAATGAAAACAACATTGTTCCAGATTGTCAAGCTGGATTCCGGGCAGGCTACAATACGACATCAGCTTTAGTACAGGTTACTGATGATATCGTCAGAAATACTGATAGTAAAGACATAACAGCTTTGATTACCCTCGATTTCTCAAAGGCCTTCGATACGATCAACCACACATTACTCTGTTACAAACTAAAATACTTGGGTTTCTCTGACGACACCATATTCTTCATCAACTCTTACCTCTCGAATCGCAGCCAGAAAGTTTCTATTAACAATGTTATGTCAACTTCTCAAATTGTAACTTCCGGCGTACCTCAGGGGTCCATTCTGGGGCCGCTACTCTTCATCTTATATACGAGCGATATCCTAACCTCTATTAAATATTGCAAAATTCAAGCATACGCAGATGATACCCAGATTTACTCAAACCTCAATATGGAAAACTTTCAATCTGTTCAAAACCACATCAACAGTGACCTCAGAATAATAAACGACCTAGCTGATAAACATAACTTAAAACTTAATAAAAGCAAATGTCATTTTATATTATTTGGTAACAAAAATTTAAGAATGCGCCTCTCACAAGATATATCTATTGAAATAGACGGCACCCCTCTATCTATTGTGGAATCCACGAAAAACCTGGGTATTATCTTTGACTCCGATCTAAAATTCACATACATATTAATAGTCTGCTCAAAAAATCATTCAGCTCTTTGAAAATGATCTATCCACATAGGCACTACCTCAATCAACCCATACGGAAGTTACTCAGTGAATCACTGGTCCTGTCTAGGTTCAATTACGGTGATATTGTTTACGGTGATTTACTCACTAAATTTGATCAGAATCGTATTCAGAAAGTACAGAACTTTTGTTGTCGATTCATTTTCTCCCTCAAAAAATACGATCATGTTTCCAATAAAATAACGGAACTGAAGTGGCTTACAATGGCTAATCGTTCTAAATACAATTTTTGTGTCTTTCTATATAAAATAATAAAGAACAGGATTCCTTTGTCACTCTATTGTAAATTAACTCCTAGGTCATCTTTTCATTCATTAGAAGTGAGAAATAAACATCACTTTAATGTTCCTCGTCACTGTTCAGTCATGTTTCAGAAATCCTTCACCTATCAGGCTGTAAAATTTTTCAATTCACTCCTCATCAGTCACCTTCAGTTATCTGAATTTAAAATCAAGAAATTTTTGAAAGCAAAATTTTGTGAATCCCCAATATAAATTAAGACTTGAAACTCTATTATCTAGTAATATTTTGACAAATTACTTCTGTTTATTTGACTCACGATGATTATGTTCTTTATTACCTCATGAATGTCTTTATTACCCAAATTTTCTGTCAATTGTACAACTTAGGTTAAGTGTAAGAGTAGCAATAGCTAAACTTCGCCTACTTTGTACCAAAGAAAAAATAAAGACGATTTATTATTATTATTATTATTATTATATCCTGGGGCAATGGGCCAGCACATTCTTTTCGACTTTTTTTTAAGGGCTACCCTTGGGGTGAGGCTCCTTTGTATAACATTATGATCTTCCAGTACTTTCAATGAATTTTACTACCTCTAATCATATGAACAAGAGAATACTGCTATAACTCTATATTAGGTACTAAATCGAGTACTGAATAGTACAAATAGAGGTTAGGTTAGTTCCCCTTCTTTTCCCGAGGTGAGATTGGCGTAAGCCACAATGGTAGTTACATCACATCTTTTATCAATCAGATATCAATTATTTTGGTTTGCAGAAAAAAGCATAATATGCATTCAAATCAAAAGTCCAACTTTTGATCCTTATATAAAATAATGATTGTACCTGTTACGAAAAGGATAAAATTCATAATACTAAAACTTCGAGAATGTTACGTAGTAGCCAATCGTTTTTTCATTGGTACAGCAATGTACTTTCCTGAAAAAAATTGCCAGCTTTTATAAAATGATGTATATGTAGATCTGGTCTTCCCGGGATCTTGGCTTATGAATCATGTATCAAATTGATATCTTCTGATCTGACTATAATATCTATATAATTACCATTATTAGCATCCTATTTCATCTTCTACCCTATAGCTCACGGTTCACATTTGGTTGTTTGAAGGTGTATAGGTCATGAGATATTTGTTAATACTTCCTGACATACGTTACATCTTATAAAAAATAGCATTTCTGACCTCATTTCATTACCATCATGGAGTAGTGCTTATTTCCACTTTGCAATTCGGCTAAATCAACTTCCAATAATCGTGAACCCAGAGTAGGCTTTGATTCTAATTATACTCCGAGTAGATCCACTAAAGCTCCTCTATCGCATTATCGAGAGTCGGGACTAAAATGAATCGTTTATTTGTCATACCTGGTGGCTACGGGAGTATTGAATGAATTATGTTCGTTATTGTCTGGACAGTCCGTGAAATTTGGAAAACCGACTAATAGGATTGGAGCTTGGTAGCTGTAACACCAACATTCTTATTATAGGTGACCCACTTTATTTTTCTCTCGATATATTCAGCTATCAACTATCTGATTTATGATCATATATTGTCACTATTTGAAAAAGAAATAGATCGCAAAAATTGAATTTGAGTAGGCTGTGGACAGTAGCTGAAACTGAAATGAATGGTGTATCCACTCCATATTAATTCTAACCTGTCTTCAACAACAATAATTACAAAAAAATTTCAACACGATAATGATGAATTATACTTAAGCTATAGTGCTAACTACACAGTAAAAGAGACTTTGGTGTAATTTCAATCAAATGGATTTCAGAAAGGAGTACTGAATATCAAAGTTGTGTCCTTTTTATTATACATTTCACAATTGAGTGTTGAGTGGTGTTAATTTCAATTTTAGTAGTGAAAAATGATACGGATGTGATGGAGTAGAACGATTCTGAAACATCTGATAATCATAAGAAACACCAAATGGTTGAAATTTTATATTCTCAATGGTGCTTTCACGTATAAAAACACCTATTATATAAAATTAACACCAACTTACAACGTGTCAAATCACGATGGAATCGAGGCGGTGTATGAATCATCTAATTTGGTGGAAATAATCATTCGTTAAGTATTGCATCCTGAAAACACCAGAGTTGATATAAATTAATAAAAATATTGCATGTAGGCATCTGTACATCTGAATGGTGTGAATTTCATTCGCGCATCTGTTCGATCTTAAAACCTTAGAACTTTTGCCAATAGGTGGCACTGACGTCCTTCCTACCGTACCTGATTTCAATATTGGGCATCATATATTAGATGATTTTGATATAGATCAGTATCAATTGGCCTAGGCCATAGTGCCACTGATCAGGATAAATGAGCTGAAACAGTTTGTCACCAACCGAATTGTCCCTAGATTCTTCTGAGTCTAGTTTGTCATCAAATGATCTTTTCATTAAGGCATGCCTAAGTCATAATACTATAGTCATAATTTTCAATGGTCGAGTTTAAACCAGAAATTTATTGCTTTTTATGATTCACTTATTGTTCTCAGCCTAAGCAGAATATCAGAAAATGTTGTTTCCGACTTCCTACAGAGTGTTACATGAATTACGGTTTTCGCATTCCTAAAAAGTTCCTGTGACTTATCAATAAAACTTCGTCTGATATAATTTCTTTATTTACATAAATGAATGAGTGGGATGCATTTTTCGATAACTCTTAAGCATTTTTGTTTCTTATGGAATTCAGAGACGTTCCGAAGTATGCTATTGTAATTTTTAGTTTTACAAAAAGTTTAGAGACAAAAATGTTGTATTCGATCTGATTGATTGATAAAAATCGCAAAGTTACTGCAGAGAAATGTTTTCTTCTGCGAAAACACAGCCTACTTACTCGATGGGTACGCCCCTGGACATTCTTGATCAAATTTAATTAGTTCAGTAGATGTTTAATGTTTCTTAAATGAAACTTTGGTAATTTAATCAAAATCGGATGAAGCGTTCTCAAAAAACTTGACTCCCTGTAACTCGAAAACAAAGCATTTTCGGACCCATGTTGATGTGAACTCTATTCCATATTTTGCTGAGCGGAATCCCTCCTAGGCTTTTGTCACTTCACCTCTGAAACATCCTGTATAGGCGAATGGCGAATATATTCATAACCACCCGTTATATGAAGGTATGTTGGGAAATCGCCAACAATTCGGCTTTTTAATCTTCCGAATCTACCACGGAAACCTATTCACAATAGCTATTTCACATTGCCAACTCATCAAATGGACTTATTAAAATATAGATTTGGAAAAATTCAGTCATGTTTATTCTCTGGTCTTGTGATGTAACAACTACTGATATCTGCAGACTTTGAATCAGTGATTCATTGAAGTAAAATTACTCGACGTTTCCTGGGTACCACACTCTGTATATTTTAGTTTCATTGCACTCATAAGATTGTTCAGGAAAAATAAACTCTTACATAATTATGTACTGTGAAGTGTATTCGGAATGCCTAATTGTTTTGGAGTGGAGTAAGATTTATAGCATGTTCTGTAATCTTTCGAATGTTATAGAGTAGATAATAATAATAAATACTTACGCCTTCTATTGAATTGCGGTAATCACACGTGTGTGAACGGATATTTTCTTTGCAGAATTTGAAATAACTAGTAAAAATAACTGACACGGCATTCTCATCACAATTTGAAAGAATTTAAAATTACCTTGAAATTGTGAGAAATTCACTGAAATGAGATTACAGTTATGTATATTAGATGATAATTCAATATTCAATCGTGTAATTGGTATATTCTTTTCATGGAACTTTCATATTCATATTAGTAGATTTCCCACTTGAATTCCATGTAGTAATTGAACATTGAATTTCAATAATATGAATTGTAATTTTCAGAGATATTTCGAAAAATGGTTTTACAATATTTATTTCCGAACTTCCAATTGAAAAATTGTTAAATACTGAATGTAATTTCACCAAAGGAGGTCGTCAACCTTATTGAATAACTGAATGTAATGATTCCGAAATTATTTTCAATACTGGAATATAAACATTATTTCGAGAGAAACAATAGCACAACATGTTCTATAGGGACGTCCTTTTTTGATATAGGCACCATTTATTTCCGATCGTCCCGGGTATGAAAATATTGTCCATAGGACGGCATAGGATATCCCAGATAGTACAAAATCATAACTACAACATTCTATGTACGTCCCAAACAGTACATACTTATATACCATACATTTTTCTTACGTCGACGTTTATGGGATATCGCGGAAGGTACATATTTTAAAAAGTCCTAAGAACAACATCCTATGGACGTTCCAATCGGTACATCATATTTAATACATTCGAATATACAGGGCTATTCAAATTCGAGTCTATGCATGGGGATTTCGATGACGGTAAGAGATATAGGGTTGATGGTTATATGGGGGTAAAGTAGCGTATTTCAGAGGTTAATTATATGGATGAAAAAAATCTGACCTAGCTTCTTCAGTTCTGGAGTTATACAGGAAAAATCGAAAATTATATCTTTTTATTTTACGAAGATTTTTTTAAATGTTGCCACTTTTCCATAGCAACTTTTTGTAGCCTTTCCAAAAATCTGAATAAAAATTATATACAGATTATCGTATAAATTGGGCCACCCTCAACTTTTAATTTACAAATACGGACCTATATTTTTTATTACATTTTTTTGAATGGCAAGAGTCATGTTTCATATTGACGTAGTATTTCAATCTCAATTTTTGTTTTTAATTCCAGCTGTAATCAAAAAAAATATATCATAGAATATAGAATGCATAGGATTTGGAAGGAAATCAACATTATTCGACGAAGATTGTCTTCTTCAAGAATTCATCCACATTTCAGTTCACGCAACCTATGATCAAAACACTCTGTGATTCAGATGAAAATACTACGTCAATATGAAACTTGACACTTGCCATTCAAAAAATGCAATAAAAAATACAGGTCCGTATTTGAAAAGTTGAGGGTGGCCCAATTTATACGATACCATGTATATAATTTTTATTCAGATATTTGGAAAGGCTACAAAAAGTTGCTATGGCGAGTGGCAAAATTTAAAAAAAAATCTTCGTGAAATAAAAATATATAGGCAAAAGAAGAATTTCGAGTTTTTCGATTTTTCCTGTATAACTCCAGAACTGAAGAAGTTAGGTCAGATTCCATATAATTAACCTCTGAAATACGCTACTTTGCCCCCATATAACCATCAACCCTATATCTCTTACCGTCATCGAAATCCCCATGCATAGACTCGAATTTGAATAGCCCTGTATAAACAAATACAAATAATATACACACACATGTGTTCAAATCTACTTACTTTAAAATATTTCATTCGAATGATCCCAGAATATTCTCATCCTGTTACATATTCTATTGAATTTCATTCGATATGTTCCGATAATATTCCGTTCGAATATTCGGATGATATAGATGCAGAATCATCAAAATATTCTTTCAATCTAATGATATGCTCTTTTTAATGATCCAAAAATATTGATATTCTGTAACAAATATTCGATGACCATGCATTCGATATGCTCCTATTATATTTCTAAAATATGTACAGGGTGGCTGGAATTTGGTTAAATTATGGCAAAGTTGCGCAATTTGATGCCTAACAAAATGTTGTTCTGAAACTTGGAAAACTCCGAATACTTTCGGAGATATCCGAAAAACAAACAAATTTCATGAATATTACATGATTTATTTTTTCTGGCGAATTTGAAAAAATTAATCGATATGAATAGCACTTCATCATGGCCACTTTTTCTTTCCTACAAGATATAGCGTTATCTAATTTGAAATCCGACGTTTCGTCTTCAGAATTCATTAATCTCAGAAGTGTGGTTCTGATTTCAGTATCGGCTGTTGATCTCGATTCTCTCTTCCGCGTATAAATCCGTCTTTACTCATTGTTATTTCTGATATTCACGCCTACCACTGTGATTTTCCACCAATTTCGCCTTCTCATCAAATAGTGAACACAGAAGACCGTAAAAGTTGGAAAGATTCGGAAACTTTGCGAGTACCTGCATGCGGAACTTTCTATAAAACACATCAACAAAACGAAAGTTAAACAGATTCTCGTTTACATGAAGCATAAAACCAAATTACTGGAAACAAGCCATCTTGAACAGTTTTATGAGTTCATGCCAGCCTGGAATACCGGATACCCAGAAAATTTCAATCCGGACTTATTCTCAGCGCAGGTTGGTCCGTAAAAAAATCGGTAGAAGCGTAAAACCTTCCACTCAGCTTGCCAACTCGTAAAATAACCGAATTGACTCGAGCATGCATGAGAGCTTCGTACATCATGTAGTGAGTTTTTCCACCGAAATGAGTTGAAATAATGCGAGTAAATTGAAAATAAAACATTGCAACGATCTGGCCTCGAGAATTCGATTATCCGAAACACACTGTACAATACTGAACAATTAATAATACTGCCCCTACTTGTGGAACAACTCAACACTCCAATTGCAATTATCACAAATCACTTAGTTTTTCTTAGCTCGCTGTATTGCACTAAGAAACTAAGCTGTACTAAAACTGTCTCCTCAGCGCTAATGCTTAAATACATATTACTTTATATACAGGGTTTTTCAGGATGAACGTGTAATAGACGTTTCTGATGAACAAAACAACGATTCAATATGAAAATAAGGGTTTATACATAATTCAACATGATCAATTTATCTGAAATATTTTCGACTATGCGACGTTGCTTTTTCAACCAGATAGTAGCAACTTTGATTTTCAAACGAAACACCCAGTATGAAATGTCTGTTTATCGTTCCTCATCACATTTTCAAAAACTTCATAAGTTATTTTTCTATACCTGGACTGTGAGATAATAAGACGGTGAAATTCTAAATTGACCCGGAGCCAATTTTATTTTCCTCATACAGGTGTCTGAAATTCAACTTCCTCAAATAAAATGCTTTGTATATATTTCCACATTTGTGAGCTAATTTTTGATTCATTATGATTTCGTTCAGACTGTGTCTATTTTTTATGTTTCTTTGCTATATGATTTCTGCCCTCTGGGTACCTCTTTCACTTATCTATCTAGGTATAGCAATTTCTTCTGCTTGAATAATCTGAGATGCATAATTTCGAAAAGAACTGATTTATAAGGTTCCTAATTCCATTATCTCCAACCCTAATAAATCTATGAATCAGTGGAGAACTTAATCTTGAATTCAAAGCTCCATTTTGAGCGCTCTAAGTTTACTATTACCTTCACTTTTACCTCAATATTTTTCTTCGGAAGCTCTCATTAGGTTAAGAATTTTCTAATAGTTATTTATGTATCAAGGGCGTAAAATAGGTTTTTATGGACCGCAGCGTGTAAGTAATAGCCTGAGCGATAGCGAGGGCTTCAACACGCCTAGAAAAGTTTGCGTCCCGAGGGCCTCTGGCCCGAGGGACAGCAATTGCCAGAGGTTATTAAGGCTCTATAATTCCCGTGGTACATAGATAATTTTATTTTTGACCGATTTTCATAACAATATGTCCATATTTAGAACGCAATAAATGTTTAAATTCATAACCTTTCTGGTATATTTGAATTAGGTAGCGTTGATTGTAGCATTGTTGGTTGTTGCTAGGTTGTCGCTATGTTACATGTTTATAAGCAAACTTTCTTTATCAATCAATGTTTTTCCGTTAAAAACGTGTTTATTTTTTACCACAAATCGACGATCTTTTTCTGATATAATGGAGGATATTATAAAAAAAGCGGAAAAAGCAAGACAATCATTACTTCCATCGAAAAGTGAAGCCCTATATCAAAAAGAATAAAACTTATATATGAAGTGGCTGACACAGAGAAATGTTATGTCAAAAGATGCCAACGAAACTGTCTTTCTGGCATATTTTCAAGAACTGGTAAAGTATTTTCAGTATTTTCTGGTAGATTTGGTAATAATTGTATTTATTCGTTGCAGTCAGAAACGTTTAGCCCAAATTCGTTATGGACTAAATGGTCAATGCTCAAATCGATGGTGACCATATATGAGAAAAGAGATATCACCAAGTTCAACGAACTAGAGGCTTTTTTGAAACGGAAAAGTAAGGGGTATAAGCCGAAAAAGTCTGCTGTCTTATCTCCTAAAGATGTCTTCAAATTTCTAAAGGACGCCCCTAATGGAATTCATTTATTGCATAAGGTAATTTTTTTCTCATAATTTTCTTTTTCGTTTGTTTATTTCGTTTTATTTGTTATAGGTTGTTCTAATTATGGGTTATTTTGGAGGATGCAGAACTCAGGAACTTCTAAATATGAGTATAGCAGATATAGAGGACCGGGATACTGTTATGGTAGTGAACGTACCGGAAATTAAAACTGGTGTATCGAAGAAATTTACAGTTGTGGATGAAAAAGTGTTCTCTGCTTTGCCTTTATTGAGACTTTATATGTCCTTGCGTCCTGAAGGTACAAAACGATTTTTTTTGAGCTTCCGACAAAATAAATGTACAACTCAACCAATTGGAAAGAATATGTTTGACAAAATTCCCAGCAAAATCGCAATGTATTTAGGATTGCCAAACCCACTAACCTATACGGGACATTGCCTTCGTCGCACTTCTGCTACTGCCCTAGCCAATGCAGGAGCAACTATGACAAACTTAAAAAGACACGAAGGTTGGAGAAGTTCCACGGTGGCAGAGGGGTATCTGGAGGACAGTATTGAATTGAGAAATAAAACGGCGCGTATGCTGTCTACTTTGCCATCAGAAGAGGCAGGCACCTCGACTGTAGTGAACAGCAACAGCACCACCCATAAAAAAGAAGAAATTGTTTCCAGCGGCGGAAGTAAATTTCAGGGAACATTTGAGAATTGTACATTTATTAATTGTAATGACGTGAATAAGGAAAATATGTGAACACCTTGAGAACTATGCTATTCAGATTCAAACATTTGACTAACATTCTTGATACGCATCTCATGAAAATAATATATTATGCATTGGTAGAATCACGCCTGCAGTATGGCATCTTGGCTTGGGGTGGAGCACTGGATATTTACCTGAAACGAATGATAATCATGCAAAAATATTTTCTAAAGATAATTTTCAAAAAAAACGTACTCATCCAACAGAGCAACTGTTCGCTGAAACAGCTATGCTAGACATAAGGCAAATGCTCTATTTTAATGTACTCATATTTATTCACAAACACAAGGGCATTATTCATTTAATAGACCATTCGCATCAAACACGTCAAAAAACGAAGTCATTTGCAAAGACAGAAACTTCTAAAAAAAATGTAGGTCAACGGAACCACTTTTATTTGGCTACACGGATTTATAACTGCTTACCAGATTTTCATAAAAAATATATTATGGAAAATAATAATATACAAAAAGTGAAAAAAAAAACAATGAAATATTATGTTCTCACTTTAGATCGCCTTACTATTCACGGAATAGTGAATACAAACAATTATGTTTGAAAATATTTAGTGTGTGTAATGCTAATGTTTGTTAATTATCTTCAATGTGAAAATGTATATTCTCGTATTTGTAACTGGTTATATTTATATTTATTCATTGATGCATATAAAAATCACTGCCCATACGTACAACCTCGTGTTCCAGTGGGATTTTGTGTTTATTTACATGTTATACTGTTTTTATGTTATATATATTTATGATATACTATTATGTTACATTTCGTAAATAAACATTATTATTATTATTATTATTATTATTATTATTATTATTATTATTATTATTATTATTATTATTATTATTATTATTATTATTATTATTATTATTATTATTATTATTATTATTATTATTATTATTATTATTATTATTATTATTATTATTATTATTATTATTATTATTATTATTATTATTATTATTATTATTATTATTATTATTATTATTATTATTATTATTATTATTATTATTATTATTATTATTATTATTATTATTATTATTATTATTATTATTATTATTATTATTATTATTATTATTATTATTATTATTATTATTATTATTATTATTATTATTATTATTATTATTATTATTATTATTATTATTATTATTATTATTATTATTATTATTATTATTATTATTATTATTATTATTATTATTATTATTATTATTATTATTATTATTATTATTATTATTATTATTATTATTATTATTATTATTATTATTATTATTATTATTATTATTATTATTATTATTATTATTATTATTATTATTATTATTATTATTATTATTATTATTATTATTATTATTATTATTATTATTATTATTATTATTATTATTATTATTATTATTATTATTATTATTATTATTATTATTATTATTATTATTATTATTATTATTATTATTATTATTATTATTATTATTATTATTATTATTATTATTATTATTATTATTATTATTATTATTATTATTATTATTATTATTATTATTATTATTATTATTATTATTATTATTATTATTATTATTATTATTATTATTATTATTATTATTATTATTATTATTATTATTATTATTATTATTATTATTATTATTATTATTATTATTATTATTATTATTATTATTTGAATGATTGAAATCAATCTATTCCAGTCACGACTCTGCGGCCTCCGAAACCACGCAGAGTCGAGCTGGAGGAAAAGCAGTGACCACTCTCCACGCCGTGGGGTAAGTGATCACTGTGACCGGATATCGTGTGCCCTTAGTAGACGCAATGATCCAAGTATGACGGCCTTCTGCATTGCCCTAGCCAAAACGTGTGCTTTCTGACGGCAAACTGGCATTTTTTGCAATTCTGAGAGCAGCGTTTTTCTCGTACCACCGAGGGAGCCTATAATCAATATGACTAGTTCGACAGAATGGTCTGGATAAAGTCTGCGGAGTTCGAAGAGAAGATCTCTATATTTTGTCCGTTTCTCCTCCTCCTTCAAAACGATGTTCGATTCGGCTGGAGCCGAAAATTCAATCACGAACATCGCTTTGGTTTGGTGGTCGAGGAGGACTACGTCAGGCTTATTGGCTTGTATCTGCCTGACGGTGGCGAATGAGAAGTTCCAATAAATTCGACACCTCTCATTCTCCACTACGGACTCAATATCCCCTGGAGCATAAGGCAGCACTGGAGCTTCATCAATACCGTACGAGTGCCTCAGATGGTAATAGAGCACTCGTAATGCCGCATTATGTCTATGGATATAGGCCGAAACTGCATACACCGTGCATGCTGAAAGCAGGTGCATCAGCGTTTCCGGCGCCCTACGGCAGGCCCTGCATCTTACATCAGGGACCTCTATACCCATGACTCGGCTCCGGTAATGTAAGGTATTGAAAACTCCATCCTGGCATGCCATGATGAACCCCTCTGTTTCCGATTTGAGCCCGCCTGACCTTAGGAATGCGAAGGTCAGCTCTTTGGATAAACCCCTGTCTTCAATATTGTTGAAGAAGACAGAATGAAGAGGTTTATCCATGTGGAGTTGCAGAGTTTTATCAACTTCTGCAGCTTTTATGCGGGCTTTTCTCCGAGCGTGGTCGAGCTCAGTCACTGAGTCGCGGGATCCACGCTCGGAATCGAAAATCAGAGAGAGTTCATCGGCTGCTCGATGTGCTGCCTTGAAGAGGAATGCTCCTACTCCTGCATTCTCATGGCTCTTGACCATCTGCAGGAGGGGATCCGAACTCCTGATGACTTTGCAGGCGTTATCCAGAACCATTCTGTTATGGAGATACTCCAAACTTAAGAGTCCACGGCCTCCCTGATCTCTTGGGAGATATAGCCGTGGAACGGACGAAGTTGGATGAAGGCTCCTATTAAGGTGCATCATCTTGCGAGTACTTACGTCAAGTTGGCGCAGCTCAGCTAGTGTCCACTTAAATACTCCAAAGGAGTATAGTAGGATCGGAGCAGCAAGCATGTTAGTAGCAGCGACTTTATTCTTTCCTGACAGTTCTGAAGACCAGATCTGTCGAAGTCGCTGCCGATACTTGCTGCGGAGAGCGTCTTTCACCATTCGTGTTTCCTGGATGTGGCTTTCCTCCACACCCAGGTAGGTGTACGTCTCTCCGGCATCCAGGTGGTGTAGGATGCTTCCGTCCACTAGCTGCGCGTCCTTGTCATAGTCCTCGCATCGTCCTCTCTTAAGATGAACCAGTGCACATTTGTCCATCCCGAATTCCATCCCGATCGCCCGTGTATACTCCTGTACCACCCTGAGGGATTGGTCTAAGTCCCTCTCACCGGAAGCATAGAGTTTAAGGTCATCCACATAGAATAAGTGAGTGACCTTATGCCTCCGTTGACTGGGTGGTCCGCAGTAGTAGCCCTTGGTTTTCCTGAGCTCAACGGATAAAGGCAACAGTGAGATACAAAATAAGAGAGGGCTGAGGGAGTCTCCCTGGAAAACCCCCCTCTTGATGATAACCGGCTCTGTCTGGACTTTCGCATTACCCGATGCTATAGTAAAGCGAGTCTTCCAGAGCGGCATCAGTTGTTCTACGCATCTCACTATCGGATCGGGTACCGAAAGGCACTTGAGCAGGTACACGAGTAACTCGTGGGACGTTGTATCAAATGCCTTTCGATAATCGATCCAGGCCATAGAGAGATTCCGCTTGTACTGCACGGAGTCTTGCGTGATAGATCTGTCTATCAGAAGGTTCTCCTTGCAGCCAGCGACACCTCTCTTTGACCCTCGTTGCTCATATATCCGTTGGTAAACCGGGTCCACTACTAGGAGTATGCGCATGTACAAGATGCGGGTAAACAGCTTGTAGCATGCGTTCAAACAGGTTATCGGTCTGTAATTTTTCGGGTTGGACAAATCTCCTTTCTTGGGGAGAAGCACGGTTCGCCCCTCGACAAACCACTCCGGAATTTGCTGCTCTCCATTTAGCCAATGATTGAATATTCTGGCTAAATGGTGGTGGGTAGTGGGTAACTTTTTCCACCAAAAGTTATTGATCCCATCAGGACCTGGAGCAGCAAAGTTCTTAGAACCCGTTAGGGCTCTTCGAACCTCCTCGGTGGTTATCGATTGACGCAGTAATTCGGGCTCAGGCTCTCGGAACCTTTCACAAAAGGCTCCGAACTGCGTCAGGGCTGGAGTATCTCTGTTGAATGGATGCATCACCTCATAAATATTATTATTATTATTATTATTATTATTATTATTATTATTATTATTATTATTATTATTATTATTATTATTATTATTATTATTATTATTATTATTATTATTATTATTATTATTATTATTATTATTATTATTATTATTATTATTATTATTATTATTATTATTATTATTATTATTATTATTATTATTATTATTATTATTATTATTATTATTATTATTATTATTATTATTATTATTATTATTATTATTATTATTATTATTATTATTATTATTATTATTATTATTATTATTATTATTATTATTATTATTATTATTATTATTATTATTATTATTATTATTATTATTATTATTATTATTATTATTATTATTATTATTATTATTATTATTATTATTATTATTATTATTATTATTATTATTATTATTATTATTATTATTATTATTATTATTATTATTATTATTATTATTATTATTATTATTATTATTATTATTATTATTATTATTATTATTATTATTATTATTATTATTATTATTATTATTATTATTATTATTATTATTATTATTATTATTATTATTATTATTATTATTATTATTATTATTATTATTATTATTATTATTATTATTATTATTATTATTATTATTATTATTATTATTATTATTATTATTATTATTATTATTATTATTATTATTATTATTATTATTATTATTATTATTATTATTATTATTATTATTATTATTATTATTATTATTATTATTATTATTATTATTATTATTATTATTATTATTATTATTATTATTATTATTATTATTATTATTATTATTATTATTATTATTATTATTATTATTATTATTATTATTATTATTATTATTATTATTATTATTATTATTATTATTATTATTATTATTATTATTATTATTATTGTTCACAATTTGCTGTCAATACAGACAATAGTCATTACGAAATGCATTCCAGTGACGAAGAAAGTGTGAATTGTACTCCATCAGAAATCAGTAAAGCAGCTGAGGATGCGAATAATCAATGAATTATTGTCCGGCGGGCGATAAAGTGCAATTTCACGCCCGACGGGCGGTAAAGTGACATTTTACGCCCGGTCGTGCATAAAATATAATATGTGGAAGGTGGATTTCCGAATGGAGAGACATTCGATATGCAATTAAGTCTTATTTTGAGCAGACGAAATTGTGGAGTAACAAAACGCTTTTATTTGGGCAAGTACCTGGAAAAGAGGCAACCAGATATAATAACTTATTAATGTAACGGTGAACTCAAAAACACGTGCAACGAGGAAAAAGTCAGTAACGTCAGCTGATATTGATGAAAATACTCTTGAAAATGTAGGCATGGCAAAAGAACATAAACGAAAATTCCGCCCATATAAATACGAAATTCGCCAAGTGACTATCAGTTGAGTATACCATCAGAAAAACAACATTTTCCCTCGGATTTTCCGCACCAAATAATATGGTCTGATCAGAGCATAATGTGATGTAGAAGAAACATAATTCAAAACAAAAGAAGAATTTTCAAGTATAATGTTGAAAGCTATCTCAGATACTATACAGCTGGAAGATTATATGCATATTTGGAAAAGAATGGTACATAACCTTTTTGAACACTATTTATGAATTCAGTTCTTGAATGTTTCCGATGTTTGTTTCCTGATTATTTCCATTCCTCGAATTATTGGTTTACTGTTGATAATCGTCGTTTGGTTATTAATTTATTGTTCATAATTAATAATTCTCATAAAATAATGAAAAATTCTCTCGATAATCGGGAAAATAGATTCAAAAGGTAATTGAAGCATATAATGTGTGGAACATCGTTAAATTTACAATGAAAGGTGCGTTCTGAATTCTACATTATGAAATCAGAACTATAAGTCATCATGAAGTTGATGATGATCTCTACAAGACAAAACTGTTGATATCAGAAAAATTACCTGGGATAGATGTTTCGAATCTGTTTTTAATTCATCAATATATTATGGAATTGAACATTTTAAAAACCCGTTTTTTCATAATAACGCACCTACAACCAATTTCCTTTTCCAAAACGTTTTCTCGGAAGGGTCAAAAGGAAACATCACGTAGCAACACATTGTACCCATCTTGATATTACGGCGCGAGTTATGTACCAACTTCATATACATATAAATAACTGTCACTGGAACTTTTCTCGAGAAAGCAACTTTTTCCCACGCTTGCTCGAAAACTTATCCCGTGCCAAAGTTATCCTCATATCTTCATTTACCTCCACGAACTTCTTGAAGCCCTTGGGTGAGGTGCATTAATATATTTCTCGCGTAGTTTCTAGTTTCGGTGTCTACTTTTATCCCACATTTCACTTTCTCGGAAACAAGCTTTATATTGACAACAAGAAAGAGACTATGCAAATATGCTGTATTATATATGACACATCCAAAACAACTCGTAAGTTTTCTCCATGAATCAATAATCTCTTCGAGCACTGTTTTCCACTTATTTTTCACGATTTCTCCCGAATTGGTCTTGCCTGATGTTGAAATGTAACATAGTTGTAACATAGATGAAAATAAAATTGTGTGCAGATTTCTAGCAATTTTTGAATTTCGATCTGCAAAACACCTCATCGATATATCAGGAGCTGTTTGCAATAATTCAAAATTCTGATGCAACTTAAGTGGAAGAAACCCAAACTTATTGGCTTTTGTGGCTCTGGAAAGAAGATAAAATTTAGCATGCGGCAGTGAAAAAGTAGATTATCCAACAAGGTCAGAATTATTCATTGTGAACGAGTAACATACTGCATTTTATCCACGACCAGAAATTATGAATCAAAAGAAAAGACCACAATAGTGAGGTTAGGCGCTAATTTTGAATTATGATACTCTGTGGAACCGACTACTGAATTCTCCATACATTTATTATGTATCTGAAAACTACAGAAAATGATTTTCAGCCAGTTCGTATAAATTCCATCATTTCCTCTAACTTGACCATCGCTAAACGTACGGTCGTGTTATTGAGGCACTACTGCATCTTGATATTTATTTCTGACACTGACACTCCACAGCAATCCACGTCATTTAGTTCGATCACAGAATATTTACTTCATGTACCTTCTTATAGAATGGAAATACTTGCAAAACACACACGCACGTGTTTCTGACTGAAGAGTGAGAATGTTTACATTCTACTTTATTTATATTATGTATGATTTCGGAATTATTACATTCAGGCATTGGTGGTGAATAACGTCTTTTATGTGTGTATTCTGTTGTTCCTCACATGTGTCGGAGAAATTTACTTCACAGTCGACTTTTCAAGTTTGTTCCTTGATGTGAATGAAGCAGATATTTTGGGACCATTTCTATTGACAACATTTTCAGAGTAATTTAGTGCCGTGAGGATGCAGTGAAATGAAAGAGATAGACATCTCAGATTTCCAAAATGTGAAGTTTAGTTTGTATAAATACACATTATGTAAAGTTTCTTCACAATTAATTATGATAAATAGGAAGATTGACAAACATTTCAAATCACTAAAGGATTGTATAATAATAAAATCGATAGTAGGTATGTTCAAATTATGTGCTACTCGAGCCATTTTTCATATAAAGCAAAAAAATATTTCTCATTAATATATGGCAATTGGAAGCATCTAATCATATTTATTTATTATACAAAGGAGATACGAGATAATCGATTTTAATCGAGAATATATATTAAGTATACTTGATATTTCTCTTGCTGTTTTTGCAGATGGGCTGGTGGTCGAGTGCGTTGAATCGCTGGCTTATTATAGTCTAGACTACGGAAGCGCTGAAGGGCCACATAGGAGCGTTGTTTTTAAACTCGGCTGTACAGCAGACTTTCAAACTCAGCTGTTAGCCGACTTAAACTCGGCTGTTGGTTTTTCGACTAAACGCCGAGATAAAATGGACCTATCAGTCCCATTAATTTCAGTTGTGATTCGTATCTCCTGTTGTACATTATTTTCACCATATCAATTCTCTCGTCGTTCATCATTCAGCAGTAATTCGAATTATTAAATAAAGGAAGCACAACTCACTCAATCTGAAAATGGAAGTAGTGGATGAACGTTTGCAAAACTTTGATTCGTTATTACTTCCATATGGGATTACAGCATAGAGACATTCATTTGTATTTATTGTCCTTAAAAAGCGCAGAAGTGCACAAAATAGCGCAATGGCGCAAAACACAGTTGAAAAGCGCAATTGTTGCGCTTATTGGCAACACTGCTCGGCGAAAAAGTCGGCTAACAGCCTAGTTTAAGTCGGCTAACAGCTGAATTTAAAGACAACGCTCCTATCCTGTGATTTCTGGAGAATGAGTGATTTTTCAAACATAGAGACTTGTATAGCGATTGAAGCGAATTATGCCAGAACAAACCGGCCATCGAAATGAAGGATTCCAATGATGAAAGTGAAGAACCTGGTCCCTCCAAAAGAGGACGTTTCCTCCCCCCCTTTTCATCTAACATTCACATGATTTGAATGTATTAATAACTAAACATTATATTTGGTATAGATGTACATTGGTTGTTTTATTCCGATTCCTTAAAATATGTCGAGAAATCAAATCTAATCGTCAGGCTTCATTTCTAAAAAAATCAAATTCTCAACTATACGGTTTTTTGAGGATAACAATGGTGCTTTTCGACATATACGCTCGTTTATGGGGTCAAATTGAAGCTATTCAAATACACTACAACTTCATTTCCGATAATTTTTCTGGTAGGATGAGTATTAGAACCGATATTTTGATTAGAACATGGCAAAAACTACAATTTTGACTTAAAAAAAGCCAATTTTTGAAGTATCTCTGGATACACCAAACCTAGAGGAATAAAATTATACTCAAATTGTAGGGCATTCATTGAGCTTGAAAAAATGTATGGATGAATTTTTCTCTAGGAAGCCGTCTTATAGGGTTTTTGGGCTAAAAACCGAAATAAGACGAAAAATTTTGTTTTTCGAGCATCACACTTTTAGCGCAAGTATTTCGAAGCTGCAAAATTGGTTTTATACTATTGGGACATAGCCTAACAATGTGCAAGAAAAAAATTCGATGTGCGAATTTATGCGAACTTTACCATTTTTTATGTCTAGGGTCAGCGGCCTATGTGGCCCTTCAGCGCTTCCGTACTAGACTCTATAGGGACAGGGTTCAAATCCCGCGGCGAGCATTGGAAATATTAATTTATTTCTATAGTAACGTTTAGCGGGAGGAGATAGGTGACCAACCGAACATTCTTGGTAACTAGATTACAATCCTTCAGACTCTCAACGATAACCAGCCGAGTAGTGCTTCGGATGACACTTAAAAAGCTAAGGTCCCCGTCTTCCTTACTCATACAAGTCCTAGACTTACGAGGGTTGCTTTGCAACCATAAGTTGGCGATTAAAAACATTTTTCAAATACACACTTTCAAACAAGTGAAATTCGGCTTGTAGGTATAGATATGGTATAGGCATGCGTTTTTTGACGTACATATTCAATTGTTTTCTATCACTTCAGGTTTGATCAGACATGACTTTCTCATTCTGAATGGGACACCCGGTATATTTTTTCTTATTACGATAGAAAATCAGATTGTGTATATAGTGTATTATACTAACGCTAACACCCACTTTGGCCACTTTTTGTCATGGTGCATGACACTCGAACCAGTCGAACCACCAACTCATCCGCTGTAGATTTCACTGGGATTTTACTAATCCGAAGATATACCTTAGATGTATGCCCTCTTTTCTACAACATCTAGACACCCTATTGTGATTTCGAAATGAAAAGTACTAATGTTGCACCTCTATTTTCGAAACAATAGAATTCATCTATTCTGAATCGTAACAATTATTGTACTCTGTCAACACTGTTTGTTGTTTTTTCGGTGAGTCAGTGATGCTCCAGTCCAGTATCAAAAGGAGCACGGAGCATGGAGTTCTAAATGACTGATGGAGCAATGACGGCTAAATGAAAAATCTGGAGAGGACTATATACAGGGTGTCCCATTGAGAAACGGAAATACTTCAACAGTGAATAGAGGTCACCGAGGCGATTCCGAATATACCATATTTGTTGGGTCTTACGAGTTTCATAATCGAGATATAGAGTGTTTTATTTTTCAGATATAATTTCTCGTGATATTTCGATGAACAATTACCGGAAATTGAAGTTATATGCCACAGTAAACAGTTTGATTCAGCTCTTTGAGCTCTTTTCAAATATGTCCTGGCCAGATTTTTCAAGCTCCTTTTGACACAGTAGAAGTAGAAGAACTCCATCAGCGTATCTCATGCAACACTGTGTTATTCTGCTTCCGAACTTATTATCCCTATATAACGGTATAATATTCCTGAATTATGATATTTTCCCGGAATTTGTGACGATTTGCGTCTATGAATGTTTCAGTAATTAACGAAGTGTGTGATGCCTGGGTGTTTCAACTAAACTTCGTTTCATACAACCATACAAGAGGAGGCGTTGAGGCGTCTAACTCAACCAGAGGCGGCGACAATGAAGGGTTTTGAATAAAAAATGGGTAATCACCCTCACCGGAATTTTTCAAAGATCATAATGGGCAGAATTATTCTGATACCTATTTCTTACTACTATAACACTATTTTTTCAATGATTATCGAAAAATTACATCTTTGATTTGGTCGCAGCTATCCAAAAATTGTTTTTTCCTGACACCACTATAGTGGGTGTCCAAATAGTGCCGACGTCTTCGATTACTCCTAAACTAGATAAAATATCGCAATGCAGTTTCTATTCTTCGAAATATATATATCTCTTGGGTGCGTTTTAAAACAGTATATTATGATACAAGTTGTATAAGACGCTATTTTGTCGCACGCGTTGTGAACAAGGGCGACAACGCGTCTTATAAAACGTGTGTCATATGTAGTTTTTTTATTTTGAAGAAAAAAATTGATTGAAAATCGATAAATTACATCAGAAACATCTTCGATTGTTGACAATGATGACATTGAAATAATTAAAATCTGACTCACAAGCGTAAAGCCTAGTTTACAGTTCAGCAATTTTCATTATTGCAATACCAGCGGTGAAAAATTCAATGTTGTAATTGTTTTTATTTGTCAATTTAAATCAAATTACACTCTGAATTGAAATTCACCAATTAAAACATCGAGTTTTTCACTGCTAATATCACCAAATCCAAATCGCTCAGAAGTAAACTGGGCCTAACTCTTCTAACTTTCATTTGACAGTTCAATTGTATCAATCTCCGAATAATAAAAAATGCGTATCGAAATAGAGGCTATTTCGACACGCATTTGCGTTGCACAATGACTTCATTATACAACAAAAATAGAAAAAGTATTTTATATATTTCATTACATTTTTAGATTCTCTCTGGAAATCACACTTTGTATCTAGCAGCTGAAACGATTACAGAGATCACTCTATATCTCTATCGAGATTTTTCAACTCTAGGAATTTTTAATGTCGAAACTATATACATCATTGATCAAAACGGCTTACATGTTCATGTCTTAACTTTTGATAACATTTAATTAAAGCACAATCAGGTAATTCAGAATTTGTTTCATTCAAATATCAATTGATAAGTAAATTGAACAAATACAGGGTGGTGCAGAATTCTGAATTCTTACAATAATTTTATTGTGAAATGTTGTACTTATAACTTTTTGAAAAAGGTTCATGCAACCTATTCAAATATAGAAATAGATCTTATGAAATTTGCCAAAGCATCTGTAAACACGCGAGAGATGCGGCTAATTTTTAAACCCATAAGAAATTCATGGGGAATCAGAAGTCAGATCGTAATTCAAAATTTCCTCCTAACCAATATCTATAAAAAAGACGACATAAACAAAGGTGGTATGTAATTTTTTTTCACACTTTCACACACATATTTGAATACCTATAATACCTCTAATATCATTTTCGTACTTCCGGGCCTAAAGTGACAACTTCACTCCCTTGTGACAGGTACTAAAGTGTCACATTTAATCCCTCCGGGATTAAATATTGACGAAACTCCCGGAACGATTAAATCACAAACAAACGAATTTAAGGGATATTTTATTGAAAAATATAATTAATTAGAATGGTAATTAACGTTAATATTCAAATTAATATTGTGACAGTTCGTCATATTGACCAGTCTTTCCTGGGTTAATGCAGCAGGTAACTGACGAGTAACAGATAGGTCCTTTTCATATTGAACTGGTGTTTGTTTCGAAGATCCTGCGGAAACAGGAAGCGAGAATGAGGACTGTGGCATAACTATAGTGGACGAATCGGCGACTTGACCAAATATTTTATCTGAAATTTTTTGTTTATTTTTAATAGACGATTCAATATATCCCTTGGCCACGTTGGAGGATTTCCATCCTCCATGTCTCTTCAGCACGTCTATTGTTGCTCCCGAATCAGCTAACAAAGACGCAGATGTGCGTCTAAAACAATGTCCCGTATAAGACGTCGCATTTTCTAATTTCAAGAAAGCTGCTATTTGCCGTGGAAATGTACCAAACATGTTTTTTCCTACTACTCGCGTAGTACATTCTTTGTTGATGTATTGAACAAAAAATTTTGAATGAGGTGTCCCTGTCTTTCGCAATGCCACATATTTCCGAAATATCGCCACAAAACTGATGGCACTGTTTTCTGAATTTTTGATCACAAAATTTCGGTCAATTTTATTTTTGGTGTTTCTAATCGCAATTAGGAAGGAATCGCCCAAATCTCTCACATCGTCGATTTCTAAATCAACCAACTCTTTTCCACGACAAGCTCCCGCAACGCCCAAAATAAGTGCAACCTACAAATATTTATCATCCGGAGCCTCCCGTAAGAACTGATCTACCTGCTCAGACGTGAGAATTCTTGACTTCTTTGGCCTAAAACCCTCATTTCTTCTCTTCAAAAAAGCTAATAATTTTGGAAATTTACTTATATCAATATCTTCTCTAATGTTAATAACCGATTTCAGCATTGAGTAATGTGCCCAGAGAGTTGAGGCACAAACCGCTTTTGATTTATCATCGAAGTAGACTAACAGCGCATTTTCAGTAGGTTGTCTCACATTTTTTAAGCGGCACCACTTTTTAAAAGCATCGTACTGCTGCTCGTATAGTTTTCTAGATTTCGGTGGTAACAATTCTTCACCTACTTCGGCTGCTCTTTTATCAATATCAGATACACCTTCTTCACTCATGATACCAATAATTATCAATAACAATGTTTCTTTACAATGACACTAGTAATGACAATGTTTCTAAATTATAACTGTCACAACGCAATGTTACTATGGTAACTTATTTTAAAGACAGTTTATTAAATGAGTTGAATAGAGAAAAAACTGATTGAAATTATTGAAATAATTAATAAAATCATACCGGAAGTACGAAAAGTATCGTATATACCTTGCGACTGAAGTACATTTAATCCTTCAGGTAAATTATGGCCCTCCCTGCGGTCGGGCCATAAACTTTACCTTCAGGATTAAATGTACTACTTCAGTCCCGCGGTATATAATGTACTATTATCATATGGTTTCGACAAATACTTTGCCTTTCACATGTCCAAATGACAATTGTTTGTCTGTCGCAGTATTTTTTTAGGATATTTTTGTCATCGGATTTGCTCAATAGGAAATTCTTAGAACATTTTGCGTTCTATATAACTTCCTTCCCTATTAATCTCTGTTTGGTACTAATTTGTGAGATAATCAGCATAAAAATGTCCGAAGGTAATCAATTCACTAGGTGTATATCCTACATACCAAAATATCATTGGGAACGGCGTTTTGTCTCATGGTCTATTATTTTTTGTCGATAAAAATAGACACTAGACTTCAAAGAAGAACACGCGGTATCCACTATGTCACAACTAATACAACTGTCCGGACACTTTTGCGGATGATCGATTTTGGTGTCTGCGAATAAACTTCCAACTAACTGGGAATCTTCACTGACAAGCACCTCTTTTCTATTTGTTACTTCGATATTTATTGCCGCCACCGGATTTTTATAGCTCACTCTTAAATTAATACGAGTTGGCGTCAATGAACGAAATGAAAACTAGGTACATGGAATTTAAAATTTGAGCGTCTAATTTTAGTTGAATAGAACACGTGTATGATATAGATAATTATATAGGCAGTAAATCATATACGTTTAAAATGGGTTACCTAACTAATATTGCTGCTATATCAAATAATCGAGATAGGATATATACAGGGTGAGTGTTGTTTATAATACTCAGTTTGTTTTAAAATACAAAGAAAAAGTGTGCTGCACACCTCACTAGTTGATGAGATGTTGAATCATTTTTGAATAGGCCGGACGGATTTGTCCTATATGTGAGGTGGTAAGCTACAGATGTTTTAGGGTAAGGTTTTACAGGCGGATGAATAACAACGGCATTGAATAACTTAATATAAACATGAAGTATTCATTCAACAAATGACTATGGTGATCTACTGACAGGAATATTATAAAGATTCATAAGTACTCCTGGAAGAACCATATTAATATACATGAAAGAATACAAAATCAGGTTTATAGTCATACAGGTAATTATCTCATCAAGTTCTATACACTAAGCTATTTTATCAGTCATCTTTTGTTATCAGAAAATCCTACGTCAAAAACTTTTATAATTTTAAATACAATCCTGACTTCTAACCGACAAACGACACCCTCTGTTATGAACGGTATATTTAAATTACTTTAAGGTCCATGATCTGAAATCTTGTTCTACGGCATTGATATAGACTGGTTTGGCCAATTTACATATTTTGTATCTTGTTCACTTTTCACTTCGTATGCAATACTTGAAATTTGCGATACTTGCAAACTGACTGGTTTGAACTAAGAAAACTTTCAACTATACGAGTCATTACTTTTACAAAGACTATTGAGCTTCACTTTCAGCCTGAAGACTAACTATTGCAATGTCTATCGACTACTTGCAAAATGGACAAAGCATGATTCTGTCTGACCCACGGTATTAGTGAACTTAACTATCTGGACACTGCTCTCGATTGACTTCTGATCATCATGTTTGTTTATATCAAAATCTAACCCTTCATGTCTCTCATAGCGGCAACTCGACAAAAGAACACGTGCACAATATTGTGTCACCGAGCCTCAAATTGATGGCTTTGTTTTTCTCATTGATATCAGTGATATGCCTTCAATGTCTCTTGATCGGCCCCTTTTGGGTTCATTTGTTTGTGAATTCTTGGCTTTATCATTCTAGTTCATGAACGAAGTTGACCAGTAACTTATATTTTCGGCGCTTTTGAGATTCATCTGTTTATGACTTTATATAGGCCACCTGCAGTAATTCTTCTTTTGGACGTGATTAGTTTATTTGTATTTGACATATGATCTTTGATTACTTTTTACAATCATGATACGTGCATATCACAAAAGCACGAATTCCAATGAATAGGTAACTCAAAAACAAAATGAGATATTGAAGTTCTAACGTCAACAATCTAACACCTAAGATGTTTGAAAAGTTAGACTACTTGCAGAAAACGACTACTTTCCTGGCAAAAACCACGAATAACATTGAATTATATCTACTCGTAGTCCATGTACCGATTCACTATAAGTGAATACTGAATGCAAAGTGTTTCTTTCCTCTTAACACGCTGGCAATGATTACATTGAGACAGGCTCGCCTGACAAACTACAGACCAGTTTCGGACTTATTGGCCCTCATCAGTGCAGGGCAGGGTTATCAGGCGTGCCTCAATGTAATAATTGCCGCACGTTAAGAAGAAAGAAACTATTGCACAATAGTATTTACTTAGTGAATCGGTGCATATAGACTACGAGTAGATATAATTCAATATTCTGCGTGGTATTTTCCAGCGAAGTAGTTGTTTTCTGATCTACCTTTTTGAACATCTTAGATGTTTTTTGTCGAACTGTTGACGTTCAAGATTCAATACCTTATTTCGTTCTTTGCGTTTTTTTGAAATATAAATTATGCGTGGTTGGTGGTTGAGAAGATCGAGACATACAGTGTTTCCAATTTGCGATACCTACTTCTGCACAATATCTCAGTTGTCTTTGGAGATAGAGGGTTGCGGTTTTCAGATCACTGGCCGTACTTTTTTGTGAAACGAACATTGTCCAAAAAAGAACTTCCATAGCTTCCCTGTTATTGAGACACAGGGCGAAAATGAAATTTCCCACTTTTTGAACACCTTCCGTATCTTGACCAATTCCTAACCTGTCTTCAATCGCGAAAATAATATTTCATAGATTACTTTTTTTAGTTTTTTATATTCATTTCAAGAAGGCGGGTGTCATCTATGATAGGGTTTTCCTGTTTTTTTCTATACCCAGAAAGATGACAACCTAATAAAGCCAATACAACTACTAAAAATCGTATACCTAGGTAAGTAATTGACTAAGCTGAAGAAGTTGATATTATCAGAAAGATTCTAACTTTGACAGTTTCACAGATGTCATAAAACTTCTGTTTTTTCACGGACGCCATATGTGTTTTATTATATACCATCGAATAGAGCATCGAATTCCCTTCACCCCCATCCATGTATCGTTATCATCCCTTGAAAAATCATGTTTCTGCGAGTTACTACTGTTTTCAATCGAAAGTAGGATTTTACTCTGAATTCTGAATTCATCGTCGAGTTGTTTTAAACACTGTAACTCGACATAAAAAGCGTCATCTTTTGACACTCGTTTATCGCTCATGCTGCAACGTGAATTCATTCAAAATTAGTGACGAAGCGAAAAATTCATTCCATAGAAACGAATACATCCATTGCGAATTACTCGTTTTCTTTATAGTTCGTTGAGCACCAAATAATTGCGAGGAACACTTCAACATGTTTTTCGTTTTGAAAACCGTTTTGATATTCGGATCTCAGTTGAATTTCATGATGAATACCTATGGTTGTCTGGAACCCATGCCTATTGTTCGGTGCTTGTATAATGAAAACTGATTCCACCTCTATATATAGTATCTATATGCTCTCTGATTATAAAAACAATAACAATCTATATATCTAGGGAGCATTGAAGGTAGGTTTTGATTTCCTACCGAGTAATGAAGATCCATACCCGATGAAATCATCAGAAAATTTGGATTGCTTTAAAAAGCATGATGGCTTTTAGGGATGGGTTATAAGTTCTTGATGTGTGACAAACTCTTGAAGGCTTTCAAGCTGATAAATTCAAATGGATAATTTAGATGTTATTAGGACGCCAACAAATATCTTATGCACGTTTTGATGGATGTCCAAAGCGCTTCTACATCCATAAGATATACTTCGAAGAAATCTATGATGAATTATGCCCTTTTTAATTAATTGGTACGTACTACCTGTACTACCGAAGATACTGACCTATGATCCAGGATGTATCACGCTGTTTTTTATAGTCATAACGATGATAACGGTTTCGATTCATATAGCATCAAGAATGATAAGAACAGTCAGGCTTTGTTGTTAATTGCTTTTATCGATAAGTTCCATAGCCTTTGTGATTGTCATCGGTGTGTTCGATAGGGTGTGTTCCATTTTCGATGAGTACGACAGGATAAGTTAAATTGATCTCAGGTCTGCCGTTCAGCATGAGGATTATCGATCTTATGCGAATTCTATCAACCATTAAATATACCATCCTCTGTAAATTGAGACACTTCTTTTGTAAACATACATCTATATCTGTTTCTTCATCTTCAGTTGAGGATTTTGCTGCTGCTGCCAGACAAGAGATATTGGTGGATATGATTATCCCTAAATGTCCTCTAACAGTATCACACCCTTCGTAGTGATTCTCTGATTATTCTCAAGAATATCAAGAATGTTTTCTTGTTTGAATGTTTTCACTCGGTGCTCATGATATGTAGGTAATCGAAAGTTTGATGACTTGGCAGTAGTCTGCCAGAAACTTTCCTTTCATAATACTTTATGGCCGCAGCCCGCAAATTTCTATTACAGAATCCACACACGTTAATCATCTTCAATTGTTTCAGCAGATAAATCTTTAATTTGAAACAACTGAATTTCAGCTCATCACGTGGGGTTCTCATGAACAAAGATAGATATGCGCTATCTTCGAAAGATATTTGAAACATTTCGTGTAAAACATGTTTGAAACATATTCGCATCAAACTCATTAAAAAATGGCTTCTTGATATTGTTAGTAACAGAATCGAATATTCATGCTTATGTATTGATATCTGCAGTAACCTGACAGGTTTATCGAAGTAGGCGACATCCAAGGATGGTAAACTAGAGAAGGATGGTTCATTGCCATAAGACGCAATGTTGGCACATCGAACGACGCGATCGTGACGTCACTGGCGGCCCTCAAGCTTTGTTTACATTTATGTTTCGATAATCATACTGTGGATTGTGGCTGTACAAATTGTTTTTTTTTTCAATTGAGTTCTTCAATAATTGTAGGTATAATCAAATTACTCAGTAAGAAGATTTAGTAGTGTGGATAAATAGTAATAAATTATTACATCACCTCCATTGACAAGTGTGTAGTGTTTATGAAATCATTTCAATTTCATATACCATCTGCCAGTATGCCAGGTAGCAGATTTGCTATTTTTGGACAAAAACCAAGAGGATTTCAGTATTATTTACCACACATTTCCAAAAGCCACTGATTTTGTTTGAAAAGGTGGATGAGTTGTGAACATGCAGATGTTGTGAATCCTGATACAAGTCGCATACATCAGGGCTGTGATTTATCCAACCAAATTTAAGAAAGAGATCTACAAAATGGGTAGATGAAAATGTGTTATGAAAAAGGAGTACCTATTCTCATTATTTTATGATGTTCCATGTAATCAGGAATTTTGTATCCTTCGAGCTATAATGAGGATATAAAAATCTGCAAATAAGGAAACAACCTGGATTGCATCTAGTAGAGTCCAATGTATAAATGAAGAAAATAGTCTGCTAATGAGAAAATCGAAATTGATGTCAATATATTTATATACCTATTATGTATAATGTGTAATAAATAATGTACCCATAAATCAAATTGAAGAGTGTATTCTATTTTCACCATCCACTGGATAATTGTTAAACTTGATAAAATAGGTAGGTATATCAATTTCAATTCAAAATATTAACTTTCAATAACCTGTGCATTGAATAATATATATGCACACATACATTACATGCATCATTCATCAGTACCTATGAATTCTTCATTGAAATTTCTCTATTTTTAATATGAAATTGTTTTCAAGGTGGGTATTAGGTACATTATGGAATAGGTATGTTCCCTGTTTTGTAAACGTTAAATTATCTCATGTATTATTTTCTGGGTGGACATTTAGGAATTTTTGTGAATCATGGAGTTTTTGTTCACAAAAATTATTAATATTTGAAGCCATATGATACCAATAACCATCAATAATCAATATTTATCGATTATAAGAAGGTACATCACAGTAAAATTACTTTTAAAGCTCATTTAGTGATTTTCAAAGCATGGATACGTCTATTCAGCATTAATAATTTTGAATTCAGGGCCGTTGACTACGTCATCGCGCGCTTCGGAAGCCACGCCTTCTGGCCGAAAAAATCGCTTGAATGAACCATCCTTCTCTAGTTTACCATCCTTGGGCGACATCAAGAGATTTGGGACCAGGCCCAGCATAGGAAGTGAATTTTATCTCTTCAGGAAGCAAGGTCATCAAAATATCACACCGGTGATACTAATAATAGATATTTGTTTAGATTCAAATTTGATTTTGGACCAATTGGTAACTTCAAAAACCGAATTCGAGACTATTGGTCAAGCATGTCCGATTTGAAGCGCGGTCATTAATATCTATGAAGAAATGATAATTCTTTCACATTTTTTCAACACCAAGAATAGGACGTAAACATATAGAAGAAAAAGAAACATACCTAATTCTAATATGCACCGTCGCTTTAAACTAGGCCACAATGGTGACAAATAACCAAGTGTTATTGTGCAGGACTTTTTCTTGCCAAGTCCTGTAAATTTTTTCATCTCACCCCGGTGGTTTTCACTCGCTATATACTACTACGGTATATCGTAAGAAAATGAGGTGTTATTTTTGCAGCCAAGTTATAATCCTTCCATACACAATGCATCGTTGAAGTGAAAAACTTGGTCGACCGAGGTTCAAATTCCTCTGCCAGAAGAAGACCCACCTTTAGAGCAGTGATAAGTTTTCCTGTGATAGCCCAGTTTGATGTCCTATGATGGTCGAGTAGTTCTAAACGTTTGCATCGAATGGACAATATCTTGAAAATTATCAAGCCACCTGTAAGCGAAATGATTCCGACAACTCTAAAAACTCTGAACCAAATGCTTGATTCATAACAAAATTTAATGTACAGTGATCGGAGAGAATCCGGTAATTTCCTTGACAAGGATTTGAATTTGCATGAACATGAATAATGAATGTTCAAGAGAGTTCATCCCCTCGATATCTTAGTCTTTAACATGATCTTTGGCCACGCTCTCTACAAAATGGTGAACTTCATAATTTTATGCTGACTTTGTTTTCCAGTTTCATCATATTATAATTTATAATGAGCCTCAATTTTACTAAATTGTGGGTATTCCGTTTATGCAAAAAGTATGTACATTTCGCGAAATGGAATGAGAGAATCTTTAAGACAACAGTAATTACTTCAGTTGATCAACTCATTCATAAACATAAAATTACATATTTTGTGTTTTATTCCCAGCAACCAGAGTCCACCTAAGCTATGCTTGTATATACAGGGTCGCTGATATGTATGGAAACGGTCGATTATTTCCTAAAGTAAGATAGCTAGCGAAAAATGTTAGGATACAAAAGTTGTAGGGTTTTTCAAAATCCATTAAGCTAATGAAAAATTAAGTATACAGAATGAGTCAAAAAGTCAGGACGAAACAAAGTTGCTTTTTCTCTAATGGGACGCCCTGTATATTATTCCACATTTCAATTCTGCTCGAAATTCTGAACAAAATTGATATAGCACATCATTTCCTAAATTCAACTGTTTTCGAGATATCGAATTTTGAAAATAACTTATAATAAATTATCCAAAAATGTTAGTCCATTAAGTTCATAGTCCATCAAGTTACCTTTGAAAGTTTCCAGCTCCATAACAACGCCGCGTCGTTTTTTTGTCTAACAGTGATGATCTTGACAACACATGTCAAAAATACATTTAGTGTAAATAAGTTTCGCGCAAAAATGGCACGTTTAACTAATACTGAGCGTATTGAAATTTTAATGATCATAGGATTCGGTGATAGAAGACGAAGTTGTGACCAAGTAGTGAATATTTTTAATGAATTGCATCCAAATCGGGAACCAATTTCTAAATCAACAGTTTCAAAAACATTGCAGCGTTTTCATGAAACTGGAGATGTCAAAGATCGACCAAAAAGTGGAAGACCAGTAAGCGTTACAAATGAAGAAAATGCTTTGAATGTCATGTTAGATGTGGTGGAAAATCCAATAAATTCGGCACAACAGAGGGCTTTGAATCATAACATGAGTCGATATTCCATTCAAAAAATTTGCAAACTGCAAAAATTCCATCCATATAAAATTCATTTGGTACAACAATTGAGTGAAGACGATTTTGATCGTAGAATCGAGTTCTGTGAAGTTATTATGGATAAATTAAGCGAAAATGTCAACTTTGTCAACCACATATTGTTTTCTGATGAATCTACATTTTGTTTAAACGGGCACGTGAATCGACACAACTGTAGGTATTGGTCAGACCAAAATCCACATTGGATGGAGGAAGTTCACACTCAACGGCCACAAAAAGTAAATGTCTGGTGTGGCATTATTGGTGGACACGTCATAGGACCCTATTTTATAAACGGAAATTTGAACTCTGAACGATATTTATCACTTTTACAACAGCATATTATTCCAGAGCTTAGACGATTATTCCCGAATAATAACAATCCCAATTTGCCGGCAGAACAAATATGGTTTCAACAAGATGGGGCTCCTCCACATTTTGGACGTATGGTACGGGCATATCTAGATGAAACTTTTCCTAATAAATGGATTGGAAAAATAGGCCGCCAAATATTGAAGAGTTGCAAGAAAGAATATGGCATGAAATTTCTACCATTCCTCCTCACATGATTTTAGATTCACTACAAAATTTTGTTCAGCGAGTTCATTACTGTCAGGAGGTAAATGGTAAACACTTTGAGCACCTTATTAAATAGAATTTCAAAGAAAAATTTGTTGTTTATTAAAACTTGTTTTCTCTCTTTTCCTCCTGTCTTAACTATTGTTTTCATAAAATTTTAAATATCCTGGACATTCATTAAAAAATACATTTTATTGTTTTAATTGCATTTTAATCAACCCTAAACAATTATGCTTTTTTTATTTTCTGTAAAAAATTATAATTAAATTGTAATCATAATATCCACATACTCCACCTTTTGTGACTTTTATAATAAATATGCATCATTTCGTGCTTTTTCTTTAATAAATTTGAGAGTAGTAAAAAGTTATTTTCAAAATTCGATATCTCGAAATCGGTTGAATTTAGGAAATGAAGCTCTTCATCAATTTTGTTCAGAATTTCGAGCAGAATTGAAATGTGGAATAATATACAGGGCGTCCCATTAGAGAAAAAGTAACTTTGTTTCGTCCTGACTTTTTGACTCAACCTGTATACTTAATTTTTCATTAGTTTAATGGATTTTGAAAAACCCTACAACTTTTGTATCCTAACATTTTTCGCTAGCTATCTTACTTTAGGAAATAATCGACCGTTCCCATACATATCAGCGACCCTGTATATATGGAGTTTATCGTATCATTGAAGATTAAAACCTCATTATACGAAATCTCTATCAATAATTATCAACATCATAAACGTACTAAAATCTAAGTTACTCACTTACTTCGCATCGCCGTTGTCAACGATAAAGCTTTGAGATTTAATACCGTTTCGGACATTGCGGTTGACTCGGCTACCGTCTCGTAACCAAGCAATATCCTCGACTATTATAAATCGCATATTAATTTCGTTATATTTATAGCTATTCTTCTTATTCAACAATAAAAAACACGAGAAGAAACATAACGTTAATTTTGACAGGAATAATTGTTAAACTCGAACAGCTTTTATTCAATTGAAAATATTTTATGTGAAATCCTGGGCTCTAAATTTAAACCGAATCACTCAGATGAAATGTGGCTCCATACTGAGTTAGAGGGTGTTTTACATAAAGATTTAAACAGGGTTTCCCCAAATTACCTTCAAAACTATTTGACGTATCTGTTTTATAGTTGGTAAGAAGTGTAGACTGTAGACACTATACTTAAAAGTGGATTAATGCAACATCACTTAACTAAATTTAGTTCAATTTAATAGATTTGAAGTAGACATAAATGATACAAGTACTACGAAACTGGCGGAATCGCAACAAGATTGTATTTGAAAAAATGGATTAGCCATAAATTGGACAAAAATTTTGAAAGAGAAAATAGTCTATCCAATTACATTTGCGATCTGAATTCACAATATGAATCGTTGCATGAACTACGAAAAGATATAATTCAATGTTCTGCGTGGTATTTACCAGGAAAGTAGTTGTTTTCTGCTCGTAGTCTACCAGACATTCATTTCAAACTATGTTTGATATTTTTAATTGGATAGACTATTCTATCTTTCAAGATTGTATTTATTACGCAAATTGAATAATTTTTTAAATCTTCCACACTCATTTCTGTCAAATATGATACGGATTTCATTTTTGAATCTTTAAATAAAACACAATGTATCTAATTTAATATAATAATCGTTAAAAAAATGATTCTATGTTGTGCTCCTCTCTATGAAACACCATGTATCAAACATTTTTTTCCTGTAATATTTTCTTGTCCAAATACTATATTTGGAAGAAAAGTTCAAAAATATGCTTTTCTGTAGTCACAGTAAAAAAAGTAGGATTCTACAAAAAACTACCTTCATACATTTGTGAACTACACTGTAGATATAAATATTATCGATTATATGTATCCATCACTAACATATTACTAAAACATGTGGTTAACGTGTGTATGCAACAGAAATTCAATCTATGTCATAAGTTAGTGAAAAAGTAAATCCTAAAAACTGGGCAATTCTCAACTTTAACACCCTGCATCTAGAAAAGGATTGAGTTGAGCACACTTTTGGTTACTAAAGTCGAGTACAACATACCAAAGTTTCAGAAAATTTGACCGGTCGCCATTTTTCATAAGAAAAGTGCGGGGTCCTTTGATACCATGCAGGAACATATGGCCATACTAATATCAATATAACTTCATACTACTTGTTAGTGGCTGTGAGTATTGGTCAGTTTTCTTTACATTGATGTTGATGCTTTTCATGGGAGAAATATATGAAAATGTATCTGACACTCTCAAGTCAAAAATGATGAGAGCCAACTGGGATAGCTTGAAAGGTGAGCTGTAAGCATTGTATCGTGAAGTTCAATATATCTTTACTTCACCATCATGTTTGATAAACTGCAATTCGATACACATTCGAGAAAATTTTCAAAAGTATAATAATAGAAGCTACTATTCTTATAATACCTATACACTCTAACAAAGATGATATACCTATTGGGACACCAAACCAATACCTATATAAATTACAAGAAAATACATATACATTGTCAGACATAAAGTTCGAGACATATGAAAGTTTTGTTTATTAATGGATATAAACAAAATTTGACTCCGCAGTTAGTTTGTGCTTGAAAAATGAGTGAAATACAGCATCTCTGCTTTTTTCATGTGCTACTCTAAACCTGTCAAATTTAACATTTTTTTCGAAAATCCTCATGAAAATATTTTTTTTTAAATTTCGAAAAATACCAGAGAAAAAAGTTGCTCAGTTTCCAATTTTATACATTTGTTTCAAATTTAGACTCTCTACTGTCACTTCGACTACTACTAAGTGAAAATTTTATTTCGATTTGATCAGTACCTACTATTTTCATCCCGAGATGTTGCATTAGTCTTGTATTGTTTAAAATCACGAAATTTTATATCATGTCTAGTACAAATCGCTAGAACGAAAGTCTTTTGAATAGTTATAAAACTGTAGGTCATTGTTTAGTTTACAGAAAAGTATGATATTTCGGGTTTGTTTGTAACTGAATTATTGGTCAGAAAAATAATCAAACTGGATAAAAATCTATTAGAAAAAGAAATACGAGTGTAATAAGAATAAAGAGAAATTCGTTCATTCGATTACTGACATATTAACGTCCATACATTGAAAATCCACATCAGTTTAACAATGAAATGGAAAAACTAGATGAACTTTGCAAGAACAGAGACGAATTTCTGGAGATGCATTATTTTTATTTTCTGGTAACAGGCCAATGTGGGTAATTCCTGGGCACGATATGATATTGAAGTCTCATATTCATCAAAATTATGAAATTTGAATCATGTTTCGTTCGAATCGATAGAGCGAAAGATTCGAAAAATTAAAAAAAAGTGAAAAAAGTCCAAGTGACAGTATAAGAGAGTCCGAATTTGGAACAAATGTATAAAATTGGAAACTGAGCAACTTTTTTCTCTAGCATTTTTTGAGGATTTTAGAAAAAAAAATGTAAAATTTGACAGGTTTCGAGTAGCACATGAGAAAAGGAAATATGCTGTATTTTACTCATGGACGTATATTTAACTCATTTTTCAAGCACAAACTGACTGCGAAGTAAAATTTTCTTTATATCCATGAATAAAAAAAACTTCTATATGTCGCGAACTTTATGTGTGACAGTGTATATAATTTTTCAACTTACTCCCCATGTTCTCAACCCTAACAAACTTCAACTTCACCGACTCACTATTGTTCATGGAACATATTCTATTGTAAAATTATATTTATTATAATTATGATCGTCATCAGTTTTCAGGAATAAATGTACCTATTTATAAAATAATAACAAATATTTGTTGGATTTGAAAACTATTTCGCTTGTGGCTGGAACTAGTTTCAGGTAGGTACCACGATCTAACTACACAATTCTCGAGTTTCCCACGGAAACTAATCTCCAGTTCATTATAATAGGGAGATAAATTACTTCCACATTGTCTGTTTTACACGTTAGTTCTACAAATCACTAGAAGATAACTGATAATAGGGTCCAAATCCTGTTTATGTGGACCTTTTATGTTATCTAATATCTCCTCGTTTATGCTTCATTAACCTCGCAGTTTATGAACCATCAAAATATATAATAGTGAGTTTTTACTTCCGTAATTGATATGCTCACAATTATGTTTTCAATGAAGCGACTCAGGGTTGGCTAATCGAATACCGATTTTTCATATACTATCAGCAACATTCATCAAGCATTCATAAATTTCAATAACTTTTTGACATGTTTTGCATATTCAAATTTTCAAATTTGGGCGTATTCTGGATTCAACGTAAAAAAAAGTATAAGATACAGTTTATCTTTTCCTATAAATTGAAAGATAGCTGAGATAGAGGGAGGTTCCAAAATGCAATATTTTCAAAAACGAAGCGGGCTATGAAAATTTTGTTCGCGGTATCGTAGATTTCACAAAAAAATTAGCCAACATTCGCGAATACCGCAAATCTATATACAGGGTGCCCTTTTTTCGAGCTTAACTATGGGGATCTCAGTTATTATAAGAGATACGAGGTTGGTTGAATTGGGGCAAAGTTGCGCAATTTTATGCTGAACAATTATGTGAAAGAAAATTTCGTTTTTGAAATATTGGAAAAAAACGGAAACTTGTAGTTTTCGTTTTTATTGTTTCAATCGAAAACGAAGCAAACTAGACGTTTTTAACTAAGACATTCTACAGGCACTTCTTCACAAGGAATTTAAATCTGTCATCGCATTTTCCATTGCGTTCTTGATGTCAGAGATACAACACTCAACTTTGGTTTTTCTTATAGTCGCCATATTGAATCTTTACATTTTTGAAGTCTGTTTTTTTTCTGATTACTATGACGTATCACTCGATTTGTTCAAATTTTTCATGCTGGTCAAAATTGTAAAAAAATCGTTTTTGCGAAGAGTGCTTTGGAAACAATGCCAAAAATTACATTTAACAAACTAAATTCTGATGGTTTAATTGAACTTGGAAGCTTACTAACATAAAAACCAAGTTTATTTTGAATTAGGAACGATATTTGAAGTAATAAGAGTTTTTTCTTCCCAAACAAAACAGTCATAAATGATGCTCGAATATTCCACCATTCACTTCTAAACACAATCTTACTCTTCACCCAAAGTTCTGAATAGCTCAATCAATCGGTACTTACAATTCCGAGAATAAGATTTCTAGAAGAAAGAATACTGGATTTTTATTTATGGGGAATGAAGAAAGATTTCTTAAAATTTTACCCGTCGATGATATTGCTGATCTGGGAAGAAGAACGAGTGAAATTGTGTCTAGAAGAGAATAGTGGTGTATTCAAGAATCTTTTATAACTTTGTTATGTATTGGATAATTTTGTTTCGTTTTTCTGAGAAAAAAATTTTAGAAGGTAAGCTCGACAGAAATGTGAACGTTCCTAATCCTCTATTGAACTATCAAAATTTAGTTTTTGTTGAACAAAACTGCTGGCATTATTTTCAAAGCACTCTTCGTAAGAACGATTTTTTCTCAATTTTGATTAACATGTAAGATTTAAACATATCGTGTGTTACATCATTGTATTCAGAAACTGACAGACTTTCCAAAAATGAAAAAATCCAATATGGCGCCCATAAGAAAAACCAAAGTCTATTGTTGTATCTCTCATATCCAAGAACGCCTTTGAAAATACGATGACAAATTTATATTCCTTGTAAGAAAGTGCCTCGATAACGTCCTAGTTGAAAACATCCAGTTCTTATGGTTTTCGCTTTAAAAAATAAAAACGAAAATTACAAATTTCAGTTTTTTGTCATTAATTCAAAAACGAAAAAAGGTACATGAAATTTTCATTCAGATAATTGTTCAGCATGAAAATGATCAACTTTGCCCGAATTTAACCTACCTCGTATCTCTTGTAATAACGCTCGAAAAACGGGCACCCTGTATGCAAAAATAAGCGAGATATCTCGTAAGGACATCGAAAAAGGGACAGCCTGTACCTAAATACGTGTGGAATTTGATGGAGTTATCCACAATAAATCATTTTACTACCCAGCTGTATTCCCTATTTGGGTGATATATACGTATTTATTTTCATCCCACAGTACATTTCTCCCAGCCAACTGCAGATTGACTCAGAATTCGATAGCCCACTAAAAGATATGAAAGTTTCTGCCACTCCTTTTTCGATCCAAGTAATGCTGTCTATATCCGACACGCTTTCTCCTGAAAGGGCAGCAAAATATTGTGTATCACAGTCACCCTCCCTTATATGCCCTAGTGGCATTACTTTCATCGAGAATCTTCAGGGGGGAATAAAGGAGGATATAAAAATAATTTCATTCTATGTACACTTTCGAGTAAGTTTTTCCTTTTTCAGAAATATTCTTCATTTTATGAACATCCGGAAGGAAATGTTATAATGTTCGTGAAACAGAAGGAAAGAATATCACAGGTAGTTATTGGAATTTTTCTTGGAACTTTAGAGTGGGCATCAGAATAGACCTAACTATAGGTAATGAGTTCTGCAACTTCAAAATGATGTCCTCACTTGCTGTTCGAAAAGTGTAGCCAGTGTGCTGCACACCTCACTAGTTGATAAGATGTTGTTAGGTTAAGGTTTTACAGGCGGATGAATAACAACGGCATTGAATAACTTAATATAAACATGAAGTATTTATTCAAAAAATAAACATGGTGGTCTACTGACATGTAGGAATATTATCGAGATTTATATTTACTCCTGAAAGAATCATATTAATTTACATGAAAGAATACGAAATCGGGTTTACAATCATACAGGTAATTATCAAGTTCAATACACAAAGCAATTTCATTAGTCATCTTTGTAATCAGAAAATCCTACGTCAAATACTTTGATATAGGCAAATACAACCCTGGCTATACTATCCGACAAACAACACCCTATATGCATGGCATAAATTCCCTACCATGTGCCTTTTAAATTACTTTTGGGTCAATGATCTGAATTCTTTTTCTACGGGCATTTATATAGACTGGTTTGGGCAACTTAATTATTTTGTATCTGGTTCACTTTTCACTTCGTATGCATGTTAGAAATACATACTTCGAACCCATAATTATACAAACTTTTATTTTCTCATCCTTCTAATACAACGTCAAAACGGTAAGTAGCTCCCAGCCTGATTTCTTTACGTAAGGTCCCTTGATTCATCGTATCACTGAGTCACCCGACTGAGCCACAAGTGATACTGTCAGCGTATACGGGGTGGATGCATATTCTACATGCAATACTTGAAATTCGCGACATTTGCAAACTGACTGGTTTGAACTGAGAAAACTTTCAACTGTACAAGTTACTTTTACAAACACTGTTGAGCTTCACTTTCAGCCTGAAGACCAACTTTTGCAATGTCTATCGACTACTTGCAATTTGGACAAAGTATGTTCTGATGTCTGTCGACAAAGAATCCGTTAGTTTCAAAACAAACCGTGGTGACCACGGTATTATGGAACTCAACTCTCTGGAGACATGTTTGTGACTGATTTCGATTGACTTTTGGTCATCATTTTTATACCAAAATCTAATCATTTCTTTTTCTCAAAGCGGTAATTCGACAAAAGAACACGTGAATTACAACTTCACAAACTCAAAGTCTCTTTTTAAAAAACAATTTTTATTATTAGGCTGAAGTGAACAGTACAAGTGCTGGAATTAATCTCATGAGGTTCAAAAATGCTAGCGCATCATCTTCTTAGAACTGGAGTAACTGGACGATGTCCCGGTACATTTGCAGAGTCGGCGTTTCACACGGGAACGGGCGATATAATTCCTCCCCCTGAAGATTCAGCTGAGGAGGGTTAGCGAGGAAGCTGAACCCTGGACATTTCGATCTCCTGTGGTTGGTCCGTAGGTGTTTTCGGCTTGCAGATTTTGGAAAATATCCTCTTGTACAGAAGGTATGCCAATGTGATTAGGAGGATAGCATAGATGGATATAGTCCAAAAACTCGGGATATGGCTTACGTCTCGGAAAGAGATTTTGGGTTGATTCTCATTGAATGCTGTTCTTATTGACTGAAGTTCGTCCAAGTTGATGTTTTCTAGGTGAAGCATTATGTTTGGTTCGGATGAGTCCGTTTCCACATCTGCCAAGTCCGGTAGGAGTATGGGTTGGTTGTGGCTAATCTGATTTTCATTGATGATTGTTTGATGTACACAGGTCAACTGACATCCGATTGGTATCTCGGCGAGGTAACTTCCTGGTGATAGGTTCGTGTTTTCCTCTTGATTTGGGCATTTCAGCTTGAGAGTCTCTCGGGATGGCAGGAGGATGATCCATTTATTCGTATCTCCTAATTTTTCGATGGCTGGCGAGGACAGTCGAATGGGAATTTTCTCGCATGTAGAGGTATTCTTGATGTCGAGAAGCTGGACTTCGCAAGGAGTTCTTTCGGCTAAGTTTCCAATGTCGGTTGGGGGACAGATGTGCAATTGACGATTGATTTTTGCACAAGGGTTGCTCAAGAATGCGTAATATTTTTCGTCTTTTATTAAGTATCTATTTTTAGGAATAACTACCTTAAACTGACTGCCAGTGAGAATTGGAATGGAGAATAAGTGGTAATATTCGAATTTAGAAGGATTTGTTATGGGGATGGAAAGTATGAAAGTTATTCTACAATTTGATATGTAGCTCTCAACCTTCATGATTTTCTCAAATAATAAGGTGTTTTCGAATGTGACTTCAATTGGTAGTTGGTCTCTATCGAGTAATTTCCGTAGGTTTTCTAATTCATAAAATAATTCTTTCGTCTTAATTATACTCGGATGGATGATATTCAATTTGGAAAACTGTATTGAATTTTCCACATCTTGTAAAATGGAATTTATTATTTCATACATGCTGATAATTTGGTTCAAGATATCCTTTATAAACATTGAATTTTCTCGATATACCTGACCTTTGACTATTGAGGCAATTTGTGTGATTTTTGATTCCAAAAGTTTTTCGTTGTGTTCTACTTGCTGAATTGTACTGTTGAATTTTTCAATTAGTGCTATTGAGAGTGAGTTTTGTCTTTTGATATTTGTAGCTAGTTTTTCCTGATTATGTTGTAAATCTGTGATCAGCTGATCATACCTTTCTCCATCATTAGAATCTAAGTTCCCTGTGATAGATTTGAAAATCGATCCTATTCCGTTTATCAAGCCACGTTTAGTTCTGTGAGTTTGAGGAAATATTTCGAATAGTTTTTCAAATACAATGTCCTCTGAGAACTGTAGTATTTTCAGGTAGTTTGACAGGTCTGATGAATAATTCAGGTTGCTTTTCACGAGTGTTTTCAGGGAGTAAGAATGCAATTTTAGTTTGTTGGTTTGTTCTACGAGTGGATTCAAATCGTAATAGTGGATGAGAGAATGCGCATAAGTTTCTACTTTTGCTGTTCCCAATTTGAGAGGAATAAGCCCTGCGTTGTTCTTTAAGTTTTGAATGGTGACTTTTTCTTGGAGTCCGAGAATTCCACATATCCTGAAAAATTAATTATTTGGTAATCTTGGATGAATACTTTTTAAGAGGGCGTTTCAAGTTGTTCATATGAATTTTTGGTTGATTTTCAGTCGAAACTGTTTTCATTTTTCTGTCTACTTCCTTTATTGCCGTAGGGTTCATGAATTTATTAGCTTCCTTTTTTCTTATGTGTGATTTAACATACACTTTCTGTTTCGTTTTAAAAACTATAGGGCTATCGCGTTTTTTATTTTCGCGTTCCGCAACTTTTTCTTTCCTATTGATGATATCTGCGTTGATTTTAGAATAAAGGAGCTTTGACCGTTCTTTGTGATCATTGGTGTAATCATTCAGTAATTTTCGATCAATATCGATATTGAATGGATCGTCAGTGGAGATGTGGCCACTTATAATGTCTACGGGTTTCATTTTGGTAACTGAATGAATTGAATTATTGTATGCAAGGACGGCATATAACATTTTCATCTTCGCTGGGGTTTTTGTGAAACCTTGCGTATTCAGTAGACGGATGTGTTCCAGAATCGTGGAGTGAAATCTCTCAATCATACCGTTAGATTGAGGGTGGTACGGCGAGACGAAGTGTACTTCAATTTTATGTAATGACAGAAGTTCGGCTATTAGGAAATTATTGAACTCTCTTCCATTATCAACAATTATTTTCTTTGGTATACCATGATGTGAAAAGAACTGGATTAAATTGTCAGCTATTTCACTGCCTGTCAATGAGTTCACATGATAGGCTTGTGCATATTTAGAGAAACTGTCTAGAATTGTTAGGAATTTGTTATTTTCAATTGTAAATGTATCGAGATGAATAATTTCAAATGGTCTTGTTGCGGTGGGGGTTATATTGAGTGTCATTTTGATCGGATTGCGTTCGTATTTACTGCGTTGACATGTTATGCATTGATTGATATAATTTTGAATAGATTCTTTGATATTTGGCCAATAATATTTATCTTTGACCCTTGCAAATGTTTCATCAACTCCGCGATGGTTTGATTTTCCTTCGTGAAGATTTTGAATGATTTCGTTTGCGTCGTCTTTGTTAGTAACATCTAATAGTTTTGTCAGGCATCGTTTGAATTTGATTGAGGGCCATTTGAAATATTTTTGGAGTGTTATTGAGAATGGTTCGTATAGTTCGGGGTTTTCGAAATATATATGATACTGCACGCCTGGCGAAATGTACTCTTTAATAAATTTAAGTATGTCATTTTCCGTATCGTTTTGAGATATTTGAATCAGAATTCGTTTCTTTTTCCCGAATAAGATGTTAATTTTTGGTTTTGCGGGAGAATGAAGTACTGAACTTGCAATAATTTGGTTTTGGCCTAAATTCACTGCACATTGTGCTATGGGTATTGCAACGATGGGATTTTGTTCAGCATTCGAGTGTATCGTTTCATCGTTATCATCTTCTCCACTTTCTACGTTTTGATTTTCTTCATCTGGTTGTACTTGCATTGAAATATTGTCTATGTCATTATTGCCTGATGGGCCAGGGGCTACTATGTTTCTGATGAACTGGTCTATTTCGTCATGTTGGTCATTTCTGTCGTTAGGGATGTTCTGAATAATTTCTTCGATTTGATTGGATACCGAATTGACTTCGCTTGTGTTTATTTCTATTCGCGATAGTGCGTCGCTATTGGTATTCAACTTGCCTTTTTTATAAATGATTTGGTAGGTAAATTCATCTAATTTTATTCGCCAACGTAAAAGTTTCGAATTAGGATCTTTTAATGAAAAAAGCCACTGCAAAGGTTTGTGGTCTGTTACTATATTGAATTTACGTCCGTAAAGATAGGGGCGGAAGTACTTAGTCGCCCAGACGATAGCCAGGAGCTCTTTCTCGATCACCGAATAATTTTGTTCGGAATCGTTTAGAGTTCGTGATGCGTATGCGACTGGCAAATCTTGGCCAATTGGGCCTTGAGAAAGCACAGCGCCAAGAGCGTAATTACTAGCGTCCGTCGTAAGGTTGAAAGGTTTGGAAAAATCCGGATATTGTAATATGGGATCGTTTATCAATAAGTTCTTACATATTTCGAAACAGTCCAAGAATTCTTTGTTATGTTCAATTTTGGCTCCTTTTTTTAAACACTTTGTAAGAGGTTTCGTCAGTTTGGCGAAATTATTTATGAATCGTCGGTAGTAACCTAAGAGACCTAGGAAACCTTTCAATTGCTTAGTCGTTTTGGGAGCTGGAAAGTGTTTTATAGCCTTGATCTTGTCTGGGTTCGGCTTAACTCCTGTAGGGGTCACAACATGTCCCAGGTAGGCTACCTCTTTCCGTAGGAACTCCGATTTATCCAACTGAATTTTAAAATTAGATTCGCGCAATCTATTGAATACCAATTTAAGTCTTTCAATGTGTTCTTGTAGCGAAGTGGAAAAAATTATAATGTCATCGAGGTACACTAAACATTTTTCATTTTGTATACCTCGAAGGATGTTGTCCATTACGCGCTGGAATGTGGCTGGCGCGTTCTTGAGGCCAAAGGGCATTCGGAGGTACTCGTAGTGCCCTTGTTCGGTATTGAAGGCCGTTTTCTCAATGTCTTGCTCTTCCATTTCAATCTGATGGAATCCGCTAGCTAAGTCTAACGTCGTGAAATACTGACACTTTCCCAACTTGTCCAACAGATCGGTTATGTTTGGCAAGGGGTACTTGTCATCAATGGTCTTTTCGTTTAGCTTGCGGTAGTCCACCACCACTCTCCACTTCTGTTTACCAGAAGCGTCTTGTTTTTTTGGTACCACCCAAATGGGTGAAGACCAGGGAGAGTTGCTTGGCCGAATGATTTTTTGGTCGAGCATTTTCCCGATTTGTTCCTCAACTTCTTTTTTATGGATAAACGGGTAACGGTAAGATTTCGTGTATACCGGTATTTCGTCAGATGTACGTATGTGATGTTTTACCCGGCTGGTGAATGTTAAAGGAGTATTTTCATAATAAAATATGTCTTGGTATTCTTTGCAAAGTGAGACTATGTTGGATTTTTCTTCTTCATTTAAGTGGTCTGTTCGAATTTTTGAAAAATCTAAAGATTGTTTAGGAGAGTCATCAAAATTTTGGAGGTCAATGTTTTGGATTTCGTCACGGTTCAATCTCTCGACAAGAAAAGGTTCTGAAAAGTTCAATGTCACTGGTTTTGTTGTGTTATTGAGTATTGTGGTTAGAGCTTTACCACCTTTCGCGATTGTTAAACATTCAGGTATTTCGCAATTATGAATACGTTGGTGCGGTATTATCATTTCACCCTGTTGAATGGATGTATTGATACGTATAACTTGTTCAGAGCGAGGAGCTACTATGGAACGCCGTTTTACCATTTATTACTTGGTTGTTTCTTAATATATTTTTCATATTTAAAATGTTTAATATATGTTTTTGAGGTAATGACAAAGTACATGTCATTGATTTTCTTGTTTTATTTTGTTTGTTGCCTACGTATGTCGCATGAATTGAATTGTTTCATGAATTATTTCGAGCAATTCTCACAATTCCTGTAATTCAAAGACAGTTCTGAACATAGCATCATTCATAATAATTCATGTCACTTTTGTATCCATCAACCCAGAAAATGTATATTTAATTTTATAATGGAAATATTATTGTATAGAATTTTTTATTGAATTCGAACGAATAATATTCAGTCATTCAGTGGTTTTCATTTGATTCGTGAATTTTATTGTTTGATGAATGTTTGTTAACATGAGTTTAAATTCGCTCATCTACTCTAAACGATAGTTCATAAATATTCAGATATCTTATTAATTCATGTAACATTTCAGTTCTTCAATCAGGAAAATACATATCATTGAAATTTTACAATTGAATGAAAGAATGAATTAAATTGTTTGATGTTCATGGTAATAAATGTATTTCAATGATTATTAATCATTTAAATTCAGCGCTACGGATGCGATTGTTGCGCCGTATTAAAATGATTAACAATCAAAAAAATTCAAACAATTAAATTCATCAATCTTGTCAATTGAGAAATTTTTGTGAGAGTTTTTCTGTTTGAAGAATGTGACTGATACAGTCGCAAGTTATGTGGTTGAATGATTTGAATTGTTTAATGAAAAATATTTGTCAATCCTTTGAATTATTCACATACCTACCTAATTTTCTAATTCATCAATGTTATATCCTTCCAACATAATAATTCATGTTAAATTTCAATGCATCATTCTGAAATTACCTTTCATGAATAAAATCAATAAATTAATAGGATGAATTAAATTGTTTGATCATAATAGTAAATCCCGAATTAAAATGATTGTTGATAATTTTAATTGGGCGCCACAAGCGTGCGGTTGTGAAGTGTACTAAGCTATATGGATTGTGGCAACAGCGTACCAGAGACTGAGCCTACCTTAGATCTTACAGCCAAGTACAGCCAAGCGTGTCTTGTCTGCAAGAATTCAAATCCACATGAATACAATATTAAAATCCACCAATAACAACCATTTACGTTTTGGCGGTAGGTTCGAAATGGTTGGTATCAATAAAGGCGGTACTGACGAAGGTTTATTGACATCAATGAAGGCAGGGATCATTACTATTAGTAAATTTTTGAAGAAGGAAAATTTTATTGAATAAGAAACGAAAATTTGAACGCGCTATCGCGCTATATTCATCTAATGATACTTACCTGACCTGAACGTGCTAACCTATCAGTAGATCATTATTTTCAGTAGATTTTTGATGAAGGGAAAGTGGAACGAAAAAATCGAATTTGAACGCGCTATCGCGCTATATTTATTCAATGAGACTTACCTGTCCTGAACGTACTAACCTATAACTAGATCACTATTTTTCGGGACCTTTGAGGAAGGAAAATTTGATTAAAAAATGTGATCTTCAACTACTGGGTGCCCGGTCAAATATATTTAAAACTTTTGACTAAAAAAAATACTTTTATGGGAATAGAACCCTGGGCGCCAGTTTTCCAAGCTAGAATGTTACTCTGTGACCATCTTGCTTTTTTAAATTAATTTGCTAGCTTTGTTTTCCATCGGACTGTTGTATCAAATCCTTCGTTATACGCAGGCGCAAATATAATAGTTCTGATTGGTGGATTTTAATAGCTATGCTTGTATTCATGTGAATATGAATTCTTGCGTCTTGTCTTGGAGTCTTGGTCATAGATCTTACTGCTTACGCTAGATCCGGCATCCTGTAGTAATTTTTAGGTCAAGAGGGGTCTGCAAGAAATTAGGGGTCACGTGGGACCACACATTTGTATGGTCAACAACTGAAACGACCAATCAATGGCTTAGTACTTTCAACCCCCCCGGACCTACAATACAAGTAACCTGGATACCGGATCTAGCGTAAGCAGTAAGATCTATGGTCTTGGTTGTTCGTGGTTCGAACTTTGGCATCGATTATCTCGACAACTAGATATATGTTCACGATAATATTATGAAATTCGTGTTTTTCAGGTCAAAATACGTAAGTACCAACAAAAATTTTCATCAAAATATAGAATATGATAAGTGCAAAATTACCAATCGATATAATAGGTATTTGAAATATGCACATTTCTAAGTGATTTGTGCCAGAAACATAAGTACTATAAACCACCCCATTGAATTATTGGCTGTTCATTCCAGCTTTAACCAGTTTCTTGAAAGAATAATAATTTTTGGAATGGTTCAGAATCTGTTATACTTATCAAGCACCTTATTGTTTTGCATTACTTTTGAATTTTTTAATAGATCCCATATCAAGCCTGCTTAACCACTACATAGTTACTTTCGCTCATTTGTGACTGTATTCTTGTCAAATTCATCATGCATTCTGTTATTTCACATGAGAGTCTTTCTGAATTGAAGGCATATCCCTGATTTATTAGTCTTTTTGCATGAATGAGAGTGTATCGTATTCTTTGTTTCACAGCAGATACATCCATAATAATGAACCTGAATAGGTATTCCCGATGGTATTCCTGATTCAATATGCTTCACGTATTTATTTACCAAATCCAATGATTTCATTGAATTGACTGTTTTAGTTGTCTCGCTGATGATGAAAATATACCATATACATCTCTGTCTATCAATCTTAAATTCAAAATTCTAAAAGATTACTAAGAATTCTAAGATAAGATCTGTCAAGTAGTCAAAACAAAAACAAAGCAGTGTTGCCACACAATCCATATAGCTTTCAGTACACTTCACAACCGCACGCTTGTGGCGCCCAATTACAATTATCAACAATCATTTTAATTCTGGATTTTCTATTATGATCAAACAATTTAATTCATCCTGATAATTGTTTGATTTTCATGAAAGGTAATTCCAGAATGAGGAATTTGGAATGTTACATGAATTATATATGTTGGAATGAGGATATGAAAAGATTGATGAATAATAAAATTAAGGTATAGTATTTGCATGAGGTATTCAAAGGATTGGCAAATATTTTTATTATACCATTCTAATCATTCAACCAAACATAACTTGTGACTCTTCAGTAATATTCATCATACAAAAGGCTTTCATCAAAATTCCCCAATTGACAAGATTGATGAATTTAATTGTTTGAATTTTTTTGATTGTTAATCATTTTAATACGGCGCAACAATCGCATCCGTAGCGCTGAATTTAAATGATTAATAATCATTGAAATACATTTATTACCATGTTCATCAAACAATTTAATTCATTCATTCATTCAGTTGTAAAATTTCAATGATATGTATTTTTCTGATTGAAGAACAGAAATGTTAATGAATCAATAAGAAAACTGAATATTTCTGAACTATCGTTTGAAGTAGATGAACGACGCATTGAAACTCCTAAAACTAATATTCATCAAACAATTTGAATTATAATTCAAATGAGCAACACAGATTAATGGAATCATTTTCTCGCATTTATGCAAGCATTTACTCCCAGAACTATTTTAATTATTGAATGAAATAAACATTACTTTGATTGATGGATACAAATGGTGCATGATTTTTTATGAATGATGTTAGGTTCAGAACTGTCTTCTGAAATACAGGTATTTGATTGATTGATTCGAAATTCACATTTGAACAATGCAATTCATACAATTACAAACAAATAAAATGCCAATATTCTATAATTAATCATTTATATTTCTATCAATAATTCAATCAATCACTTTTATTTTGAGATCCAAATTGTTTTGAGATAAAAATTAAACACCGGAAAGATGAATTTTTTGTTTGAACTAAAATATTAATTTATTTGATGTATTATTAAACATATTTCACGAAACTTTATGATTCATATAACAATATTTTTTCATTAACCGTAATAACAAATATTTTTCAAATGGAGTAATTAAATTGATTATTGATTTTCAATAATCATTGATAATTGTATATGCCTTCACCCATTACTTTAGTTAAGCCGATTTATATTTATTGACCAAACTTCAAATTGTATCATTTCTTTTCACCATTAAATATATTATATGAATTTGAATGGTTACCATTATCATGACTAACAAAAAAAAACGCTTTCATTTGAATTTCATTCAGAAAAATGTATACCAATCCTAAATAAGTATTCATGAAAGAATTTTTGTAATAGATGGTAAAACGGCGTTCCATAAGCTACTGTAACTAGATTCAAATTATTCTTGGTGTTTTGGAATTGGAGCTTTATCTTAGCATACGGTGTAATTAAATAACCGTTACTGTAGTCTAGTTTTGCTTGTAGAAGTTTCAAATTATCGAGACCAATCAAGCCTTTGAAAATGTCATGAAATTTGAAGAGAAAGAATTTCAAATATTTTTCCTCAGGTAGATTGAATAATTTGGAAGCTGGCATGTTTGCACTATATTTGTGAGCCGATTTCTGAAAGACAGTTGAAACAATAAAGGGGTCGTGTCTAATCGAATTTGGAAAAAGCTTTTGTGCGATATCGGTATCGATAAATGATTTTGTCGAACCCGAATCAATGAGGAATTTTGCATCGTATTCTGGAAATGTTACATATGACAATTCACTGGAATTGGCATTATTGAAAGATATTATTTGGCTAGTTATGTTTGATCTTCTGGCGATGAGGTCTGCTGAAAATTTTCACTTGGATGTTGCGAATCATCCTGTTGAATATTTTCATTATAATATGTTTCGGTTTCACCATAGGCATTATATTCGTCTTCGACGAACTCTCCTTCTGGTACATAATTCGGCTCATTATTTTCATTAACCACTGTGTTGAATAGTTCCTCTGATACAAAATTTCGTTGGGGCTGTTGGTAGAAAGAATTAGAGGAGCCTGGTTGATTATTAAGGGTATTTCTCGTTGATATGCTCATTGGTGTTGGTTTATTGAAAGTGTTCCGCGTCGACACACTCATAGGCGTTGGTTTTTGATAAGTTTGATTTGGGTTTGGCCTGAAAACGTTTTTATTTTGAGGTTGTTGCCTGAATATCTGATTATTCGAGAAATATCTTGGTTGTTGAATTTGAGGCCTCGGTTGTATCGGTATTGGTTGAGAAGGGAAATAATTTTGTGATCTGAAATAATTGTTTGGTGTATTGTTATTGAAATGAACATTATTGGGAGAGACATATTGTTGTCTGGTTTGCATTTGCGGTCTTGGTTGAGCACTAGGGGGTTTAAATGCGTTTCTGTTCGAAAAATTCTGAAAATAATGGACATTATCTTCTTGCAGTACGAATTGTAATGCTTCACTTAATGATGTGGGCTTCATACACCGGATAGTAGTACCCAAGGGTTCCCTGAGCCCAGAAAGAAAGGTTCTCAAAGTCAAATTACTGTACAAATCACGTTTCAATTGTTTGGATTCTCTGGTGGTTTCATGAACATCAACATAGTTGCATAAAAGATTCAGAATATTCAAGCACCTATCATAGAATTGTTGAGGTTTTTCGTTGGGAATTTGTTTGAGCATCACTAAATCTCAGTTTAGACAAGACTCATCTCGTTGGTCCGCGAAATTTCGTGTCAATGTTTCCTTAAGTTCTTGCCAATTTGATACATTCTGTATATTGGCTACGAGTTTTGCATTACCCGATAATTTAGAGTAAAGACAATTCAACAAGTAAACATTCTGAAAATCTGTTGGGTTCTCTGCTTTATAAAATGTATTTATAATTGAATCACAAACTGATAAATATCTATTTAGATCATTAGGATTGCCATCAAATTCTGGTACGCATTTTAGGTATTCTGGTTTGAACTGATTCGTCATTTCTGATAAAGAATTTTCACTATTGTTTTGTATAGACACTGGGAAGCCAGTTGAAGGGTTTTCTGTATTCAAGTTCAAATGTTGTAAAATATTCGTTAAATTATCAATTGACATTTAGTTTACTGACTTACATTAATATTACGAAGACTTTGAGCATTCTTCTATAAGGTAGACAGCTGGTTCCTTGATGTTGAATTCCCCAGGTGACTTCCTTGCGAGATCAGACGATTTTTGTTCCAATCTCCGATGATTTTGTCTGTTGAGGGTAGCTAAGGGTCCGCGATGGACTGGGTTTCTTGAAGTTCAAAGAGCCGCTCCTTCACAAACACCTCCACGGAACAAAGTCAACAGGTTCGAATATTCAGTCAATTCGTTGAAACGAAAAATGTCCACGTTCGATACGCGAAACTCCGAATATCCTACCGACTGCGCCAATTACAACTTCACAAACTCAAAGTCTCTTTTTAAAAAACAATTTTTATTATTAGGCTGAAGTGAACAGTACAAGTGCTGGAATTAATCTGACATAAAAATGATAATTTCTCATGAGGTTCAAAAATGCTAGCGCATCATCTTCTTAGAACTGGAGTAACTGGACGATGTCCCGGTACATTTGCAGAGTCGGCGTTTCACACGGGAACGGGCGATATAATTCATGGCATAAATTCCCTACCATGTGCCTTTTAAATTACTTTTGGGTCAATGATCTGAATTCTTTTTCTACGGGCATTTATATAGACTGGTTTGGGCAACTTAATTATTTTGTATCTGGTTCACTTTTCACTTCGTATGCATGTTAGAAATACATACTTCGAACCCATAATTATACAAACTTTTATTTTCTCATCCTTCTAATACAACGTCAAAACGGTAAGTAGCTCCCAGCCTGATTTCTTTACGTAAGATCCCTTGATTCATCGTATCACTGAGTCACCCGATTGAGCCACAAGTGATACTGTCAGCGTATACGGGGTGGATGCATATCCTACATGCAATACTTGAAATTCGCGACATTTGCAAACTGACTGGTTTGAACTGAGAAAACTTTCAACTGTACAAGTTACTTTTACAAACACTGTTGAGCTTCACTTTCAGCCTGAAGACCAACTTTTGCAATGTCTATCGACTACTTGCAATTTGGACAAAGTATGTTCTGATGTCTGTCGACAAAGAATCCGTTAGTTTCAAAACAAACCGTGGTGACCACGGTATTAAGGAACTCAACTCTCTGGAGACATGTTTGTGACTGATTTCGATTGACTTTTGGTCATCATTTTTATACCAAAATCTAATCATTTCTTTTTCTCAAAGCGGTAATTCGACAAAAGAACACGTGCACATCAATATTGTGTCACCGAACCTCAAATTAATTTTCTCATTGATATCAGTGATATGCTATCAATTTCTTCTGGTCGGCCCTTTTTGGTTCAGTTGTTTATGAATTCTTGGCTTTATCATTCTACATGCACCTTTCCAGTTGTATTTCAGAAAGCGTCAAGTTAATTTCAGAATAGTCACTTATATTTCAGAAAGTATCAATTGTATTTCAGAATAGCGAGTTCGATTTCAGAAAGCGTCAAATGTATTTCAGAATAGCGAATTTAATTTCAGAAAGCGTCAAATGTATTTCAGAATAGCGAATTTAATTTCAGAAAGCGTCAATTGTATTTCAGAAAAGTCAACTGAATTTCAGAATATATTATTTGTATACAAATGACGAATTCTGAAATTCAATTGAGGCTTTCTGAAATAAACTTGATGGTTTCTGAAATACAACTGGAAAAGGTGTAGTTGATAAACGAAGTTGACCAGTAACTTATATTTTCGGCGCCTTTGAGATTCATCTGTTTATGACTTCATATAGGCCACCTGCAGTAATTCTTCTTTGGACGTGATTAGTTCATCTGTATTTGACATTTGATCTTTGTTTACTTTTTACAATCATGATATATTATTTCCGTGCGCAGCACACCAGTCCTTACCAAATTATGGGATTTTGATTGATTAAGTGATGACTTTTTAATTTCAATCTTCAAAAGTATGAGATGATGAAATCTGTTTTTTGTATAGGATGGCTGTATTCGCCTATATTGTAGCAGTCGATGTGTGACAGACAGAGACAGATTACACAATCATCCCTGTTCATTTTATGCCAGAGATTAATAAACGCATAAACATAAATTAGGCAACGGGGTGACGTACGTTGACAGGATTACATTACAGCATAATAGGCCATCTTCTACAATGTAATTCACGGAGCAATTTAATTGAGACTGAACCTTCAATATATGATGACCAACTCTCTCTTGAACCTTTATTAATTATGCTAATTAAAATTTCAATATTGTGCGGACTTGAACTCGTCCACCATCTTGGAGCCGTCATATTGATGTTCCTGCGAAAAATTACTGATATGAGGAATCAATTTTGAATAGAATTGGAACATAATAATCACGAAACTCATCCGCCATCTTGGAGCTGCTCAATTCCATGATGTTTGGAATTGAAGAAAACATTCATGATCTTGGACCTCGAAAACCACCACATGCCAATTTTGAATCGAATCGGACCATATCCACAAATCTCGCCAGTCTTCTTGGAGCCATTTTGTTTTTTATATAACAAATGTTTCAAAATAGATAGTCACTTATAAAGGCTGGTTCATGCTCATACGAATTTCGCAAAGTTGATTTGAATCGGAAAATTATAAATTGATATTCCTACTCTACAACACTATTCTGTAGTATCATGATATCATGATGATATAAAAAAATCCGGAAAAAAGTTCAAATATTTCAACTTTATTGCAATATTTCTTTTCAGCGGCCATTTTATTCGCATAAATCTTTCGAAATTCGTATAAGCATCAGCCTGTCAATCAAATTTATGCCAACAATCAAATTTATGCCAACAAAATGAACTCAGGAGAAAATCCCGAAATTCCCGATAATATCCTAGAGCTAGCGGCACAAGCGACCGCGAATTTATTACCAGTAAAATCCAGGTCGAAATATGAACACGAATATCAACTTTTTACAGAATGGCGAATGTGAACAAAATCAACTGTTAGTGGCGATATTCTTCTAGTTCATTTTGTCGATTCTCAATGCTAAATAGTTGTTTGGCCATCAAAATGATAATGACATCAACAAATATTCAAAAACTATCGCTTTCCTGAAGTGTCAAGCTGTAGGATATATTCCAAAAAAGTCCAAAGTTTTGACAGCAGAACAAGTTACAAAATCTTTATGTGAAGATCCAGATGAACAATATCTACTAACAAAAGCAATTTTAGTGTTTGGGATCTTTGGTGCGTGTCGAAGAGATGATTTAATACGTTTAAATTTAGACGTTTTGGTAGATAATGAGCGCTTTCTTTTGATTTTCAATATTCTTACTCTACACCTTTTCCAGTTGTATTTCAGAAACCATCAAGTTTATTTCAGAAAGCATCAATTGTACTTCAGAATTATGAGTTTAATTTCAGAAAGCGTCAATTGTATTTCAGAATAGTCAATTGAATTTCAGAATTCGTTATTTGTATACAAATGATATATTCTGAAATTCAAATGACGAATTCTGAAATTCAGTTGACTTTTCTGAAATACAATTGACGCTTTCTGAAATTAAATTCATACTTCTGCAATACAATTGAAGCTTTCTGAAATCGAACTCGCTATTCTGGAATACATTTGACGCTTTCTGAAATCCAACTCACTATTCTGAAATACAATTGATCCTTTCTGAAATACAAGTGATTATTCTGAAATTCAATTGACGCTTTCTGAAATAGAACTGGAAAAGGTGTAGTAGTTCCAAGTTAAAATAAAAATGTCCAGAAATGATTTTTCCAGACTCATAAGGTCTGTTCGCTGTGTCTCCATTAACTACACTATTGTATAGAATAGTAGATTGTGTAACACTGATACCGTTCGGTGATTTCCCGTGTTAAAATGTTGTAGCACAAAAAAAACATGTGTTACACTCGATTTAGAGGAGATGTGATAAGTGTAGTGCAAATGGATATTGGAAAATATGAGATTAGTTAGGTTACCCGAGAATCTTTTGTCCCCATTTACGAAAGCATCAAAAGAATTGACACCATTGATTGATCCTCGTCAGAAAAACTGTGTATTTTTAATACGCATCAAATTAATACAAAATAATTATAAGCATAACCTCCAAATCAAAAACCCTAACAGAAAGCAGAATAAAAGCTAAAAGCACCGAACAAATGTTGAACTAATTACACTCCACTACACTCATCTACAACGAGCAGTAAATGTTGAAAAATGTAGTGTACAATATAAATTTCATGCATAAACAGCGAACAGACCTGTAATGAAATATACAAGAAACTCGAAGTGGTACCTACTTGTTATCTGAAGTTAAATGTGAATGACATTCAACCTATAAACGTCAAAAAATGTCCAGTGTAATTTCATTCTCCTTGCCCCAAGGAGGAGTCAAATATTTCGATACGATACAAAATATAGGCTTTTGATTGGTCGACAACGTTTGGTGTGAAATTATCACCAGAAGTATGGAAACCTAAACTTCAAATCATTTGGCCGTCTAAAAGTGGGTCAAAAGTAATTTCGAATATTTTGTAATCAAATCATATTAGGAAATATCGCAGGAAGTACGTTGCCACTTGAAATTTGAATGTTGGGTTGCTAAAAGTTAGAACTGGGCTGATGGTCGAGTGCGTGTATCGCTGGATTATAAATAGTTAAAAAAAATTGAGAATAAGAATTTAACGTAATGTGTGTGGCTAAAGGTTGAAATCCAAAGCAAACAAAAAAATCTAGAGGTTCCGGGTTCGAATCCCGGCGGGGCTACTAGAAATTTTATTTATTTCTGTTCGTTTAGCGGTAGGAGATAGGTGACCAACCGATAATTCTTGGTACCTAGATTTCAATCCTTCGGACTCTCAACGATAACCAGCCGAGTAGTGCTTCGGATGACACTTAAAAAGCTATGGTCCCTGTCTTCCTTACTCATACAAGTCTCAATGAGACTTTGAGGGTTGCTTTGCAACTAAGTTGGCGGTTAAAAACACTTTTCAAACACTTTACATACCAGAAGGGCAGATCACATCAAAATAATTCAGGCATTTTCCTGGAATATATTTGTCAACGACTTCATACAAGTTATCCGTTACTTTCGGAAAGCACTGTAGAACAGTATTTATTTACGGCTGTATGTATGTCAGGTATACGCTAATGTAAACCGTTTCACTCTGTATAAATTATATTGCCCATAAAAAGTCCTGCTCCGTGCATATAAAGCGCTGTGCAGACAGAAAGCGAAAGCGACGGGGAAGATATCCCGAAGGCTTAGCGCCCCAAAAAGATCGATAGAGTCGGATGAGAAATAACCACTCGGAGTCTATGAAACTCTAAAATAAGATTACTTATTCAACAGCAATGCCCAGACTTCCAGTTGTGATTAATGGACTTAAATGTTATTTTTAAAAAATCTGAGACAAGATAGGTAGGTTCGAATAAACTTCAAATGCTCAGTTAGGTATGATGCAAATGTATGCAATGTATTCATCATTGAATAAACAAACGACTTTTGTCGGTGGGTAATCTCACGGGAAAAAATTATGAAAAGTTAAATGTCGGCTTATGACAGCTGTCACTTACTCTTGCGTTTTATGCTCCGTGATATACTTCTTAAATGGCGTACAGCTGTCATCTGTCATTCTATTGCGGGAATTCCAATCCAATTTGGTTTTTTATTTTTATAATAATATATTATGTAAACTGTGAATGATAGTGGTTCAGATATATTCAATGAAGAAATGGATTTGGATGTAGATAAATGGACAATGGAGTATCTTCCAATTATAACATTATTTTATTTCCATAATTACATAATCAGGAAAACTGAAGTATGAAATCTCAACAGAATTCTATCTTATATTGTTCTTTGAAAGAAGCATTTCTTTAATCAAATTTTCATTCTCCTTTATCAACTATTCTTCTTTCTTCAACAGGTTTTCTACAATATTCAAATCAGAATGAGAATAATTATGTTCTTGATTTTCTTTCCTGGAATTAGAAAATAATATTAAGGTGCACTGAAATATTTTATCTCGAGATAAGTTCAAAAATACCTTCTTTATGTAATTTTGTCTTGATTTCGAGATTAATAAAATATATGAGACATAATTATTATGAATTCACAAACATATGGAAATTGAATAAAAAATTGATATGGATTGGAATTCTTGCAATAAAATGACAGATGACAGATGATTCGCCATATATGAAAAGTATTTCACGGAGCATAAAACACAAGAACAAATTACAGCTATCAAAAGCTGTCATTTGACTTTTCACCGAACTTTTTTCCGTTGGATTGGTATGTGATCGACAACGGGTCATCAGTGTTGAAATGATGTCATAGTTGGCAGTAATGAGACGACTCATTTGAAAGGTCCAAGACCACTTTTGACGTAATTATTAGAATACTTATTTCTACATGGTTAACCGAAACTCTCCATTAAAATTCAATTAGGTATAATGAAAAATAAAGTGAAATCGTTATAAATATTGAAACTGGCGATTTTCAGCAACAATGCAATGAGGAAAGCGGACAATAAATTCTTTCCTAACGTTTTCGAGAACTTTTCTTTTGTACACTGAGAAAATGTTTTCATCGTCACAGCAGATTTTTACGCTGCTATAGCAAAACATTTTTCTGCTATTCAATTATTTTTTATAATAACTGTAATGTTCTTTGCTAGCCCAGCAGAAATAAATTGCTGAAAGCGATTCGGACATGCCAAAATCGCAGTTCGGTTGGTATCGTTTTCATTTTATCGCCTGACTTATTGCAACAGTTCATCTCCGGTGATTTTCTGTTCTCACGGAGTAACAGCAGTAGATATTTCACCGTATTACCGAAATATTCGTGTTCTTCTTCTATATAATACATGCTCAGTTCTTATAGGTGTTTTGTTCACTGTTCATTCAAATACTTCCGTGGCTTGAGTTGAAACCTTAACGAATGTTCAGTGTAAATTTTTGTGATACCTACGATTGATATGTGTAAATTATGATGTTATGCTGGGAGTGCTCGGACAGTCTGAAAGGAATTTATCAGCAAATGGAAGTTAATTATCTTATACAATAGCATTAGGTTTGCGGGAAATCTATTCGAAAGTGGAATCATAGTGCGTGTAATAATAAAACTAAAAAAAAACGAACTTTAATGGAATCTCTAAATTTTCAGAAAGTGCTGGCAATAATATGAATATCGATTGAGGGGTTTGGTTAAACTTTGTTTATCCTAGTTTTGTTGAATGGTACCACTTTCAAAGATATTTCCAGCTAGTATCTTTGCTATTGTAAGAGAATTAACTTCCACTTGCTAAAAAAACACTCATGCTGTTCTTGGCAAGGACTTTGCTTTTCTAGGAAAGACTCTTTCCTGTATCAGTAAGCATTCATATCAACAACAACTAATATCTCTCCTGTACTAATAATCTATTTTTCAACAACAAAATAATAGAATTAAACCTCTTTCCTACCATAGCATATTTACTTTTCCATAACAGGAGAGTATCTTTATACGACAGCGGAGTTACTTTATAAAGTAGCTGTGCTACCACTGGTAGACGTTGGTAGTTAAGTGTTCTCTTCTGCAGTAGTAAAGATATTTCTGTCCCCTATGTAGCAAAAATGTTTGGATATAGCAGCGAAAAAATCTGCTGTGACGATGAAAAAATGTTCTCAGTGCAACCGAACTGCGATTTTGGCATGTCCGAATCGCTTTCAGCAATATATTTTTGCTGGGCTAGCAAAGATCATTACAGTTATTATAAAGAAATATTTCTTAATGCAAATATTTTCTGCTAGGATAGCAGAGAACATTACGGTTATTATAAAAAAAAATTGATTAAATCTTCTTTGCTACAACAGTAACATATCTAACTATCGTGGAAAATTTCATTTTCATGGTAGCACAAATAATTTTATAGAATTGCAGTTCTACTACCACAGCCAATTCTTTTTCTGTGATAAGGAGTTTTTTCGCAGTTCCAATAAAGCAGTTTCAGAAAAGTGATTTTTTCTGTTAGAGCGAAGCAACATTACTTTGGTTACGACAGGTGAAAAAAACATCAAAAATCTTTCCCATGGGACTTTTCTCAGTGCACAATCTTGGTTATGAAGCGCTGTTTCAACTGAACATAATTTTTGTTAACCCTGTACAAACAACTATCCTAATAATGCGATCGCTGGAAAAACGATTCGGAGACCTTTCAGATGAGGTATCTCATGACCCTGTTTGCATTTGAAGAAATTGTCGAAAATCAACACTGAAAATCATCACTGAAAATCATCACTGATGACATAATGTCGATTATTGCATGTAAGTATATCATTTGATGGCATTTGAATCAGAGTCCCAGGTTTTTTCAAAAGTCGTCTATTTTTTGGATAATGAAGGTGTTCAATACATTTGCATCGTACTGTAGTTATATATCTAGCGATCATTATTTCAAAGAAAGGAACACTCCACCCCAGTTCCAGGGATATTCAATATATGTTATATAAGTTGATGAATTTGATATTTCAAAAAGTCATACCCAGAGCCTTCTATACGAAACTGGTATAATGAAATTATATTAAATGTTATTCTATTTCCCATCAGAATATGAGTAGTTTTTCTGGAGCTGGAAAATTCCAACTATCAGTAACATATTCTGTGAATTTAGACGCAACATGAATTATGTAAACTATTGTTAACGGTTTTTGTTCCAAATTCGAACCTGATCATTAGAATCAAGAAAACAATAATGAGGTATATGAAGAGTTTGTTGAAATGGCGAATGATTACAAATCCAATAGCTATAATTTGAATTTGCGTGAAAAACATAATTACATGAAAATAACTGCGATTTAGTATTTGTATTAGTTGATTTTCCAGACAATCATCATCATTAGTTC